>ML685798.1:18317165-18525440 GCA_007922175.1 Pelusios castaneus | reverse complement strand
ATGAGAGAAATGCTAAGGGGCATGGTGATTGAAGTTTCCTGGAGAGAAGCAAGGGTTGCCCCGACCTTTTGAACGGCCGCTGCCTTTGTGGCTTGGTCAGCCCGTTCATTGCCTTTTATCCCTGCGTGTCCTGGGATTTTTATTACAGCCACCTCTTTTGGCAGCAATATTGCTTCCAGCACTTCTTGTATGAGAGAGGCATGCTTGATGGGAGTTCCATTTGCTGCCAAGAATCCTCTTTGTTTCCATAATTGCCCAAAATCATGGACACACCCGTAGGCATATCTAGAGTCTGTATATATTGACCCTGAGCTCTTTTTCCAGCTCGCATGCTCGTTTTAATACCACAAGCTCAGCCGCTGACAAATGTTGTGGCAACGGAGCCGCTTCCACAATCTCATGTTCAGTTGCAACTGCATTTCCTGTTTGTCTCTCCCCACTTTTCACTGACAAAAGAAGTGCCGTCAGTGTAAAAGTTAGCATCAGAGTTAAGAAGGGGGGTGTCTACCAAGCTAGTGCGGAGACGGCTGTCTTTTTAATGAGAAGAGCTGCAGCTGCAATTGAACGCAGGCAAGGGGATAACCACTATCCATATGGTCCAGAAAAATAACCGTAGGGTCGGAACAAAGACCCATGAAGTTGAGTCACTAACCCCAGGACAAATTTATCTTGCTTATGACAATACAAACGGAAGGGCAAGGACTAATCAGGAATATGTGAGTTGATGGCCCTTAAAGGTAAAGGCAAACAAAAATTGGGAATCAGGGTACACTGGGCGACTAAAGAAGGTGCTGGAAATGTCTATGACTGTTACTTCCAGACCTCTTAACAGGCAATATCAGGTTCTAATTCCTTTTAGGGCCTCCTCGCGAGGGGGGGTATTGAGGGGTGCGAGGAAGGCGGTCATTAGCCTTTATCCGGACCTTGGCTGGCTGTGCACTTTTAATCAAACCACTAGCGGACGCCGATTTTACCCACAATTCCTTTGGTAATATATTTAGGAGGGGGTAACCCTGAACCAAGAAAAGAGGAACAGTTTCCATTGGATTTGGGGGAAGGGTTAAAGCGGCTGATAGTGCACTTTCGGGGAATAGTCCATTTAGGAAAGCATTAGTAACGGCAGGTCTTATTTGGGTTAAGGGATCTTTGGCCCCAGAACGCTTTTTAAATTCTTCCAACAGTCTTTTGTAATAGTCTTTGGGATCTTCTTTTTCCTTCTGTTTGCACTGACTAATTTTTGTCCAGTCCTTTTTGGGGGGCCATTCACTTTTGGCAGCATTTAAAATGTTTTTACGAAGTGTAGAGACCTGCATTATGTCTTCCTGGCTGTTGTCTTGAGTAAGGGGCAGCTGCGAGGGCCAGTTAGCAGCTCTCACCAAACGCTCACGCTGGGTCGGAGATAGGATAGCGTTGAGAAGCTGATTAACATCAGCCCAAGTGGGGTTATAGGTGTCGAAAATGATCTGCAGCTCCCTTTTAAACTTGGGGCTGTTTTCAGAAATAGAGGGAAAAGTCTGAGCCATATTACGGAGATCACTCAGAGACCAAGGGACATGGACAGTAACTAGGGTGCCTTTGGCGCCTGCGGGAACCTGACAAAGGGGGGCCATAACCCCTGGAATAGTGGAAGAGGGTATTGATTGGGAGTGGGACTGCTTTCGGTGTCTTGGATTAGTTGCACGAAGCCTCCCCCCCACGGGTCCAGAGGGACTCAGGTGTCCAATGATGCACCGGGGGGGCTTGGGTGACTGGAGGGGGTGCTTGAGGACTGGCTAGGAGGGGATGCCTCTGAAATCAGCGAGTCTGGGAAGCTGGAATTGGAAGGGATTCGGTCATAGAGGCATCTTCGGGGGGTGCAGACGGAACATAGGGTGGTGGAGGATTATACAGACAGGAGTCCAAAATGTCCTCAGGGTTTTCGGAAACAGGATCCTTTTGAGTCTTTTCAGGTGTTTGCTTGGGAAGCAGAGGATACAGGGAAAGGAGGGAATTTGGAGGTTTCTTTTCGCTATTTAATTGTTGAGTTAATTTAAGGTTTGTATTTTTTCTTTCTTTTTTTTTTTTTAAACTGCTAATTATAAATTCCTTGTGGCGTTTATCTGTTTCTGCCTGCCAGAGTTTACATCCTGCCATGAGTTTAGAGGCTTTTTTTTTCCTTCAAGAGAGTTCAGTTTTCCTTCTAAGTACTCCAGTCGGGAGTTTTCAGAGGTTCCTAACAGGGGAAATTGTAACTTGAGATCTCCTTTAATTAATGTGTGCCACTGTTCCAAATTCTGCACGGCTTCGGGACCCACTTGTCAAACATTTGTTTGACAGGGGCTCCCTTTGGGACCCCTTTTAGCATGCTTTGGTTTTGACCCATGGTTTAGGATTTCTTTTAATGTTTGTTTATTACCCAAAAACAAAACCGGTCAGACCTCTATTTTGTAAAGATTTTACAAATACTAATTGCCAGCCCTATTAACAAAAAATAAAATACCAAGGCTACAATAACTCCCAGTCCTATACCAGCACCTATTCCAGAAACAAATCCCTGGTACCAGCCTACCTCAGTACTTATTCATGAGGTTGACAAGAAACAGAATTATCCAACTACCAGAAATAGATTTAAAAAAAAAAAACCTACAATATGCCTGCATTTATTCCAGGACTAAGAACTGTTAGCACTAGAGATGGTAAAACAGGAAACGGACTCTTATCAATCACCAGAGCTGCAATGACTCCTAATATTGCCCTATCCCAAACCAGGCTAGGTCAGTAAGATTCATTAACCTGTGGAGGAAAAAGAAACTTAAACCCCTTTTCTCCTATCTTCCAACTTCTTATAGGGGTGCTATGGATAAAGGACTAGCAGCTAATATGTTAAAGAGATACGATCAAAGTGCCATGTTGTTGTAGCAGCTAATGTGTTAGAAGGGAATGGGAGAGGGAAAAGAAGCACAACACACCGTTCCTTGCTTTCAACTAATCTCCGGTCGCAGGGTTTCCCCTCGCAGAGATAGTTGGTGCGGCTGACAGATATGTAAGCTTACAGAAACTTGTTAGAGAAAGAGAGACCTTGCCTGTAAAGGAGGAAGTTTTACACAGCCTGAGTTTTTGTGCCGATCCCCTCCCGAGGGAGAGTTTCACACATGGCAGCGATCATAAGGATCGCTGGTCAGGCAACTGGACACTTGGCAAGGAACTTAGACCAAGAGAGGTCACACACAGAGAACCATACTTATCTACTCTGCGGGATACGGTCAACGGCATCCCGGGCCGTCCCAGAGTTCCTGGCAGCCTCCTACTGGGCTGCCTACCTGCCGAGGCCTCGGTCTTCCCTGTGGTCCTCCCTCAAACCACTCCTGGTACACTTCCTCGTGCACCACACCTGTCTCGTTCAGTCTCGGGTTCGGGATCGGTAGGTCAGTGGGCCCACCAGTAAATGCCCGCTGTTCTCGTAAAGCGAGAGATGGCGCCTCAGGCGATTCCTCGACGAGTCCACGGAGCCTCCGATCCCACTGCTGCCACCAGAAATGTCGTTCCCTACAAACTGACCAATGAGACTGAAGGAGAGAAAGGAGCTCTTGTTTATTATCGCGGCCGCGAGGTTGTCTCTGCACCCCTCAAGGGGAAACAAAGGTAACAACAACAAGCGGGAAAAGCAGTACAGTTATACTCTTTGGTTACAGCATATCTGACGTTATGGTCACAACTCATCCTTGACAGTTCCAGATGTTAATCTGACCGCAGACACTTTCTGTTGTGTGGTCACTTGCTACGCCTAGATAGCATCACATCGCTTATATCTTTAGCAGAACAAGCACCCCGCCTGGGGGTTTGGTAGCTAAGGATATATAGTAAAAATAATCTTCAAGGGGCCTAACAGCTTAATCTTCAAGGGGCCTAACAGCTAAAGGGTATACAAAATAGTAAAATGGAGTCAATATAGCTAATGCTGAAAAGAGCAAGAGCAAGCACAATTCTGTCTTTAGGTCCCACATTAAGTATGTGCCATCTATATTTAAAGCTTAAGGTTTCATGGATATATTTCAAAATCCCTCCAATGAAGTGAGGACCATTATCACTGTCAATCTTCTTTGGGCACCCCCATCTGGAGACGATGTGAACTACCAGTACCTTAGCTGTGGAACAAGTAGTGTTGTTTTGAGTAAGAAAGGTCTCGACCCATTTGGTAAACCTATCAATAATCACTAAGCAGTAATGATGTCCTGTCTTACTGGTAGGTAACTCAATGTAATCCAGGGTCCTTCAAGTCTTTGACAGCCTAGTGGGCCTTTCTTTTTAGAAACATCTGGGTTCTTTACTGTGCAGGTTAGGTAATTGTTTACCCAGCGTTCCACATCTCATTTCACCTCTGGCCACCATCTTACTGTTTTTAACCAGTTCAGAGTTTTTTCTATACCAAAATGGTCGCTTTCATGTACTACTTGTATTAAATCATCTTGTTTTCCTATTGGAACAATCCATGTTGGTACTTTTTGATCCGCCTCTTTGGCCATCATCAAACCACTTGAATACTGTTCAGTTTTCCACCCATTCACCTCTACTTGTTTTAACAGCTATAGTATGCTAGCATCACTCTTCTACAAGTTGCTAAATCTATAATGGGTAAAAATTCTTTTTGGGTTCCCTAAGCAGTAGCCATTTGTGTGATTGGCGCCTGCCATCCTGAGCCTGTTTGTACTCCCTCCTTGGCTGCTTTGTCTGTCTTATTGTGCCTTTCTACTAATACTCCAATCTTTTATGGGCAGGTACTTTCAGCAGCCAGAGTTGAGCTTGATGTTGCAGTCGACTTCCCGCAATACCTCAGTTTTCTCAGCATGACAGATGGGTTTACAATCTAAGCCAGTGGTTCTCAACTTTTGCAGGTCACGACACGCTTGGTGACATATCGCAACCCTACAGGACATACCAGCACACTCACCGCAGGCCGAATCCAGCCATTTGCCAGGCTGTCCGCAACACACACATCATTGTGTGGTGACACAGTTATGTGTCCTAACACAGTGGTTGAGAACCCCTGATCTAAGCTATGATGTTTCTCTCTTTCTGTATGGGCATCCAATCTAAGCATGCTCATATAGCCCAATCAGACTATGAGGGTATAACTACAGGAGTATTAGTGCCAGCACCCATTAATGCATCAAGCACGGCAACAAGTTCAGCTGTTTGTGTGGAGTGTGGCATGCAGCTCCCTGTCATAAGGGTTCCTTCTGGGTAGCAAATTATCAGGAGATATGGGGCCATTGGAACCCGTAGGTGACTGGACTTCCACAATTCCTTTCATCAAGGCTATGGTCCATTTAGCCAATCTAGAGCTGAACACATGCCCTTCTTTGACACTATATACTTAGGCAGGGCATAGACTGTTTGCAAGATAATTGGGAAAGAACCAGTAAGATATTGCCAGCGCTCCAAGGCCCATACCAATGCTAACATTTCTTTTTCCACAAGTGTTAAAGCTGGTCTCTGGCCCGTCCAGTATTTGGGAGGCAAATGCTACTGGTTTCTGACCAGATGGCCCCTCTTGGCTTAAAATAGATCCTATTCCCTTTGGGGAGTGAGCTAACTGCAAGACGAATGGTTTATTATCCGGATAGGGGCAGAAGTTACCACTTGCTTCAGTTCTAGGAGGGCATGATCCTGTTCTGGGCCCCACTCCCAGGGTACTCTCTTCCTTTGTAGCTGAAAGTGACTGTGCCTTTAAGGCAAAATTCTCCATGTGGTTACAGAGCCATCCTGTCAGTCCTAAAAAGGATAGCAATGCAGAAACATCAGTGGGTGCTGACAGTTTACAAATTAGTTCCATTCTCTGCTGGTCAAGGGTAATTCCCTCTTGTCCTAACACTGAACCCAGGTACCAGCCTTCTTGCTGACACAACTGGGCTTTTTCCAGATTAATATAGAAGCCTGCTTGCTCAATCAGGGAGATTACATCATTGAGCAAAAGCAGCTTGGAGTCTCGGTTTACAATCCAAATGAGAACACCATCCACCTAAAGAGATAACATTCATCAGTGCTGTGCACCTATCCCATAATTTAATAACAAGGGAATGGCAAATCATGAGGTAGCAGTGTAACCTCTGTGGAATCCATGAAAATGTGAGTTGATGGTCCCTATAGCTAAAAGCAAATTTATACCAGCAGTCAGGATGCAGTGGAATAGCAAAGAATGCATTTTATAAATCCCATACCAAAAAACCATTTAGCTCCCATACCTACTGCAGCCATCACTTCTGGTAACTTGACCATTACAGTGGCTGCCCTAGGTGTACATTTATTCAAAGCCCTGTATTCTATTGTAAGTCTCCAGGTTTTCCCATCCACTTTGTGGACTGGCCATATGGGGGAGTTGTTCATGCTATGGTTTCCATTAGCACTCCTTGCTGTAAGAAAGCAGTAATCATGGGTAACAATCCTTCCTTAGTCTCCTTTGGATATTTGGTAGTGGGAAGGTTGGTGGCGATTGTATGCCTGATGTAAGAGAGGGCAGTAAAAATGGGATAGGATCTGAAGCTAAAGTAGGGAAAGAGCAAGTTAAAAATTACTTAGACAAGTTATGTGTTCAAGTTACCAGGGCCTGGTGAGATATACCCTAGAATACTCAAGGAGCTGACTTGGGAGAAATCTGAGCCATTGGCTATTATCTTTGAAAAATCATGGTACACTGGAGAAATCGCAGTGGACTGGAAAAGAGCAAATATAGTGCCCATCTATATAAAGGGAAATAAGGACACCCCAGGGAATTATAGACCAGTCAGTTTAACCTCTGTACCAGGAAAAATAATGGACCAAATAATTAAGGAATCAGTTAGCAAGCACCTAGAAGAGAATAAGGTGTTAAGTGATAGTCAGCATGGATTTGTCAATAACAAATCATGTCAAACCAACCTGATAGCTTTCTATGACAGTATAACAAGCCTTGTGGATTGAGGGGAAGCAGTAGATGTGGTATATCTAGACTTTAGTAAGGCTTTTGATCTCGTTTTGCACAAGCTTCTCATTAACAAACTAGGAAAGTACAACCTGGATGGAGCTACTATAAAATGGATGCAAAATTGGTTGGATAACTGCTCCCAGCGAGTAGTTATCAGTGGTTTAAAGTCATGCTGGAAGGGCATAAAAATGGGGTACCACAATTCTGGGTCTGGTTCTGTTCAATATTTTCATCAATGATTTAGATGATGGCATAGAGAGTACACTTATAAAGTTTGTCATTGATACCAAGCTGGGAGGAATTGCAAGTGCTTTGGAGGATAGGATCACAATTCAAAATGATTTGGACAAACTGATGAAATGGTCTGAGGTAAACAGAATGAAATTCAATAAAGACAAGTGCAAAGTGCAAAGCCTCAAAACCATGGTCAAGCAACTGAAGTTGCACTGGCCTCCAACATAGTCCTGACGTGATCACTGCAATCTCCTGGACTACATTGCCCATAAGAGAGAGAGCGACATGCAAGTAAATGATAAGTAGGGTGGATGACCATTACAGTAGAGGATCCAAGAAACATTAACAGAAAAGGGATATAGAAAAGAAAATATAATGCAATAACCAGACAACTAAGCCTGCGTGATGCAAAGGAAGTGTAAAAGGGACCACAAGTGTAGCAAGCCAACTCAGTACGTTTGGGCTCCAAGGCAACCTTTGGACTACTATTGAGCACATATATTAAGAGGTGTCTGTCCAAACAAGCAATGTGGATAGGAGTACCTAAGGTGGCCGCTGTCTGAGGCAGCAGTTGTTGTCACATAGCATCATGGGAGCAGATTACCGGTACATAGCACCTATATGCAGCTGAGGCTCATGAAGTAAGAACCTGACACAGACACCCATCATTGCTCACAGATCAGAAGTCTGAGGGGAAGTAGTGTCTACTGTACACGAAATCGTGACAATAATCAAATTAGACCCAAATGTTGAAAGAGACACAGAACCAGAGGTAGGCACCCACTGACGCCACATATTGTTAAACAAACAAGGAGTCCTGTGACACTTTTAAAGACTAACACATTTATTTATTGCTTGAATGAAAGAATGAAAACAGAGTATTCATTGGAAAGGAAAATAAGTAAAAGGAACATGAAAAATTTCACTGAGAAACCTGAGTATAATTCCAAGGACCTGACCCCTTTGTGATTAGTGTAAAAGCTTCGGATTAAATTGAGTACCTGAGGCAGTATGGTTTTGAATATTTAGAAAATACAATGTATAGAATGCAACTATAATGCAGAAAATTCATTCAGGGTCAGGATGTGGTGGCGGCTGGCTATGCATGTGTGTGAGACCTTAAAATCCTTTCTGTGGAGCTAACACTTAATAACTTAGGCTGCGTCTACACTGGTAAATTAAGTCGACTTAAGCTTGCTTAAGTCGACTTAATTTACCCTGCATCTAGACTACACTTTGCTTAAGTTGACTTAAGCAGCTTGCTTAAGTCAACTTAATGAAAATTAAGTCGACTTTATTAAACCACCTTTCTACTCGACCTAAGGCTTAATTCAACTTTTTAAAGGTGCAATGGGCCCAGGGAGTATCCTGATGAGCCATTAAGGACACAATGGTTGTATTCCTTATGTCCTTAATGGCTCATCAGGATACTCCCTGGACCATTGTAGCTGGCACATTCCTTAACATTAAGGACACAATGGTTTTACACAGACACCTCTCTCAGACATTTCCATAAAAATCACACAAGTATAGATATAACACCAAATTCCTAACTAACCTAACTTCTAATCCAAATAGAACTCCTAGACATAAACTATATAATCATTCCCAGCAAATTACTACCTTTCTATTGATACCAAACATGACATAGCTCCTATGGATTATAGCATTTATGATATATCCATAGAAAATAATATCATGAATGCTTCCCTAAATCCAGACAGCATCACACCCTGCCCACAGGCCCTGCCAGGGTCCCTGCTCCCTTTGCCCCATTGCACACAAGGGGATCCCCCCCTGCCACCGTGGACCTGCCCAAGGTCCCCCCAACCCCAGTGTGGATGCTCTAGGTCGACTTTGTAAGTTCCCCTTTAAGTTGACTTTAATTTTAAGTGTAGACTTAAAAGTACAAGTGTAGACATAGCCTAAGGGCCTAATTACACTTCTTGATCAGTGCATAGAGGGGATCCTGCATGCCAGTGCAGGAGTCCCTATCAGCATGGTTCCATAGAGCTGGAACACACTGAGCATGGGGATGGGAAGTGTGTGCAGAGGCACAGTCCTTTGCAGAGATGTCACTGGTCTCTGCCTTATTGTTGAAGGTCAGTGGGGCTTTGAGGCAGGACAGCTTGCTGCTTCTGGGGAGTAAGGGAACAAAAACTCAACCTCTCTACTGAAGAACTGGGAAGGGTTAATTCATTGAAGAGATCCTCCCCGAGTTGTATTCATACAGTTTTAGATTTTAAGGCCAGAAGGGACCACTGTGATTGTCTAGTCTGACCTCCTATACAGCACAGGCCATGGGACTTTCCTGAATTAATTTCTGTTTGAACTGGAGCATACCTCTTCTTCTATAAACAACCAATCTTGTTTTAAAAATGTATAGTGATGGACAACCCACCACAATCCTTGTTTAAATTGTTCCATGATTAGTTACCCTCACCATAAAAACCTTGCACCTTATTTTTAGTCTGAATTTGTCTAGCTTCAACTTCAAGCCATTGGATCATGTTATATCCCTGTCTATTAGACAAGAGAGTCATCTATTACCAAATTTCTATTTGCTGTGAGGTGTTTTTAGATTGTGATCAAATCCCCTTAATGTTCTTTCACACTAAATAGATTGAGCTCCTTAAATCTGTCACTAAAAGGCATTGTTTTCAATAATTTAAAACAATCTTGTGGCTTGTCTGTGAGCCCTCTGTCAAGATTCTTCTTGAACTGTGGACACCAGAACCAGATACAGTATTCAAGCAATGGTTGCACCAGTGCCCAGTACAGACATTATATAATTTCCCCACTTCTCCTCAATATTCCCATTTATATATCCAGGGACTGCATTGGCCCTTTTGACCACAGCATCCCAGTGGGAGCACATGTTCTTTGTGCTGGAGTTCCTTCCTGTGGATTTCTCAGTAAGAAGGTGAAATTGGGCCCAGAGTTAAGTTGCTCGTGCAAGCTTTTGTCCTCATTGCTGGCAATGAGAGAGTTAGATATTAGAATAATAATTGAGAGAGAACATGCTGAGAAGCAGGAAGAATGCCAAAGTGGAAGTGCTTCTGATTCTAGTTCAAGAGAAATTATTTAGCAATGAACTAATAACAGGCAGCAATGATTTGTCTGAAAAAAGAGACAGATATCAAGTGGAAGCAGTGGCTTTGGTAGTTGCTAAGCAGCAGCACCAGCAGGATAAAAATGAAAGGTCACACACTGCGAAAGCATTTGACATGACAGAGAGGTATAAACTGTCTGTCTCTGTGGGAACTTCATGGATCATGTTGAGGGAGATGGGGAAGAGGAGTTGATTTTGTTAACTGGGTGCAAATGTATTATTTCATCAGGAGCACAGCTCTATCCCAATGCATTTTATTTAGGACAATTTCAGCTTGGTAGTGAGGCAATTCCTCTTTCAATGCTGCTGTTTGTTCTGCATCTCTCAACTTTACTCCTTAAATTCAAGGCTGAGACTGAGTTCACTAAGGGTGCATCTACACTTACAAATTAAGTCGACTTAAGCTTGCTTAAGTTGACTTAATTTACTCTGCGTCTACACTACACTTTCCTTAAGTCGCCTTAAGCAGCTGCTTAAGTCAACTTAAGGAAAAATTAAGTCGACTTTATAAAACCTCACTTTAAGTCGACTTTGCTGGTTAAGTCGACTTTAGAAAGTCAACTTAGCTAGTGTGGATGTGGAGTAGCCCTAAGTCTACTTTTTTGATTTAGGGGGCTCCAGGGCTTCCCCACTGCCCTCCCTGCGAGGGTGGCTGGCGCAGCCACAGCCTGGCGTGCCCTCCCACAGGGCAGGGCAGAGCCCTGCCCACCCTGCCCCTATGCCCCGCCAGGGCCCTGTCCCCCTTTGCCCCATTGTACCAAGCTACAATGGGGCAAAGGCTGAGCCCCCTGGCACTTGGCAAGGGGTGCCCCCCCCTGCCACCGTGGACCTGTCCCAGGTCCACCTAGCCCCTACAAGTCGACCTAGGCGTTCAGCGCGGATGCTCTAGGTCGATTTGGCAGGGTCCTCTCTAAGTCGACTTAATTTTTGAGTGTGAACATGCTAAGTCGACTTAATTAACAAGTGTAGACATAGCCTAAGATTCTAGGCAAGGGGGAAGGTGGAAAATGAAAATGGCATTACATAGCAATAATAGCTTATTTGCAGCCCAGACCATTGCTCACAAAACCAGATTGAGTGTTTTGGAACAGTATCTCCAGGTTGCAAAATTAAATATAGCTCCATGTGAAGTATTTCAATTTTCATTTGGCCTGCTGTCTTCGGCTATGTCTACACTTGCAAGTTAGTTCGAATTAAGGAAACTTAATTCGAACTAACTTAAGCCTTGGCCACACTAGGCTTTCATTAGTTCGAATTGAGGGCTTCCTTAATTCAACCTAAGAAATTCGATTGCTTAGTTCGAACTAACCCTTAATTCAAAATAGTTAGTTTGAATTAAGTCAATGTGGCCATATTAGTTCGAACTAACTGCTCAGTTCGAACTAATTGGCAGATTGACCTTCATGCAACTGACTAATTCGAACTAAGGAAGTGCCCTGCATGGACATGGCTAGTTCGAACTAGCATTCTATTGGGGCCATGCTAGTTCGAATTAAGTTAATTCAAACTAACTAAAATTAGTTCGAATTAGTTCGAATTAACTAATTCAAACTAGCTTTTGTAAGTGTAGACATAGCCTACTCTGGCTTCTCTGTGCAACAGTACTCCCTTCTGGAGCATTCAAAGAGTTATTTTAGGATTTTGTTACTCTAAACATTATCCTTTATTGTTTTAAATCTCCATGTTTTTCGCCACCTATGGCCTATGACACGCAGCACTCTCCAGCTAGCTTTCATAGTCCAGAGAGGTGAGAAGATGGGGGGAGCTGTAGACTGCCAGAAAGAGGACAGGCTAGGGGGCCTTCTGAAAATAATTCTGTCAGTATCTTTCCCAGGTGCTTAGACACATTGCTTTCCCAGCTAGTGCTGCCAACTTTCTTGGCATTGCTGATCAGTTTCTTGGCCTCACATGGCTGCAACCTCCCTCTTTCAAGGGGACAACTCTGTTGCAGTCTCCGCTGGCAGAAGATGACACAGACCCTCTGTCAATTGCGCATTTATTTTGAAGCTAGTTGAAGGCGAAGCCAGGGAATCTCTGACGGGGGTGAAGGCAGAGACACATGGCAGACACCATATCTCAGGAAACATCCCCATATGAGATTGTGGGGCTAATCTGGAGGGAAATATATGCAGAAGAGATAAAAATAATAGGACACTGAAAACAGCTGTGACCATGGCCAGGAATCAGAAAGAGATAATGACACCCGTATATAGTATTCCTGATAAAGGAAGAACTGAAATCCTAAATCCCACTAATAAAAATTATTCTCTCAATACCAAACCATCCAAGACCCCATGTATTCCTTTCTGACTAAAGGCCACAGTCACATCTCTTTGCAGTTTCTTATTATTTCTATCTTTTTTGTCTAGGTTTTTCTCTGAATTAGCCCCAGAGTGATGGTTGGGGAAGTTTCCTTAGATGTGGAATCCGCCATTCGTTCCTGGATTCACCTATTGGGGGAGGGATTATGACACTACCATATATGTATGTATATAGCAGCAGCGACCAAACTTACTGACCCCCCACGACCTCCCTCCTCACTGGGCAGAATCCTCTAGCTGCACCACTCTGCTGCAGGGCAGAAACTCCGATGTCCCCACTGCAGTCTGGTAGGTGGAGAATGGGGGGCCCAAAGGTCTCTGCGAGTTGCTCTTTAACTGTAAAAGAGCCTCATGCAACTCATGAACCATCTTTTGACCACACCTGGTCTATAGCTATAACAAACCTGGTGGAAATTTTAAAGTTTCAGATTGTGGAAAAGAGGGGGAAATAGTCTGCTGATGCAAAATTGAATGATTCATAGTTTGGCTGAGATCAAGTATAGTATCTGTGAATCTTCTGTCTCCATGTGTGGACATACAGGGATTAATCTGTGTGCTGTATGGGCCATAGCTACACTTGGTTTGGCCTTCAAATATTATCTAATATTCGCATGTGCTTGCCAATCCATCAGTTTCATTTTCATTAAATCATAGAAGACCAGGGTTGGAAGGGATCTCAGGAGGTCTTCTAATCCAACACCTTGCTCTAAAAGGACAAATCCCAACTAAATCATTCCAGCCAGGACTTTGTCAAGCCTCACCTTACAAACCTCAAAAAGGTTTTTGGAAGGTTTCCTGTTGAATCTGGTTTAGTTTAACTGGATCTAATTGATATTAAAACTAGTTTATTATTTGTTTTATGGTAGTGCTTATAAACCTAAACTGAGATTGGGGTCCATTGATCCAGGAACTTTACAAACACAAAATATGAGACAGCTCTGTGCTGAAGAGCTTACAATCAAAATAAACAGACAAATAAAGGGTGAGAGTGGAAACAGATTTTGTAAGCTGAAAAGTGACGCACTTGTATTTATTTTATATAGTATTAACCGGATCCTAATTTTGTTGGCTTTTCTACTGACTAATCTGACAAATATGCAAAGCCTTTTGTGACTCAGATCCTTGCATTATTCTTGTATTAGAACTCTGTGTTCTCAAGAGTAATATGTTTGCATTCATGCACTACATAATGGTTTTAATTTTAATCTTGTTAGATTTTTTTAATGTAATTAAAAATCAATCCTAATGTGACTAGAATCCAGTTGATGAAATATTCAGTTTTGGCTTATTAATTCTACATAATTGTTAAATTTTTTATCTACTAGAATAAAATTGTTTCATATCAGAATCTAGCATTTTTATATAATAGATTCCTTGTTGTTCAAGGTATATTGAGGACTTGGGAATGAGCTTATATTTATTTTATTGTACACTATTGCCTTGATGTTAGAATGTGCCTGTCAGTATTTGCTGTGATGGTTTTATTGATCTGACTTTTGAAATGATACAGAATATTAATGTATATTTTATTATATAATGAAGTATCTTTCCTGTAGCATATCTGTCTACCTGAAACAAAGGTGCTAATTGCAAAACTAGGCTACCAGGGCTTCCGACTACAGAAAAATAGGGATAATTACTAGGCTGTCCTAGGAAATTATACTGGGCGTGTTAGTCTTGGTCTGATGATGAAGTTTAAACATAAAAATCACCTATTATCTGAAAGTGTTAAATGACACGATGCAGTTGTATTTCTGAAAGATGGAGTACCTCTAGATATTTGTGTCTGCCCCCTTGGCTAGCATTCCTTCTTTAAAGTTTCTTTGTGTGTGTCATTTGGTACTGAGAATCGTAACAAAATGTGTGCAAAGTGTAGAGTTGACTGATAAAGGAGGATTCCATTCTACTACTACAGTTAAAAGCTACGTCAGAATTTCCATTACATTCTACTTTCTCTAAGACATTATTTTTCAGCCTGTGATCCTTCAACCCTGGTGGGTCTGCAGAGTAGGTCTACAATTTCCAGAGAGGTCTGCATCTCTATTTGAAAATTTTCAGGGATCCACGAATGAAAAAAGACTGAAAATCACCACTCTAAGGGATATATTTCTTAGTGATAGAAATTTGCTTCTTTTGTAGCTGAAACTTGCTCTCTGCTTACAATGAACAGAGACTGTAACACATAACAAAAGATGAAAATTTTGATATGCAAAGGACTGCCATAAAGAGCAGGAAAGAAGTATAGGGTACCTACCTTTTGTCAAATTGACAGCTATTTCTGGTCGGTTTCCGGTCTTGTGCTGGCGGCCATTTTGATATCAGGTTTATATCGAAATTGGTCAGCTCTAGGGTTGTGTGTGTGTAGTGCTTGTGCTTGAACACATGCCTGGGTTTGGACCTGGGACCAGGAGAAAGGTCGGTGTGTCACTGCTGTCCATTTTGATAACCCTTTTATATCGAAATTGGTCGGATCTGTGTTTGTGTGTGTGTAGTGCTTGAGCTTGAACACATGAGCCTGGGTTTGGACCTGGGTCCCAGAGAAAGGCCAGGGTGTCACTGCTGTGCATTTTGAGGAGAAATGGAGGAAAGGCTGAGAGAGTAAAAGGTGGTATGTGAGAGAGTAAAGGTGGAGGAAGTAAAGGCAGAGAGAGTAAAGGGTGAAGGGAGAGAAGTCTGCGGAGGAGCTGTTACCAGGTCGGTGGCTGGAAGGGAACTGAGAGCCGGACTAGGGGCGGTGTGCCTTAGGATCAAACCCCGCCTCTCTGCTGAACCAATCAGGAGGCAGCTAAAAAAAGACAGCTTTTTTTACAAATGAAGGAGGAGCTTGATAGAGCAAAAGGTTTGGGTCTGTTATGAGGGTTCGGTGGGAATCAAGGAGTATGCAAAAATGAATTCAATTATATGTGAGAGGGGCTAGCTTGATACAACTGCTAAGGATTACAGATAAGCAAGAGCTAGAAAAGAAGGCTAGCTGGGGAAAGAGGAAAACGGGAAAAAAGGAATAAATGGTAAAGCAGCTCTTTAGGCTCACATTATTAAAAGTTAACCTGGGCTTGTTGCTGCACATTCAGAAATAAACAATGTTAAAATTTATTTGATATTGTTACAAAGCCACTACCTTGTGATTTTTGTCCTACTAAGCGACTTGAAATAATAAGGACATGGGGTGATTGCTTCACGGGCTTTTAGGGCCGTGGAGTGCGGGATGTCTGTTTCCTAAGATAAAGAGGGGTCGCTTGTAAATCTAAAACTTTAAAGAATGATGCATTTTGATATCTTTAAATGTTTTGGTATAAACATATTCCTTTCTCTGTGTCTGTACGAGAACATGTTGCAGGGTGAGGGATAACTGCCATCCATGCCTTCTTATCCAGGACCCTCTTCTAAAGAGTTAGAAGGGGTAAAATATATGCTTTGGCCCTCTATCAAGCAAATATACAAATGGATATGCAGTATACATAACAAAAAAAAAAAGTCAAATGTTATTTCACTGTCTGTTTACAAATAAGGGGCATGTTTCTGTAATTCTCAATGGTGGCTTCCTATTTCAAGGGTTCTTGCAAGTCCCCCATCTTTACAAAGAGGGACTGTTTTAAAATGAGAAAGAAATAGCCTCTTTCCTTCCATAAGCTGTTATCCAAAATAAAACCTGCTAATAAAGCTTTATTTCTCATAGACTCATAGACTTTAAGGTCAGAAGGGACCAGTACGATCATCTAGTCTGACCTCCTGCAAAATGCAGGCCTCAAGACCTCACCCACCCACTCCTGCAATAGGCCACCAACCTATGACTGAGTTATTTACCTCCTTAAATCATTAAGCAGACTCCTTTGTCTTTTTTTTAATGTAAAACATGTATGTTAACAAGGGGATCCATTGGTTTGCATGTTAAACTTTATATAATACAACCAAAAAAAGGAAAAAATAACCTAAAAGGGCTATATATAGCATACATGGAAGTATAAGGGCTGTACAGGCCTTCTCATGCAGGGCCCTTTGGAAGTAACATTTACCCTTGACAAAGCAAAAATTCTCTCTCTCTTTTTTTTAGGCCTGTGCCTTTCTGGGTGTTTTATTCAACATATCAGGGATAGCTGCCACATGGATCTTCTGATCCAGGGCCTCCTTAATAGCAATTAGAGCAAACATGATTTTTAATTTTTTATTCCTTATTTCTTGCAGGGGTCAGGGTTAGGACAGCTCGAGATGCTTTTTGAAAAAAAAAAAAAAAAGAACTCTTTCTTACCTAGTAAAACCATTTTGTGGACTGGCAGGATGTCTGTTTGAAGCTCTGGCATGGAGAGATGACAATTTTGGGAAAAGAAAAAAGGGGTTGGGGGCTGTGGGGTCATTGGAAGATTCGATGTAAAGTCAAAATTAATTTTTAAATTTCTTCTGTGGTGGTAAGAATCAACTTTTTTACAAGCATCTGTAGGCCTTAACCGGCTGCTTCACAGAGTTGAATCTTTATTGGATAGGAGAGCAAAAAGTCACAAGCAGGCTCTTGAATGCCCCGTTTTTGTCCACACAGGCTTAAAGAAATATGTTATACACTGTAAAAGATGTCCCTGCCTTCTTAGGCAGGGTCCTTTCTTCAGTAACATTTACTCTTGAGAAGGCTAAACTCTCTTTTTTAAGCTGGTGGCTTTCTAGGTGCTTTATTCAGCATATTGTGGGGTAACAGACACAGGGTCCTTCTAATCCAGGGCCCTCTTTAAAAACAGGTAGAGCAAGCATGCTTTTTAATTTTTATTCCTTATTTCTTGCAGGGGCTTTTGGAAAAAAAAAATTCTTTCTTATCTAGGAAAAGAAGGAGTGAGGAATGGCAGGACGTCTGTTTTGAGCACTGGCATGGAGAGAGAGCTATCTTGGTGGGGGAATTAAAAAAAGTAGTAACTGTGGGGTCATCGGAAGGTTCAATGTAAAGTCAAAATGTATTTTTTAATTTCTTCTGTGGTGGTAAGTATCAACTTATTTACAAGCATTTGTAGGTCTTAACCGGTTGCTTTTATTTGATAGGTGAGCAAAAGGTGACAAGCAGTCTCTCGAAGGCCCTGTTTTTGTCCACAGAGGCTTTATAGAAATATGTTATACACTGTAAAAGATGTCCCAGACTTCTTAGGCAGTAACATTTACCTTTGACCAGGCTAAACTCTCTTTTTTAAGCTGTTGGCTTTCTAGGTGCTTTATTCAGCATATCATGGGGTGACAGACACATTGGTCCTCTTTAAAAACAGTTAGAAGAAACATGCTTTTTAATTTGTTGTTCCTTATTTTTTGCTGGTCCCAAGGAACAGAAAATCCCTAAAATACCACACACCCCTAAAAAAGCCACTTGTTTTCTAAAAGCTGTTATCCCCACAGGCAAAACCTGCTCACCCTGTTCAAAAGGCGATTTTTCACAGCAAACTCTTAATGCAAGTTTTCTCAGTTAAGGCTCTTTCTTCAGAGCCTGACTTGCATCTAAATTGCGAACTAAAGCATCACAGTCAGTCAGCAATAACACAAGGGTGGCAGAAGCGCTTTTGAATGAGTTTAAGTCACACTATCCCAAAAGAAGCAAAATTTGTATAAGCTTTTTAAAAAAGTTATAGGGGTGCTGCTTTGGGACGGAGGCTAGTGAGTGGACTTGGGCGGGAGATTAGGGTGGGGTAAGGATCTCTGGCCAGTCTACAAAACAGCCTTGGGCCAGTGGGGGATGTTTGCCACCCTCCTCTTCCCTACTGCCCAGCAGGAGAATGACTGGTTGGTAACTGTGTCTCTCTCTCTATCCCTCCTTGGAACACAGGCGTCCTCTCAGCCTGCTGCTCTAAAACTTTTCCCCTCCCCAAAGCCTCTGCATGGCTTTAACTTAGCAGACGTAGCCCTTAATTTTATTTTTTCTCTCTTTCCCCCCGTGGTTTTTGGCAATTTTTTCTAGCCTTTGCTCCTCTATCATCTAGCAGTGCTAGTCCTTCTTTATATATTTCCTCTCTCCACAACAAACGTATCAAACTAACCCCATGTCTTAAATAAGCCTCAAAAAGAGTATAAATGTAAGTTTCCTGTTACTTGAAATCAACAGGGAAATTTGTGAAGTGGGGGTGCATGATTCTAAAGTTGTCACAGGAATGCAGTGACAGGGTAGAAAACATCTCTAGCCTTAGGATTGTCTGTTTAAAAAGGCAGCGTAGCTGCTAGAGGAAAAACAGTCTCCAAGTACTTGTTTGTGGGTCATGTGTGGAGGGAATCTGTTTGGATCGTATCAGGAGGAAGCCCCAAGCAGCAGCCTGTACGTTAGAGATTTCATTCAGTTTCTAGCTGCCAGAACTTTTCAAATGTGAATGACTTGGTTTTAGTGTGGAGAAGGTTGCAGATGAAGTGAAAATTATTGGGATGCCCTGTAACTAAATGCCTGTACCTGATCAGTATATTGGGTAGACCTACCTGTGTCTATGATGCTGACTTTGTGAGTAAATGAACAGATATGTCTCAGGATCAGAGAGAAAATTGGGCAGCTGAATCTACAGAGCAGGACGGCTGGGCCGTTGAACTCTTGGACGTGCGAGGGGAAGCAGGCCCCTAAGTGCTTTGGAAATATCTTGTAGTCTCTTTGTGGACTCAGATACGTCTGATGCTATGTGGAGTGAGCATTTGTGAGACAATTGGTTGGATATCTCTGAGACATTGTTGAAAATTTGGAAGCAAGCTAGCTTAATGAAATTTACCTGATTGACCGGGATGGGAAGCATTGCCCAGACAGTTGAGAGCTGTTAGCAAGGGAGACACCCCTAGCCAGACAAATTTAGCATCCAAAAGAAGCGGTTTTTAAAAGTTAAACAGCCTCTGGGGCAGTCTGCTGCCTTGCAGCCCCTGCATGAGAAGGACTGGGTGGCTGATAAGCTGATTCTTTCTGGATTAAACAGTTTTCTCTCTCCAGTCTGCTTGGGTTTAAACTATCAGCCTCTTCTTTATATTAAGCTAGTCCTGTTTTTCCCCAGCTAATCCAATCGAACCTCAGTTTTGGGCCTTTTCCTTCTTTTTTAGACTCTGCAGTGGGAACTGTTTCTGCCACCTTGGCTAACACAGAGGCCTGATCTGCTGCTTTAACTCTTTCTCTGCTTGTGCCTGACCCAAAGTATACTACTGACCACTAGCCAGTTTAAGGACTCCTGTCTTTTTGTGTGTGTGTGTGGTTTTAGATTCTGGTCGTCTTTATATCAAACTCTTCCTTTTTTATTATTATTTCCACTGTGTAAGAGGTTTTTCTCTCCATCCTCTATTTTTGTGTGTGCTTTTAGATTCTGATTTTCTTTAAATCAAACTAGTTGTTTTTGTGCGGTTTTTTTGTTTTTTGTTAAAGGATTCTGCAGCAGGAACTGCTTCTGCCTGCCAGGGTAACACAGACCCAACCTGCTTTAACTTTTTTCCTCTCTCCAAATTGCCTGGATTTAAACTTTTTTATATCAAAATCATCCTTTTTTATTATTATTTCTACTGTGTAAGAGGTTCTTCTCTCCATCCTCTATTTTTGTGTGTGCTTTTAGATTCTGGTTTTCTTTAAATCAAACTAGTTGTTTTTGTGGTTTTTTTGGTTTTTTAAAAGGATTTTGCAGCAGGAACTGCTTCTGCCAGCCAGGGTAACACAGACCCAGCCTGCTTTAACTTTTTCCTCTCTCCAGTGCCTCTGCTCGGATTTAATCTAGCTGCAGTGTAGGGATTCATGGCCTGTGGTTTGTGCAGAGAGATGACATGTCCGGGCACACCCGGATGGCCTTGATGCCTGATCACAGACCATCCACCTGCAGATGTGCTGGGCAGGTGGAGGGGGGGAGCGTGAGAGACTCCAAGTGTATTCATCTTGTTATGTCTTAGTACCCTGTTACACCCTTGCACTGGAATGCTTGCCGTGCTTATCTTGACTTTATGTAACACTTGTTTATTCCCTGCAATAAAAGGAGGTAGCGGGCCTCGTAGAAGCAGCTTCCGCTCCTTTATAACCTGACATTCTGTGTCTGTGTTATCCCTTCATATGGCGCCCAACGTGGGGCCCGATCCGTGGGGCACCGTACTCACCTCGCCCGGCAAGGGTTACAGACGCGTCGTACATCTTCGGATCCCGGTGAGTATGGGGGCCTCCCTGTCGAATGCACAGATTCGCCACTGTAATGAGTTGGCTTACTTACTGCGCAAGGCTCAACATTCCTTTACATTTAATGATCTTAAAGCGCTGATTTATGAGATTGATGGCCAATGCCCCTGGTACCCTGATGCTGGAACCCTCCGCTTGGAGGATTGGGACCGCATCGGCTGTACCCTGCATGCCGAGCCTCGTGCAGGCATTAAGGTGCTTCATTCCTGGCACCTTTTTCGAGATGCCGTTGAGCGCTTTGCGCCACCGACACCTCCCACTCATATTCCTCTTTCCACTGTCCCTCCACCGCAGTCTATTCCCCAAATTGTTCCTCCAGCCCCTGTTCAGCCCCCTCTTAGTCCCTCCAGCCCTCCGAAACCCCCTGACACTACTCCCTCAGCTCCTGCGCCTTCGACTTGCCCGTCTGCGGTCCAGCAAATGGCTGAGACTGCTCGCCAGTCCGCAGACCTTTCTGTGGATGAACTGGCCGAGCTTATGGCGGTTTGCCCAATCATCCATTCAACTGGCGCGAACGGCGCTATCACTGTCAGACATGAGCCCCTTCCCTATACTGTCCTTCGCGAGGTCCGTAAAGCCATTATGAAATTTGGTTTAACCAGCACTTATACTCGCGGTTTGCTTGATGGGCTTGCCAGTGGCTATATGCTTATCCCGTGGGATTGGAAGGCTCTAATGAAAATGCTTCTTAACCCTGGGCAGTATACCATCTGGGCCAGTGAGTTCCGCCTCGCGGCGGACGCTCAGGTCCGTGCTCTTAATGCGGCTGGTGTAGGTGCGGATTTTGATCAGTTCGCGGGTGAAGGACACTTTGCATCTATTGACAATCAGGCTCAATGCTTTTCTTCCGCATATTGCCCAGTGCGCTTTGAAGGCATTTTATAAGGTACCGGCTGCAGGTAGCCCTACTAAAAATTTCTCTTCCATTCGCCAAGGTGCCACAGAGCCCTTTCTTGACTTCGTTAATCGCCTCCACGAGGCTATTTCGCGGCAGATCGATAATCCTGACGCCGCTCATGAACTCTTGTTAAAAATGGCACAAGACAATGCTAATGCAGACTGTAAGCAAGCTCTCATGCCCCTCGCAGCAATCACTAATCTCCAACTGGCTGACATGCTGTGTGCCTGCCAGAATATTGGCTCTCAAATCCATAAAGCCAACCTCTTGGCCGCTGCTCTCAGAACTGACAACAAGTCTTCAAAGGCTTGTTTTAAATGTGGAAAAATGGGTCATTTTTCAGTGGGAGTGCAGGTCTACCAAGAACACTGCCTCCAGACCCTCTAAAAAATGTCCAAAATGCAACAAAGGTTTCCATTGGGCCAATCAGTGTCGCAATTCGGGAAACGCCAATGCGGGTCGACCCTCGACCCAGGCCCAACAGAGGGTCTACACGGGCTTGAGCTCCCCTCCACCCGTGACCTCACCCTCGCAGCCCCTGCTGCCGCTGCCGTCCCCGTCCGGAGCCTCCGCGCCGCCACTAGTGGCAGCGCCGGGCTGGACTTAATCTTGCAAATTGACACCGACTTTCAGCTCCCAGGCGAGGTACATGTTATTCCGACACAGGTGACAGGACCTTTACCCCCCCATGTAGTCGGCTTATCCTGCCACGCTCCCATGCCGGTCGTAAAGGTTTTTTTGTCATCCCCGGCGTGGTCGATGCCGACTATACTGGGGTCCTCAAGGTCCAAGTCTGGACCAACCTCCCTCAACAGCTGCCAAAAGGGTCCTCAATAGCCCAGCTAATCTTACTCCCCTTTCTCATTCCCGGGGCAGAACCTAAAGAACGGGGCGATGGCGGCTTTGGCTCCATGCTCCCTCCAGATTCTTCGGTACTTGCCCTCACAACATGCATTCAGGGGCCTCGGCCGATGTTAACTCTTACATTGAACAGCCGTTCCTTTACTGGCCTTTTAGATACTGGCGCCGATGTCACTGTGATCCGCGCTGCCGACTGGCCACCTGACTGGCCCAAGTCACCAACTAAAGAGCTGTGGGGCATCGGTGGTCACCAAGCGGCATATCAGAGTTCCCTTTGGATTCCCGTCCACTCCGACCCACCGGCTGATATAAGTATCCACCCATATATTATGCAGTTGCCCATCACCATTTGGGGCCGTGATCTTTTAGAAAAGTTGGACACTTCCCTTGTTATCAATGTCTAAACCTACCGCCCTACCCCTCTCTTGGCTACCGGGACCTCCCGTCTGGGTAGACCAATGGCCCCTGCCTCATGAAAAATTAGTGGCCCTGCACGCCCTTGTTTCTGACCAGCTACAGGCTGGTCACATTGAGCCATCTACCAGCCCCTGGAACACTCCGGTGTTCGTCATTAAAAAGCGGTCAGGGAAGTGGCGCCTCTTGCATGATCTCAGAGAAGTAAACAAACGGATCCAGCCTATGGGCCCGTTGCAGTTTGGCCTCCCCAATCCAAATTTAATTCCCTCTGGCTATCAAGTTTGTATCATAGATCTAAAAGACTGCTTTTTTACAATCCCATTACACCCACCGGATCGGGAAAAATTTGCTTTTACCATCCCGGTCTTGAATAACAAACACCCTGCACATCGTTATCAATGGTGTGTGTTGCCACAGGGCATGTTAAACAGCCCAACCCTGTGCCAATTTTTTGTGGATCAAGCTCTTTTTTTCCCTTCCGTTCCCGCTATCCCCACGTTGAGGTTTATCATTACATGGATGATATCCTCATCGCCTCCCCGGTTCTCACTGACTCCCATATCCACATGCTTACCAGTTCCCTGGCGCGTTTTGGCCTGCAAATTGCCCCAGAAAAGATTCAGCGCCAAGAACCATATTTGTATTTAGGTCATAAAATGCTTGCTGCTTATGCCATTCCCCAGATTCCGGTCTTGCGGGTCCCCACCAGCCTTACACTGGTCGAGCTTCAACAGCTGCTCGGCCACATCAATTGGGTTCACCCTTATTTTAAATTACCCACCTGTCTCTTACAGCCTCTTTTTTCTTTATTGAAAAAGGGGACCGCACCCTCTGACCGCATCCCAATTTCTGCTGAACATCAGCGGATTTTTAGACATGTCAATGATTTGATGGCCCAACGCTTTGTGGATCGGCCCTCTCATTCGGGCCCTTTACAACTTACCTTGTTATCCACCCCACACACCCCCACTGGAGTTCTTTACATGACACGCGATGCGGCCTCCATTTATATTTTGGAGTGGTTGTATCTCCCCTCGACCCCGGCTCGCAATGTATACCCTTACTGCGATGCCATTCTAGCCCTCATTCGGCGCGGGCGGACCCGTGCCACCCAAATGACAGGCTATGACCTCATGGTCATTGTCGTCCCATTCACTAAGGAAGAACATCAACACCTCTTACTTTTGCCTTTCCAATGAGGTGGAGGTTGGCCAACTTCTTGGTTCCTGCCTTATTCCAGTTTGTAAGCAACCCTCTGAGGTTAAAAATGATACCTTTTTGAGCAATTTTAATATCAAAGTTACCTATGGGACCATGTATGAATGGGGCCCGGTGGTCAGGCAGGTACCGCCTGACGCAATATCCCTCCACACCCCATATGCGGCTAGTGGGGTGAATGCCTCCTGTGCCTGTATTGTTAATTGCTCTCGCACCCAAGTCCCCCAGGGATGTGTTACTCCACCCAGCCCGACTTTGAATTGTACATTTGTTATGAATATTACTTATGCTGTTGCGCATGTTATTTTGCCAAAGGGTTGGTTTTTTACTTGTGGTTCTCGCACTTTTAGTTATATTCCTGCTAACCTTTCCGAAGGTACTCTTTGTTGTCTTAGTAGGTTGGCTATCGTTTTGCCCTCGACCCCCATTTTGCAGCAGCGCAGCCGTCGTGCTGTCCCGCTGGATGCTTCCTGCAACCCCAATGTTAAGTTGCTGAGTCAAGCGGAATATGTTTCCTTGGCGCTTTCGCTCGTGGGTGTTCCTGGTTTGGTGGTTGATTCACACGTACAACTGACTCGTTTGGCATGTTATGCTGCCAAAGCCATCAACGCTACCTCCTCCGCCATTGCACTTCTTAATGCGGAACAACATGAACTTCGGGACGCCATTCTTGATAATCGTGCTGCCATTGACTTTCTTTTGCTTAAACATCATTATGGTTGCTCTGCTCTTCGCAATATGTGTTGTTTTAATCTTACTGACAACAGCCGCTCCATTGAGGACCGCCTTGCAGAGCTCAAGAACCTCATGGCGCACATCTCCCAGGATGTCGGCTTCAGTGGCTTTTGGGACTGGCTCACGGGGTGGCTCCCGGATCTTGCCCCCCTTCGAGCTTTCTTTGGCTATGGTGTTTTTGTTCTTGCTGCTTTAATTGCCTTGTGCTGTTTTATTCAGTGAATTCCTTCCCTCTTTTCCCTTTGCCGTTTTCGTTCCCCCCCACCGTATTAGCTCATTAGCTCTCCCACTCCGACCTAGCCCTCCTCCACAAACGGCTCCAAGGTTCCTTGGAGCCCGCTTATTTAACAAGAAAGGGGGAGATGTAGGGATTCATGGCCTGTGGTTTGTGCAGAGAGATGACACGTCCGGGCACACCCGGATGGCCTTGATGCCTGATCACAGACCATCCACCTGCAGATTTGCTGGGCAGGTGGAGGGGGGGAGCGTGAGAGACTCCAAGTGTATTCATCTTGTTATGTCTTAGTACCCTGTTACACCCTTGCACTGGAATGCTTGCCGTGCTTATCTTGATTTTATGTAACACTTGTTTATTCACTGCAATAAAAGGAGGTAGCAGGCCTCGTAGAAGCAGCTTCCGCTCCTTCATAACCTGACATTCTGTGTCTGTGTTATCCCTTCACTGCAGTATCAAGCTAGCCCCTCTTCTCCTCTTTAATAGCTTTAACTGCTTTATACCTATTTTTGCCTTTTTTCCCATTTTCCTCTCTTTCCCCAGCTAGCCCTTTTCTAGCCTTTGCTTATCTATATATAAAATCCAGCAGCTGTATCAAACTAGCCCTTCTTCTCCTCTTTAGCAGCTTTACCTGCTTTATATCTGTTTTTCCTTTTTTCCTCACTTTTCCACCTCTCTTTCCCCAGCTAGTACTTGCTTCTCTATAACCCAGCTGCAGCTGTACCAAGCTAACCCCTCTTCTCCTCTTTAGTAGTTTTAACTGCTTTATATCTGTTTTTCCTTTTTTCTCACGTTTTCCCCAGCTAGCCCTTTTTTCTAGCCCTTGCTTGTCTATAATCCAGAAGCAGCTGTATCAAGCTAATGCTTTTTCTCCTCTTTAGTGGTTTTAACTGCTTTTTACCATTTTTGCCTTTTTTCCATTCTTCTCACTTTTTTCTCCAGCTAGCTCTTTTCTAGCTTTTGCTTGTCTGTAATCCTTAGCAGTTGTATCAATCTAGCCCCTCTCACATATAATTGAATTCATTTTTGCATACTCCTTGATTCCCACCGAACCCTCATAACAGACCCAAACCTTTTGCTCTATCAAGCTCCCCCTTCATTTGTAAAAAAAAAAAGCTGTCTTTTTTTACCTGCCTCCTGATTGGTTCAGTGGAGGGGAGGGGTTTGATCCTAGGGCACACCGCCCCCAGTCTGGCTCTCAGTTCCCTTCCAGCCACCAACCTGGTAACAGCTCCTCCGCAGACTTCTCTCCCTTCACCCTTTACTCTCTTTGCCTTTACTTCCTCCACCTTTACTCTCTCACATACCACCTTTTACTCTCTCAGCCTTTCCTCCATTTCTCCTCAAAATGCACAGCAGTGACACCCTGGCCTTTCTCTGGGACCCAGGTCCAAACCCAGGCTCATGTGTTCAAGCACAAGCACTACACACACACAAACACAGATCCGACCAATTTTGATATTAAAGGGTTATCAAAATGGACAGCAGTGACACACCGACCTTTCTCCTGGTCCCAGGTCCAAACCCAGGCATGTGTTCAAGCACAAGCACTACACACACACAACCACAGAGCCGCCCAATCTCGATATAAACCTGATATCAAAATGGCTGCCAGCACAAGACCGGAAACCGACCCGAAATAGCTATCAATTTGACGAAAGGTATGTACCCTATACTACTCAGGAACTGCGTCTATCACTACACTGACCATAGCAAATTCACATCGATTTATTTGGCTCGATTCAGCGGTAGTGAAGACCAACTCAATCGTTCCAGAAAAGGATCCTCCCCCAGAAAAGGTGTTGCACTGTGTTGAGGGGCATGAGTGTCCCATCGGTGTGGCATAGCGGAGATGGTGCATAGAACAGAGTTAGGAAGATGATGTAACTTATACAAAGTACTCTGCGTAACTTGCATAACTCCTGTTGACTGCCATTGAATTTGCTGGTCAGTATAGCCCAGGGCTGGGTGGATGTGTGATTTAAATTGCTTGGTTAAAAACATCTGAATGCTTTCATAACCCATGAGGCAAGAAATGCTCATTGAGTATTTTCACAAATGTGAATGATATTCATGAATTAAAGGATTGAAATCTTTCAGTTAGACCCTGTGAAGATTTGGCCTTTTTTTGGTCTTTTGAAATTGATCATTTGAAACCTACTAGTCAGAATAAATTACCTCCCCACCAACTTTTGTATATCTAGTCCACAGAGTCAATTAAGTCGATTCAGTATACTACTCCACTGTCTACAGCTATTTATGACACACTTATCACTACAATATCAGTGTGCCTGGCAAAAGCAAACACCCCTGCCCCTGAAAGCCATATTTAAAGGTTGAAAATTCTTGGGTACTCTGTTTTCTGTACCTCCTCTTGATCCATGAACACACTGTGTCCCCACCCTTTTTAAATTCTTGCACATATTTCTTCTTTCTCTCTCCCACCCACCCTACTCCTTTGACAGCTTTGGTTAAATCAGCAAAACAAGGAGTCCTGTGGCACTTTTAAAGAGACTAACAAATGTATTTATTGCATGAGCTTTAGTAGTACAAGGGGGCTATCTCCTGTCAAACTTTAGCCCTGCCCACCAGCCACCCATCAACCTTTAGCCCCACCCACCTGTCACCGGAAGTCCCGCCCCATCCGGTCACCTGACATCCACCCCCCCCCCCTGCCCACCTGTCTCCTGAAGTCCCGCCCCATGACATCCGGTCTCGCCCCCAAGCTTTGACTTCCGGCTGACAAGGGTCACCTGATCGGAAGTGGGCGTTGTGACTCTTTCCCCGCCCATCGGGGCATGTTTCACCCCAAGAGCGGGCTTGGCCAGGAAAGGGCACATGGCGGGGGTGGGGCGACCCTCCGCCAATCAGGGTTGTCCCGGAAGGGCGTGGCGGTTGGCCAGGCGGCAGCGCCGCCCCCCCAGAAGTTTCGGGCCTTTTTAAAAGCGGAAGACCCCGAGGGTGGTTTCTCGAGACCGCGTGGTTTGCAGCTCGTGGAGAACATGGACACCTTTGTCACCGCCGTGAGACCTCCGCACTTTGTTTTGGCTCCAACCTTTAATGGCCCTTGGAGAAAACACTGCGACATTGACAGTTCGGAGGAGGAGGAGGAGGCCAAGATGTTGACGGACCCTGAAACCCAGGAGACCAGGAAGTGGCCTGACGAGCTTGATGGCCTCATGTTGTCCACCCCATGGAGGAAGGCTCACAGGAATCGGAGGCAGACAAGGCCCAAGGAAAAAAACTGGTGCAGGTAAAGGAATGATAACTGACGGTTATGGAGGGGAATGTGGTGGGGGTTAAGTACAAACCAAGTGGCGTTGGGGACTTACAGCTCTTTTTTCTTCTGAAAATCTCTCGGCAGCGCGACGACGACTTTATATGGGCCTTTGAGAACCTACACATCAGCAGTCCTGTGAGAGCAAATGTGTCTTGTATCAGCTGTTTTTGTTCCTGTTTGAAACACAGCTGTGAGAGGGATAGCGAATCGGCTCAGACTCCTTCATGGGCGGCATCCATTTTCACAGGGCGCTGTAAAAAGGGGCGCTAAACCAGGCGATTAATAAAAAGCTCATTTAAATTCACTGGTGTGAACGTGTTTTCTTTATACTTGCATCGGTTACAAGCGGCAGCCATGCTAACACAGGCGGCTCTTTTAAAAAAAATCTATTACACCCTGGGGAAGTGGGGAGCTTCGGAGGGGTGAACGCTTTTTTTCAAGAGGCCAAAAAGCATAGCGAAACTTTGAACAGGGGTGAGGTAACCGCTTGGCTTTCGGACCAGGAGGCTTACTCCTTACACAAACCGGCCCGAATACGTTTTAAAAGAAACAAGACGGTCGTTTCAGATGTGGACACGCAATGGCAGGCGGATTTGGTGGATATGAAAAGATTCTCCAGACACAACAGCGGTTTTAAGTACATCTTAACAGCGATAGACATTCTATCCAAATATGCCTGGGCCTTAGGCCTCAAAGACAAGACGGGAGGTGAAGTAGCCAAGGCCTTTAAAGCCATTTTCAGTGAAGGTTGCGTGCCTCAAAAATTACAAACCGATCAGGGAAAAGAATTTTTAAACAAACCTTTAAGCGGGTTGTTAAAGCGGCACAGCGTCCACCATTTTGTGACTAATAACGAAGTCAAAGCGGGGGTGGTGGAGCGGTTTAACAGAACTTTAAAATCTCGGATGTGGAGATATTTTACCTCCCGCAACACCTTTAGCTACATCGACGCGTTACCCGAGTTTATAAAGAGTTACAATCGGAGCTTTCACAGAACCATACGTGCCAGACCCGTTGACGTTAACCCCTCGAATTCTCTGAAGGTGTGGAAAAGAGTATACGGAGATGCTTTAAAAGTAAAACCAGCTGCCAGCCCTTTTAGGAAAGGCGACCACCTGAGACTGTCTAAAACCAAAGGAGCTTTTGAGAAAGGATATGAACAAACGTTTACCGATGAGATATTCATAGTCAACGAAGCCTTAACCAAGGGCCGGAGACCCGTATACCGAGTAAAAGATTACGAGGGTAAGACGGTTGCTGGATCTTTTTACCCCAAAGAACTGCAAAAAGTAAACCCCAAGCGGGACATGGTTTATAGGATTGAAAAAGTTCTAGGAGCGAAAGGAAGAGGGAGAAGAAAGCAGCTGCTGGTGAAGTGGCTGGGGTGGCCCAAGAAGTTGGGTGGAAGCTTCTCAAATCTGTGAAGGGGAAAAATGAACGACGGTGGGTTTTACATCACTTTGCCCAGCAACACCAGCTCTGGAGTTTTTCCCCCAAAAATGAGCTGGAACTTTACCGTGCAGCTCATTAAACCTTTGGATCTCCCGGGTGCCTGGGAGGTGGGGTTGGTGGAAATACAATACCCGCACAGTTGGAACAACATCAACGAAGATGTCCCTTTTGAAATCATCTGCGAAGATAAGCAATGAAATTACATCCTAGGATGAGGTTATTACTCATCTGTATCCGAATTGCTGGAGCACATGATTGGTGTCGTGACTCGTAATCCTGCCCCACCCAAGGTGATCATGAACTACGATCCTGTGGGTAGAAAAGATAGACTTATGTCCATTGATGTTGCTTACACGTTTTCTACCAGAGGAGAGCTGGCTAATATTTTGGGTTTGTACCCCAACAGCCGCGTCAACAAAATCCCTTTCTCAGCAGACATCACAGGAGGTTTCAACTCCTTGTACCTGTACATGGACATCGTGGAACACCAGTTCGTGGGGGATTTTTCCGTTCCCCTCTTACGCTGCATCCCCGTCTGAGGCAAGAACAATGAGTTTATCACCATCACCTACGATAAACCGCATTACGTTCCCGTCAGTAAGCATCAAATCGACACCATCACCATTGAAATAAAGACTGATCAGAACAGACACGTCTCATTTCGCTTCGGCAAGGTGATCGTCAAGCTGCACCTGCGTCCCCGGAGAGGCTTCTAAAAGGAGGGAAAAAAGCACCATGGTGACCCTAAAAAATTACGGTGACCCCGCTGTTTACAGCAAATATTACAAAGCCCAGGCCGGATATGCCCTTCCTGGTTATCACGGGACCCCGTGATGTACGGGGCTGGCGTGGGTGGAATATTCCATAGCCTCTTTCGAAAAGCCATTCTGCTTTTGAGGAGAGGGCTAGAGATTATTAAACCCTACGTCAAAACCGCCGCTCAAAACATAGCTAGAGACGTGGTAGGCCACGTCTCCCATGCTGTTCTGGAGAAGGTGAGGGAACCTCCCACCCAGGAGGGGTCGGGGCTGATGTACATCAAAAGGAGGAAGAGAAAGAGAAACACGTCTACCCGCGATGCCAAGGTCCCCCAAAACCCTTTAAAAGAAGAGCTCTGGCGCACCGGGCTAGCCAGAAGCAAAAGACCAAGGGGAGGCAGAGGAGAAATAGGAAATGTGCTCCACCTGGTAAAAGAGATCTATTTTAATCAACATGGCTTTCGTTCACTGCGGGTCTGAAGAGTGCACCAAATCTGAATTGGACTTGTTCCAAATAGCCCCCATGCAGACCAGTATCGAGAAAAGCATCTACATCAAGGTGCCGCTGCTATCGGCCATTACGGAGGCGGCCCCCCCTTGACTTTTTTATAGCGGGGAACGGGATAGATTACATGGATTTGAACAATATGCTTCTGTACTTTTGTTGCAAGATCGTAAAGGGAGACGGAACCAACTTCGCCCGGGACGCCACCGTGGGCCTGGTGAATTACCCCGTGGCATCTGTTTTCAGTCAGCTGGATGTCACGCTGGGAGACCGACTCATAACTCAAAGCAACAACTGCTACCCTTACCGTGCCTTTATAGAATCGGTGCTCAATTACAGCGACGACACTCTCGCTACGCAATTTTCCAGCGGCCTGTTTATTAAAGACACCCCCGGGCAACACAAAGCTGCGGAGATACCGACCAAGCCTCTGCAGCCGGACTTCGAGGCCGGATGCTGCGTGAGGGAGTACATGAATCTGGTACAGACGGCAGGTAAACACATGAAAGATTGTGCACTGCTCATTGACCATGTGCAGTTTGCCCAGGGTTATACCTTGTTTGCCTTCGACCTCTCCCCCAACCAGGAATGTGCTGATCACTATTCCCTGATAAAAACCGGAACCTGAGAGCAGAAATACGTTTTGCGAGGGCTTTGACGGCCACCGTCAATATGATCGTGTATGGGGTTTTTGACAACATCATAGAGATCAATCAGAGGAGAAACGTCCTGTTCGACTACCTGTGAGCATGGACACCGTGCAGCTCTCATGTGTTTTACTGGCGGACCCTGCCACGCAAGAGACTTTCTTAGACGTGTTCCCCAGCGATTGGCTCCCCAGAAGGAGGCTGTCTTGGAGACCCCTAGGTTTGGTGGTCAACAGGCACCCGCACAACCAACCTGGCGAACACTGGCTCACTTTGTACCTGGCAGAGGGAAACCGCGGAGAGTTCTTTGACTTGTACGGGCACCCCCCAAACAGCATGTTGTTCTCCAGAACCATCGTGAAATTTTTAAACAAAAACGCCACTGACATTGTGTTTCACACTAGACAATTGCAGGATCCGCGCTCTGTCGCCTGCGGCTATCACTGTGTGTTTTTCTTGCATCACCGTAGCAAGGGTTTACCTTTTGACCAGATTTTGAAATTGTATTCTAATGATTTGGTGCAAAATGACCAAATGGTGGTGAATTTTGTAAGAAACATAAAAAGTAAATACTTGGGCATGCTTAGGTTTGCTCAAAACATGTTTCAGCAAGCCCAGACGTGTGTATCTTGCAATGAATTTTACAGCTGTGTTTCTCAATAAAGCACCCCAGGCGTGGGGTTTAAAGACAATTCGTGTCTGGTGGTCTTTTTGTGTTTGTTTGTTTTTAAAAAGGGCCAATTCAGAAAAAATACACGTGACAAATAAAAATTTTTAAGAAGTATACAAGATTTTTTTATTTAAAGCAAAAAAAAAAAGACCATTTAAAAATTATTTTTCAGAGCACGAAAAGAAAAAGATTACACAGTGAGCCATTTGGCTCTTTTAGCCAGTTTTTTAGAAGGCAAAAAGGGTTCATGCTCTGCTCCGGGATCACCCGTCGAGGGCTTCAGGCTCTCCAAAAGATCTCTGCTGGCCACATTGCCCATGATGGACAATGGCACGTTTAGTTCTGCCATGGATTCATGAACGCATCCCAGCCTTTGGGCACGTGTATTCTAGGAATGGAACACGTCTGGGTGACGGCCTTGACTAAGTTGAGTATGTTAGACCCGTTAACCACCGAGCCTTTGTACACAAAAGCCCCTTTATCATTCCACGAAGATATATTTTTATCCTATCCCAGCTTATTTAGCAATACGGTTGCATTTCTCTTATAACGGTTACCGACCCTATCCAGTATTTCCTGAGCAACAGAGTCAAAGGTTTTGGGTGTTTCTGGGGGATTGGAGGGGACATTCCGTTCCTGTTCTGGTAGAAAGAGACTTATTTTCCCTTGATCCAAATTGCTCTGCTTCACGTACGTTAGGTACCTTTGAAGCATGATGGTGTATAGTTTAGCTTTTTCGTATTCGTCCAAGTCAGTCCTTTGAAGAACAGACCTCATTTCACTATCCAGCAAGCGAGTTGTGGTCTTTCTGATATTTTCCTCCGGTGGAGGGGGAGTCCTGAATTGCTCCAACTGGTGGCTGGGCACCAGGTATGTTTTTTCCGCATACTCCATTGATTAGTCAAAAGTCCAGTTATCAGAGGGATAGCGAACCTTAACAGAGGTCTGATAAACCTGCCGGACTGCCTCACCAGATGCTTTTTTCTTTTAATCGAGATCCTTTTATTACTCAGGGTTTTTATCAACATGCGTCTCTTTTTCAGCACATGCACTTGATTCAGCGTCAAAGGTATGTTTCCTTTCAAAGTGTTCAGAGCTACTTCTGAGATGGCCGCTACTAAATCATCAGAAGCCGAACACAGTACAGCTTTCCTTTGCCGCGGGGACGAATCGGTAAGTAATTTCAAAAGGGCCAGGTTTCTTTTCATGCAGCTAGACATCTTTTCCTGACGGCGGCCTCCACTGTTAAGAAGGACCCGCAGAAAATTCATCTCTTTTTGTACCCGGCTGTTCTTTTTAAAGTGTAAACCGCTGGCCGGTATGGAGGGAAAAGACTGGTTCTTAGTCTATAAGCCTCTGGCATGGAAGCATTTAAATCCACCACCTGGTAACCGTATGGGTTTTTGGTAGCATCCTCAAAAGCTTCTAGAAAGAATTGCGTCTTGCCCGGGTACATTTGCCGGGCGAGTGTGGTGATTTGTAATTTATCCCTGGGGTTTTTTAACAGAACCATGTATTTGGCGTTCAGGTTAATCGTGCGACTCTTCTTTCCCTGACAAAACACGTTCTGAACTATGTACATAATGCTCAGGTTCCTGTGATGCACGTACTTGGTAAAGGCTTTCTCAATTTCGTTGCTTTCACAAGCAGAGTTCATCAGATCGTCTACGATAACCATATTTACTTTATTGGTAGGAAACAACCAGTCATCGTTAAAAGCATCGGGCAGCTCCTCTACAAAATTGATTAAGGGATATTTACAGAGCAGTTCTTTATCCAGAGGCTGCCAACAACTGTAACACCACACGATGTTCTCGGGCATAACAGACAGCATTTTCTCGGCATTATCCAATACGTTTTTTATAAAGTAACTTTTCCCGCAGTTGCTAGGTCCAGCGAGAATTACAGAAAAAGGATGTTTCCACCGTGTGTCCATTTTTTTCAATAGCTGTAGGGCAGCATTTTAAACCCTTCTCTGAGGACCCTCTTGTTGTAAACCACTTTCTGAGTTTTCTTAAGGGTCTTGGTCTCTATTTTCCATTGTTTTTTGTTCCTCACGATAGAGGGGTGCTGCATCTCTATCTTTTTGGAGGTGCTTTCTCCTGGGTCTGCGCTGTAGTGCAGGACCAGCTCTTTCAAACTGTCAAAGTTGATTTTTTCACAGTTAGTTATGTTCAGGGTAATCCCTTTCACTTTCAGACAGGCCTTTCCCCCTGACAGCTTGTACCCGTACGTTTTTGGACCAGCTGACACAAACTCGGTGATGTGCTCAACTGGCGAGATCTCGCTGGTGAGGTCCCCTAAATAATCCCCCAGAGGGGGATTCCACTCGCTCTCCCTTTGCACAAATATCACTGAGTCAGTGTCGTGGTACAGGCAACGCTCTTGCAACCTGTCTAGCAGGTTGTACAGTTCCAAGTGGGCATAAGCGGTGGTGAAACAGGCAATGAAGATGTTGGTGTTTCCAAGACACGCACGCTGTTTCGTCATCGATAAACTCGCAGGATGAAACCTCGTAATTGGGAAAAAACAGATACTGAAAGAGATCGTCGGGGTCTCTCACGATGCTGGTTTTGGGCAAGTTTGTTCTTTGACTGAATTTACCCCAGAGAGAATTTAAGAACAGTTTAGCGATTTGACGCTTGGCAGGGTTCACAGTGATTTCGTGAGGGCGTAAACGCACGTCTTCTTTTTGATAGAAATCGCTAATGTACTTATTTAGTTTTTCTTCATCCGTGCACCAGCTGGGATACCCCAAAGCCTCTTGTTTCTGACGCAAGTGTAATTTTATGTACTCTGAAAAGAGTGCGTCGGACTTTTCTTTAAAATGCCAGATTTCGTAGAGTTTAGCCACCATGTACCCCTTCGCTACAGCGGCATTTAGCTACACCGTGCACCAAGTCCCCAGAAGGGCTCCTCGTTAGTGTGGGTGCATGTTTCCTGCTGCTCGGTCTCCGCGCAGGTTTGACAGAGCGGGAACATGAGCTTGCCGCCTAGCCTGATGGGCAGCAATGGGAAAAAGAGCCCTCGCGGAGGAAACACTTTAACTTTTGCAATGCCAAAATAATTTGAGAGAGGTCCGAATTTGTCCGAAATGATATCGGGGTGTCTGAGGGGGTACTCTTTGGTTTTGTTTACGAAAGGGTACAGGCTGGTAAAATCGTAATAGTGGATTTCTTCACCGGGCTTGGGCTTGTAATACAGAGATACCACATTAGTCCTGCCCCCAAAAAGAGCATCCCTCAGGACCAGAGGCTGGGGTAGTTGGGCTTCCTTTAAAAAACCCACAAGCTCCCTGTCCGTTTCTATCATGGTCTCCCACTCGTGGCCCCAGAGAGTCCTGACCGCATACCCCTTGCTTCTCAGATAGTCGGCCTTGTGCTGAGCCTTATAATAAAGAAACCCAAAAGTTGTCCCCATCATAGGGTTTAGAGCTTTTTCACGGTAACAGGTGATGCAGCCATGGAAAAAACAACCGTTAAACTCAAAGGCCGTGGGCACGCCATCAATGAAGGCGTAACCGTCTAGAAAGTAGGAGCCTACCTGAACCTCCCCTTCCTGTAACGCATGACGTATCTTTATCTTTTCTTTGTGAGCAATGTACATCAACCACTGAATAGACCGGGTAGAATATCTCTTTTTCTGCCTGTGATAGTTGTCGGGAGGGAAAAGGGCTATCGACTTGGCCTCTAAAAACATAAATCTGTCCATGGCCATGCAGACGGATGCCAGAGTTATGTACTGGAAAGGATCTATATATAGTTTCACCTCCGCAACTTTACCAGGGGCTCTCTCTACAGTATCAAACTTTGTCGTCATGTTCATGATCTCCTCTCTGTACAGCAGACAGGCCCGCCTCAAAATTTTTACATCCTGCTGGAAGTAATACGTGAGCTCTTTCTTTAAGTCAAACGTCCTATTTTGATTGTCCCTGTACCAGTCAAGAAAGCTTGCTTTTTCCTGGGGCATCATGCTGTCAATCCCGTAGTGCTCCACCCTGGGCATAGGCCCCATGTAATTTTGGTTTTCCAGAGTATTAAAAAAATGTGGGAAGTACCCTTTGGCATCTTCAAACCCCATAGCCTGCGGGAGCTTGCTAAGTTACATGGGGAGGAAGTTCAAAGAGTCTATAAAATGGATGCCCAGAGCCTTAACTTCCACACACATCAGTTTACTGCCCTGAGTTATCAATTCCACATTCATCTTTTCCTTCAGTAACTCGTTGACCACAAAGTAAGCATTGTAACCTTTGGAATTGTGCGCTATGAACATGTACTTCCAAAACTTCTTGCCAATAAAGGTTTTAACAAAGTCAGAAAGGCACTCACTACCCTTGAATTCCCAAGATTTTTCCGGCTTTAGGGACACAGCAAAAATGTAATTGGGCACGTGCACCCCCGTCTCCTGCATGCACTCAAAATCGTAAAAAATATACTTTTCTGACTTCTCAGGCTTTATAATGCTGTCTAGAAAACACAAGTGACCGTCTATACCAACTTTAGGGGGAATCCTGCCGTGACACTGCTTACAGTGCCGGCCTTCGCACTTATGACCTTTGTCCACATAAGACTCACAACTCTCGCACAAAGTTTTAAACCGACATTCGACATGATTTTTAGATGCTGCTTCTAGATGGCCATCTAAACACTCTTTGGACCGACAATACAGCCTACAGCTGGGGCATCTCTTGAAACCTGTCTGACTCACGACTGTGTTTTCTGAGCATGTCACGCTCAAGCAAAGGTGGCAGTGGTATCTGCAAGAGTGGTCGTGACTGTACACCTTGTGGCAAAACTTGCAATAATTTTTGGCCCCAAACAACCTTTTCACGTCCAAAACCCCATAGTAATGGTCATTGTGCAGCAGGACAAAAAATGTCTTGGGGTACACACGGCCTCCCGTTTTAAAAAAAACCCACCGGTCTTTCGTCGTATAAAGAACCACCTGAATATTGACACACAAATGCTGTTCAACCACTACTATGTCACTGAGCATCACTTTTTTTCGATCTGACCACCCCAGTTTTCCATGCAGCTTTCTCGTCCCATCTAATAATTCTGCATCTGTAAGCCTACAGTCCGACATGACGGCCAAGAGCCCACCAGCAAAACACAGATTCAAGTCAGAGTAAGTCAGGTCTACCAAAAACTGCCTTTTTTTATGGAGAATTTCGCTGTTAAGGATCGAATTCAAAACCCTATGCCCGCCCCCACCCGTGTTTTTTACAACTGTCACAGCAAGGCGTAACGTCCCATCGACGTGCACCTCTCTATTACTCTGTAACAGTTTAGTAGTGTGATTTAAGAAATCTTCAGCGGAGAGCTCATCCCTATTTCTCCTGACCGAAAACAGAGGGTTGGTTAAATTCCGCCCCTCCAAACGCAACTGAACATAATCGCTTGGGTCTACCCTACCGTGAATCTCATCAAGAACTGACTGTATGCCCCCATGCACAGCTTCAATGACCCGCCCAACTGAACCGATTCTCTCGAGATTGACAAAACGAAATTCCTCACTGTATACCACACCCCTAAATCTAGGTAATTCCTGCTGCCAGCTTCTCACCCGCTCTATATACGTCTCAGGATGGGGATCTGAATCTACCCCAGACTCCGAGGGGGAGCTTTCTGGGGAATTTTCTAAACCACCATCCCTGGGGTCAGTTTCCACTTCCTCATTCTCAGGCACGTCACTAGTGGACCTCTCTTTTTGTTTTTTTTCTCCTCATCACCTCCTTAGCCTTTTTTAAAATCTTTACAGTGACCCTGGCCTGTAACTTTTTGGCAGCCGCCCATTTATCCCTTAAAAGACCATCCCCTTTTTGATTAGGTTGGGTACCCGTTCCCATGACTAGCTGTGCGGATTCAAAAACGCCTTCTGGAAAGCTGAAATGTTTTTTAACATATTTATCGACAGTTTTTGCATTTTTTACATATTTTCAGAAAAAAAAAAAAAGCTGTGAATCCACCACCACCCTTTTGGCTTTTTAGAGCTATGCGCTTAGCAACCCATGCTTGTTCCTTTACCTGAGCCTCCTCTTCTCCTTTCTCCTGGTCTGTTGGTGCCGGTGAAAGTCTGTCAGGCTGCTTCCTGATCTCTTGGGTTTCGGGTTCTGGCGTATCGAACAAAGACTGAGCCAAAGGGCTGTTCTTGATTTCTCCCTCTTCCTCAGAACTGCTGCTGATGTACTGCTTTCTACGCCGGGGGGGCAAGAATTTAGGAGCCAAAAAAAAGTGCGGAGGTCTCACGGGGGTGGCGAAGGCGTCCATGTTCTCCACGAGCTGCGAACGACGCGGTCTTGAGAAACCACCCTGAGGGTCTTCCGCTTTTAAAAAGGCCCGAGACTTCCGGGGCACAGCACTGCTGCCCGGCCAACTGCCGCGCCCTTCCAGAACAACCCTCATTGGCAGAGGGTCGCCCCACCCCCGCCACGTGCCCTGTCCCAGCCAAGCCCACTCTCGGGGTGAAACATGCCCTGATGCGCGGGGAAAGGGTCACAATGCCCACTTCCGATCAGGTGACCCTTGTCAGCCGGAAGTCAGAGCTTGGGGGCGAGACCGGATGTCATGGGGTGGGACTTCCGGTGACAGGTGGGCAGGGGCGGATGTCAGGTGACCGGATGCGGCGGGACTTCTGGTGACTGGTGGGCGGGGCTAAAGTTTGATGGATGGCTGGTGGGGGGGCTAAAGTTTGACAGGAGGTGGCCCCCTTGTTCTACTAGCTTTCATGGGTATAATCCCACTTCATCAGATGCATGAAATGGAACCTGCAGTATGTCAGATATATATAGATATGCAGAGAAGGATGGGTCACAAGATCAATTCAAACAGCTCCAGAGGGGCAGTCTGTTATTCCATTTCAGCAAACTAAACAAGTTGGTTGATTCAAAGAGTGTGGAAGTGGGCCTGTAACAGTAATAGATGAGAAGGTGAGACTGTTGAAAGCAGGGAAATTACCTTTTGTAATGAGTTAGCCATTCTAAATTCCTTATTCAGACCTAATCTGATAGTGTCAAATTTGCATATGAATTGCAGCTCGGATGTTTCAAGTTGACGTCTGGTATTGAGGTTTTTTGTTAAAATACTGTAACCATCATGTCTCTTAGAGACTGTCCAGGGAGGTTGAAGTGTTCTCTTACTGGTTTTTGAACGTTACCATTCTTGATGTCTGATTTGTGTCCATTTATTCTTTTGCGCAGAGACAGTCCAGTTTGACCTATAAGATAGAGGGGCATTTCTGGCACATGATGGTGCATATCACATTGGTAGATGTGCAGGTGAATGAGTGGCTGATTGATATACGGGTAATGTGGTTTGTTGCAAGGGTGGGCACCTGGCTTAGTGTTTCTCTTATATAATGTATAGTTGCGATTGAGTATTTGTTTAAGGTTGAGGGGCTGTTTCTAAGCGAGGACTGGCCTACCTCCCAGGCTTGAGAGAGTGAGAGATTGTCTTCCAAGGTCTTTGTCTCTGTCTGAGCGATTGGAGAAAATGTGGTTGTATCTTAGGGATTGGCTGTAGACAATGAATCGTGTGATGTTCCCGGATGAAAGCAGGAGGTATGTCGGTAGGTATAGTGATTAGTACATTTCCAGTACAGGGTGGTGTTTCTGTGGCCATCACATTTTTGTATTGTTGTGTCCAGGAAGTGGATGTTTTATGAGTATTGGTCCAGGCTGAGGTTGATGGTGGGGTGGAAATTCAACAATTTCCACCGCACCATCAACCAGGGATGACACTGTCCCGAAAATAGGTTCGGGGGCCAGGTCCGGGGCTCAGGCCCCACCCCCTGCTGCATTGGCCCCGACTGGGCTCCTTCCGCCGGAGGCTGGTAGCCCATCCCCTGCTGCCAGCAGCCAGGCCCCGGGTCCCTGGCCCAGCCAGGGCTGGATTCTGCCACTGCTGGTGGCAGGGCCCCAGGTCTCTGCCAGACTCGGGGCACTGGGACTACAAATGCCACTGCCATCAACCTCAGGCAGCCCACACAGGACTGGTGAGGCAGGTATCATTAGGTCCTCCAAGGCAAAAAACCTTCAAAACCAGACTTCAGAATGAAAACTGCTGAGCTGTAATTCATATGCAAATGACACCATTAGATTAGGTCTGAATAGGGATTTAGAATGGCTAACTCATTACAAAAGATAATTACCCCTCTTTTAACAGTCTCACCTTCTCATCTATTTCTGCTACAGGGCCCACTTCCACACTGTTTGAATCAAAACAACTGGTTTGGTTTGCTGAAATAGACTAACAGATTACCCCTCTGAGGCTGTTTGAATTGATCTTGTGACTCATCCTTCTCTGCATGTGTATATATACCTGACATATGCATTCATGCATCTGAAGACATGGGATTATACACACAAAAGTTTATGTGATAAATAAATTTGTTAGTCTTTAAAAGTGCCACAAGCTCCTTGTTTGTTCTGCTGAAATAGACTAACACGGCAACCCCTCTGAAATTTGTTAATTCAGTTATTCTGGTCTCTGGTAGGAAGTAGTTACATAGTCATGCGCCAGACTCCAAGAAAGACATAAATGATTTTAGGACTTTGCTCTGAAAATTTGTCTTTTTTTTCCATATGGTGCCACTGCAGTAATTTCAAGGACGGTAAATTAGACCAAATTACATTTAACAGGGTATTCTCTGTATCAAACATATTACAGAAAGATATGTCTACCAAGTGAATCTCTGATCTGTACAATTGACATCATCTGGAGGTTAGGATACTCTATAAGAATCTACCTAAGTCCAAGTGCCAAAGGTTGAATAGTCATTGATTTATGACATTCAAAAAAGTAATAGCTAGTGAACCAAAAGTCACAGGTTATTCTGTTCCTCAGCTGGATTGTCCCAGTTGCTGACAAATCTATTTGCGTCACCCTGGAGAGGCAGCTTGACCTTCCATATGTTGACTTCACCTGTAACTACCTCATTCTGACCTTCCCCGCTCCCAGAATTTTGACATCTCTTCCCCAAGTTCAAGCAAATACTGATAATCAGAGTGAAAATAAAAATGACAACAATCACAAAAGAAACAAGTAGTCCTGGGGTACTTTTAATGTCTACACTGGCAAGTTAGTTCAAATTAAGGAAGCTTAATTTGAACTAACTTAAGGCATGGCTACACTAGGCTTTCATTAGTTCGAATTAAGGGCTTCCTTAATTCGAACTAATAAATTCGAATAGGGTATTTGAACTAAGGATTAATTCGAACTAGTTAGTTCGAATTAACTAATGTGGCCATGTTAGTTCGAACTAATTGCTTAGTTCGAACTAACTGGCCCATTGAACTCAATGCAACTCGCTAATTTGAACTAAGAAAGTGCCATGAGCTTAGTTTGAACTAAATTTTGCTAGTTTGAATTAAGTTTATTTGTACTAACTAAAATTAGTCTGAATTAGTTAGTTAGAATTAACTAATTCAAACTAACTTTAGTAAGTGTAGACATAGCCTTAAAGACTAATAAATGTATTTATTGCATGAGCTTTCATCAGACACTTGAAAATGAAAACTTTCTCTGTGTGGGTATCATGGGTATTTCTGTGGCTGAAATGCTAATCATCAACCTCTTGGTCATAAAGTAACAAATCCACCAGGTGAGTCAAAAGAAAAGATCCTCCTACCTGAGTTTACAAGAGTTGTACTAATCTAATCTCGGCTGGATGTTGCTCTCTATAGATTTTGAGACTCTCTAGATAATCTTTAATAACAAGGGCCGGTGCCCCAACCTCTTTCCTTATCCTGAAATAAAAAGTTTCAGAGTTTGCCAGCTGCTTGGTTTTATGGTGGGAGATCAAGTTATTTTAATTCTGTGCTCTTTAATTGCTCCTTCAATTTTTTGGAAGCAGTGGGGTCCACCAATGACTTAGGCCTCTGAAGTAGCAGGGAATTGATTAAGTGATCTATATCTAGATCCGAGACTCCCAAACTTTTCGGCATCACGCCTCCTTTCTGATATTTGAGAAACCCTCATGCCTCCCCACCTCTCCATCATCCAACCCCCTTTTAACAAAAATTGAATTCATAATTGTACAATTAAAAATAACCACAAATACGTTTTCTGGAAGCTAAAATGTTTTCGCTATGAAAACTTCACAGCCTCGTGCCCCTCCCTTGGATTTTCTTCACACCCCCCAGTTTGGGAACCACTGCTCTATATGATACCAGAAAGTGAGGTAGTGTGGGGAAGGAATTCTCCTCCAGGTCAGAGTGGCAGTGATCCCAGGGGGCAGGGAGGCTTTGCCTTCATCAGCAAAATGACGCGTGCGTCATTATCTGGGATTTGCTGGGATTCATCCTGTCTCTGTGTAGGGAGGGACTGGGTTAGATGACCTTCTGTAGTCCCTTCCGGCCTGCATTTCTATGGCCATGTCTACACTGACAGTGACAAATTAGCCACTGTCAGATTGATTTTTCTGGATGGACTTAGAGGTCAGTTAAGACTTGCTGAGTCAATCCAGAAATAGACTTAATAAAACCACCCCCTTAAGTGGTGTACAGTTGTGTCGATGGGAACACCTTTCCCGTCGGCGCAGTGCAGTGAAGGCACTGTGCTGAAGGGGATTTAGGAAGTTGACGGGAGTTTTGCAAGCTATTCTGTGAGCTTGTGTAACTCCTGGCAACTGCCGCCGAATTTCACGCCAGTGTAGACCTGGCCTATGTGTCTCCAATAGAAAGAAGGTTTTCGGGGCAGGGACTCTATCTTTGTTCTGTGTTCATAGGGGGTTATGATACATGACTAGGACTCCCCGGAGATATACTGCAATGCCAATTAAAAATAATTAATCACACTGTCTCCTTGGAGTCCAGTTTGGAGTCCACTGCATTACCTAAAGCCCCCAGATGACGAAGATGTAGGGCCAAAGGAGCTGACTTCAGTAAAGTTATCTCTGACAATGGAGGATTTTCTCCCAGGAAAGCTCCTGGATAAATACATTTGTTAGTCTTTAAAAGTGCCCCAGGACTCCTTGTTTGTTTTGCCCCTGTAGGGCAGGGGGAGCCTACTGCAGAACAAGGATTATCCTTGATTAAGTGGCTAACCTTTCAAAGGGCCCTGCAGAGTCATCCCAGTTACAATCCATTGACCATTTCAGCCCCCCCCCCCGGCGGCGGCAGGGCACTGGGGGACTGAAGCAGGAGCCTGCGGTTCCCAGACCCCCACAGGCGTTTGCTGCCCTTTGCAACCCGAGCAGGGGCCTGGACACGCGCAGCTCGGCAACCCTGCCTGGTCCCGGCGGCGGGCGGAGCTGCTGTGTCAGGCGGCGGGAAGGGGGCGAGGCACCGGCAGAGAGCAGCAGCTGCTCCCGGAGCTGGAGTCACACAGAGCTTGAGGCAGCGCCATGAGCCGCCCGTACGACGTGATCGTGGTGGGGGGAGGCATCTCAGGTCAGTGCAGCCCCGCCGGGGCCACATGCGCGGGGACAGGGCCAGGCCCTGGAGCAGGGGCTGGCGGGCGGCTGTGACTTTCCGCTCCGGCCGGGGCAGGCACGTGCAGTTTGTGGCTGGAAGCCTGCTCTGCCCGGGGCTGGTCCCTGCTTCTGCGGGTGTCAGTGCGGGGCTGGAAACGGTCTCACGTCGCCACCCGCACTGCTCAGATGGAGTAGCCTGAATCTCCCCTTCGTCTGGACCAGCTGCTCTCCGCACGTGCAGGGAGGTTTCTGAACGGTTTGGGGCTTGGTTGGGTGGTAGGAAGACACCCTGTTTAGGGCCGACCCAGAGGTGAGGGGACACACTCTCATTATGTGCTGTGATGTGTGCTTCTTTCCCTCCAGGACTCAAACCAGCAGCCAGGAGCCCTTTCTCCATAGCTCAGTTCTTTTGATGGGTTAATAGTGCACTTCCTACCGAAACAAATCAGACTGTGTACAAAGGTTTTGAAGGTGCGGCTTAACAAAGCCCTGGCTGGGATGGTCCTGCTTTGGGCAGGGGGCTGGAGGAGATGGCTCCTGAGGTCCCTTCAAACCTTAATATTCTGTGATTCTATGAACTGATGGATTTTTTTAGAATTGGAAAGATTTGTGGTGCAGGCTAGGAAAAAACAAGAGGGGGAATCTGTCACTGAATGTTTCCTTGTCACAGGCATGTCTGTTAGCAGAGTTGTCACAGTACAATGGCCACTTTCACAGTTTATCATCGATTAGCTCACTAGAGTTGATTTAATGGAAATTACACTTGTTGCAAGAGTTAATACATGTGTAAAAAGAGTATGCTTGCTTTCTTTGTAAAAGAAATAGAATTAGATGATTCGTTGCCCCTCAAATGTGGCTTGGTTGGAGGCTAAGCCAGGGTGAAGGGAGGGGACAGCATCTAGATTTGCTCTGGTACTGAATTTTAGTAAGTATTGCATTAAAAAGGACATGGAATGCTGTTGAGTGACGTGATGATTATGTCTGACACTGGGGCTAATCAGGAATTTATGCAGCTTTTAGTCAGGTGAACTCTCACTGAAATTGATATAAGCAGAGGTGGCTTTTGGGGTAGGCGAAGCAGGTGCACACCTAGGGCCCCAAGCAATAAGGGGTCCCATCACATGCTTTGCCTACCCCAAAAGCTGCATCTGCTTTGATTGGCAGCAGGAGGAGGAGCTGGCCTCTGGGAGCTGGGGCTGGAGGAGGGGGAGCTGGGGCAGTGGGAAATTGGGGTTGTGGGGGGACAGGTCCAGGATGGGCTGGTGGTGGGGAGCCAGGGCCACAGAGAGGGGCCCCTGCAGGCCTGTGGGGGCCCCACAATGGGCCTTTGCCTAGGGCCCCCACTAGCCAAAGGCCACCTCAGGATGTAAGAGTAAAGTCCTAGTAAGGCCAGCAGGATTGAGAGGTCTGTTTTGGCACAGGATTAATAATCAAATTGTCTTTTAATGCTGTTACTAAGTTTTGGTTACATGTGGCAGCAAAATAGCACACTCTTATGGCAGCACACTATAGAACAAAGTAACCCTAAAAGGCACACAGCACTTTTACAAGTTACCTATGAAGGGTGACCACCAAATGCTCTACCCCAGGTGTCAGCAACCCCTGGCATTTAAGCACCCGAGTAGTCATATTGAAATCAATAGGATTCCCCATGTGTTGAAAGTTAGTTAAGCATATGCTTAATTCCTCAAACCAACTAGGAATTTATTGCCTAACTCAGAACAAATAAAGAAATCCATGCTTTTGTTACAAAGCAAATGACAAAAGTCTACTTTTGCATAACATTTCTATTTGTTCTGTTTGCTGTTTATATTCTACCCACTTAGGATCTTTTTAACCATCACATTTAAAGGCTGTAATTTACTAATTGGGCTTCTTCCATACACTGTATCAGTTTCAGAGGCCTTCCTAAGTACAATTCAATGAACTTGAAAGTTAGCTAGTTGTACAGGCTACTTTTTATGGCACTTGGCACTAGATTCACTGACAAAATTATCAAAAACCAGTTCCTTGATGACAAAGTGCTGACTAAATGTTATTAGTTATTAAGAGTTTCAAAATACTTGTAAACTGATTTTTTAAAGCTGTCAGCAAAAAGAAATCACCAGTCTAAGAATGATTTTGAATTTGGCTACTTTTTAAACTCACTTTGTTTCACACTGAAAAGCTGTTACAGTAAATTTTGCAATAGTTTCTATTTGTATCTTTTAAATTAAACAGATTTCAGTAGAGCATGTTTTTAGACAACATCAGGGCTACGGGTCCCTTCTGCTTCATGAGTGAAGTCAGAGAGTTCAGCATGACAGAAATAGGTTGTTTTTAATGTAACCTTGTTTTTCATTGTTGTCATGGGAATATTTGTATGGAAATACCTGTCCACTTCTGTAATAAATTTTAAAAGAACACTCGAGGGAGATGGTTGGGAGATGCCTGAATAATTTCCACATCTGATGTTAGTGTTGAGAAGAAGGAAAATGAAATAAGAAAGGACACAGACATAGGGAGCGACATGAGGGTTACGAGAAGGAGGAGTAGTGTAAATGCCAGTCTAGTGAGTGATATTGTCTGTGGAATGACTGTGCTGAAACACAAAAGAGTCTTGTGGCACTTTTAAAGACTAACAGATTTATTAATCGCATGAGCTTTCGTGGGAGAAAATCCCACTTCGTCAGATGCTTTGAAGTGTCTTCAAAGCGTCTGACGAAGTGGGATTTTCTCCCATGAAAGCTCATGCGATTAATAAATCTCTTAGTCTTTAAAAGTGCCACAAGACTCTTTTGTCTTTCTACAATAGACTAACACGGCTACCCCTTTGGAATGTGCTGAAACAGGCAAAGAACGTGAGTGAGGCCAAGCAGAATTAACAAAAATGTTTATATACTAATGCGAGAAGCCTGGGTAACAAAATGGAGGAACTGGAGCTACTGGTAGAGGAAGTGGGACCAGATATTATAGGGGTAACTGAAACATGGTGGGATAGTAGTCATGACTGGTGTACCGGTATTGAAGGCTATGTGCTCTTTAGGAAAGACAGATATAAAGGAAAAGATGCGGGAGTGGCATTGTATGTCAATGAGGAGGTAGACTGTAGGGAAATTCAAAGTGATGGAATTAACAAGACAGAATCAATCTGGGTAAAAATCATGTTAGGGAAAAAAGCTACTAAAGTTTCTCCTGGAATGGTGCTTGGAGTGTGTTACAGACTGCCAGGATCTGATTTAGACATGGATAGGGACCTCTTTAAGGATGTTAATACTACTGGGAACTGTGTGATTATGGGAGATTTTAACTTCACAGATATAGACGGGAGGATGTGTGCTAGTAGTAATAAGAGGACCCAGTTTTTCCTGGATGTGATAGCTGATGAATTCCTTCTCCAAATGGTTACCGAACCAACAAGAGGGGATGGCATCTTAGTTTTAGTACTGGTGAGTAGCGAGGACCTCATAGATGAACTGGTTGTAGGAGACAACTTAGGTTCAAGTGACCATGAGCTAATTCAGTTCAAACTAATTGGAAGGATAAACAAAAATAAATCAGCGACCAGGATTTTGACTTTAAAAAGGCTAACTTTAGAAAATTAAGGGAGTTTGTTGGGGAAGTGGACTGGACAGAAAAACTCAGGAATGTAAAAGTAGAAGAGTCTTGGAATCCCTTCAAATCAAAGTTGCAAGAACTATCTGAAGCCTACATTGCAAGGAAGGGGAAAAAATCCATAGGCAAGAGCTGTGGACCAAGCTGGATGTGTAAGCATCTCAGAAAGGTGATTAGGAGGAAGCACAGAGCCTACAAGGAGTGGAAAAGGGGAGAGATCAGCAAGGAAAGCTACCTTTTGGAGGTCAGAACATGTGAGATAGAGTGAGAAAGGCAAAAAGTCAAGCTGAGCTGGACCTTGCGAAGGGAATTAAAACCAATAGTAAAAGGTTCTTTAGCCATATAAATAGGAAGAAAAAGAAAGAAGAAGTGGGACCATTAAAAACAGAGGATGGGGTGGAGGTCAAGGATAATCTAGGCATGGCTGAATGTCTAAATAAGTACTTTGCATCTGTTTTCAATAAGAGTGAAGTTGAGCTGGGGGATAGAGGTAGGGAAGCTAATGGGAACGAGATCATGAAAGTGGAAATTACCATACCGGAGGTAGAAGCCAAACTTGAGCTGCTGGATGCAACTAAATCGGGGGGCCTGGACAATTTCCATCTGAGGATGCTAAAGGAACTGGCTCATGAAATTGTCAGCCCTTTAACAAGGATATTTAATGAATCTGTAAACTCAAGGGTTGTACCCTATGACTGGAGAATCACTAATATAGTTCCTATTTTCAAGAAAGAGAATAAAAATGATCCAGGTAACTACAGGCCTGTTAGTTTGACCTCGGTAGTATGCAAGGTCTTGGAGAAAATTTTGAAGGAGAAAGTACTTAAGGCTATAGAGGATAATGGTAACTGTTATAAAATACAACATGGCTTTACAAAAGGGAGATCGTGCCAGACCAACTTGATCTCCTTTTTTGAAAGGATAACAGATTTTTTAGATAGAGGGAATGTGGTGGACCTAATTTACTTAGATTTCAGCAAGGTGTTTGAGACAGTTCCACATAGGGAGTTAAGTTACAGAAGATGGGGATGAATATGAATATAGGAAGGTGGATAAGGAACTGGTTAAAAGGGAGACTACAGTGGGTCATACTGAAGGGTGAACTGTCAAGCTGGAGGGAGGTTACCAGTGGAGTCCCTCAGGGATCTGTCTTGGGACCGATCTTGTTCAACCTTTTTGTTACTGACCTTGGCACAAAAAGTGGGAATGTGCTAATAAAGTTTGCGGATGACACCAAGTTGGGAGGTATTGCCGATACGGAGAAGGATCGGGATACCATACAGAAAGATCTGGATGACCTTGTAAACTGAAGTATCAGGAATAGGATGAAATTTAAATAACGGGAAGTGCAAGGTCATGCATTTAGGAACAAACAATAAGCATTTTTTCTGTAAGTTGGGGACGAATCAGTTGGAACGGACTGAGGTGGAGAAGGATCTGGGAGTACTGGTTGATCATAGGATGACTATGAGCTGCCAATGTGACGTTGCCGTGAAAAAAGCTAATGAGGTTCTAGGATGTATCAGGAGAGGTATTTCAAGTAGAGACAGGGAGGTGTTAGTGCCGCTGTACAAGGCACTGGTGAGACCCCCATCTGGAATATTGTGTGCAGTTCTGGTCCCCCATGTTTAAAAAGGATGAATTCAAATTGGAACAGGTGCAGAGAAGGGCTACAAGGATGGTCTGTGGAGTGGAAAACCTGCCCTATGAGTGGAGACTCAAGAAGCTTGGCTTGTTTAGCCTAACCAAAAGAAGGTTGGGGGTGTGGGTGAGGATATGATTGCTGTCTATAAATACATCAGAGAGATTGATATCAGGGAGGGAGAGGAATTATTTGAGTACAGCACCATTGTGGACACCAGAACAAATGGTTATAAACTGTCCATCAAGAAATTTAGGCTTGAAATTAGATGCAGGTTTCTAACCATGAGAGGAGTAAAGTTCTGGAATAGCCTTCCACAGGGAGTTGTGGGGGCAAAACCCATAACTGCTTTCAAAACTGAGCTTGATAAATTTATGGAGGGGATGGTATGACTACCCTATTTTGGAAATTGACTGAGCTTTGGCTACATGTGGTGGAAATACAAGTGGCCTAAGAGGGGAGAGTACATGGGGTGGGTTCTGAGTTATTACAGAGAATTGTTTCTTGGGTATCTGGCTGTTGAAACTTGCCCACGTCCTCAGGGTTTAACTGATTGCCATATTTGGGGTCGGGAAGGAATTTTCCCTCAGGGTTGATTGGCCTGGGATCTGGGGGGTTTTCGCCTTCCTCTCTAGCACAGGGCATGGCTCATCTACCGGTGAATTCTCTGTATCTTAAAGTCCTTAAATCATAATTTAAGGAGGTAAATAACTCAGTCATAGGTTGGGGGCTTATTGCTGGAGTGGGTGGGTGAGGTCTTGAGGCCTGCATTTTGCAGGAGGTCAGACTAGATGATCGTACTGGTCCCTTCTGAACTTAAAGTCTATAAGTCTAAAACCCAGGCAGAGATGAGATACTGTATGGTGTTTGAGCAACAGCTTCATTCTTTGGTACTTGTAGACAAGTGAATAATGGGGGTTGCAAGGAATCACTTAATTTTTTGTAAGGATTGAGTCAGTCCCTCTCCAAAACATTATACTTTCTTTTGGCCTCATAACACTAGACAAGTTCTCCAAGAAATGGTTGTAAAATAACAATGCACACACACACACATCTACAAAGGAAGTGGAACTAAGCAAGATATTAAACACTTCGTCATTTGTCTTCAATTATTTCTTACCAGCCATCTTCTGCCTATGAGTTTTCTATCTAGTTTTTTCTTTTTTTTAAATCCATGGGGCAGTGACCTTGTCTTTATACTCATTTAGGAGCTACCTACCACATTTTTGAATGATATAACTGATTTTATCTCCATGTTCCTGGTGAGAACACCAACTTGTGTGTCACTGCTAGTTGTCATGTGGTTGTGTTGGTTCCACTGGGAAAAGGAACAGATCAACTTGAAAACAAGTCACATTACTGAGTCCAGATTTGCCCCTAAACCAGATTGGATGGGTCAGTCACAAAGTCATTGCCTTCACACTCCAGGAATAGCAGCCAAGTCTATCATTTTTCAGTTTTTTTCATCTGTCTTCTGGGGAGGCAGGTATCATTGAGCCCACTGAGGCAAAAAGCGCAGGAAACTTTCAGTAAAAGTTTGCATTACTCTTGATTTAACAGTTATAGGTAAAAAAAAGACAAAACAAAGATGGAAATGCACCATGTGCAGTGCTGATCCTAGCCATGTAAATAAACATACAAAACAGATTCCCTCTAACTATGTTATTTATTTATTTAAATGTATAAAAATGCTTTAAAAGTAAACCTGTCCATATTGCTGTAGCCACTTTTGACAAGCAGTTCCATCCAGCGTGACCTCTTTTCATCCAGATGTAAACAGGAGATTCTCAACCATTAGAGATGGAAAGGATCTGTCAGCTCATAATCCACGATCTTGCCAATCCAGGATTGTTCCGTATAATTCAGGGCCATCACAATGAGTGTCCTACAAGGAAACTGAGAAGATTCTAACCCAAGATACTGCTCCCCTAGTTAAATCATGACTAGTTTCTTTTAGTGCCGGGGTCAGCAACCCAAAAGATAAGAAGAGCCATTAAAAAAAATTCCTTCAGTAAAAAAGTGTTTTGAGAGCCACAGTGGATGTAGCTTCCTGATGGAGGCGAGGGCACCTGTCACAGGGTCCACCAGCGACAGGGGGTGGGAGAGCCTGGAGCCACAACGGGACAGCCAAAGAGTCGCATATGGCTCCAGAGCCACAGGTTGCTGACCCTTGTTTTAGGATAAAAGTTCGTTGAAAAACAGATGGATGATTCATCGTCTAACTTGGGAATGAAAGTCTGTTCTCCAATTCCTTCAGTGTATGTCTACAGTGCTGTGGGGAGCGAGTCTCCCCATCCAAATAGACAGGTTTGTGCTAGGTATGCCTGGGCTACCACACTAAAAATAAAAGCATGCATATTATAGCACAGGTGGCGGCTTGGGCTAGACACCCAGTTCGAGCCACCTGATCTTCTGAATGTGAGTTCGGGTGGCTAGCCTGACTGCTGCTGTGCCAGGGGCTCCATACCGCCATTGTTGGTGTGCTAGTTCGGGTGAAAATAGCCTGAGTCTGTCTACACAGGTGGAAAGACTTGTTCCCAGCCCGAGTATAGATATACCTGACCAAGCTAAAGAACCTATTGTTGCAGATTGTTTGAGGATTCCAGGTCCTCTTTTAATGCAATTATTCAGCCAACTAAGGAAGCAGAGAAACAGGAGGCATTAGCTCTCTTCCTGTGGGAGGGGTAACAGCCAAAATGCTATGGCTGTTCAACTTGCAGTTCTTAAGGGGACAATTTCTGTTCTAAGGGTGTCACTTCTGCTGAAATAACTGGCATTTCTGTGCATGGCGTGACTGAAGACATGGACTCTAACTGGGACAAAACAGTCTTTATTTTAAAAATTCCAAAGGGGTAGCCGTGTTAGTCTATTGTAGAAAGACAACAGAGTCTAAATCTGTTAGTCTTTAAAAGTGCCACAAGACTCTGTTGTCTTTATTTTAAAAAGTATTTGCAAAAGCACCAGGCAATATATTATATAATGCCATTTGATACTCAGCAAAAATATAGCCCAGCATGGGTAGGAAGCTTAAGCTGTCTTGGGGATAGAGTCGTCTCTTACTTTAGAATCAACTGTTTGCTCCTGAGGAGACTCCTTAGACAGGAAGATGGAGGCAATTATGGGAAAAGCAATGGGGCTCCCTCATACCAGCTGAGAGCCTTAATTTATGTGATACCAGTGGCAACGGCTACTTTAGAGTGGCTTTGGGGGAATCTCTTCAGTCTAACAGTTTCTTTAAATTCCACAGTAGTGTTTTCAGAACAGCCTTCCTTTGCCATCTCTTGATGTTCAGATTGCTTTGAGAATAAAATGAAGGTGGTTTCTTGGCTATAAAAGAGGCTGGGTTAAAGTCATGGCAGCAACCATCGTAGTAAAGAAGGTGCTTTGTTTAAGATTCACATCCATAGTGATTCCCACCAATTTAATGTTGTCTGAATTCCTTTCAAAGGTGAAAACCTTTTTGAAGAAGGGTGAATGTTATTATTAAAGATGTGGCAGAGATATCTTTTCTTTCTCAGCATGAGAAATCTGATGTGTCCACTTGTCTAAACCAAAAACCATTGTAAGAAAAATCCCAGAGAAATTTTGGATCTATAAAATATTCCAGATATATAGTCTAATGATATCATGCTGTATACTGGTTGACTGTTAGTTAGATGATGCATGACTGCATTCCATACTTGATATAACTTGCACTATATGGGTATGTCTACACTAGCAATTTAGGTTGACTTAAGAACCCTTAAGTCAACCTAAATTACTCCATGTCCACACTGGGCTTTCATTAAGTCGACTTAATAACTACCCCTCCTTAGGTCGACTTAAGCCTTAAGTTGAATTCTTAAGTCAACTTAAGGACGGTGTGGATGGGGAGTAGCTCTTAAGTTGACTTTATTAAGTCGACTTAATGCCAGTGTAGACGCCTATGTCCAATGTTAAGTCGACTTAATAAAGTCAACTTAAAAAGGAGCCACTTTGTTAAATTGACTTAATAAGGTCAACTTTAAGTCGACTTAACAAAGTCGACTTACTTTTTCTAGTGTAGACATAGCCTATATGTGAGCAATAAAAAATGTACTTTAAGAAAGCAGGACAGATGTGCTAGAGATAATGTCTGATGATGTTTATCCCATATCTCAAACGATCTCAGTAGAGAACAGTTGTCATTGTTCAAGGATAAACTGCTGTATGTTGCAGCAGGATTATGGGTGCTCTAAGTAATCTCCCACGGCTTATTCACTTCTTTTGTCCTGGATAATAATTTAGAGTTGGGTGGATGAAACAACCTTAAATGGGGGAAGCAGTCCATGTGAGTGTAGTCCTTCAGAATGTCAGTTATGTCTGCTTTGATATTCATTGATCCAGGAAATTTCTATCATTAGATTTCATGGTTCTCTACATCCACAATTCCCACTGCTCTCTTTCATCAAAGATTCTTCCTTTTGTCTTCAGTTACCTTAATTTTCACTACTTAGTGAAACAAAACTGGAGCCTGACATTGAGCCTCTCAGTGGTTCCATGTACGTTCACAAATACAATGACAGTACCTGGAAACAACCCTTGTAGAGTAAACAAGTCCATTATGTTGTATCAGGATGGCTTGGTAATCAATGCACGGATCAAACAGGCAAAACCCCTGGGCCTATTTCAATCAATGGGCCTGGTAGTGGATTTTGAAAACGTATTCCACTGTAATTGCAAAAGATGTGGTGCCTGAAGGCCCAGATAGATACATCACTAGGAAAAGCTTTTATGTTATCATCATCACCACCACCACAAAAAAGCACTCAGAATATATGGCATTATTAGACACACAGTTTTTCATTGACTCAGCATATAGAAACATAATTGCTTCACTTATGATATATTTACCATCTACATACTTTGGTGGTGGACACTTTAAAATAAATAAGAATCAGATAGAAGATCCCTCTGTATGAAGAATTCATTGGTGCTTCTTTGGATACACATGCTACAAGAATCCACCTCTTTTGTCTAATGATTGATGCCCGTGTCATGGACAGCAAAAGTGCATAAAGGTACACGTCAGTTATGCAAGAAGGCTTCACCTCATCAACCTGCTTATGCTAAAAGCTATTAATTAGCTCATTTCACTTTCAAGAATCAGATAGAATATTTTATGACGGATGGACAACTCAATGTTATCTTAACATTTGATGAAATAGTGGATGAAGCACTATGTAGAACAATCCTTCACTGACAGTGGTATAGATTATATGACATAATTTTTAAATTTCTTGCTACTGTTTGGCAGAGGGATCTCGCATTTATCATGTGTGAAGCACCTTTCTGCATTCTTACATGTGCTTGACTAGCCAAGTCAACTGATCCAATCCAGATTTATTAAGAGAGCAAAATGGATTGATTTAAATCAAAGTGAATCATCAATTTTAATCCTGGTTTAAATAAGCACCCAGGAAACCTTGATATAAACAATTGATTTAATGTTGGTTTCATTCCATTTGGTTGATATAATCATTAAAACACATTGATTTATAATTCCATATAGTCTTTACACTATGTTTGGCTTGTTTTTGCTTACCAAGAGGATACATTACATCTAGACATTTATTGTGAAATATATTTTATAATATATATTTTATTCAGAATCTTAACTTTTTATATTTCTTACTAAAATAGAAAATGGTAACTGATGCATATCTTATTAGATTTTTTTTAAAAAATTGGGGAGTTTGTCAAGCTGCATTTGAATGGAAATTGTTATTCAGTTAAAATGGAGAAGAAAACTTCATATTGTTTTTGTTAGTTAAATAAAGCTACCTTAAATGTGTTGGATACATAAGAAAAAAGTGTATCATATATTTTGCATTTAAAACTAACTGTTTTGTTAAAACAAAGTATTAATTGTAGTTGGTGAATTGTCTCTGAGTGCTGTAGGCCAGACTATTAAAGATTTTTGGTTGCCTAAAGATGTAGAAAAATTCCTAGTGGGATTTCCAAAAACACCTAAACAGGTTAGCAAAACAAACAAGGAGTCTTGTGGCTAAGTGGCTATGTCTACACTTAAAGTTAGTTCGAATTAGCGAATGCATTGAGTTCAATGGGCCGATTAGTTCAAACTAAGCAATTAGTTCAAACTAACATGGCCACATTGGTTAATTCGAACTAACTAGTTCGAATTAACCCTTAGTTCGAATAGCATATTCGAATTAAGGAAGCCCTTAATTCGAACTAATGAAAACCTAGTGTAGCCATGGCTTTAGTTAGTTCGAATTAAGCTTCCTTAATTCGAATTAACTTGCCAGTGTAGACATAGTCTTAAAGACTAACAAATTTATTTATCGCATGAGCTTTCATGGGAGAAAATCCCACTTCATCAGATGCTTTGAATATGGCTACCCCTTTGGAACTAAGCAGGTTAGGTGCCTAATTCTCATTGATTTCATGTAAGTAACTGATTTTTGTATATACTGAACAGAGGTTATATCATGGGTTCAATAAGACCCATGGTGGGCCATGTAGTCTTTCTGTCCAATTCCTCCCCTTCCTTCCTCACAATATATACTCACCACTAGAAAGTCAGTCTCAGGCTATGTACACACGATCAGATTAAAGCGCAACAAGGCAATCGCGCTACAAAACTCACGTGACCTTTATTGCGGGACAACGCGTACACACGTTGCTCCCTGCAACGCAACAAAATTACACGCATTATCGCGGTTGAGCGCAATGACTTCTGGGCACCTATCCCATCGTTCCATTTTCCCCTAAGTTGGCGCTATGAATCATGGGATGAAGGAAAGGAACGCAAAGCGCCATGGGTAAAGTGTCAGTTTCCCATGGTGCTTTGTGTTCCCCTAGCGTCTTCCTCGTTGCCAATAGCAACTCGCGCCTATTTTCAACATTGCAGTGACGCAACGCACCACTTGCAATCAATCGCAACAGCGACAGCATGGATCCTGCTATGATCTCCATTGTCGCCTTCAACATTCTGAATACATCTCGGCTTGTTGCTCAGTACGCAATGAGCTCCGAATCAGATGAGGACACCGAGGAGCAGGGGCTGATCGATGCCATGCAGAGCAACAGCACCGCGTTGCTCAGCTCCTTCACCGATCATCTGCACACGGTGCAACGCCGTTTCTGGTCGCGAGAGACGAGCACCGAGTGGTGGGATCGCATTGTTATGCAGCTGTGGGATGACGAGCAGTGGGTACAGAACTTTCGAATGCGGAAAGCAACCTTTCTGGAACTGTGCTCAGAGTTGGCCCCTGCCCTGCGACGGAAAGACACCAACATGAGGTCAGCCCTAACTGTGGAGAAGCGTGTTGCGATTGCTGTATGGAAGATGGCGACTCCCGACTGCTATCGGTCCGTTGCAAACCAGTTTGGAGTCGGGAGGACCACCGTCGGATTAGCCCTCTCACAAGTGTGCCAAGCCATCAATCGCATCCTGCTACGGAGGACAGTGACATTGGGCAATGTTCGAGAGATTGTGGACGGCTTTGCTGCCATGGGATTCCCTAACTGCGGGGGAGCCATAGACGGCACACACATCCCTATTTTGGCTCCAGACCATCTTGCGACGGAGTACATAAACAGGAAGGGCTACTTCTCCATGGTGCTGCAAGCACTCGTGGATCACAAGGGTCGTTTCACGGACATCAGTGCTGGGTGGTCGGGAAAGGTGCATGATGCCCGCATTTTCAGGAACACTGGTCTGTACCGGAAGCTGCAAGGGGGCACCTTTTTCCCTGATCAAAAAATAACAGTGGGGGAGGTGGAGATGCCCATAGTCATCCTCGGAGACCCAGCATACCCACTGATGCCATGGCTCATGAAACCCTACACTGGGAACCTTGATCGCAGCAAGGAGCGGTTCAATTACCGATTGAGCCGCTGCAGAATGACTGTGGAGTGTGCCTTCGGCCGTTTAAAAGGGCGCTGGCGCTGTTTGTATGGGAGGCTGGACTTGGCGGAGGACAACATCCCTGCCGTGATTGCGTCATGTTGTGTCCTCCATAACATTTGTGAAAGTAGGGGAGAAAAGTTTTCCCCTACGTGGGCTACGGAGGCACAGCGCCTCGAGGAAGCATTCGAGCAGCCAGCCACTAGGAGTATTAGGGTGGCACAAGGAGAAGCTGCTCGCATAAGGGAGGCACTCAGGGAGCATTTCAATGATGCCCTTCCCTAGTTAAGTTCCATGACGCATGAGGTGCACCTTAGGATCATTTCAATAATGTGTATAAATAAATGCATTCTTCAAAGTATTTGTTACTGTTTTTATTGAAACCTGAAAGATGGGGGTGGGGTTACAGGTTGGTGTAGCTCCGGGTCTCGTAAAAGTAGCTTGGGGGGGGGGGGGGGCTGGATGTTGTCCTGTACCGGGGTGGAGGGTGGCCTTCAAAGAAATGCTTTGAGGGACTGCGGTGTGTGGGAGGCATACACGGCTGAACTGTCTGGAGTGGAGCCCGGACATTTATCGCCTGGGACTGCAAAGCTATCATGTTCTTTAGCAGTTCTGTTTGCTCCTTCATGACGCTTATCAGTTCGTCCCTGTGTTTCTGCCTCCTCTGCTGGGATTCCTCTCTCCAGGCTCTATTCTCCCTTGCGGATTCTTGTGTTGCTTTCAGCAGGTCGTTAAACATATCCTCCCTGTTTCTTCGAGAACGCCGCCTAATGTTTCTCATTTGGTCAGCTGGGGTAGACACCGGCCTTGTGAAGCTCAATTCTAATACAAAAATAACAATATAGACATTGTTAACACATAGCATAGATAGCCAATGTAACCTTCCAGTAGCACATTCCACTGGAAGGTACAGGGCGGTCAACACACTACGCTGCGCTGAAGCAGACAAGGTACATTCTAATAGACGGCTTACCGGGGGCTAAGAATCGGAAGAGGGCACACAGATGGAACCCAATATCCCTCTCCTCAGAGTGCCCCTTCCATCTAGAATACATCTCCTACATGCCGCCGGTAGCAGGCCGGGACCGTATGCTGCTGCACTGTGTGCTGCCATGGTTCCCAGGGCTGTGCTTTGCAGCTGGAGAGGCAGAGTGTCCGTCTTTGGGAGCGCAGACACAAACGCTCTCCCATCTAACCTGAGTATTAGGCTCTGGAGGTACATCGAGGAAACCTTTTCTGACCTAAATGCAGATGATTATTTTACAATCACTGCTTGTATTGATGCCCTGCTAATGAATGCAGAGTAAATAGCGTGCACAGCGGGGACCCGCAAGCACCCCCACCCCAGACAATGATATTTTAGCAGGAGCAGAGCTGAATGAAGGAGAAACTTACCTGAACCCCCCTCTGCCGCCTCAGAGAACAAGCTGCAGTTCAAGCCTTGGGTGGACGTCTCAGCGGGGCTGCTGAAGAGCTCCTGGCTACACGCGGTTGCGCTTTCCTCCGTGTCATCCTCCATCTCCTCCTCCTCCTCCTCCTCAACAACGTCCTCATCCTGCTCGGCTCTGGCAATCACCGGACGAGGAGGGGCTGAAGTGTCCACGGGACTTTTGGCAGTGGTTGTGGGGTCCCCGCTGAGGATGGCTTCTATCTCCTTATAGTACCTGCATGTTGCAGGCGCTGATCCAGAACGGCGGTTTCCCTCCTTCGCTCGGTGATAGGTAATTCTGAGCTCCTTCACCTTTGATCTGCACTGCACTGTGTCTCTATCATGCCCTCTCTCTGACATGGCCCGAGAAATTATGCCAAATGTGTCATAATTCCTCCTGCTGCCGCGTAGCTGCGCCTGCACGGCAGACTCTCCCCAGATGCTGATCGGGTCCAGTACCTCTGCCGTGCTCCAAAGGGGTGCGCGTCTTCCACGGCGGGCCGCCATTGCTACTGATGATCGGAGCACAAACACACTCCACGAGGAAGAGAGCAGGAAGTGAAACAGACTTGAAATTTGAAAATCCCGGGAATAAGTTCGGGGCAGGGCGGGGACAGTTTCGTCACGGCCACAGAGCGGGTGGGGGGAAGACCAGAGAGGACGACTTGGGAATGCTGGGACAGTTCCGGACTCCAGTCAATGCGCGGTAAGCGTACACACGAGCTCAAACGCGCAATATATGATCCGCAACAGCTGTTACCACTCTCGTCGGAGTGGTTGTTGGATTGCGCGACAACAAGGCACTTAACGCGCAAGAGCCCTGTTGCACGTGTGTACGCCGTTGTTGCTATCGCGCGGTAATGAGCTTTAATGCGCGATAATCTGATCGTGTGTACAAGGCCTCAGTGTATGTGTGGGTTTTAAACCCCATACTGAATTTGTTACCCCTTGAACAACAGTCACATTCAAATCTAGCCAGGAATTAATCAGTAATATATATTCGCGAGGTTGCCTTGATACTGATCACTAGAAGGGGTTTAATTTTAATAATTTCTGAAAGGATGTATTGTTTATACAACAAAAAAGGTTGCAACATAGTACTTTAATAAAATATTAAAGAGATAGTATAATCCTTGCCACACTGAAGTCATGGGAACTTTGCCTTTAGCTTCTGTGGAAGAGGATTTTTCCCCCACTGTGTAGAAGCATAAAAGTCTGCGTCTTTCTAATGACCTTCATTATTTTAAAAAATGCTTTTAACTGTGTCTGCTGTGCAGTAGGCAGCTACATACAAAAAAAAGTGTGCGTGTAAACATACATTGAACATGTGTTGCAGAACTGGGAAAAGCTAAAGCCCACATATTGGGAAAGTTACCAGTCAACCTTCAGACTGTAAAAGAGCAAAGGTAAGCAAATTGCTTTCCAAATTCTAGTACTGAATTTTATTAGAGAAGTAGGGTTGGGCAGAGGAAGTTCTGAATCAAACTTCAGCTCGTTATTTATTTCAGCCACACATTGAAACTAACTTTATTTCAGTAGATTTCTCAGAGTTTCTGGCTCATTTTTCCATCTGGACTTTGATATTAAAGGTCTCAAGTTGTCAGCAAGTTTAGATTGTGTGTAAAACTGCCTTTATTTTGGCATGTCTCTATGCCCAAAGCTCTTACACATTTGCAGCAGTCATTAGGAATTCTAACTGATTAATTCTAATCAGATTTACACTGCTAATTTTTTTTGGAGGGGGGGATTTCATTTGTGGGTTTCAGAGATAGTAATAGGTAAATAGTAAGAAATCTGAATGCTATGCATGATTTACAGTGATTTACATATAAAGACAATTTACTTTGCCATCACAGATGAAATGCAACATTGTCCTCTCCCCCTTTCAACTTTCTTCTCTATGTTTTGTCTTCCTTTCATCTCTTAATTTTTATCAAAACTTTAAAGGCCAGGAGGTCACCAGTAGATCTAGTTCTGTGCCTCTGTGAACACTGATCTTCTCTTTTTAAATAATGGTTACAGCAAGAGCAACGATAATTCTGGGGACATACTTTTCTCCGTGTAGCTATTGATCCCGCTCTCCACTCCCAGGCATTTAAGCATTGTGGTTCTCTACGATGTCTTCTTTTTGCGTGAAGTGGTAATGTTTTACCATGTTATTTTGACAGCTGCAGACACCAAGTGCCATATTAACTTGTATTATATCTGGATTGTAGTAAAGCCTAGAGTTCCCACGCAAGATAAGGGCTCCACGTAGCTAGATGCTGTACAAACACCTAGTAAAAGGTTCTGTACCAACCTTGCTAGCATTGCCTGAATAGATCTTGTTAGTTTGATAGTCCATAGGATACAGTTGGCACATGCATTGGATGGGGTCTAAAAAGGGGGAATTGTCATCAGAAGCTGAGGTGGCATGTTTATTGTGCACTTATAGATAAGGAAAGTCAGGTAGGTAAGACTGGAGTGATGTCTCAGCAGAAATAAGCTCCCAGTAGCTTTATGATACAATAAACCATTCAGGATGTTTATTACCTGAATAGCTAAGGAGGGGTTTCCAAAGGATCGGTTTGCATAATTTCACCAGGAGTTAATGACCGACTTGCCACAGCTTCAGGGTAACTGCATGTCTCCCTCACTCTGTGGCATCCCTTTAGGTCTCAAACCTCCAGACTTCACCTTTCTATAGACAGAGCCGTTGCAACGCCCTCCTTCCAGACCAGGGATTTAGATTTTCAGCCTTCCTTTGAGTCACTGTGATCAGCCTGGCAGGTTTGAGCTAGCTCAGCACTTTTGAACTCTGACAAGGTTGCTGTGTGGAAGATGGGTGATACCTAGTATGCACTGCATTTGTGTAGATTGTTTATTACATTACTGTAAAGGTTTTATCCTAAATAAATGTTTGTGCTTTGTGAAAGCCGCCTGGTCACTGGTAACCACTGTTATCGCCCTTGGCTGTTGGGGCCTAACTGGATGCACTGGACTCAGATCACACCTCAGTGAGATAAGCACAGTGAATTGCACAGGTACTGCAGCCCTAAAATTCTGTTGTGTAGGATGATGAAAGGTATCTGCCCCTAGAGAGCTCATGGCAGGGGGCCTGAGCCCTAAAGGGGCACCTTTGAGCAGACTATGGAAGGGACAGAGGTACGGTTAGCCTAGAACTGCTGATAGTATAGGAAAACTTTCCTTCAGTTTTACTTTGGAAAAAATATATCCTGTTGCACTCAGAAGCACACAGTTAAGCTATTTGTATTGTCAGCCATCATTCAGTTGGGCATGTCATTTCTTCAAGGATTTTCTCCTTTTTTGGTCTTAATTACAGGCAAGTGATTTAAATAGATCATAGGCAGGAAAGGCTCAAGGGCTATGTCTACACTTACAAAAGCTAGTTCAAATTAGTTAATTTGAACTAAGTAATTCGAACTAATTTTAGTTAGCTTGAATTAATTTAATTTGAACTAGCATGGCCCCACTAGAATGCTAGTTCGAACTAGCCATGTCCATGCAGGGCACTTGCTTAGTTCGAATTAGTCAGTTCAAACTAAGCAGTTAGTTTGAACTAATATGGCCACATTGACTTAATTCAAACCAACTATTTTGAATTAAGGGTTAATTTGAACTAAGCAATCGAATGTATTAGTTCAAATTAAGAAAGCCCTTAATTCGAACTAATGAAAGCCTAGTGTGGCTGAGACTTAAGTTAGTTCGAATTAAGCTTCCTTAATTCGAACTAACTTGCAGGTGTAGACATAGCCAAGGAGAAAGAGAAGGAATGAGAAAGACTAGGCTAAAGGGAGATCTATGGAGGCCTTTCTTTTCACTCGTCTCTCTGGCAAAAGGGGATGATAATTGTATGACACTGTAATAGAATTGCTACAAGGAACTGCAAGAAGGTGGTGGTTGATAACAGTACAGCTACATAGCTGTGATTAATTCCTAAGGGGTAGCTGTGTTAGTCTAGTTCAGCAAAACAAACAAGGAGTCCGGTGGCACTTTTAAAGACTAACAAATTTATTTACCTACGAAAGTTCCTGCGATAGCGGGGATTACAAATCAGAGATGTCAGAGCCATTTGTGTAGGAAAACAGGAGTTACAAAGTATAATAGTGGCAAATTATTTTGAGGCCTATTCTACACTCTTTTGTTTTGTGTGGTACTTCATATTTGGGCAAAGTGGCTGGAAAATGCTAACATTCTGTAAGGATGTAAGCAAGGTTAGGAATCTGAGAGCCTCTCTTGCTTAGCAGCTAAGTAGGGAGGGGGGGCCACTGATTTACCTGTGCTTGGTATTTGCATGACACTCAGCATAATTTCACCCAGAGGCTGGGCATGATGGGACTTGGTATGTGTGACTGGTTCAAATCCTCTAAATCTGGTGTTTTATCAGAAGGGGGAAAGGAAATATTGTTCTTTCATGATACGCCACCCTTTGATTGTATATCTGTTATTGACCAAGGAGCTGATGGAAAAGTCACCATCAGCAATAGAGAACTTGGAAAAGTGAGCAACCCTAGTTTTCAGACTTGTAAAATGAGGTAGGGAGGGGTGTGAGTACTAGCTCTGCTGGAGCTGTGCCTTGAGTCAATGCCTATTTCCCCACCCATTGTTAAAGAATAGACTTAAAGATTCCTTGTAGAGGTTCTATTGTTACTTTGATTGAGCTGGAATCACCAGGGAAACAGAAACTTCCCAGTGAGCTGAAATCACTAGGGAAGCAGAAACTTCCCAGTGAGCTGAAATCACTGATGAGGAGCTGAAATCACTAGGGAAGCAGAAACTTCCCAGTGAGCTGAAATCACTGATGAGGAGCTGAAATCACTAGGGAAGCAGAAACTTCCCAGTGAGCTGAAATCACTAGGGAAGCAGAAACTTTCCATCAAGTTGAAATCACCAAGAGCGGACAGCAGGCAGAGCCAGTGGACAGCAGGTGTGACCAGTGGGCGGTGCAGTGGAGCCAGCGGACAGCAGGTGTGACCAGCGGGCGGTGCAGCGGAGCCAGCGGACAGCAGGTGTGACCAGCGGGCGGTGCGGTGGAGCCAGCGGACAGCAGGTGGAGCCAGTGGACAGCAGGTGTGACCAGCGGGTGGTGCGGTGGAGCCAGCGGACAGCAGGTGTGACCAGAGGCCAGCGGCAGAGCCGGCGGACTCAGACAGAGTCTGCAGACAGTGGGTGTGAGTGGCCAGAGGGTGGTGTGAGCAGACCTTGAGGTGGCGGAGGACAATTGGAGGGGAGGACTGAGGGCTGACTCCCCCTTCTCCCCTTAATGGAGGAATAAGTCCTGTCTATTGGGTTTGGTGGGAATCTTTGCACTGTATCCCAACCAGTGCTGCGTTTTGATGTTGCTTTTATTTAGCCTTATTAAAAGTCTTGTTTGTTACACTCAGACTTGTGCTTGCGAGAGGGGAAGTATTGCCCTTCTAGGGCGCCCAGAGAGTGGTGTGTAATTTCCCAGAAGACTGGGTGGGGGCTCGAGCTAATTGGTGGTGTGACATTATTTGGGAACCCCTAGGAATAGAACCCGCTCCTTTGCCGCTGCCGTCACGGCCTGGCAAAGGGGTTACAATTCTGATAAGGGAATGCTTTACCTTCACTTTGTATGGTGTAATAATTTCATGTGGTGCAAGGCAACCGAGCAGAGTATCTGGCCCTGTGGAGAGACTTTACATTTCTCCATTATTGTTAGGTTGTGAGAATGACTGATTTCTATTTGATGATGTTAACAATGGGGCAGAAAATTCTGATAAGTTTTAACCAACTCGAACTCTTCTGCTTCCTGTACAAATAATGGATTTCTTCCCCTGATAGACAAACTTTGTCCATGATATCGTTCAGCTCCTACCTTGTAATTCAGTTCAGAGAAAGAAAAAAGATGCCTTTGTAACCTCCTGTTTATCATGCAGATGGTCTTTATGTACTATTTAGACCGTTGGGATAAAACATTGAATGCAGTCTATTTATTCCAGTACACACCGACAGCTGATCAAACAGCCAGTTGATGCTGTATATTCTGACTAGCTGTATAGTTTCCATATTAAACATTTGTTATGTTTGGTTTGGTGGTAGATGGCTGGTTGGAACACATTAAATATTGAAGAAAGATATCCCTTTTATACACTATTAGTTTATTCCGCTTTACAAAGTGAATGCAACTTAACTGGTGACTTAATCAGTAGGTATGATACATACTGGGCATAAATAAAGCAAGAAAGGGGTATCAGTGGTGTTATTTTATACCTTTCTGTTAGCTGCTTCTCCTGCTTCATCCTATCCACTCACTTATTTTGCACAACAATACCAAATTGGTGCAAACTACACTGTAATATGTTTAATTCAATCTTGTATCTTGTAGGCCAAACCTGAGCTTCTCTGGCTGATGGCTCATTTTTGGTATAACCAGTTTTAAGCCTGACAACACTATCTCAGCTAGGAAGCAACCCATCCCCTCTTCTACATAAAAAATGAAGTGTTATACCCCACAAATTGACTGGCATCTGTAGCACATAAGGTGCTGTAGACAGGGCTTGATAAACCCCGGCTATGGTGTCTGGGGTTTGTAGCATGGTGGCTTGCTCTGCCATGGAACTGCAGTGGTAGAGCAGTCCCTGGCACCTACAACTAGAGCTGCTGGTGCCTGCAGCACTGATCTGTGGATTCGGTGGCATTTCGGCTGTGGGGGGCATGCCAAGTAGGTGCCTTAATTTGAAGCTGGGCGCCTAACTGGGTGGCAATTTTGTCAAGCCCTGCTATAGAGCAGTTGGCTGGAGTCCGGTACTATAGTCCAGGGAAGAATCTGGGTTCCTTTTCAGTCTTCTTAAAGGAACCCCTTCACAGATCTTTTTATTGCTTACCAACTAATGACTAGCCTGTGTGTGTGGGGCTGGAGGATTTGTATCACATGTGCCTTGTGTGTTTCTAGAGAATCTGTTATGCAGTTTGTAGGCATCATAAAAAGTGACATGGTGACATGCTGTGATGCCAGCTTGTATACATGGAGCTGGTTGAACACAGTGAAAAAGCGAGCTAAATATTTACCAGAGCTGTAGCTGATAGGATTTGGACAAGGTCACCAAATTTCCTTTTTGGCCAAAGGTGAACAGTGAAACATGTTTCTGAACTGAGGATGATTTTAGACATTAGAAGCTATTCTATAATCTCTAGTTATGAGAGGGAAGAATGAAGATGTAGCATTTAGCTGTAACTATAAACTTGTCTGACTTTAGTCCTTTTAAACCTGCACTTAAAAAGGAAGTCACTCTTGGAAATATGCAAGAGTTGGCAGAATAGCATAAAACTCCTCTTCTGACACAATCACTGTTTAACAGTGTAAATGCATCCCCCCATCACAGTCCAAACACCAACATGTGTTTCCCCATGTCTCAGTGTAAGAGTAGAAAAAACTCCCCAAAGCAATTAATCAAACCATAACTGTCTACCTTTAAATCCTTTTAAAATATTAATCTCTGAGGTGATGCCTTCAGAAAACTACTGTCTGACAATGATGTGGGCAGGTGGCAAGTTAGGATTAATGTTCTTTGTGAAAAAATATGCTTGTTTTACTAATACATCAGCCCTGAGGCACTTCTGAAATACTGCTAATACCGATGTACATTTTTCTCAATAAATCCTTTGGGGTCTATTCATGAGAAGAAAATAGGGAGCTTTCAAATCTCATTGGGGTTGATTTTTTTTTTTAAAACCCCAAGTATCGACAAGTGACCAAGCTGATTATGTTTGAAAAAATTAAAAATAAAACTATTCTCCTGGAACCATAAGCCCAGTAACAGCAATTTAAAATTTGAACTTGAAAACAGAAAACACAATGGAAACAATTGGAAGCCTTTACTCCAAAATTGGATATTCCCAGAGTAACTATACGGTCTGGTTTCTGCCTTCAGCTACACATCCTAGACTTTGATGACCCATGTAACTGAGAATGAAACTGTGCTTCTAAGGCCCTGATTTATACATGGGTGCATCATTTAGAGTCTCACTGAAGTCAAAGGAGTGCCACCCATGAGCAGCCAACTGCTTGCATGCCACAATTTGCAGGACTGGAGCCTAAGATAGTGTAGTTGTGCTCTTCTCACTTAAAACTGGCTAGAATACATATTATCTAGTAGAAAATGTTTCTGGGACAAAATTCACCTGGAAGATTTCAGCTCTTACAATTTTTTCTCAATATAGCAGTAAGTGCAGTACATGAATTGTATAAAAGCATTGCACTAGTACAGGGGTGGGCAAACTTTTTGACTCGTGGGCCACAATGGGTTCATATATTGGACTGGGGGCCAGACCAAGAGCAGATGGATGGGGCGTTTGTGTGAACCAATATAAATTAAAATTTAAACTTTGTAACATTAAAGGTTTAGTTTAATTCAAGGTAGAACAGGATTAATTAATTGTGTTTAAGTAATTGAATTTGAATGAATTTTGAATTGAAATTTAATTTTTAGAAAGGTTTTTATTTAAAATTAATTTTTAAAAGTTTTTTTTTAAAAAGGAAGGAAAAAAAGAAGGGAGGAAGGAAGAGAGAAAGAAGGAAGGAAAGAAAAAGGTAGAGAAAGAAAAAAAGGAAAGCAAAAGGAAGAGAAAGGTAGAGAAAGAAAAAAGGAAAGCAAAAGAGAGAAAGAAGGAAAGAAAAAGGAAGGGAGAAAGAAAAAAAGAGAGAAGGAAGGAAGAGAAAGGGAGAGAAAGAAGGAAGGAAGAGAAAGAAGGAAGAAAAAGAAGAAAGGGGAAGGAAAGAGAGAAAGAAAGAAGAGGAAACAGGAAGAGAAAGAAGGAGGAAGGAAGGAAGAGAGAAAGAGGGAAAGAAGGAAAGAAAGAAAGAAGCAAGCCAAGGCTGCCGGCGGCGGAGGACCCTACCGCGACCCTGGGAAGCCGCCGGTGGGGGGGAGAGCATACCCCAGCCCCGGAGGCTGATCCCGGCCCGGTGCTGGGAGGCCGGGGCCGTGGATTAGCCTGGCCCCGGCCCCGGGAAGGAGGCAGACTGCGGGTGGGAGCCCGGGAGCCCGCCGCTGCCGCAGCCACCCCTCTGGCCCGGCCGCGTGGGGCAGGCAGGCAGGCCCGCGCTCCGGACCCTAGCCTGAGCCTGCCTGTCCCACCCTGGGGGCGGGGAGGGCCAGCCCAGAGGCCGGGCACAGGCTGGGTATGCTGCGGCAAAGCGGCTGCCCTGGGGGTTGGAGGGAGTAGCGGGGGCTGCCGGGCTGCACGGGGGTCCCTCACTGCTGCGTGGGGGCAGCTCTGCGGGCCGGATAAAAAAAGTCAGCTGGGCCGTATACGGCCCGCAGGCCGTACTTTGCCCACCGCTGCACTAGTAGGACATTGTTAGCTATGTGCCAGATTCTATAACCCTGTCTCATGTTATGCAATGTTAACTCACAGTTGCACTCCCATTGAGGTCCAAGGGACGGTTATAGAATAAGACCTGGTTGAGAGCAGACTTAGGCCATGTCTACACTGATGGCTGCAAATTTGCTGCCATCAGTTCAATCTTTCTTGTTTGATTGAGCGGGCAATGGAAACCTGCTCAGTCGATCCAGAAGTCAATGCAGTAAATCCATCCTCTTAAGAAGAGTAGTGCTGAGTCAAAGAGAAGCCATTTCCCTTTGGCTCAGTGGAGACACCATGGTAAGTAGGCATTAGGAAGCTGAAGGAAGATAGACAAGTTATTTTATGGAACTTGCATATCTCCCTTTGATTGCTGCCAAATTCCCGGCCAGTGTAGACCTGGCCTCAGTACCTGCCTTAGTCTGTGAAATGTCAGTAAAAAAACAACATTGTTTGCAAATCCCAGGCAGAAATTCTTTAGCCTTGTACAAATATTTTTTTAAAAACCAATCATATTGGTAGTCTATGATCCTCAGAGTTTCTGAAATTGTCACTTTTTGGAAGACCTCACGCTGTTACAGAGCGATATTCATTTTAATGGCATTCAAAACTGCGTAGTCTGAGTACTATAGAGACCAAAAGTATTGCTCTACTTCTACAAAGCTGTTCCCTGGAGAGAAGTTTGTCTGTCTTAGTGTTTTCTAGGGTGGCTAACTATAGTATCTAAGGCTGTTTACACTGGCAAGTTAGTTTGAATTAAGGAGGCTTAATTCGATCTAACTAAAGGCATGGCTACACTAGGCTTTAGTTAGTTCGAATTAAGGGCTTCCTTAATTCGAACTAATACGTTTGAATAGGGTATTCGAACTAAGGGATTGGTTAATTCGAACTAATTTCTTAGTTCGAATTAACCGGCCATTGAAATGAATGGGGATCGCTAATTCGAACTAAGCAAGTGCTCGCTTAGTTTGAAACTAAACATTCCAGTGTGGCCATGCTAGTTCGAATTAAGTTAATTCGAACTAACTAAAATTAGTTTGAATTAGTTAGTTCGAACTAATTTTAGTAAGTGTAGACATAGCCTAAGGAATTTAATATAATGCAGATTTCCTGAAGAATCACAGCTAACAAACTAGCTAACATGGCCTTCTTTTATTTAATTGAACCGCCATACAAAGTGACCGGGTGAAAGAACCAGCCTCTTTCTGAAAGCTTATGTATTAGGTATGTGGTAATTCAATAAATGGCATCAGATCGGCATAGCTTCTCTGTCATAGAATCCAGGTCATTCTGAGTCTAGCACATCACTGAAGTTCTGACTAGCATCCTGGCTGAGACTGGATTTCAGTTTTGAGCAATACTGTCACCTAGAAATGGAGGAGCAACCTGAATATTGAAACATCCTCAACATTCAAGGCTCTCTCTTGAGGGATAAAAGGTGGGAAAATCTACTACTCTACCATATGCCCTAGCATCACCCTGTCCTCCGAGCTGATTTTTGGCCAGTTCACTCTCATCCATCATTGATCTGTAAGCCAGGAAGAGCAAAGGGTGACTGTTGAATAGATAATGCACATTTGTAATTTTCTTTGAAAGAGCAAAAAACCTCAACCTTTCAGTAATGTTATTGTTTTGTTAAATGCCTGCATATCCCCTTCTCCCCCTGAACTGAAACTGAGTCCAGGTGAGGGTTTTAAAAACTAACATGATGTCTTGCAGCTGATGGTGTCACAAGCCATTATGTTCATTAAAACATTTCTGTTGACTAACAACGAGTGAGCACAGAGGTAAAGGTGACCAGTGCCAGGTTCAATCTCTCAGCTGCTGAGTGGTAATCAGATTGGGTTCATTAGACACTCGGTACAATAAAAACAATGCTATTAAATACCAGTTCCTAGCACAGTAATGCAATAAAGAAAATGTAGGAGATTGCAAAGAAAAACAAAACATGGGAAATTGCTGCTTAGTTGTGAACAAAAAAATGTCTCCCCTCCCCTTCTCTTCCCTAGGGTCTGTTACTTTCAGTATTGTAGTGAGCTGCACCATACATCATGCTGCTGACAGTAAACTTGGAGGGCGTTTTGAAGAAAGTGCTAAAAAGTAGGTCAGGGAGCCAAAAGTGTAACCAGACAAGCTTTGTATTTTAGAGTAGTGAGGTTTAAACAACAGCTACCAGATTTTCCTCTAACAGAGCTAGTTCTTGTAGCCTGTGAAATTGGCACAGAGGGCTTCCCTGATTTATGGAGCCATGACTGATTTTAACTTCTCTTTCCATCACTCCCATCTTGCCTTTTGGGAGTATATTGTTCTCTCTTTTCCTTTGTTCTCTATAGAATATTGTACTTGTCTTGACCAAGAATACATGGGTTTGCCTTGGAAGTTATTCCAAAATTAAGACAATTGTATTGTTATGCTCTGTAACTTCAATTTTAATTAAATGAATTTATTTATATTACATATATTGACTGTTATCGGCTGTCAGTTCCAGACTGAGAAGTGGAACACCAGAGACTACAGACGAGGACTATTATGGTGAAGAAGTGTATTGATCATTGCAGTTTCTTTCCCCACATGCCCTTTCTCTTCCCCCTCTCCCTCATTATCTTGACAACTCATAATTTTATGTTAAGTCTCATATTTGGTGTTTTTCTTAAAGCTTCATCTCTGAAGTCAGGTGATTGTGTGTGAATGCCAGTGTTAATTTGAAAAGAGAAAGTAAACTGGCCCTCTTAGCTGTGGAAAATAACTTGAAAACGTGACCACTACCACTCCGTAACGACAAGGCAAACAAGGATTTCCAAATATGTTATTTTAAAATCTCATGTTTTTAAATGAGTCTCATGGTTGAGTGGACCTTGACTTATTATTTTTGAATACTTAGGGTTGGCAATGCCTCTATTTCCCCTAGCCACCTCAGGCCTGGTCTACACTGTGGATGTAGTCAACAGAACGTGGCTTCCGTCAACCACATAATGTACATGTCTCCAATGGCAGGTCTATTTCACTGACCTAAATCACCCGAAAGTTTGACTTAATAAAACACCTCTGCAAGCAATAGTGCTGCAGTCAAATTGCATGGGTCAAAGGAGAGGCAGTGGTGGTGGACCATTGCATAAATCCATGTAATTGACTTCCAGGAGTTATCTAACCATGCTCTGCTGCACTGCAGTCATGTGCGCAGGAAACAGCCCCTACCCTCAAACCTAGAAATTTTGAATTCCCATTTGGTGAGTGTGGAGTACAGGATGAATGAGGAAGTCTCTGGCTGAGGAGCAGGATGGGGAGAACAGGGGGCAGGCAAGTGGCCACTGTCAGAGCTTACCTCAAGCGAGTATTCATGCATTTCAGGGTCAGGGACAGCTCTGCCCAAAGTTCCATGAAAGTGGCCTTTTGCAAACAGAAGTTCTGCAGCCACTGCTCATGATCCCAGACCTTCAAAGTGATGCAAACCCACCAGTTACTGCTTGTGTCTGTGGACCAGAAGCAATGCTCCATTGACTGCAGCTGGAGTGTGTCAGCCTGCAGAAAACAGGAATTGTTTCATTCTGTGGCTTGTAGCAAGGTGGCATCAGTCACATTGCAATTTTCCAGTCTGTGGCTAGCTGGGGAGGTTGAGGTTAGATATTTGGAAAAACTTTCTCACTAGGAGGGTGGTGAAGCATTGGAATGGGTTACCTAGGGAGGTGGTGGAATCTCCGTCTTTGGAGATATTTAAGGTCCAGTTAGACAATACCCTGGCTGGGGTCATTTAGTGGGAATTGTCCAGCTTTTAGCAGGCGGTTGGACTAGATGACCTCATGAGGTACCTTCCAACCCTATGATTCTATGTCAAGAATGGTAAATATTAGAGATGAAGGTGAGACCTAATGTAGGAGCTAGATTATCCTACACATGTCTGCTTTCAAGGTTCTTCTCTAAAGCATCCTGTACTGGCCACTGTTAGAGACAGGATAGTGGATTACATGGACCACTGATCTGAGCCAGTCAGGCAGTTTCTGTGTGCCTGTTACCCAAAGACCATGAAATGCTAAATCTTTAGTAGGTAGTCTGAAAGACAGAAGGGGCAGATGGTCTTGTGGCTAAGGTATTGGACTGGCATTTCAGCAATGTGGGTTCAGTTCATAGCTCTAACAGGCGCACTTTGCATGGTGAAAAGCAAATCTTTCTGTGCCTTACTTTCTTAACCTGACTGAGGACACTACTACTTCAACATCGTCTGTTTATGTTGTAAACTCTTCAGGGGAAGAGTCTGTTCAGTGCCCATCACAGTGGGGACTCTTGATCAGTGGCTCTCAATCAGAAGTATGTGTGCCCCTGGGGGTATGCAGAGGTCTTCCTGAGGATACAACTACTCAACTAGATATTTGTCTAGCTTTTCAACCCACTACATAAAAAGCACTAAAGTCAGTGCAAACTAAAATTTCTTACTGAGAAACTCATAAAGTAAACAAATTTTCACTAACTGTGCCACTATACTTGTGTCTTTCTATGTTTGATTTTGTAAGCAAGAAGTTTAAGTGAGGTGAAACCTGGGGTACTCAAGACAAAGCAAACTCTTGAAAGGCTTACAGTAGTCTGGAAAGGCTGAGAACCACTGCTGGAGGTGCTATTGAGGTATTAGAGAGAGAGTCTTAGAGCCTTGAAAAGTTTCCTGATTTCAGAAAACACACTTACCTGGAAGTATTGACTGTTGAGAAAATAACTCCCACATTAAAAACTTGCATGTATTGATATTACTGGAAGGAGGTGATTATAGGCCTGAAATTCTCATGCTGGTGGAAGAAGAGCCCAGGGAAGGACTGTGGGGTTGAGGTCCCTCACCTTAAAGGTCTGGCTAATGGCAGAGAAGGAGATGGGCTAGTGATTAAGACACTATCCTGGGACTCTGGTTTCAAGTTTCTATCCTGTGACTCTGGGCCTGTCATTTAGCCTCTGTGTGCCTCAGTTCCCTCTATTACAGATGGAGAGACTATCACTTCCTTACCTCACAAGGGTGATGTGAGGATAAATATAGTAGAACATGTGACATGCTCAGGTAACATGGCCATGTGGGGTCATAAAAGTGCTTAAGATAGAATCCATGCTTCTCCATGTTGCATTAACCACCTATCTTATGGACTGCTCTGGCAAATGAAATCTTGGTATTCCAAGAGCTGATGTTAAGAAACCCAAGCGCTCTGTATGGGTAGCCTTGGTTTTCTGTGGATACCCTGATAATCCTCTGGTTCTAAACAAAGAACCCATTGTTTGGTCTGTAGGAGCAGTTTATGTGCACATTGACCCTTCTTCAAATTATTGTTGAAATGCCCCTGTCAGAAAGGTTACCCGCCCCCTTCTTCTTCCAGGAACCCATTTCCATGGGGTTTTCTGCAGAAGGAGGTAAATGAATCCAAAGATTTTTTTAAAATAATCCATTTAAGCCTCCACAAGTAATGGTAGTATTGGAGACCTGCTGCTGAGATTTTGCACTTAGATTGAGGGAGAAGGAAAGGCATTGTCACAGGCTAAGACCCCCACTTGCCCCTAGATGGGGAAAGTCTGAGGGGTGCAAGCAGGGAGGGCATCTCTGCAATCTCACAACTCAGTGCACCACCCTTCAGGTTCAGGGCAGTATGGCCTAGTGGCTACAGAGTCAGTACATAAGCCCTTTGGGTTTAGGGCAGTACAGCCTAGTGGCCACAGAGTCAATACACAAGCCCTTTGGGTTCAAGGCTACACAGAATTCTCACAGGGGACAGTGCCCAGGTAGTGGGGCTCAGGCCCTCCCACTCCACTGAGCCCCAGACCAGAACCCTGTCAGTGCCAGAGTTATGGCACCAAGTCAGTGGGGATCCAGACTGCAACACACTGATCCTCAGCTGAACCACCCCTGGCTCCACAACCCAGGCCCCCTGAGCTACTTCCTACCCAAGGCAGAGAGTTGTCCTCCAGCATAGTCCCAATCTAGGTCTCCTCACCTCCACTATGGACTGCCAGCCACTTCTCTGGAGATTCCTGGAGTCAGTCTGCTGTAGTCAGCACCTGGGATTCAGTCTCAGGGCAGCTGTCACCACAGGCTTGCTCCTGGTCACTTCCTCTGGAGCTGGTCACTTCTCCTGCCTGCAGCTCACACCCCTCCTGATTCAGAGCTTCCAACACAGGTCCTCCCTTTTCATTGGTCAGCCCAGACTGAGCTGAGCTACACCCTTTTATGCTGAGGCAGCAGTCCAAGCATGCCCAGCAGGGCTTAAGAGGCGGGGCTTCCACCACCTACAGAGTTTGCTGAGCCTCTCTAGTGTGGGGTAAGCTCACCCCATCACAGGCATGTTGTGTGCTGCTTTTACAATCCAAGGAACACTACTAGACTTTTCTCAATACACAGAAACTATATGTAAATGCCTTAAGCATCCTTTAGAGCAGTTGTTCACGACTTGTGGCTCACGGTCCAACAGTGATCCACAGGAGCTTTCAAAATGGTTTGCAGCTCCCCTTCTGCTGGCTGCAGAAGGGTGTCTCTGCCTAGGGAACCAGGCAGTGTTGCCACTGGGATAAAAGACTGGTGCAGGCTCCTTGCCACAGACAAGGGGATGGGAGATCAATGCTTCCCTCCCCCTGGCTGTAGCAGGGAACATAGCAAAGCACTTTGTCTGAGTGCATAGGCACTGCGGACCCTGCTGGAGCCAGAGGTGGGGGAGCACTGATCTTCTGTCCCCCAAATTGCAGAAGGGAACCACTGCCTAGGGACCCATGTGCAGCACACAGGGTTATAGGATGCATGTGCAAACAAGGTGTCTTGTGGCACTTGTAAAGACTAACAAATTTATACTGTAAAATTTACTTTATATACTGTAGGATTTTTTCAATGTAAGTTTTCTCCACTCTGGCATCTGATGAAGTGGGACTTCGCCCAGGAAAGCTCATGCAAAAAATAAATTTGTTAGTCTTTAAAAGTGCCACAAGACTCCTTGTTTGTTTTGCTGAACTAGACTAACACGGCTATCCCTTTGGAATTTGTCAAGACTCAAGTGGTTTCCCAGCTGCAGCCAGGGAGACAGGAGATCACGGAGGAGGCGACTTCCTTGCTGAACTTCTGTCTGGCTGCAGTGGCAGGGAGGGCTACTGATGGAAACTGGTGGCCCTTGAGGATTGTAAAAATGATATCTGTGGCCCTTGAGCCAAAAAGGTTGGGAACCACTAATATAGAATGTATTAGAGGTTCAAGTTATCTGGTGTTTCGCAATAAAATTCTAAGAATTCTGAGGTTTCAAACTGAAAGAGCTTCACAATCCTAAATGAAATTTATACCTGCTCAGAACAGAGTTGGGTCTGAGCTCTAAAATTTGGATCCACTTTCGAAGACTCCAAATTTCAGGTGTGTTTGGCTCTGAGGCGTCTTTTTTAGCTCAGAATACTGAGTGGGAGGGCAGTGGAAAAATTTGAATCAGAGCTGAGCTTGTATTCTGCACTTGGACAAAGTCAGAGCCTCTCTCTAGGTCTTGAACAACTGATAAAAAAATCAGCTTTTCACTTGTCTGTCTCATTCGTTTTCTTTTAAGGAAGCGTGGAGGAATAGGAAGTTGGTGGGAAGGTACTATTATTTAAAGATCTCTTCCAGGATGTTCAACAAGCACGCAGAAAAACAAACAAACAAACCAGAAACAAAATAAGCTTGGATTTGATATGAATTAATTATTATGATTGAAGATGCTTCAGTAAAACAGTCACTTGAATGCAAATCACTGTCTGATGGAGAAGCAATTTCTATAGCTAGAACTCACAGTATGAAAGCCCTTAGAAGGCAATCTCATCCCAGTATCTTTAAGTGGATGCATTTTGATATCAGGTTGCCATAGTAACTTTTCAAGGCTTACTGTTTTTGCCTTGTTTAACCTGTTCTCAGCACAACTGTGTCCTCAGTCTGAAGCTTCAGATAAGACCTGTCCTCTTTGCTCCTTTATTATTTATATTAATTTTGTAGGTATCAATCTTCATGGAGGAATCATAGTTAAGGCTAGTGTGCTACCATGGCAGCACTTAGTATGTCTTTTTCATTACGTGAATTAGATGCAGATACAGTTCTCTCTTTTGTTTTGAAGACTCATGAAAGCTACACTAAACTATTGCCCACTGAACTAGTGATAAAAGAGAGCTTGTGCTTTTTTCTTTCCGAGGTGAAATCTGCACTGTTCCTGTCACAGCAATGAGTGTGTGTGGAAATCTGTCTGGAAAAAAAATACCATTTTGAAACAAAATATGCGGCAGAAGAAATCTGAATGATAGGGGGATTAGTCACATTTTTAGACACTTTACTTACAGCTGGCCTTTTTGTCTAAACTGTAAAATCCTAGGCAAAGTTAGAGGGATCTTTCTGTTCACAATCCAAGAAAAAATGACAGGTAAATCAGCAGATGTGCCAAAATGCGTATGGTTCTGAACAGCTTACATGATTTCAAACCATGTAAAAGATTTTTTCCTGGACTTTGCTTTACAGGGTCAATACTTGCTTACTCTGTACACAGGAGTTTAAAAAATGACTTTTGAGTCCATACAAAGGCCTTATTCTAAATTTGGTCCAAAAACAGGGTTACCATTTCCATGTTTTTCACATTGCAACTCTTATTACATTTCTCCCATCCTGTCCCCCCCCAGTGCACTGAAAAAACGGTGCCAGTCACCACTGTGTTAATTTATTTCTGAGTTACATCACTGTCTCCCACCCTTCATCTGTACTTGTGATTATCTCTTCTTCTGTGTTCGTTGAGCATGACTATTATAATTATATGATTGTAATATAACAATCAGCTAATATTAATGTACAATATTAATATAATAACATTGTAATCTAATAATAATTCTTAGCTAATAATAATACATCTGTGTAATTATATTTACCTCCTTTTGTACTGTGCTTTGAAATCTATTGCTGAAAAGTGATATATAAGATCAATGTATAATTATTATTTATTACAGTGGCATCCCCTGGCCCAGTCATGGATTTAGGGTCCTGTTTTGTAGGCACTGTAGAGACACATGACAAACAGACTCTTCCTGCCCCAGAGACCTTACAGTTTAAGTGTGAAATGAGAGACAGTAGGGTAGAAGCAACGTGAAGATGAAAGGAGCAGAAGGAAACAGCAGACAATACAGAGAGTACATCAGCATGATAAGCAGATTAAGCTCCATTCCTGATTGGAGCCCTTGGGTGCTATTGTAATATAAATGATTAATAATAACATTGATTCTTGCTTTGACAGCATCAATATTGGTCTGTTGTGATAGGCACTGCATTTTTCTGAGCTCCAATCTCTTTGTTTCCAGAAGGATATTTAGACAGTAAAACAGTCTCTGAATGGAAAGTGTTTGAAGCTCTGGCAGGTATTTGAACATACAGAGTATTTTTTTGCTCTCAAAATATACTGTATAGTCTGCTCCTTTTATGGGTAAATTCAGTTTTAACTGCATTTGGCAGAATCTCTTGGAAGATCATTGTGGGGAATGAAGGATCCATTGTATCGAGGTTATATGACAACTTGCTGTACTCATTTGTATGCCTAAGCTGTACTCATTTGTATGCTTTAGAAAGTCGACTTAGCCAGTGTGAACGTGGAGTAGTCCTAAGTCGACTTTAAGGTGACTTAGGGGCTCCAGGGCTTCCCCACTGCCCTTCCTGCCAGGGTGGCTGGCACAGCCACAGCCTGGCATGTTCCCCCCCGGCTCTGCCCAGCCCACTCTGCCCCTATGCCCTGCCAGGGTCCCTGTCAGGCTCAGCCCCCATTGTACCAAGGTACAATGGGGCAAAGGCTGAGCCCCCTGGCACTTGGCAAGGGGTGCCACCCCCACCACCGTGGACCTGTCCCAGGTCCACCTAGTCCCTACAAGTTGACCTAGGTGTCCAGTGTGGACGCTCTAGGTCGTTTGGCAGGGTCCTCTTTAAGTCGACTTAATTTTTAAGTGTGGACATGCTAAGTCGACTTAAATTAACAAGTGTAGACATAGCCAATGAGTTGCAGAAGGACTATCAGGAGGGAGAGGGACTCAGATTTCCCCGAGAGGGTTGATGACTGGGCACCTGAAACTTTAAATGGAGAAAGAGCAGGTAGGTGGGGGTCAAGGATGCAGTGAACTCTGAAAGCTGCAACAACACCTGTAGAAAATTGGTTGGGAAAGGCAGAGGGCCAGGAGAGAGAAGCGAATTGTATCCATTTCAGCTAACACCACCAGCTATGCTTAAGTTGCCTGACACTTCTTGTTGGCAGGATAGTTACCCTGTTAGGGAGGTGTCTTTTGCTGCTCCCATGAAAGTTTACCCAGGCTTGGCTAAGGTCTGAGCCTCTAAAAAAATCTGTTTATACACGAGGAGTAGAGACTTGTTAAAATTTGGCTGCTAAATTCTCTGAAAATTCTATCCACACAGAGCATGCTCCCCTTCTATATGCCAGCAAGACAGCATGTGTGCCATCTTCACAGAGTGATTGGGCATGCTTCACCCCAGAGCTGCAGAGACTGAGTCTGGCTTTCCCTGCAGTTTGTTCTCCAAGCTGCTGGGCCTCAGAACTGAGTGCAAAGAGACAGTCTCTCCTGTGCCTTTAGGGCTTTCCCTGCTGGTGTCTAGGCAACAAGGAAGAGAATGAAGCAGTGGCTGTATATAATGCAGAGAGGCAAGGAATGGAACCATGTGTTCTTGATTACTCACCCTCCATTTCAATCCTACTATTTGCCACACTCACTAGTTCTGTCTTGTGTTTGGCTAAATGTAAGCTCTTTGGGGCTTCTGAAGGTGCTCGGCACATATGAAAACGTGACTAATAACTTGTTTTATATTCACCTTTAGTTGCCTTTTGAGATTTTTCCCCCCCCTTACAAGCTCTTTATATTCAAAATTCATGACTCCTCTAGCTAACTGTGTGGGCACTGACTATCCACTGTCTAGAAGCCATGCAGGTCACAGAATCCTCTGTGTGGAGTTGTTCTTTGCTAAGAAAGTTCAGTGTTGTTTCTCATTTGTCCGTTAGGTCTGTCGGCAGCCAAGTTGTTGACCGAGTCAGGGCTGAACATTGTGGTGCTGGAAGCCCGTGACAGGGTTGGAGGAAGAACTTTCACTGCAAAGGTAATTATCCCCACAATAGCATCTAAATTACTGCACTGATCTGTGAGCACAGTCTCCTCCATACTGAAGAGCCCCTTCTGACAGTGGAATTCAGGGGTGGTGGCAGATAGGGAAGTTCTTGATGCTGCAGAACCAGATGCAGGGAGAAATATGGAATGTCTGCGGTTACACAGAATTTTCCAGGATAATTGCCGGTTCTGGGGTCAGCACACCTTCCCTCCCTCCTGTTCCATAAGGAGGGAAAAGAGTATTATGTGTGTAGCAAAAAACTCCCCTGTGAGGGAGACCCTGCAGAAATATCTCTGAAGAGAACCAATACAGACTTGTAGATTTTCTCTGGAGGAGGGAAGGACGGTGTGGAACCTGGCGTCAAAGTCTCTATGAACATAAAGATTACATTGTTTATCTCATGATAGTTTTACAAAGGTTTATCTTTCTTCTTCTTTTTCTTCTTCTTCTTCTTCTTTTTTTTTTTTTGGGAAACCAGAATAAGCAAGTCCAGTATGTGGACCTTGGAGGAGCATATGTGGGGCCAACACAGAATCGTATCCTGCGGTTGTCTAAGGAGCTAGGAATAGAGACATATAAAGTGAATGAAGTAGAAAATCTTATTCATCATGTCAAGGTAAGGTAGCCAGCCTTTTTTAATCATACTGATATAGATGGTTGTAGATTGTTGGTAGTTGCATTTTTATTTCTTAGGGGATGTCACCACTTTAGAAATACTGTCTCCTGACTGCCTTTAAGAAGAATTGGTAGTGAAGTACTATAAATACATCCTATTAATTGACCCAAACATGTCCTACTGACTGGCTCATTTATGAAGTTTTAATGTAATAGTAATTTGTCCTTACATATTGAGCCTTCAATTAAAAAAATCTTAAAATGTGTCAATCACTGAGGTCAATTTTTTTTGACAGTGTTCACTGACATTAGGTGACACTTCTTGGGATGCTGGGGGCTTGACTTCCAGAAACACTTGTTGCTGCAGTGCAGCTGAAGTCTACTAGAAGTTGTGGCTGCTCGGGAGTTGGCACGCTGGAAAATCAGGCTCAAGGTGTCTCAGGTTGGGCACGACTAAGACAGTGGCCACTTTTGAGTATTGTGGACTAAGATTTAAAATTTACAAGTTAAGTATTAGGCCCATTTTAAAGATGGGGAAAGTAAAATACAGAGGAACTAATGCTCTGATCTCATGAGATGCCAAGCCGCCCTGGAAGAGAGGGCTGCTTTTCTGATTCCCCATCCTGTACCTGACCCAAAAGAGCATCCTTCCTCCCGTTAAACATGGAACGATGTTGCAAATTCCCAGAAGAGAGGCTTTCCAAGTTTTGCAGCTGCTTCTTCTGAGAAAATGAGCTTCACATTTAATGTCACACTCCTGGGTAAAATACTATGGAAAGCTATTATTATACAGTCTTATGAAAGGTGAAATGCACAAGACAGTCAAATTTCAGGATTTTTGATTAATCAAAGTTTAAACAAAAATTCAAAGGACTTAAACAATGACTGCAACAAAAGATCTGCATTCTCATATATTTTTCTCAGCTGTTTTCCCTGCTTGATTCTTATGAAAATTAAGCTTCTTCTCAAAGCCATCAATGTAGCTTTCTATGCTAACACTGACCAGTTGTTACTACTGCCATAACATCTATGAGACTGTAGGACAGAACATATACAGTGTATCTTTTGTGTTATGATAGAAATAAAATTGATGTGATATCAAATGCGGTCATGGGATAAATATTCTTTATTTTAATAAAAGTAAGTGTTTTGATTTCACTATGATTATTTTCAGCTTTTCTTTCCTCTACACCTCTATATTTATCCAACAAGGGAGGAATATTGCTCTGCCTCTGGTCTTTAAACCATTTTGCTAGGAGTGTATCTGTGCTGGTAATAGGCCCTAGTCTACCACTTTTCTCAAGGTGGGGCCCTGTGGTCCGGCTACTCTGAAATTGGGTCTGTGGTTTCAGCAGTGTTATGTCTCACTGTGGCTTTTTCAGCAGATCCAAAGTAGCTTGGATCCCTGCTGGAGAGGTTTGCTCTTGGGTGTAGAAGGTGGATTTAGGAATGGGATTTTATATTATTGAGTTTATGTAGTTATAGAAATAGAAGTTTGTTAGGGTAGGCCCAAGCCTGAACCAGTTTTCAAAGGCCTTAGCATACAACTCACATGAACCAATGCCAGAACTCAGACGCCATATAGTCTGCTTCAGCAACCTTGGAAACTTACAATGTTACAAGGAATACCGTGCACATAGCGTGTGAGAACCAAGGGCTATGTTGCAAAGCCTTGTAATGGCTATGTTGCAAAGATTTGGCCCTGCTTAGAGCGTATGGGAACTGATAGCTATGTTGCAGATGTGTAAAAGCGTATGGGAGCCAAGGGGCATTGTTGCAAAGAGTGTAAAAGCGTATGGGAACCGAGGGGCCATGTTGCAAAGACGTGGGACCCTCTGAGAAAGCAGGAGGGGAATGGGAGGCACAAAACTCTATAAATATTAGTCCCAAAGATGGGGAGGGAGACAGTAGGCTGGACATGACTCAAGATGCCCCGTGGCTCCGGCTACGATAGCAAGTGGGGTCTATCCATAGCCAAAGACAGAGAAAGGTCAGGTCCTGGTCTTGAAGCTGACTAGGCTGGCACGTAGGCCCGAGCTCATCAAAGAGAGGTCAGCACCTGATCCCCGATGGTGGCAAACTGACACGTTGGTACAGAGTTCGGTGAGTATCAAGAAATCACCAATAGGCCTCGGTGAACACTGGTTTGATAGTAGCTACAGGTATATAAGATATTAGTAACAGTAAAGGTAACAGAAGTATTTAGCACCCCAGGTCCTGGTGTTAGCACCCTCACTCCCGAGAGTTTGGGGAGGTAGGTATAAGGTTAGGGAACAAGCAGTTTAGCACCCCAGCCTGGGAGTACAGGTAGATAGCCTGCCATCCCCTTTGAAGTTAGGGGCACCCCTTTGAAGCTAGGGGCAAGTGCAGAGTAATAAGAATAGTTTTAGTAATTAAATAGTTAATAATGCACATTTACTTTGATTTGTAAGGCCTGCTGCAGCACAATAATATTATTAGCATAACAGTAAAGTTTTTAATCTTGCAAGCTAAAAAGAGTGTACACTTACAACAAGAAAAAGTGCATAAGGGTTATTGTACTCATGATGATCTGCAATAAACATTTTATGCTTATAACTCTCCTGATTCCATTCCTATTTTCCCTGATGATGTTAATCTTTAGTACTCCTTTACCCCCCTTGTTCTTCCCCTTATGGGAACAGTATTTAATTCCTATACTAATCACTTGGGTTATCGGCTGGCTCGGTTTAACCCTTTATAATCTGGTTCCCTTGACTACTGATGTACCTGTAAATGCCTCCTCTCCATCAGATCAAGGCCGGGCTATTATCCCGGTGGAAAAAGAACCTGTTGTCCAAGCGCACCCCTCGATGAGTACCACGCCGAGGGTAGATAGTGCTAAGCATTGGGAAGTATGCAACCAGCAGATGTTTTCAGTGACACAGGACAACCTTTCCAAAACAAGCCGTTATAATTAGAAAACAGGAATGTGGTATTTAGGCACACTGGGTTAAGAATGAAAAGCAAAGCCAAAACGTATTCCTCTCACCTGACTTGACATTTCATCTTTGCTTAGTTAGATGGGTCCCTCATTGCCCTTGCAGCTAACTTTCTTCTGTCCCTATGTTTGCCAGCCTGTCATCTTTTCACTGCCACCTGGGAACTCCCTTGAAGCTCACCCAGGCCCCTGCCCTTTTCTAAGGTCTGTGCAGTTGTCTAATGTTGTAGTGTTCTCTTTGCTTTCTCTCCTCTCAGCATTGGCATAACAGCTGTGTTTCCAGGATAAGGCAGAGGAGTTGCCTCTTCAAAGCTATGAACCTGTTTGTTGTGTTTGATTGTTTGCTGGGATATTCCTTATGGAGGTCCTTGTTTTACATCTTTTGCTCTATTTCAATAACAACTCTTGATTTAACTGCATAGCGAGTAACCATCATAAACACACAGAGGCACATGTCATACATTGTCAGCAATTGTATTATTTTTATGAGCATCATAAATAGAAACCTTAATTACAATTACACAGTTAGTTTGGGTGTTTTATGTGAGGCAGGAAATACATGCACTGGCCAAAAGCTTCAGTGGTGGAGCTAAATCTATTTCACAATCTTGGCTTCTTGCAATTGGATTTTTTTGTTCTTTTTTATATATTGCCTAAGTATACTCCTTGCAGGTCTCTTGCCTTTAACCATAAAAACTCCCAAAGCTTTTCCACACATTACTCCAGAACCAATGCAAACATTGGAAGAGGCTAGTTTAGATGGTGACAGATGGAGAATATACTTGTCTGCACCCTGGAATCTAGGTGATGATACTAAAACTTATGCCTGAAGTTCAGTCCTGTAAGAGGAAGTCCAAAATGTTCAAAAGTCTGTCAGCTTTAAGTAGGATCAGATCAAAATACTAACCCAAACTTTGTAATGCAGGCCAAATCTAATCAAATTCTGGAAGATGTGACTGTTGAGAAATGGATGAAATCTATTTTTTTATTTTCTTTCCATAGCAAGCATCCCTGTGCATCTTGCAGAATCAGCTACTGTTTTGACATATACTCAAGAGCAAATTCAAGCCCTTTAAAGTTAATTCAATTAATTTCAGAGGCTTTTTAAATTCAAATAACATATGAGCCTTCCTTTGTACTAGGAAATTAAAAGACTGTGTTTTATCTATCTTTGAGTGAGTCCCTCTTCATTAGGCTTTGCTGTCTTGATTGGGTTTTATGTCTGTTTCTCTTTAATCTTCTTTAAGTGCCCTGTTGTAATGCAGGATTTTTTTTCCTCCTTGCTTTTACATTGTTTATGATACCTTCATAGAAGCTTGATGATAATATTTCTAGCCCTGTATATTTTGGTTCTGGTGAACAGTGACCTCTCTCTTCGCTAGTCTTCTGAAGGAGATTAAATCAACATACTTGTTTTTGCTTGTTTGTTTGCTGATGTGCCAACCTTACTGAGAAAAATAATCACAACTCTGGGAATAGTGTTCGCTAGTTTAACTGCTGCAAAAAGTCAGCAGAAGCAATTTGTGCTTGTATGCCAATATTTTCAAACATGCATGCCTAACATTAGGCTCTTAAATACTTATTTTTTTTATTTAGCTGCTTAAGGAACTGGATTTTCAAAGATTCTAAGCACATGCAACTTCCATTGACATGATTGGTGGAAGATGAGCACTTATAATCCACCTATTTTTATTTAGTAGCCTAAATATATATGCATTTAAGAAAATTTTGTCCATATATTTTGTTCGCTTTACCAAAATGTTGGACGTTGATGTCCACTGGTAATCGCGTCTTGGATTTAAAAAAAAAAAAACAGAAAAGATATTTATAATCCAGATATTTGCTACCTGATTACACCACCATTAATGTGTTTAAAATATAGGACCTAAATCACTAATGTGTCCCTTTTAAAAAAAGGATTGAAATATGGATGTGGGTTTCCCATTTGTCAGGATCAAATTATCAACAGATCTTCCTATTTATTTGTCAGTAGCTATCAAATGTGCTCTAACTCCATTATCAATGCCCATATGATCATCAAGTGTTGACATTTAAAACACAGATCTGCAATTTTTACGGTGTACAACATAGAAATTGATTTGCCAGGTGTAATGACTGGAAGTAGGAGGCTGTGCTACAGAAAATCTGTGTATTAAACATTTTATGTGTTTGAAATGAATGACCCTCCAACTTTGAATTGAAAAATGTGCTTCTTTCACATATAAAGAGAACATTCCACCCTTGCACCATCACATCTCACATCAGCTGAACTTGCTCATGTCTGTGGCCTTGTCTTTCCCACTCTCACCTGCAGAGAATTTCCTTATGTACTTCCTAACATCACAGCATTCCATTTACACCTGTGTTTCAGCAGTCTGACAGAGCTCACGCCTCTAAATCCACCCATTAAACTGTGGTGGACTTACTAGTGACATTTCTATGGTACATTTCTTCATTACAATTCAAACTCATGTTCCTTGCCACCATCAGGACTTTTCATAGTGGAATGTCATGTTTCTTGGGTTGCCCCAGACCAGAACATCATCAATATAAGCGATGACAACACATCTACTCCTTTTAAACGCCCTGCTGTCTTATTGTGTTGCACTGAAAATACCAAGCAGTAACCACTGAAAATGGTATCTGTCTGCCCTGAAGTGTATTGTGTCTGGAACTTTCTTCATGCAGTGACAATTGCAAAAATTCCATTGGATGTTTCCAAAACACTGAAGGCCGAACTGTCTAAGCCCCACACACATTCATGGAAGGCCATGAATGGAATAAGGAGCATCTCTGCCACAAGGTTGGGACAGATTCTTGACAGCAGTTACAGTTTCTGTTACCTCCTAGCACCCTCATATGTGCCCGACAGAGAGGAGGGTGGAGCTCTGTCCCCACCTGTGTATTAGCCAACAGAACTGGCTGTTTGTTGGTGAGGGAGTGTACTGCACCCTATTCAAGACTGGGCCACCAGTAACACTGGTGTGCACAGCCTGGGAACTTCTAGGAGGAATTTCAGGTTAGCCAGATTGTTGGGTATGTCATTGAAATCACTTTGTGTTGAGAGATGGTGAATATTTACTTCTATCTACATCAAACCTTTGACTGAAACCACAAATCTGCATTAATATGAATAGGTCACAATGCTTATCTGTATCTGTGTAGAAAATCACAGCAGTCCTCCTGGGTGTCATTCTTTTTCAATATTACTGTGGAAGCGACTGTATTTATTAAACTGTAGTTTGTTACGGTCTTGTTTATGAATAATAGATGTGATACCACTGTTGTATTGGGATTTAATTGGCAATGGGTTAAGTGATTACTGTATCTGAAGGTACATAGTTCAGTGTTGTTTGTGCACTCCTGTACTATCTGTGATACATGCATAGATTAGCGTTAAGCAGCATGATTTGTTTAAGTCATTGACCTGCTTTACAAAAGCCTAATGGCCATTTCTTTTAGTATAGCTTGCAGTATAATGGCTTAAATGGATTTTAAATGACTAGATGAAATTGAAGCAATTTTTCTTAGTTCATCTTTTTTTCTCTGAATGAATTGTAACTAAAGTATACGAGAATCTTAGTTGCTGTCAGTGATAGCTGACTTAAAATGCCAGCATCCTTCTTTCCCCTGAGCCTCATGGATTGGGGATTATTTAGTTGAAGAACTGATAGCGTGCGTGCAAATAGTAATTAGGCCAGTATATAGAATCATTTTGCATCTTTTGAGAAGTTGAGCATCTTGTGATTTGAAAATGAAGCCAAATAAATTGAATGTCACTTTTTAAATTACATGATCACAGAAAGTCTTGGTGGCTGAATATGTTGGTAATGGGATATGGAACTTTTGGACATCTAGGTCATCAGCTCAACTTTTCCCCAACTAAAAAATGGTCTCAAGAGTGGGGAGAGGTGCAGGAATTCACATCACAAAAACCAACCATTATGAAGTCACCCTCATTGACATTCTCAAAAGAGAGGCTGAGGGCTGAATGGGGAGAGAGACTAAAATACGATCTGACCTCCAAACTTGATTCACTCCATGCTGTAGCGGAGGTAGTAGACATTGATGGGAACATGTGGGAAGCTTGTCTTTGTGCTGTCTGCTTTGCTCCTACCCTGTGGATGAATGGGCATCTTCACTTTCCAGTGCTGGCCATCTGGCAATGAGTGCAAGCAGTGAATTCACATTTAGATTTCTTTTTAAGAAATGAAAGAATTGTTTATCATACAGCAGGGCAGAAGGTGCTACGTAGTGTACAGACAAAATTGAAAAAGCAAAGTCTCATCGTCCTCAGTCACTTCTCTCAACTCTGTCTGCAGAGCTGTGCGATTCTGAACATCAGTGAAGGCCACTTGAACTCTGGAACCTGTGACCGTATGGTTTGTGTGTGGATGAAGGAATAAGAAAAATTACATGATAAAACAAGATTTTCTGATTAATTAAAACTGAAGAAATGGCAAGAAATTTTCCAAGTTCGAGTCCTTTCCTAGGAGATAAGGATAAGCAACCCCTCAGTCTGTCTAATCCAGGCTGTGTGGAGCAGAGCCTAAATTGCACTTGATTATAATAACTAATATTTTTTTCTTATGATGCTGATTGAATATCATCATAGAAACAGAGACTAGACAAATGTTTATTTCATACAGGTACAGCTGCTTGATTCAATCAGTTTCCCACATGCCTTTTGGAGCCGAGCTGGTGTCAGGCATCACTGTTAGCCAACATATTTCTGAGCCTGGAGCAGCATAAAAATTTGAGGGATCCCAACATTTTTTTTCTGTTTTAAATAAAATATATTTTCTGATTTTGTGCAGGGATCCTATCTCTTTACTGAAGAACAGAGAGTCAATTTAGGATGATTTTTTCCCCCAAACTGAAACTCCACCCCCACATTTTTTCTTTAAAAGACCAAAAAAGAGAAAAAATCCAAAAATACCTACAAAGATGTTTATGGACTGAAACACAAAATATTTTCAATGGGATTAATTTTGTAAGTATTTTTATTCAAGCATAGAAAGATGCAAAAAGAAAAGTGTGCAATTCTGGGGCCAGATGACCATGATTTCTAGTAATACATCTTTCACTAATGGTTATTAATTCTGTGCACTTCTAAAAGCTTATTATAAAGTAATGCCTGATAATCCTACTCTAGAAGCAGGCATGTATTCTTTCCCCTACTCCACTTTTTGCAGGTGAAATAACCAAGGATCAGAGAGATTGCACAAAATCACTTGTTGGTGGAACAGGGAGTGGAACTCAGGTCTTTAATATGGCCGACCCCAGTTTTAGCAATTTAGTGCCACTGCCTTTCAGAATGGCTGTTCCAACTTGCTTATGCTGCATGTAAAACAGTTTTACCATTTACACAATGCACATCACCATTTTCAGAGCACTGACAGCCATAACTGACTAGGATTAACAAAAGCTGTTCTAAGACATATGTGCAAGAGGACCAAATTAAGATTGTACAGGGAACCTTCTTTCCTAACTGAGTGCTTGACTTTGCTACTTCATTTGTCTTTTTGGTTTAGATTTGTATATGGAATTAATTATATATTTTAAATTAGATGGACTACTTCAGTTTTATCATACAAGTGAGTATGGTAACTAATTATCTTAACATATGGGATCCAGAACAACAAACACAGAGAGAATGGACCTGTAGTTAAACTGGCCTTTTTGTAATAAATTAAAACAAAATTCTTTGACAAATCTAATACAGTTTTACATGTAGTTCTAGTTGTCCATCACAAAACCGGATGTGTTACTTGGCTTGGTTTGCTAGACAGCATGTCTTAAGAGTTATGTTTGCAAAGAAATTAAGTGACAGGTTTTGCACAATTTTAGGCTCTTAATTCATTGTGTGAATGCATATTTTCAAATGTGTTCCATTGAGCTTCAGCTGAGAGATAATGTGGTTTTTATATAAATTGAATTGCATGCTGACATGGCTCTCTATCGTTTCTCTCCCATACCTTGTTCCTTGCTATATCAGACATCACTCATGGCATCACTCGTTTTTAAGCAGGGAAGGGAACTGGTATGATTGCTCACATGCTGTAAATCAGGTGCAGGCACCACATACTTACAAACATGCATTGCAGTGAATCAATTTATAGGGCAACACTGGGGTGGGATTAGAACTTGCGTCTCCTGGGTTGAATCAGTTTAGCTAAAGGAATAACTTTGCTCGCTCGATGCAAAGAATGCTTTGTGCATTACATCCAATTTCTTGGAATGGAGGTTTTCAACCTCTTTTCATTTGAAGGCCCCTAAAAAATTTCAAGTAGAGGTGCAATCCTTTGCAATCTTAGATGTAGTCTGCAGACCCCTATGCAGGCATGGAACACATGTTGAAAGCAATACTCTTAGAATAAAAACAGATTATTTTTATTGCAAGATTTATACAGCACCATAAAAATTCATGATGTTTTACAGATGAATGAGACACACAGCTTCCACTTCTAATAGCTTACTGTCAAAGGCTATTTCACACTCTCCTCTGGACTGGGGGTATTGCACAGGCACCAGGAGGCACTGTGCCTCAGAAATGCATAGTTTTATTTGGGGTTTCCTAGCTGCTGGAGGGGGACAGTAATTGACAACACCTCTTTATGCAGTGCAGCAGAAAACTCTCCTGTGACCAGCAAGCTCTTCTGGTTGGAATGTGGGGGAAAGGGTGGATCATGGCTTCCCTTGTCCTATTCCAGGCTTCCTCTCTGCCATTTCCTCCTGGGAGAAAGTTCCTTCACTGCTCAAGTTCTGTGGCTGTGCTACATTTCTATGGCTCTGGTATGACTGAAATTTTCTCTTCTTATGCCACAGAGATAATATAATCTAAGGATAGGTGTGTGCAGGACATTTAACCCCAGAGCCCTGATGCTGGCTAAGCAAGACGTTGTTTATTATGTTCTTTTCCAGAGCAGATAAATGGGGGTTTGGGGGTTGTAATACTGGTGAGACTTCACCTAAAGTTCTTTGGTTCTCTGTTTGCATGTTTTTGATGAGTTGCCTGGTTTTGATATATAAATTTGCCCCTTGTACTGTTAGCCTCTTCAATCTCCTCTGGTACCGAACAGCAGGTCATCAGCCCTTGTAAGAAGCCAGGTGTCCTATACTGAGGCGGGTCCAGCTGCTGCTGTTCTCACCACAGCTCTGTTTTTGGCAAAATCACAAGTGGAGTTCTGAATAAAATGCCTGTGAAAATCCATGCCATTTCACATGTTGGTACTGATGTTGACAAGTGAAATTAAATGTCCAGATGGAGTAGTGTAACCTTTGGGTGGGCTAAATTCATTTAGTTGCCCTTCTCCAGTGCCCCACAGAAATCAATCCCAACCCCTATGGGGAAAGCAGCTGGAGACCCAGGATCCAGTCTGTACAGGACTCACGGCGAAGCTTGCTCAGAGCTACACTCACACATTAAAATACCACTACAATAAACATAACAATGAACTTTATTAACTACTAACTAAATGCACCTTATCCTAAGAAAACAAACTACAATTAATCAAGAACATTCCCTTGCATGAAAGATACCCAAGAGTCCCAAAGTCTGTGTGGAGTTCACCCAACTCTCAGCTACAGTCTCTGTTCCAGTGTGGAAGCTCGAGTGGCAAGAAATAGCTGTCCTCTTCTTTCTTTGCTGGGATCCTCTGTAGCATTACATGCAGGCTTTCTCTTCTCTGCAACCAGCCCTCAGTCCCATATGCATGTCTGCAAGGTAGGTTGCAAATGACTCCTTTACATGGAGAAAACATCTTGTTCACTCCTGGCTCAGCTCCTCTCCAGAACACTGAGCACATGGTCTCCCCTCAAGGCAGCTCCTGCCTGCTGTCTGCTCAGGCTGCTGCTCTCCAGTCATCTGACTGACAACCTCACATCACATCAGCAGGGTACACTGTGGCGCATGCTCAAATTGCTACCACTCCCTGCTTCTGGAAGTTCCCAGTTGTGGGTCGCTAATCTGCCCAACAACAGTAACCCACCCTCAGCAGGTCTCTCAGAGATAGCCTTTTCAGGCATATGGGTTACATTCTCCCCTGCTTAAATCACTGCCGTCCCTGGCAGTATACTCGAAATAATAATCCACAACAAGTTGTGTGGATCTCCCAGAAGTTGCTAAAGTGCAGCTTCAGTCCTCTCAGATCCCTGTCAGTAAACAGAGGATCTCTATGGCTAGCTCCAGTCTAGCCTTTGACTTAAACAACTGTCTCTTTCAGTTGCTATAGCCTGTATCCAAAGCGGTACAGGAATTGGATTGAATATATATAAAATACCCATTTCTCAGATCTTAATAGCTAAGATCTCACTCAATAGAGCACCATGCTCATAAGCCCAATTAAATCAGGCAAGAACTCAGTCAGTGTTTCACTGGCTGATCTCCGCACTCACTCTCTCTCTTACAGAAGAGAGCCTCACAACAGGAGTAAAGGCTTCTCCTGGACCTCTCTCTATAACAGGGGGTAGCATCTGCCAACCACCCAGTCTGTCTACCACTCACAACCAAAAGTTACAACAACCCTCTTAATTTCTGTTATACTATCAACAGATTATATCTAACTAAAATGATTCTATATGGATCTAACACAAACTGTGTACAAGTTTCCATTATCTTAACAATATTAATACAAAAATATAAATTCAATATCAATATTCAATAACACTAAATTCTTTACAACTAAGTACTACAATATACCTTGAAATGAAATCAGAGGAGCTCTGAACAATCTTCAAGTCCCTGTTCGTTCGGGCGCCAATTTGTAACCTTTGGGTGGGCTAAATTCATTTAGTTGCCCTTCTCCAGTGCCCCACAGAAATCAATCCCAACCCCTATGGGGAAAGCAGCTGGAGACCCAGGATCCAGTCTGTACAGGACTCACGGCGAAGCTTGCTCAGAGCTACACTCACACATTAAAATACCACTACAATAAACATAACAATGAACTTTATAACTACTAACTAAATGCACCTTATCCTAAGAAAACAAACTACAATTAACCAAGAACATTCCCTTGCATGAAAGATACCCAAGAGTCCCAAAGTCTGTGTGGAGTTCACTCAACTCTCAGCTACATTCTCTATTCCAGTGTGGAAGCTTGAGTGGCAAGAAATAGCTGTCCTCTTCTTTCTTTGCTGGGATCCTCTGTAGCATTACATGCAGGCTTTCTCTTCTCCTCTGCAACCAGCCCTCAGTCCCATATGCATGTCTGCAAGGTCGGTTGCAAATGACTCCTTTACATGGAGAAAACATCTTGTTCACTCCTGGCTCAGTTCCTCTCCAGAACACTGAGCACATGGTCTCCCCTCAAGGCAGCTCCTGCCTGCTGTCTGCTCAGGCTGCTGCTCTCCAGTCATCTGACTGACAACCTCACATCACATCAGCAGGGTACACTGTGGCGCATGCTCAAATTGCTACCACTCCCTGCTTCTGGAAGTTCCCAGTTGTGGGTCGCTAATCTGCCCAACAACAGTAACCCACCCTCAGCAGGTCTCTCAGAGATAGCCTTTTCAGGCATATGGGTTACAGTAGCATTTATAGTTATATTTTCAATGCCACTGTGAGTTGAGCTTATGATTATATATAAAGAAATGGAAAACGGTGAAAAGTTTGTACATCCTGGCATATAGTTTTAATCCCTTGCCTTTCTTTGAGAAGCCTTTGGCATAAGTTGTCATGGCCTGAGGCAGTGATCTAAAACTAGATGAGTATAGGAGTGCATATATAATGCTGATATCCCTGGGTTGGTCACTGGCAGCAGGGACCTCTCGATCTTAATGCATAAACCTCTGCTCCCTGAGCTAGAAGATGCATTACTTGTAGCCAGCTCATCAGTCTCTCTAACTGGTCTATCCAGCACTAGATGGAGACAGAACACCTTGCCGAGCAGACATGTCATGCATATACCTTGAACGCAAGCTATGTAAATGAATCTTCAGTTCTAGAATTGTTGTCTTTTATCCAGACTGAAATTCCCTTGTGCTGTATAAGAAATCAGACATCACACTTTTCTGCACAGGAGACACATATGAGTTCTCCTTTTGTGCAGTTCAAATGGAATCAGAGAGTAAGAAGACTATCAAAGCAAGAATATTTTAAGTGTCTTTTCAGTCATGTACTCATGCAGAGGCAAGATAGGAAGCCCATGAGATCTCAGTTAACTCAGGGGGGATAAGTCAGACAGAAGTGCCGCAGGTGGAGAAGGAAGCGCAGAACAAAATCAACAGTTCAGATAAAGAGAATGCTGTCTGCTCCTGTCTTCTTTTCCTCTTGAACACCGCATGCATGCTTGTGTGTTCATACTTGTAATGCCTGGAAAATGTAAGGTATTTGAAAAGAACAGTTTTACCCTTTCTTAGGGAGAACTAGTAAAAGATGTACTCTTCGGAAATGCAGATCCAGCATTCCAAAATAATTTAGGGTCATAGTCAAAGTTGTCTTCACAGCTGTAATAGTTATTTATTAGTTAGCACATAAAATGGTTGGCATTAGCCTTACCTGAGAAGCTCCTGAGAAGCTAAAAGAAATTGACAATATGTCTCAAATGCATCTTCTTTGGATGAACAATGTTATCTAGTGTCACCAGGCAGTCCTGCCTGGAGCACCCTATTGCTGCAGGCAATGGCATGACAAATGTGCTTGCCTCAGTTTCCGTCCTTCAGATTCCCCAGAAATAGTCCAATGCATCTTCCCAAGTATAAATATAGCTCTTATGAGGTTCATTTATTACAAGAGTCCTGGATACATAAATCACAACAGAAGTCCCATCGTACAGAATTCCACCAACAAAGGTCAAACAATACATGCAACATACAGTTTTGACATCTCTTGCGCTGCCCTGTCTCTTCTGCGCAGTCCTCTCCTATGTTTGTACCCTGACAGCCGCACCAGTCCTTCCAATTGGAGTGCAGTCCTGCTCTTTCCAGTGGGGACTTGCCAGAGGAGCATACCTTACTTCCCTAGGCCCTCTCGCAGTTCCTCTGGGTCCAGCTCTCTGAACCTGGAGATGTCACAGGATAAACTCCTCCATTGCTCCCCTGCCTTCAGAGCTCTCTAGCTATTGGCTCTGGCATAGAGCCAGCAGGCATCTCTCTTTGCACTTCAGTCCTCCAGCCCTGGCTCTCTGGCTTGGGGATGCCAGCCAGCAAGCCCCTCTAGCTGCTCTTTTGCCTTCATCCTTCCCCCAGGAACCATCTTCTGTTTCTTTCTGGGACTCCATGAGTCCCCTGCTCTTCGGCAACTCTCACCCAATCTGACTAAACCGTTCTGCTCTGAGTCACTGAGACGTCTCCTGAATGGGTCACTACTTCATAGCTTGCAGCTGCTGACCTGCCTTCTCAATTTGTCAAACTGGGAACACTTGTTCTGGCACAAGGGGACTGGACGTTCTCCTTTTACAGGAACTGGGCACCCTGCGACGCCTAAATTATGTAATATTGCGACTTTCTTGTATCTATTCTAATTTTCCTGCAAAATTTGAAGGAACAATTAACAATTGTACCAGCATAGACCAGAGGCCCATCTAATCCAGGCTCCCACCCAGCAACACTATGGCATCCTACCCAGCAGCTGCATGTAAAATAACAAAAACCCCTTCCACTGCTTTCCTCCTGTGTGTATTACTTTAGTTTTGCTGACAGGACTTCCCAGCCATCTTCCACTAGGCTCCCTGTGTCTTTACAAATACTGTATGGAAAACAGTTTCTCTTTCATCTGGTCCAAAATGGCAGTGTGTCTTGTAGTTTTATTTCATTACAGACCGATTTGCAGTTTGTTACTGCTGTCACCCTTGGGTTTGTTTTTGACAATACAGTACTACTTTCTAAGTAGCTCCCTCCCTTTCAATCTGATGTCCTTAAATGTTGTTAGCTGGTGTTTTTTCAAGGTTATATTTCACTCTGGTATTTCTGTCTCATTTTTGTTATCTCTCAGGTTCCCTTTGTTTTATTTTGCTACACCTTCTGGTGTCTGCAACACCTGCAGATTTAACTAATGTGCTCCTCATTCCCTTTCCTGGGCAGCTGATAAGGAGGCCAGGACAAATGCTGCTGTATGCATGAGCCCATTGGACACTTCTCAACATGATACATTGTTTATTGTTATCCATTTCTTTTTTTAATCATGAATTTTATGTCATCTTATAAAACTATATGCAAGTCAATCTAAATTCAAGTTTCCAGTAATCATTTTATGGGACACTGTACCAAATATTTATTAAAATGTAATATTATATTCACTGTTTTTTACTGTTGCAATACCCTCTTAAATGCACAAGTTGTGATTTTTTTTTCACTAAGACTGTACATTTATGCTACACTAAATAACCCATATCTTTCTTACCAAAGATTATTCTCAGTGGGCTCTGGGGAAATGTGCTTTTTGGAAAGGGATAAGTAACATCAGTAACTTCACAAACCTATCGGGTATGTCAGAGCCAGACAGAAAAAGAACCAGAGAAATCTACAGTAACAAAACAGAATCTACAAATCAGACCTCTACCCCACTCCCTCTGTGAAGCCATATTTCCTGAATTTATAGTAATAACTACATGTAAAATCTAATTATTAAATCATTATACAGTCAATATAATAGTGACTTTCATACAGGTCACACTATCCCCATGTAATTTACACATACAAACTGTGGAAAATATCAATGGTTAATAAAGAGTAATGATTCACAAATGCTATCTTTGAATTCTTCTGGAAATGATAAATTGTGTTTGCTTCAGGGAGACTACTGACCTAGGGCCAACATCGTCTTCTTGAAATAAAGCCTATCACGGTTACTTTGCTTTGTTTTTGAAGGAAACTAATATTGTCTATTTAAAAGATATAACAATGTAATATTTCAGTTTTATTTAGAAAGAAAATGTAACCAAACACAAATATACAGTACAAAACTGATCTCCCCAAATAAAATGCAACCGCTCCAATGTCACCTGCTTTTTATGCTGGCCTTAACAACCCTATTTTTTATCTTGGTTGGAGGTGTCATTCTAAACTCACTTATTCTTCTTTTAAAGATATAGCATTCTTAAAATTTGTTCTTCATGTTAATTCTACTAAAGTTCATGTGCAGCAGATTAACTAACCTGTCAAATGATTATTCCTTTATACTGGTTGGAGTTGTCTGGTGACTGCTTAAGTCTTCAGAACTAATTCATATACATTAAGGTCATTGTCATTGAAGTGAATCACTAATGTTTACCACTGGATGCTGATGATGCTTTTTTATTTTTTCCTTTTAGGGTAAAAGTTATCCCTTTAAGGGTGCATTCCCTACTATGTGGAACCCTTTTGTCATCTTAGATTTCAACAATCTGTGGAGGACGATGGATGAAATGGGAAAGGAGGTAAGTGGAATCTCAGCTATCCGATTCTGTTCACCTTTATGTAGGATTTAAAGGTGTGCTGTTAGCACATGTTAACTGACACATGCTAACATGTCTTAGTCTAGTGTAAGCAAGGGGCACTGCCTTTAACATATGCTGAATTCCTTCCCCAGGGACTTTAACTAATTTGATCAGTTAAGTACGTGTTAAAAGTTATGTGTGTGGGTTCTCACGACCCTGTTGAGCTACAAGAATTTAAAAAGGCAAGTGCACATGCTTCTAAATGTAAACAGGGGAGCTACAGAATTGAATATTGCCCTCCAGCATTGCATTTTACCTCTCTATGTAACTTTTTAATCTTCTGCAAAGTCCACATTATTTCTATTTAGAATTATTTAGGCAAAATCCTTGTGTACATTTCCAGTAAGAACATGCAACATCATTCTGTAGTGCAGGTGAGCATGTAACTGTGGTCTTGCATTGTTATGGTTGAAACTGAATTAGTGCCCCCCCAAAATACATTTTCTCTTACTCAGCTTCTAAGGCTGACTCTCTTCTTAGATACTTTTTCTATCCATACGCTCCATAGCTCTCTTGCCTTTAAAAAAAAACATTCAATTTTGCATTGAGTAAATAATACTAAACCAAAATATAAACTGATCAGAGAAAATTATTCAAATATTTTACTTTAAATGGTTTTGTTTTAAAATAGAGTCTTACACCACAATCTGTATCTTCTCATTTGAATATGAAATCAATGGACTCAGTTAAAAATTAGCCATGGTTAAGAGACAAGTTTGCTCTTGTAAAAAGGAGAGGGCTAGTAGTTTTTCAAAAGGACTTTATCACGTACAAGCTCCTCTGTGCAGCAGAAAAGCAGAATTTTGTGCTAAATGTTCTCAGTGAAAATGTATGTAAGAATTTTGCCTGGAAATAGAAATAGTCTTTTGCCTAGAAATAGAAATAGTCTTATCTGGAAAGGAAAGGACATGCAAGTGCCAAGAAAGAATCTTTTGTTCCAATAAAAATGATTGGTATAAATCTAAAGCTTAATTTCTGGGCCTCTTTTCTAGTTCCTTCCATAGACCACTAAGACAATTCCTGAAAAAGAAAGTATCATACTGTGGTGATGGAAAAATGCTTCCATTGCCATAACTAATTTGGGTCAGTGAGATGGTGTCCCTACATGACCAAAAAAATCACTGTCAGCGTAGGCTGTGCCTGACCTGTGAGATTATGCCAGCATAGCTGTACAACAGAGCTGTGCCGGTCTAGTGTATGTGTTGAAGACTTATTCACAGTGTGCAGTTTTGTTTTTGAACATTCACTGTTCTTGTGTTTTCGTAGATTCCTAATGAAGCCCCATGGAAGGCACCACATGCAGAAGAATGGGACAAAATATCTATGCAAGATTTCCTAGACAAAGTTTGTTGGACAAAGTAAGAAGCACTTCAGTACTGAAGTTTATAACAGGTTATAGCTGCAGGCCAAATGAGCTGAAAACCCTTTACAAATAATTAGTCATCATTACGTCCACCACTGGATGTCAATATAGCTACTTCTTAGAGGAAGCGTGACATCTCTCCAGCTCTGCAGTGCAACAGCTAAGTACGAGCAGTGACGAGGTATAATATCCAACCAGGGGTAATTCAAGTAGGCAGATTCTAATGATCCACACTGAAATTTGATCACCGCTAAAATTACTTTTGCAGATATGTGCTGAAGTTTAATGACTGCAAATAAACAGGGTATTAGTTGTACATCTTAATCGGAAAGACAAAACTTCCAGCAGTAGAATGCTCACTGACGTTATGATGGGCATTGAATCAGTGCTAACTCTAAGAGCGAGAGACAGCCATCAAATCACCAACGTCACTTCTTGCATCACTTGATGATTTTTTCTAGAGGCCTCTTATCCAAATACTGCCTTGGTTTGACACTGATGCTTGAACACCTATGGCTCATGCTCATTCAAATGACCTTAACTGCTGGCTTAAGGGAAGAAGAGCAGAAGGTTCTAAATGATGCTTAGGTTTGATACCAATAATAACTGAGCAAATACACAGTGCGTTACATTATTTTCCATATGTTATTTTAACTCAAAGATCAGATAAAAAGTAAACGTTAGCATTAATATCTCTGTTTGTTATACACTCTTTAGTTTCATTTTATGATGATCTGCTTATAACTTGATTCAGCTGTCTCTCTGTCAATCTTGTTTGGAAGAACTGATTGCTTGCCTCACCCACTAAACTTTGAAATTATGTTGTATAAACCTTAGGCATTCCAGAAAACAGAGATAGTTAAGTTCTTGATATTACTTTCAGATAGGTATTTTATAGACATCTGTTGAGAACCAGCACCTTAAATCCTGGAATTGAATCTGGTAGCATAGAGGTCCTGTGGTTTTAAAAGCAAACAAACAGCATAAAGCAATCACAATCTTGAATCTCCATAGTGATATTGCTTCATATTGGCACCTGGTAACTTTGTAAAGCTTTTCTGCTGTTCTTCTAAACAATTTTTGTGCACATAAAGATTATTTGCTTTTGCTTTTTGGTTAGTTTAGTGTCGTGCTGCCCGGTCATATGATAGGAGATTTAACAAGACTCAGATTTTGTAATTAGTTTAATCAGAAGTTCTGAATGACAATGCAACAGACATGTTGTGGTACAGCAGTTTCCTGTACTGAACTGTGGATGCGATATTGCTCTCAATTATTCAGTAGTAGCTCAGCTATTTTTCTATAATCTCTGTAAGACTCAATATACAGTTCTTGGACTGAATTACCTTAACATTCAAGTGTCCCCTTTTGTTACTATTGTACTGTATGTATTACCACCGGAGGTCTTATCTGGGGGGAGGAGGACATCGTGGGCAAGAACAGTTTGACTAGATTTCTTCATACAAAAGAAAAATATAGCATGGTGTTGCTGTAAAGCAGACCTATTTCTAGAAGTACACTCTCAGAATTACTAAATAAACTACCCCCAGGAGCTAGATAGAATCATGAGCCTCTATCTCAAGAAACAAAGACCTCTTCCTGCTTAAGCGAAAGGAAATTATCTGCTATCATTCAGCTATAAAAAGGACACACAATGTTCTTTCTAAGCTTTAGCAAGCCACGAGAGGCCACATGCTCACTGTGAATGGGTGGAATTCCCACCTTAGTCTTCCACACAACACAGCTGCCAACAGGCTCTTGTCCAAAACCTTCCTGTGGTTTTTGCCTTTATTTGTGGCTTCAGAAAAGTAATATAAGTAACAAAATCCTAAGGCATAACTGTACTGCAAAGAGTTATTCATAAACCTTCCCTGAAGAAATCCTGAAGGGGGATATCCCTGGGAATAAAGCATTTTAGACAAGTTCTGTGGAGAACCAGTTTGAGCAACAGTAGTAAATTCTGTTAACTTAAGTAAGCGTAATTATTGCCTATAATAAAAGCATTCAGGTTTCCACTAGAGCAGTGGTTTTCAAACAATGGGTTGTGACCAACCACTGGGTCGCAGGCCGACGGGTACTGTGTTGTGGCCCCTCTCTGCGGGTGCCTGGGGACCTGTTTCCAGGCATGCCCTGGAAAGAAGCTGCCTGGAGCAGCCCCTCTCCATGGTGTGCTTGGTTATGGGTCTCCAGGCATGCAGCAGAAAGAGGCTGCCCAGAGCAGCCATTCTCTGAAGTTTGAAAACCGCTGCACTAGAGTTTACTATGGCATAAAGGGCTTCAGGCAGTCTCTCATTGGTATTGTCATCCATGACAAGGGAAATAGAATACGACTGAATGATATGTTACTTAAATTGAGCAATGTGCATTTTCAAAATCGTTGGCAGGCCAATGTCAGCATAGTGCTTGTTAATGCCTGGTGGTGCTCAGCCATCTTTGATATTCATGGTTACAGGTGACCCACTCTCTTAAATTGGGAATTAGACCCTGTAAAATCTTGCACAATATCGGACAGCACCAGGGAATGAGCCACATCTTTCTAACCTGTGATGCAATAAGACTTGACATTTTACCTGAATTTTAACATAATTATCATAATTAATTCCAAGATGCTTTTCAGATTTCATATGTGCATCTAAACTTGATCTTCTATGTGTGATCAAGATTTAGGTTACATGCCATAGCAGCTTTCCTATTCCTAGAGTGCAGTGGTCCAGAAGGGTAATCCTCCATTCTTTCTTGTCATCAGACAAATTGTGCTTTTCTTTAGTATTTCATGCTGATGTAGCATTGTGTGCTCATGCCTGAAACCAAACTTCTATTTCTCTGTGAAATAACAAATACAATTGTGAAACTGAAATGCCAAAAATAATGAGAAAGTGGCAAAATATTATGGTAATCAGACCACTGCCTAAAATTATTATAAGTTTGTAAAACATAAATATACATATATCTTTTCCACCACTAAATACAGTAGAACAGCTTTCAGAGCTAATCATATTTACAATAATATGTAAAGAAGAAATGGATAAATGCCTGTTTCACCATAACCTCTTTATGGCTCTAAAGGAAAAGAGACATCTTTATAGTCACAGAGTATGTGCAATTTTTCAGTGACTGAGGGAGAGGAGATAGCATGAAGCCAGTAAACATATACACATGTGATAGCCTCACATTAACAGGGGTAATTAGTCACTGTACTTCAAAGAGCTTCAGAGCCCAACATTCTCAGTTTACACTTAAGCTTCTCAAAGGTGTATAGAAACTGTTATAATCCTTTATTCTCATCACTACTGGCACAAGGAATCTTTTTACTAAACTGAAATGCCAGCTTTCATCCTTGTTGAATGGCTGCCTCCAGAAATAGCTTTCTTCTTAATGACATGGCTATATTATAGACAAATATCTAACCAGTAGCTTAAAATATCATGTAGCACAAAAATATCCCCCACTAATCCCTAATCCCTATCCCCCACTAATCCTGGAATTACTTTTTTTTATCACTTTTTTTATTGGCAAGCGCTGGGCAACCAGTTAAGTTGCTGCTAAATAGCTGAAAGATAGTGGTCAAAACATGTGAACAATACTGCAAATCGAATTGTAGTGTTGCTATTGCAGCAGTTGCCTATATACAAATATTCCTGTGCTATCAAGGATATGGACAAAAGCAGATCAAAGGCCAACCCTCCCTGGAGGGCAACTCCATCCTCAGTCTTTTGCTTCAGTGGAAAAGTATGTTTTATAATCAGGGAAGGAAGATCCTGTTTCTGTTTAGAAGAACTAAAACTGAGAAGAGTTGAATTTAAATTTGCTTAAATATTTATCTTTTAAAAAAAATCTTTTTGCTCAAAAAAAATGGTCTAAATGAAAGAGGAAACTAGTTTAAAAGCAGGATTTTGTACAGGCTTTGGAGGTAAGGTTGCAACTCTGTTTTTTTTTACCCAGACAATCCAATTTTTGGCACCTGGCAACCCAAAATGGCACCTGAACCAAAAGTCTGGTTATGGCAGGGTCAGTGGAGGTGCGGGGTCATTAACTCGTGCCAGCCCCTGCTTAGCCAGGGCTGCCTCCTACTTGTAGGCAGGCTACTTGGGACAATCCAGTGTGCGATGAGGAGAGGAGAACAAAGGGGTGTGCGTTGGGGATGAGATCTTGGGGGAAGAGGCAGAACTGTAATTGTGTGCAGTTCCTTGATCTGTATTAATTCTCAGTAGATCTGCCATTTTGATCATCTCTTAAATCAAAGCATAGACAATAGGAGACAAAACAATTATCACACTTTAGATAGGGACCAGTTTTAATTTGACACTTTTCTACACGTGTGCTCATCAGTAGAGACCATTGCAGATGCCCAGGGCCTGATGCATGATATTGTCATATGACTGTGCAAATGTCACCATTTCTCCTTTTATGCCAGTCTACCACACAATTCTGTTCAAGGCTTACCTGCCATTCTGCTTTTCTCCCCAACTCCCCCTGTCCCCCGGCTGTTTCTTTTTCCTTTGTGTCCCCTCAAAAGGCAATTTTGTCTGAGTTCCTGTGCATGACTACTCTTAAATGGACAGAGGAGGAGGCAGTTGGATGGCAAGCCACCCAAAATATGGCTAGAACAACGATGAGAGCTTCTTTCCCAGCTGCTGATGGTGTTTGCTGAGCTATACTGTCCTTGCAAACTGCTCCATTCCTGCGGGGTTTGGAGCTATAAAGCAGAGGAGAGTTGGCTGGCTGGAGGAGTGGGGAGATGGGCACAGTCAGGAGCAGAAGGGACTGAAGGTTTTGTGGGTGACACAGGGGGGATTGGAGGAGCGGGTAGCTGATGTACAGAATGTCTAAGCCCATTAGAACTGTCTAGCCTTGCTCCATTGTTCCATGAAACTTGAATGACTGAAAACTGTCTCCAGATGTTAATAGAAGAAAATATAATCTCCCATTGAGTATGTCACCTGGAAAAGGTCACTTAGCCTCTTTAAAACAAATATAATACTTATTAACCTCTCTGAGGTATTGTAGACCTTAATTAATATTTGACAAAGTCCTTTGAAATTCTTCTGGCTGGATGCCTGGCTGGATGGCTATAAATAAATAAAAGAGTAATTATTTTAATTACTGTTCCTGGTCCCACTGAAGTTGAGGGCAAAATACCCATTCACGTCACTGACAGAGGAGGTCTGCAAGGCCCCTTTCTTTCACCGCTGTTAGCGGATAGGGCTGTGCGATGGATATCATCTTGCTGCTTGTATAGTAACGTACTAACTTTACTTCGATCCCATGTGCAGTGCTAGTAAGAGGTTTGCAACGCTGTTTGTGAATGTGGATGTCACCTCTGAGCCTCATGAAGTCTCTGCTCTCTGGTTCCTGTGGTACGTGAAGCAGTGTGGTGGAACTGGCAGAATATTCTCCACAACCAATGGTGGGCAGGTACAGTAAGCCATCAGCTCTTGTTTTTGGAAAAACAGTGCATGCCTCCTAGCAGAAGTCCTTTAAACTTGCTTATTTTATTTTTACAAGGAAGAACAAGAATCACTCAGACACTGTTCACTGATTTATTAAGAGGGTAGTGAAACTCCCATAGCTTTTACTTTACATGGCATATATGGTGCCTTTGATTTCAACATTAATATCGTTCAGGTTGTATCAATGTGGAAGGCCATTCTTGTGGGTCAGAAGCTTGAGTTTAGTTCTTTGGGTATTCTATCTTAGCTCATCCTCTGTGAAAAATGAGAGTACTAGTAATACTTACTGTCCCCACAGGCTAAATATTTGAGAGGTACTTAAGTAGTGTAAGTTGATGGTAACTGCATAAGCCCCTCAATAGATGCAGACTAATGTTTGAATCACAACCACCAATAGCTGGTGTCTAAAATCGAATCCTTCAAACGTTCATCGTTTGTAGGACTGTCAGACCAACCTGATGAAGATAAATGCCTGTGTTCAGGTATTACTTAGCCCTAAACTGTTTGAGAAGTATAGTATTTCATGCAAGTAACACACATGAAGAAAAAGAAGAATCTGGTAATGTTCTTGTGCTATGTGAATGTACTTTTAAATACACTGTATTATACTGAAATGAACCTATTTGACTCGCCTCTGATAGGCATGAGGCAATTTTTTTTAGTTGTAAATAATACTGTGGAACAGATTTCATGCTACTTGCTTTTTATAGCTTGTTTATTATAATTATAGCCGTCTTTGTTGTCATTACTGATGGGCAGACCTCCAAAAGGGATGAGACTGACTTCAGCTGAGCACTCAAAAGTTTAAGGTTTGGATGAGCATTCAAAAGTTTGAATATTCATCCATACCTTAACTTAACCTCTGGGATCTCGAGCATTGGTTTGGAAGTCACATGAGAACTGCTTTCTTGTCAGATTTCTGGTACTTTTGGTCCCATTGGTGGACAGATCCTCCAAGGTGAACATCAAAAGATAAAGTAATAGCAATGAGCATTCCAGACTAAATCACCTAACTTTTCAAAAGGTTAGAAAGAAACTAAGTTTATTCTGAGTGTATGGCAAAAGTTCCATACAATTCTTATTTTATCCAAATCCCAGTTTGCCCGTCCCACGTTGAACTCTCCCTTTATCTCTTCCAGGAGAGGAAGTTTGTTGGAGGCTCTGGTCAAATTAGTGAGAAGATAATGGATCGTCTGGGAGACCGAGTTAAATTAGAGAAGCCTGTAGTCCACATTGATCAGTCAGGTGATAATGTCGTGGTGGAGACCTTAGACCATGAATTATATGAGGTAATTTAGTACTGTACATTAGAACACATATTTGCAGGGTTATGTTTTAAAAATCTTTAATTGCTCTGTTTGTCTTCTCAATAAGCATATAACACACAGCAAAGGGTAGCAAAGAGGAGAGCCACAGTAACCAGTTGTCACACTTTCTGGTATTCCCTAAGTAATACCAATGACACAGCTTGGAATGGGTACCGGCAAATCAGAGAACGCTAGAATGTGTATATGTACCGTTCCATTACTATTTCTACTCCTTTACATTCAGTTAGCTTCAGAATAAAAGATTATCTTCAGGGATGATAATAGATAATGCAGCGTAAGAGAAATGTTCTCCAGAAACATTTGAGTTAACATCCAACCCTCAAATGACAGGTCAATTAAAAAGGATCCCAGTGGACCTCTGTAAGAGGAATAGTTTTCCTATTGGCCTATTGCTACCAGTTAGAAAAGAATAGCTGCCCAATTGGATGGTTATTTATACTGTACTTGTTTATCATTTTACAATTTCTATGACTAAGACATCTTGAGAAGTCCATTTCATAAATCTCAAGCTATGGGCCAACTTTCTTTGCTTTGGAAGATATTACGTAAGTATTACATATACTGTAAAGTTTCCCCAGCTGTAATACAGGAAGACTCATATACTGGATACTGTATTTAGTTTACTTACTATTTTTTTTCCAGGCTAAATATATTATTAGTGCCATTCCCCCCATTCTTGATTTGAAGATTCATTTCAACCCACCATTGCCACCATTGAGAAACCAGCTGATCAACCGGGTTCCCATGGGCTCAGTCATCAAGTGCATGGTATACTACAAAGAACCTTTCTGGAGGAAAAAGGGTATTACATTTTAATCAGAGATTTTATTTTATTTTATAGGCTAATGCCAGACTCCACATTTCTGTCAAACCTTAGAGGGGGGTGTCATATCTTTCCAGCTACTTCTCTGAGAGTCCTAAAAAGCAAGGGAGGGAAGAAGTTGGGATACACTGCCTCTTGTTCCATATTGTTCTCCTTACCTCCCCATTTTTCTTCACTGACATCTTTGAATGAGACCCATCTCTGCCATTAGTTACCTTAACATAATAATGCAGTTGGGGCATAATGGAGAGAGATTTTATGTGATTTTATGTCTGTGACAACATTGTCTTGAGAGTAGTTTGTAGCTAAAATCGTGTAGCCATTTGTCTTAGCCAGCTAGAGATCCTTAGGGCATGGACATTGAAATATTACCAAATCCATCTAAAGTGAGCACACAGATCACAGTGCTTCTTTAATTTTTGTCATTGTGCACCAGGCAGTCCTTGTTTGCCTTTAAGCTTTTGGGTAGATTTGCAAAAGCTGACTATAAAGGTGTCCAGAGTGCTCTGCAAAAACTGGTGCTTTGAGCACCATGTTTGTAATAACAATTGCATTTCCAGAGCATTTATGAAATCTCTTGTATCCAGCATATGCCTCTCATAAAAACCTAGTGCATATGCCAAAATGTTACAAGCAGTCAAACACCTGCAATACTCAAGAACAGTGTGTTTCTGTGCAATTAATTGATACCCCTGTTATGTTGCTTATAAGATAAGCTTGTTTTGTGTCATAAATTCAATTCTATTAATATCTTTATAGTCTCCCTGCTTTTAAAGATGCCTGGAACATGTTGCTAAGACTCACAGGATCCCGTATCTAAAATGTCTTACCTAGCTAGGAAGCTGTACCTCTTAGAGACGGAGTAGCAGCACACAGTCTCTGGCAGAACACTTGCAGGGAGAAAGTCAGTCATGTCATAGTCAGTGTCACACCATGTTGATGGTTTCACTTCCTTCTATTTCATAGTTCTCCAAATTACCTGGATTAATAAAGGTGTTGTTTTTGTTCCTTCTCTGTGGTTTCTAGACTACTGTGGTACCATGCTCATTGAAGATGAGGAAGCTGCGATTGGAATGACACTTGATGATACCAAACCCAATTGCAGCGTTCCTGCCATAATGGGGTAAAAGAAAAGAGGGACAAACCATTAATGTTTGTAGGCATGGGGTTTGTGGAGAAGTTGAAACCTGCCATTCGAAAAATATCTGAGAATAGAGAAGAGAAGAGCTGTTTGAAAAATGTTGAATTATCATCTTTCACAAAATATATTCACTATATTTTTTTCAGAAAATGTTGTTTTTCAAAATTTCTTTTAAAAAAATGTAAAAAAATTTTGGTGGGGAAAACAACTGGAAAAAGATATTTTTGTTTTTATTTCTGTCTTCCTCCCCTCCTGCCCTGCCTTCTCTCCCTTTTGTCCCTGGCCTCCACAGTGCAAAAGAATAAAAGGATAAGAGAAGAGAGAGGAGGAGAAAAAGTAAAGTGGGTTGGTGGTAGCAGAAGGGGGAGAACCCAGCCCAAATCAAACTTTTAAAAAAACCCACAAAAACCTAACATTTTCTACATTTTTCCCATCTCTCCCAGTTTTTTTTTTAATGAAAGATTTCAGCCAGCTGTATTAAAAGGGATTTCTTTCCAAGAAATGGGTTTTTCCTCCCACCCACAATAATAAAAAATGACATTCCTTATATAAGGCTATTGAACTATACCTCCTAATTCCACTCAGGTGTAATAATTTATTACTGTATCGAATCCTGTAGCTGTCATCATGAGCAGGTTTACCATGCCATGAAACAGCTCCTATGGATCTTCTGACCCTGACCACAATGTGGTTCCCTACATGAAGGGACCAAACCTAATGCTGTGACACACAACTATGGAGAAGGTCTTTGGAGATGAGCCTGGAGAAAGCTGGGATTCTTAAATCCACCAGCCTGTTTGTCCCCCATGCCATACCCACAGGAGGGATAGTGCACTAGACTACTGTAGCTGTGTGGCTACTTTCCCCTATGCTGCATGGGGAGGGATGTTCCCTGTCTTCCTGTTTCTGCAACCCTAGTAAATTTCTCCAGCAGGCAGCCTGAGATAAAGATCTGACCTTTAGAAACTTTCCAAAAGCTGAGCCTAAATCCTGCAGATCTGAAGGAAAGTTTATTGCCACATTTCTCAACAAAAAAGAACTGAAAATGTTGGAAAGTGGCCACCAGGTAAAGATAAGAGACAGATGTCAGAAGCTGCTAATGGATAGCATTTTAAAGAGCACTAAATAGGTAATGATGTGATGAAAGTAAATATCATAAATCCTTTTTTGTGTTTTCGTTTTTTAGTTTTATTCTTGCTCGAAAGTGTAGAAGACTGGCACATCTCACAAAGGAGGAAAGGTGAGAACAAAATGCCATAGTTTTACATAGGATCTGATTTGTTTTTTTGTTTTAAACTATCAGAGACTCTGACTCTTTATTCATATAGCAGAAAAAAAATTCCATGCGTGCAGTAATAACAAGGATGTTGGATATTAACTAAGCAGAGTTCACAGTGCTGTCACTTTAAAAGTGAATCCCTTAAATTTTATTCCATTAGGAGTCATGTGAAACCTTCATCCAAAATGGCAGTAAGCTTGGCAGCATTGATCTGATCTTCGTAAAGCATTCTGGGCCAAGTTCTCAGGCTCTGATTTGACTGCTTTGAGCTGTCCAAGCAGTGGAAAGCAACCAGAAAGCCTCACTTAGGGTGCGTCTACACTGGCAAGTTAGGTTGACTTAAGGACACTTAAGTCGATCTAAACAAAGCCGCGTCCACACTGGGCTTTTATTAAGTCGACTTAAGTATTTCATGGCTTTCTGGAAGCTTTGAGCAAAGGGAATGTGTTGTTGTGTTGCCCCAGAAGCAGCCAAGGAAGCATTTTGTGACTCTAAGAGTTGTAGTCTACTTCCTGGTTTCCCTCTACTCTGTGGAGGAAGTACTTGGTGCAGTGTACTTTCATGGTGCACTGTGCAACTCTGCTAGCCAGCATCTAATATACTGCCTCAGTTGCACTGCACAGGCGAAGTCGCAGCCTGCACTAATACACTCAGTCTGGGTAGCTGGCACAAGAGAGCACCAGATGACCCCTGCATGGCTGTGTAAGCTGTGCCACAATCTGACCCACTTTAATTAGTAATTAGTCTGTGTTCAGGAGAATCTCTGGTAGTAGTCGAAGGCGCAATTTACTCCTGCAACAGGTGGGCAGGCTGCAGCACTCTCACACTGTGACTGCTATTTCAGCCAATAAGCTAAAATAATGGTCCCAGCCCCGGAACACATGGCTTCTGGATCCTTCGAAACCCAGCCCCACCATCATTGACTCAGTGTATCTGCTCCATTTGGGAGAGCCCTGCTATACAGTTTACAGGTGGGTGTGGAGACCCCTCCTGGCTAGCCATTCAGTCTGCCCTTTGTCCCTGTTCAGCACTAAAGCTCGAATGGTGGATGGTATAGATTTCTCTTTGTAAGCAATATACTACATTAAGCACAGTGTATGTCAGAACCATTCTTATCACAGAAATTCATCAACAGTTTAATGTTTACTTAGTAAGTATTCAAAGTCCCACTGTTTAAAACTTAATCTAAAAGTCAGATAAAAATGTTATGCTTTCGACACTCATAGATAGAGTGATCTCTGTCTTTTATGGCACCCCCATAAATAACAAAGGTGTCAGTTCATTGCACAGAAACTTAAGCTGTTCTTAAGTGCTGCAGATGTTCGATTGCATGCACCATGCTCAGACGGGATGAAATGTGGCATTTTGTGTTTACGAAAGCCTGATGTGCTGGACACAATGGATTTCAAGGTTCTTGCCCAGCTATTGTTATGACCATCACCTCTTATAGCTCCACCCCGAAGCTTACCTGCATAGGGAGAATGTTGAATCTATGCCTGTAAAACGAAAAAGATTAAAATACAGTGCTGCCACTTTAAGCGCTTGTTAGAGTGAATGGCTCCATGTGATCCTACCCTAGAAAAACTGCGAGAGCTCACATACCACTGATCTGAGGACAGTGAGGACTGTCCCAAATCTAGAGATGAGGCTTTGCCTACAGTGTATGTAGATGTAGAGTATGCTCTGATCAGAATGCTAACTACTGGCCATTGAAATAAAATACTAAAACTACATCCGGGCAAAAGGCATAGCTGAGCAGCAGGCACATCTGCAAAGACTCACCCTCAGTGTGGGGACCACTCAGATAAATCTCTTCAATAAAATGTTGCCACCAACACCATTCAAACCTATTTGTTATTGATAATTAAAACTATAGCGTACCCTGCGATGTATTTCTTTGCTTGGTTGTCTGAAAATGCCAGTGGTCTGAAGGTTTACTTTTGCTTTAGCAAAGTTATTTTGTCTTTGCTATTTAATTGGCAAATATTAGTGGAGCTCACAGCTCCTCTGAACCCTGTTACTCTCTTCACACCTGCCTGCAGAGAAGTTGGTTAGCTTGGCTATGCAATTTCACTTTCCTAGGACCCTGCAGCGGGCTCTTTGGAGGTCCCGTGATCCACAGTGGGAAAGGAGGCAGGGCAAGGAAGGGTTTGGAGAGATGCTCATTGTCCCTGCCACAACTCTGTGAGGAACAATCAGGACAGATAAAGCAGCCTGAGGTTGTATTCACTTTTCTGTGGTGCTCCTCTATGTGGTGGATCCTCACTTCGAGTGGGACTCCAGAAACATCTATGAGGTGGGCTGTCAGTGGCAGAATGACTCCAATTGACTGTGATGTTAGGGAACTGGCAGGGAAGCAGAGTGACTTAGGATTGGTTCAGTGGCCTGCGGCTTTTGGGGATTCCTGAGAACCACAGGCTTTCAGGGCTGAAACCCTTGGTGTTTTCAGAAGATCGGAAAACCAGCCTCAGTGGAGGAATGCAGAGTGTCCTGGCACTCTTCTGTGGATTGCCTTGCTAGAACACCTGAGCTGGGCCTGTGTATGAGATGGATAGAAGGGACTTGGTGGCAGAGATAACGAGCAGATAAAAAGAGAGCTAGCAAAGGGTTCTAACTGCAGTCGCTGGCTCGCTTTCCCCATTGACTGCAGTGACTCCCACACCGAGGTATTGCAGCTGTCTGAGCGCCCCCTAGTGTTACTTAGAGCTGCTCAGCATGTCCGTCAAGAATTGAATTGACACGTGTTTGGAAGAGTTTGTGTTTCTTAATTTGGAACGAAAGAGGTCTGGTGCCATGGCTCAAGCAGTGAGGGTCTTGGACTCAGGCAACTTTTTTACATTCACAACTGATGCAGCAAGCCCAGCGGTGCCAGAGGAGCCTACGGGTGTCCGAGCTGAGCCCTGGCAAGCCTTCGCATAAATTAAGCACTGTGTTTACCTGAACTCGCTGGCTCTGAAAACCCTTTGGGAACATTGATCCTTTCAGTCTGTCACGTTAAGCATTTCTGCTTCCAGAAGAGGCTGATTCCTCAAAGGGCAGAAAGGAGAGGAAATAAAACAAAGGACCAAATCTTCCCTCCTTTTCAGAAGCCCATGTAGCTGGACTTGGCACAGCGCGAGTCCTGTGAAGGTGGAGCAGGAAAGAAATCCTCCTCTGGGCACAAACTAACAGCTCGGTCACTCCTTGGCTGCTACTGTAACTCTGGATGTGTGAAAGCCTCTACTCTTATTGCATCCATGCTGTGCAAACCGGAACAGGCCATGGTGCTGGCGGTGCTGAGTAGTGGTGCATCCCCTGACTGCCTCCTCTTTTCCTCAGCCCATTGCAGCACCATACCTGCGTCCTGCTGCAGAAAGAAGTAGCTGAACCACCGCAAGAGTGGCAATATGTAGGGGATGTGGTCCCCTTCTGCAGATTCCCCATATACTTTGCCCTCCTGTTTTTCTGCTGTGTCTGGAGCCCTACATTTCTTCTCTAAATGGGGCAAGCTTTGCATCCAAAAATGGGTTGAGCATGGTTCTGTGTTTCTTTTTTGGTTCTTATGGGTGCGTTGGTCTCATTCTGATATTTTCCCTTTTGGGAAATGGGGAAATATTCTAGTTCTAGACAACAAGGGCCAGAAAATTTGTGGGACTGCATTGCTACTGCTTTGTCACAGAAGGAACCATAATCATGGATACAAATAAAGAAGTGAAGAAGAAAGAGGGATTTTAAAACTTCATACTAATTCTCTGAGGGCACAAGTTAACAGTGTCTGTTTCATTCATCAAAATTCAATGCAAGCTATCTGCCAGAGGCAAAAGTGCAAAAACTCACTTCCTCTGGCAGAGTAAATGACTTTTGGGTAATGTACAAATTTTAGGTGATGGAGATCAGAGTTTAAGGGAGTGATTTGCAAAACTGCTTGTAAAGTTGGCTCATATAAAACAGTACTGGTTTATTTCTTAAATGCAACTCTGGTGTCCAAACAATCAGTGGTTAGAATAAAACCAGAAGAGCTGACACCTCCAGCTTAGACACAGAATAATCTTTATTCTCTCAAAGTAAGAACACATCAGTGGTGGATAATCTTCTTTCCTGTGTTTTAAATCTTTCTTGTGTTTCTCCCTTAGGAAGAGGAAGATCTGTGAGCTCTATGCCAAGGTTTTGGGATCAGAGGAAGCCTTACATGTAAGAACATAACTGAGAACATAGCACATATTGTTGGTCTCATGACCGTCATTGAAAGGTACAGTGGGAACTGGAAAGTATCAGTGAAATCCGTGTTCTCGGCACTCTGTCCCACATTCAAGAGGGATTAGTGTCCTGGCCATGCCTATTAGTTTGTAGAGAAGAGATGAAAAATACTGACAAACTTTAAGTCCCATTTGAGAGTAATTAACATGGGTTCTTGTGAAGCAATTAAAAATACAGGTGTCCTTTTAAAATGAGCTTCTAGAAGTTGAGTGATACTTCATTATCATTATGCAGTAAATCTCGGCCGTTTTCAGCTGCCACACAGCCTGCCTTCCTGTCCAGCCCATACCCTGCATGGTGTTCCTTTCCGTCTTATGATTGCTGCCTCGCACACCAACAGCTGCTTTTCTTTTGTCCTGTCTTTCCGTTCCTAGTGAGCTCTTAGGGTTTCTAGGATCTCCAGTGGCATAGCAAGGGTGGCCGGTGCTTGGGCGCGAAGCTCACATTTGGGCTGCCCCTGGGTGCCCCATGCCACCCCACACCTTGCAGACCCCACCTGTTCAGGGCAAGAGGGGGTCTCAGCCCCACCACCCAGGTGCCCCAGGCTGCCTTGGGGAGATCAGCTGGCCAGGGCAGGGCGGGGCGGAACACTGTGCCAAGAGTGCAGCAGAGGCCGGGAGGGTGGCCTCTGGTCCCAGCCCCCACCCCAGCATCGAATGCTCCTCCCCCCAACACCAGGGGCCGCGGCTGCCTCCTGCCATTCTGGCTTATGCGGGGGGAGGGCAGAGGTGCCAGGTGGCACCCTGAAAGTGGAGAGTCTGGGCTGGTGCCCCTCGAATCTCGCCCTTGTAGGCGAGGCCTGGCGCCCCCTATAGGTCGGTGCCTGGGGGCATGGCCCCCAACTGCCCTCCATTGCTATGCCACTGATGATCTTCCAGTTTCTGAAAACTCGTTTGCATTATATTATAAACATGCTCTATCTTACTGAAGGCAACACTAGGGGCCTGGGATGTTTAGACATGAATCACAATAGCATGCCATTATACACATAGCTCCCATATACTGCATTGTTGCAAAAGTGGCATACTTTACATGCTCAGTGTATAAGAATGGAAGAAGGGCCACCTTACGTCAGACCAATGGTCCATCTAGCCCAGTATCCTGTCTTCCAAGAGTGTCCAATGCCAGGTGCTTCAGAGGGAATGAACAGAACAGAGCAATCATTATGTAGTGTATATAAGTAAGAATGTCTTACTGGGGGTCCTGCCTGAAGCACAAGTTTACATAAACAAGCAGTTAGGAGGATCCAGTTTTACAATGTCCAAATTAATGGGTTAAAAAAAAACCCAACAGTGTCTTAAGTTAAGGCTTATGTCTGATCCATGTTGCACTAAGGCTATGTCTACACTTACTAAAATTAGTTCGAATTAGTTAGTTCGAACTAACTAATTTGAACTAATTTTAGTTAGTTCAAATTAGCTTAATTCGAACTAGCATGGCCATACTGGAATGTTAGTTTGAACTAAGCAAGCATTTGCTTAGTTCGAATTAGCGATCCCCATTCATTTCAATGGCCGGCTAATTCGAACTAAGAAATTAGTTTGAATTAACATGGCCACATTGGTTAATTCAAACTAGTTAGTTCGAATTAACCCCTTAGTTCGAATACCCTATTCGAACTTATTAGTTCGAATTAAGGAAGGCCTTAATTCGAACTAAGTAAAGCCTAGTGTAGCCATGGCTTTAGTTAGTTCGAATTAAGCCTCCTTAATTCGAACTAACTTGCTAGTGTAGACATAGCCTAAGAGACTTGTTAAATGTGCTCATCAAGCATCATTGTAAAGTGATGCAACAAATCAGAACCTATTCTTCATTGCTGTCTTCTCTGTTCATTTACTAGCTTCATCCTGAGTGTTTAATTAACTCTTGTCTTACAGCCCGTGCATTATGAAGAGAAGAACTGGTGTGAGGAGCAGTACTCTGGTGGGTGCTACACAGCGTACTTCCCACCAGGGATCATGACTCAGTTTGGAAGGTACTGTGTCTCACTGAGGGGCTCAGCAACAGAACAATAAGAATGAATGGATACATGTCCTCTGTAAGGGCTGTAAGTCTTCTGTGAACAGATTTTCTTTATACCTGGAGTATTAGTTAAGGAATACTTCACAGAGCCTTGGAAAATTTTACTTTCCCCCTTGCCCGCATTAGGTATCTTTTGATAGCTCAGTCTCATTATTCGTCTTTCCACTTCCGTCAGTCACCACAGGGAAGTGTAAGTGAGTAGACTGAGATTGGCTTTTGGTTTTATTTTGGTGCTCAAACTGGTAAATTTTCATGATGGTTTTGTTTTTCAAATTTAGGATTTTCCTTATCATTTCCTTAGTGTATTTAAATATATATTTATTGGTATTTTAAAAGCCAAGTAAAAAGGCCTGATCCTGTAAATATTTGTGAATGGGAATCACTTCAGTGAACTCTCGGACAGGGCCAAATGCATTAAGTACGATGCCACTATCTATTGGCCTCCCTGCCTTAGGTTTCTGAATGAAAACAAGAATGGCCCCAAAAAGCAGCCCTAGCCAGCCGAGTTGCAGCCATTCAGTGTGCAGTTATTTTGAGTTCAATGGCCTGGACCTTTGTGAAATGTAAATTTCTGCAATTTTAAAATAACCAAGAGCACTAAAGAAATCCTGGTTTCGGACCATATAGTGCCTTTAATCTTTCCAATAGAACCGAACTTAAAGTAGATTATTACAGATCCCAGCAAAGCAATGTGATTCAGGAAAAGCAAACCTTTGTCTCTTTCTTCTGAAATACTCTGAGGGACACAGTATGAAGGTCATAGTGTTAGTGACGCCACCTTTCATCCCTAGAGACTTGGCTATGATAACAAGCGGAAATAGGCTTGGTCTTCACCTGAGTCTCATTTGGACTTTTGTGACCCCCAGAATCACACTCCAGAGTAGCATTAGCAGGTTTGCAGTAATACTAACTCTTTAGAAGGCAGAAGGAGCACCAGAAAGTCTCACACAAGAAATAAAATAAAAAGCTGACTATCCTAATACCCCTATTGCATTGCTAAGTCTTTAAGGGTGCATCTACACTTACAAATTAAGTTGACTTAAGCCTGCTTAAATCGACTTAATTTACTCTATGTCTACACTATATTTCCCTTAAGTCGGCTTAAGCAGCAGCTTAAGTTGATTTAAGGAAAATTAAAATCGACCTTATAAAACCTACTTTAAAGTCGATTTTACTGGCTAAGTCGACTTTATTAAGTCGACTTAGCCAGTGTGGACGCAGATTAGCCCTAAATCGACTTTAAGTCGACTTAAAGGGCTCCAGGGCTCCCTCACTGCCCTCCCTGCCAGGGTGGCTGGCACAGCCACAGCCTGGTGTGCCCCCCCACAGGGCAGGATAGAGCCCTTCCCACCCTGCTCCTATGCCCTGCCAGTGTCCCTATCCTGCTCAGCCCCCATTGTACCCAGGTACAATGGGGCAAATGCTGAGCCCCCTGGCACTTAGCAAGGGGTGCCCCCCCTGCCACTGTGGACCAGTCCCAGGTCCACCTAGTTCCTACAAGTCGACTTAGGCGTCCAGTGTGGATGCTCTAGGTCGATTTGGCAGGGTCCCCTTTAAGTCGATTTAATTTTTGAGAGTAGACATGCTAAGTCGACTTAAATTGACAAGTGTAGACATAGCCTAAGTGCTGCCTGATATTTAAGGCATTCTTCTCTTGTTTTTCACCCATGGAAATTTGTAATGCTTTCCTGACCTGGCTGATACAACCTATTTTTGTCTACTTTAAAGGATCATTCGCCAGCCAGTTGGCAGGATCTATTTTGCTGGCACAGAGACGGCTACAGAATGGAGCGGCTACATGGAGGGTGCTGTGCAGGCTGGAGAGAGAGCAGCTAGAGAGGTACTGACTCACATATATGGCACGCTGCACCAGGAGAACCTTTAAGTGTGTGTTACAAAATCAAGCCTGAGGTTTTCATTGTCGTATAGGGGATTTAGATCCCCAGTGGGAATTAACTTGAAGGAAAATTCAGTCCTGCCAATCTCAAGCATTCAAAAATCATGGGATTGGATTAAAATGAGATTTAATTAAAAAATGGGCTCTTTTTTTTGGCCATTTGATTTATGAGCCTTTAAGGAGCACTCAGGTCACACTTCCAAGCTGTTTTCTGCAACCATGAGGACTAGGCATTTACTTTTTTTTAAAGCTGAGGTTCTTACCTGATCATGTCTCTATAAGAACTGGAGCTGTAAATCAGACATCAAATAAGATGACAAGAATTGGCAATATTGATGTCTAAATCCCATAGGCAGTTTTGAAAAGCTCAGCCCAAAAGTTCATTTTCAAAAACAAGAGTTCTGCTCTGGGCTGGCAGAACAAGTTAGGTCTCCTGCTCGGCTGATTCTGAATAATAAAGATTCATAGGAACATACGTATTTCATTGTATGTAAAAATGCCATTTGCTTAGGTATTTTTGTAAGCCTTGTGGTGTATGGGCAGATACAGATCAACAATAGGAATCTCATATTGTTTCATAAGAGGTTACGGGGTCAGATGTGGGAAGTAATTGATAATGTATCGCCATGGGTCAAGTCACAGTGATGAAAGCATTAAAGCAGAACCTCTAAAGGCCTCTGAGCAGGATAAAAACAGAGAGGTTAGATGGACAATATTTGATGTGTCGTTTGAGTAACAGGAAAGAGTTGTGGTCTGGGAGAGATATATACTAAAGAACTTATCCCCGTAACACTGTTAATTGTGCTAACTGATATACCTGCCCGTCATCTTATGTCCTGTCTGAAGTGAAATCCCATCTCGGGAGACATCAGATGTTGTTAACTCTACAAAGGACTGGAATACAATAACAAGAAATTAAAATGGTCATTTTGAAAACAGGGACATATAAAAAAATAATTTTCACCTAACTCTCATGCTCACCACCTTGTTCCATGTAATCCTAGCTCATTTTCATGCCCACCAGTAGGCACCAACTATTTTTAACAGATATTTTATTGCTTTTTTAGGCTCTCCCTAGAGGTCACACATGAATTCAATCCTATTCCTGTCGGGGCAACATTTTTCAAAAATAATTTCTATATGTTTTGCATGTAACTGTTTTACATCTACATGTCTTGTATGCACTACTTCCATGTCAATTTTATAGGATATGGCTCACCAATTCATGATTAATAGGAGGACCTAGTTCAGCAAGCTATTTAAGCATGGGCTTAATTTTAAGCCTAACTGACTTTGCATAGTAAGTTAGATACGTGCTTACGTACCTTGCTGAGTTAGGGTCTGAATGAGTTAAGTAGACTTCCTCCACTCCTTCATTCTGAATCATTATCTTTCTTTCCAAGAGCAACCAGAACTGCTCACACTTGAGTGATTGCACACCTAGGAAAGAGGTGCTTCTCTGGGAGTATCTCAGTAAATAACAGCCCCCTCCCAGCAATCTGATGTGCAAATATCAGCTTTTCTGTTAAATTTAAATACACACACTCTTATTTGCTATGTCCTTATCTTGACTATAGCAGCATCAGTTTAAAGCAAAAACTGAAAGCCAAATGTTTTGCCCTTTAAAAGAATGAATGGAACTGATCAGTTCTTTTTTTTCAGATACTGTGTTCTATGGGGAAAATCTCAGAAGATGAAATTTGGATGCCAGAACCAGAATCAGTTGTAAGTTTTACATCAGTTGCTGCAAACCACTTCCCTTTGATATTAGGGATGAGATAAAGTATGTTACCGTCACAAACTGGAGCTACAGTAACCATTCTACTGCCTGCCCAAACTGTCCATGGATAACTGGGTACATGACTGTTATCCAAAGGGAGGGGCTGTCTAAATACTCTGTCAACGTGGTACAGGGAAGAGTGCTCAGCCTTAAGTAGGCTAAAATCTGTTCAGGTATCGGCTTACGTTAAGTTGATGAGAATGCCTTGGGCCTCTTATCTCTTCAAAACTTATGAATTGTTGTAGTTTTGGAGGTCTTTCAAGCTCAGGCATATTTATTGCTCTCAGCCCACCTCTAATGGTGCTGGCTGAAATTCTTTTTTAATTTGGATAAATGTTTTTGCTGAAATTTGAATGAGAAAAACAAGGAAGAACTTGAATAAATTTTGGCAAAAAATGTTTCTTGCTTTTTAAACAGCTCTTCTTTTCATTGAAGAGTATACAGGAATGCAAATGGCCAGTCTTGGTTTCTTTCTTTAAAATACGTTAATTTCAGGTTTGGGGGCCTTCGACAAACGTGTCCAGTTTTTGTAGACGCCATTGATTCTGTACTGGTTGTTTCCTGATTCATCAGCAGGGCACGGGATAAGCATTAATAGCAACAGAGTACCAGATGTTGCCTGAATATAATAGACTTCTGCTTAAAAGAGGAAGTAAACCCAAATAGATTCTTATCTCTGTTTCTGCTGCAATGTACTTGAGATTTGTATTCTTCCTTTCATAGCGGAGGTGATCCTGCACTAATATTGAATGTTCTCCCATGCAGGATGTCCCAGCCCGGCCAATCACTGCTACCTTTTGGGAGAGAAACTTGCCATCTATACCAGGACTACTGAGGCTGGTTGGATTTTCCACTTTCTTCACTTCAGTGGCGGCTGTTGGGCTATTTGCCTACAAAAAGGGACTTCTAGTTCGAAATTAGGAAAGGTGTTAGCATAAAGCTGCACATGTGCTTTTCTCTTTTTTCCAAAGTTTTCCTTGACATGCACCTATCTGTCTCTAAAAACGGATCAGAACTGGTAAAGAGGGTGGGGAGAAGTGGAAATGCAATTTTAGAGTGTGGATGAGTGAAGGGGTTCAGATAAAGTAAGAAACCCCTGCATACTGACCTATTTTAGCACTATCATTTGAGGTTCTGAGATGTTCTGCTATGTGTTACTTCACTTTGAATTTCTATCCAGATCTGAGAATTTAAGTGCCAAAATACCATGAGAAACCTGCTTTTATGATATTTGCAGCCTTTTCTACCCTGGTATCTGAACCAGACCTGAACTCTGAACATTTTAAGATACTCCCATCCATAGTTATAAATAGAATATTGCCAACCTTACATTCCAGAGATCTAAAAGGCTTCTATTATAGTTTAACATAACTTCTGAATTAATACAAATTGAAGGTGAGGATATTTCAATATATTTTTTCCCCCAAATGCCTAAAGCCCAAACTGTACTTACAAAAAATGTAAGGCTAAATTTTGAAATTGTTGTTCCAAACTATGAAAGTACTCATGCAGTTTGTCAAGAGTATAATTCCTCACTTTTTATTTCCAATTTCATGTTATAGACTGTGAACTCATTGGCACAAAAGAAGCTGAAAGCCTGGCTTAAGTGGCCTCCCAAGGATTTGCCCAATCTATTGGCTTTACAGCACCTTTTCCCTCTCTTGGTCCATGAGGCTGCTATATGTAGTGCCAAGGGTCAAATTAGCTACCCTGTTGACTTCAGGGAGTCATGAAGAAACTTTTTTACAGTATATACTTTTCCGCACCCATGTCTTGTCTATTTAGATTGTAGGCTTTTGGGGGCACCTAGATCTTGTAGAGTCTGAATCTCTGGGAGCCAATAGGCACTGCCACAATAAATAATAATTTGGCCCAGTAGTGAAAACAGCTTATTTGGCCCAGAGGATCTGAGCTAATGTCTGCAACTTTTCCGAACAATTAGCCCTTGCAATAAAAATGGAAATCAGCAAACGACGTTTCCATTTATATTTCTTGAGATTTATGTTGCGTTGCTGGGTATACCTGGAATTGCAAGGGTGATATCTTTCATGTCCTTCTGTACAAAAAACTCCTGTGTCTTGATTCATATCACTCTAAATTGGACCCGTCTAAATACACAGTTATTAGAGTTTTCTTCATAACACCTATAGCCATACAGAATGTGATATGTCTCACATCCCCTTCTCCGCATTTCACTTAAGAGGAAAGGTTACTGCAGTTCATTCCTTTCTAATATAATTTACAGTAGAATGGAATCTTACTTCACTTTGGTAGCATCAGACTTCAATATTTTTATTCCAAAAGAGCAAGGCAAGGAAAGAGCTTTCAAGTAACTATAAAGCTCTTTTTTAGTAAGAAGTACCCAATCATTGTAGGTACTGAAGGCTCAGGACATTGGAATTCAGCGTGAGTGGCAGTAGCTGGTTTCCATGGCCATATAGTCATCTTCTCGTCCTTCAGTTCTTTTCTGGGCTGTAATTGATTCCAAGAGGAAGAAGAAATTTCTAGTTCTTGAGAGTCAGAGCAGTCAAACTGTGCTTGTTAGTCAGCTGTGCTTTGAAGAGACCTTGTCTTAAACTTTTGAGTTTAAGGAGGAGTGGACAGGGATGTTCTATGGTCTGCATTGTGCAGGAATTCAGACTAGATGATCATATTGGTCCCTTCAGACCTTAAAATCTATGAATCTGTGACTCCCTAAGTTACAGCCTGCTAGGGGGGGGAAAAAGTGCAATTTTTTTCTATCCCATCTTTAGTCAGATCTAGTTTTAACCTTCTGTGTACTTTTGAAAACTATATTAATAAATATACAATCCTACAATGAGAAATTTTGAAGTCCCATGAGAAAATTTTCTGCAGCTGTAAACTGACACAGCATTACTGACATAAGTGAAACATTGAAGTACCGAACTTACAATATTTTCATTTGTCCTTTTCTCTTCAGCCTTCAGTCAAAGGTTCTCTGGCACTACCTGAATTAATAAAAGCCTACTGTTTCATGCTACATTAAAAACCATGCTAACTATGGTTTATAAAATCTTCTCTTGATGATATTTCACACTGCTTGACTAGCAGTTTAATGAGGAAAGGGTGTGAATGATTAAACAACGTAGTCACTTCCCCTGTCTGCACAAGGGAATGAGTGGGCATAAAATGCCCTTCACAGGCTGCTTGCATAGCAGCTTTCCATGCAGAAGGGGGAGCAGCCTCTGAGGAGTCACTCCTCCTCCTCATGCTCAGATGTGCAGGATGGAGAAGGGAAAGGTGGAGGAGTGATGGGGAAAGGTAGCTGAGGCAGCACAAAGAGAGGGAAATAATATGTCTGGTAAAGGACTGGGGCAGATTACTTCCCACTGGAATAAAGTTGGAACAGGGGACTTTAAAAGTCTGGTTTTGGGCCAGTGCAGTTACACATTGCCCCTTGCTCAGGGGATTCTGCTAAGCAACAATCTATAACTTTATATATATATTTGTATATATATAAAAAATAGCAGAGTGATTGCCAACAACGGTAAATTAACTGTAAATTTCCACACAGCACTTCCTATGCAAGCCTATTTTATTCTTAAGGTAAAAGCACTACAGAGAAAAAATACTAAAACAATAAAAGAATTTCCATGAATGTTAATAAGCTCAGCAGAGAGTCTCACCAATTGTCTCCAATGTGATTTCTGGCAAGTGAGTCCTTCAGACTGCCCAAAGGATCTCTTTTGTGGTTGTTATAAGTTCATAAGAGACTCAATTCAGATCTAGCAGACTCATGAAAAGTTCAGTCCCTCTTTTATGCAGTTTGGAGGACTTTGAACTGGAGTTTTCAGAATCAGATAATCAATGTGCAATTGGTTTCTCTCTTGTGTTTTAAGTAGGTCATTTGCTTTCTTCTCACCCCCAAGTATTTTCTACGAAATCCATTTCATTTATATTGTCCCCCAAATCCTTTGGCGTTCCTGATATCTCCCAGAAATTACATTAATTCTTCATCCTGCTAGAGGAGTTCCATAAAACCCCATAATTATACACAAACATTTGCATTTTTAATAGAATCAACTCCAAAATGTTGCATTTAATACACTGTGGCTTCACTTAATTCAGTAGAGTTTCTCCAGGATATTACAGGACATTGCCATAATTGTCATCCAGAGTACATTATACCAAATTCTTCTCTCCTTCTACGCCTGTGCAACCTCAATAGGAAGTCGTAGGCGTAATTGAAAGCACAGTTTGGTCCAGAGAATGTAGAATTCTAAGAGATCTGAACTATTTAATAAGGAACTATTTTGAGCCTATTTGCAGTTTCCACTCCAGTGGATGCTAATTAAACTAACTGAAATTCCACTGCAGTAAAACATGGAGTGCAGCAAGGAACCAGTGAGCACAGTCAACAGCTGGGATAGACATAAGCACAGACATTGCATAACCAGCTTCATGTATATTTTCAAGGCCCGAGTCTGTTACCCCTGCTCGTGCTGAGTAGTGCTTTATTCCTTAAGTAGTTCCACTGAAACTCACTGAACTGCTCATGGAGTTGTTATTATAAGTCAAGAGATCAGTGTCTGGCTACAAGTTATCATTCTTTGTCTTTGAATTAGATGCACCAAGCAGAAAACCTCTTGTGATAAAATCCAAGCTGCTGCTACAAGTGTCTGTTCTCACATCTTTAAACTAGGTTGGAGAACTCTTCAGCATGAAGATCTTGAAGTCAGAAGAACCAGGTGCAGTAGAGTAGATGTGACCTTTTTCACTTTGTCACACAGAGAAGCAGTTACATAAGGTCCTTCTAAGACCTATTGTATCTGGGTTTGTATCCTATCCCGTGATTGTCCTTCTCTGAACACTTCATGTCTCCAGGAAGTGATGTGGATACTGAATGCCAAACCATATCATCTACCAAAATGACAGCTTTTGCTGGCTATTCCTTTTATTTTCAGATCTGCTTTACCTGGGCACACTGACCAGTTCTTTCATTCTCAACAGTCAGACTCCTTGGAAAGCACAGCTTCCACTCCCATGCTCCGCCTAAGACCATAAGTGCTGGGGCCCCTGCTAGAGCCAGAGGCTATGTCTACACTTGTTCATTTAAGTCGACTTAGCATGTCCACACTTAAATTTTAAGTTGGCTTTGAGGGGACCCTACAAAGTCAGCCTAGAGTATCCACACTGGAAGCCTAGGTCGACTTGTAGGGGCTAGATGGACCTGGGACTGGTCCACGGTAGCAGGGGGGCACCCCTTGCCAAGTGCCGGGGGCTCAGCCTTTGCTCCATTGTACCTGGGTACAATGGGGCAAAGTGGGACAGGGACCCTGGCAGGGCATAGGGGCAGGGTGGGCCCTGCCTTGTGTGGGGGGCATGCCAGGCTCTCCCTGTGCCAGCCACCCTGGCAGGGAGGGCAGTGGGGAAGCCCTGGAGGCCCCTAAGTCAACTTAGGGGTACTCCACGTCTACACTGGCTTAAGTCGACTTTAGAAAGTCGACTTAAGCAGAAAGTCAACTTAAAAGGGGGTTTAACAAAGTGGATTTAATTTTTCCTTAAGTCGACTTAAGCAGCTGCTTAAGTCGATTTAAGGAAAGTGTAGTGTAGATGCAGAGTAAATTAAGTCGACTTAAGCAAGCTTAAGTCAACTTAATTTACAAGGGTACATTATGTGATTAATAGATAAAGATAAGGGCAGCCGCTTGTCCTTTTCTTTATTAACTCTTTTATGGACAAAATAAAAAGTGACATTCTGTAGGTAAGCACATCATGATCTCATAAATATATTTATCAGATGTGGTTGCAGAATTCACCGCCCCGCCCACAGAGAGAGGGGAGCACTGATCTTCCATCCCCCTGATTGCAGAAGGGAGCCACTGCCTAGGGACCCAAGTGAAGTGCACAAAGCTATAGGATGTGTGTGATTTCTCTGCTGCAGCCACGGACATGGGAGATCAGCAAGGAGGCAGGCTACCAGGCTGGTTTCTCTCCTTGGCTTTTAACAGCTATTTATTCCCAAGTCTGGTGTGTTTCAGAAGACTGTGGCAACCGAAGTCTTTTCAGTACCTCTTAAGCATTTCGTCATCTCCGTGTCCTGCTTTCTCCCACTCTAAAGTTGGCAGTCCACTTCAGGCTCACAGGAAGATTTTTTTCCCTAAAAAGGACAGCAGTGTAAGAGGAGCTGTGGAGGAAAGTATGCCTTGCAGACACAGCAAGTAGAAGAGAAAATTATATCAATGAAAACAGTTTAATTTAAATCACTTCTCCTCGGTGTTACATATTCGGAATGAGGCTAAACCCAGTTGTATTTTGTTTACTAAACTCATTAGTAACTGGAGGCTAAGATTTTTCTTTTTTAAGGGAGTTGTTGGATGCTCAACACTTTTGAAAATCAGACCATTTATGTAGGGGCCTAAATTACAGACAAACAAGCCTGACTGTAGGTATCCATTTTTAAAAATCTTGGCCTGATATTTATAAGTTTGACAATGAAAACATACTTAATACACAGCATATTGCTACATGTGTGGAATAGTAATAGCAGTGTCCCATTCTTTTCGTCAGTAGATGTCAAAGTGCTTTACAAAGACAGTCAATCTCAGTTGGGATCATTGATTTTCTTGACGAAGTTTGGGGTACGAGTGTTGTTGCTATCCTAGAAACATTTGGAAGGACTGGATAGGGAAACTGCTAGTGAGGCTTATAAAGGCAAATAGCTTTTTTCATGTCCAGAATTTTATCCAACTTTTTCCTCATGCACCTGCTAAACATTCTCCAGTCAAACCAGTGTGTGATGTGTCTCATAGAAACACAACAGTCAAGAGAGGGAGAACTGACTTGTATAAAATCTGAACTGGTCTGAGCCATCACTTCAACCCAGCTCTGACTTTTCATGATCATGATTAACTTTTCAAAAAGAATTACTTTTTACTGCTCTGGAATTGGTTGCAGTGGTGAGTGAAAATGGAAATACTAGAAGAAAAGCAATTCTCTTGATCTTTTTGGCCCAACCAAAAGTAAGAAGCACTTGAGATCTCATGATAAAACTAGGTCCCATGAGATTTTCAGCTCCGTTTTGCAGGTTTATGGTGTTTGGAATGAAATGATTGAAAAAATCTGAAGTTTTCATGATTTTGGTTTTCTTTTTTTTGTACTCAGAGCTCTCAGGCTTTTGAAATGTACTAATTTTCCCTACATATTCTTTTTGTTCCGAATATGTTTTCCAGCCTAAGTACATTATGTGATGAATAGATAAAGATAAGGGCAGCCGGTTGTCTTTTTCTTTATTAACTCTTTTATGGACAAAATAAAAAGTGACATTCTGTAGGTAAGCACATCATGATCTCATAAATATATTTATCAGATGTGGTTGCAGAATTCACCGCCCCGCCCCCTTTACATGCTTGGACGGAACTTGGCACTAACTCACCTCTTTATATTTCATTCTAACTGACTCTTAAAGGAAGGAACTTTGAGATTCATATTTAGAACCTGAATATCAGTATATAGTATTTGTAACTGATTGATGTGTCTAATGGGAAATATGGCACTATGAGAAATCCTGCACTGTACTGATCTAGTGAAATGTATTGTATAATCTGTGATGGTCATCATTTGTATTCTCCTGTATATTTTTGATGATTTTAGGGTCTGTTTTAAGAGGACGTATACTTGTTTGTACATGGTATCTATAACTCAGCATTAATGTAACTGGTGTCAAAACGTGATATGAAAATCTGTTCATGACAACCATTGTATTTGGAAGTAATAATTTTAGAAGTCAGTCCAGTAGAGTGAATAGCGAGAGGAAGTACAAGATGTCAGTTCTGTAACTGGCTCATTGTGTCCCAACACAGACATCCATTCAAGAAAACACCCTATTCAGGATAGCACTTAACCAAGTGCTTAAGGTTAAGCAAGTGTTTTTCTGAATTAGGGCCTGAAAGCAGGAGAAGTAGTAGGGACTTTTATTAAACTAATCATGGTATTTTCTAAATGGGACAGTGATGTTAATTAAGGCAGGAGTTTTAAAGATCCAAAATATTTACCATTTGATTTTCTGAGATGAAAGCAAATATTTACACCTGAGGAAGAACAAACTTCATACCTCAGCAGAACATTTGTGCTCAAAAGGGAGCTGGAAAGAAATCATAGCAAAAGCATCAGTACCTCCAGGCAACAGTCAACAGTGCATCTAAAATATACATTATGATGTCCATGAAATATACCAGACCTATGTTAAAGTAACATTCCCTGTAGCAGCTCCTAGACCATCTTGATTCTGCAGCCCTCTCCTCCAGGCAAGTAAAAGAGAAAGAGCCAAAGTAATTTTGTTTTCAGAGTATCCCCACAGTCAAATAGTTTTCACAGCTTATAGTTTGTCTCGTGCGGTCACGTGCAGGACAGTGTTAGTAATGTCTGTCTCTATGTCTTGGGTAAAAAAGTGACTTCCCTTTACAAGAATATGGATTCTGTGCACGTGAGTCATTTGTGCCTTATCTAACTGTAGCATTTTCTGAAGTGCCTCTGTGGTGGCTGTCTTGGTTCGTTTCTTAAGTTCCTGTTTCAATAGGGTCTTCAGTTATATTTATCTATCAGCTGTGGATTTTTTAAAAACATAATCTAGAATCAGTAAATATTGTTCATGTCAAACTTTGTGTGTGTTTCTTCTGTGAACCCAGAAGGCTGCTTTTGACCTGTGTGTGTTCAGGATAATTATTTTGTGGTAACATAATATTTTATACTAACATCTGTGAGAACTTTAAATCTTCCTAAGAAAATGCAACCATGTAGAGCAGAAAATAGCATTTGGGGAAGAATGTCTGAAAAGTGAGCTGACCTATTATTTAGCATGTAAGAAATGGTAAACAATTCCTAGGAATATTTCAAATAGTTATTATTATTATTCTTCATTATTTATTATGGCTGTGTTTAGAGCAGTGGTTCCCAACCTGTGGCCTGGGAGCCAAAGTAGCCATCAGGGGCTTTCAAAGAGGCCTATAGCTCCCTTCCCGTTGGCTGCAGAAGGAGCTACTGCCTAGGGACCCAAACAGAGTGTGTTTCTATGGGGCTAAAAGATTGGTGTTGGCTCCTTGCTGCCGCCAAAGGGATGGAAGATCAGCACTACCCTCTCCCGGCTCCAGCAGGGAGCAAAGTGCTCTGCCTGGGTCCGTAGGTGCTGGGATCCCTGTTGGAGCCAAAGGGAGGGGAGTCCTGATTATCCATCCCTCTGGCTGCAGAAGGGAGCCACTGCCTGTGGGCGGAGGTGGAGTGCATAGGGCTACAGGGCGCGCTCAAGTTTCCCTGCTGCAACCAGAGAGACGAGACATCAGCAACAAGGAAGCCTCTGTCTGGCTGCATTGGGGCCTGCTAGCAGAGACTGGTGGCCCGTCAAGGTTGTAAAAATTATATCTGTAGCCCTTGAGCTGAAATAGTTGGGAACCACTGGTTTATACAGTCCTTCTGAGATCAGGGCTCTATTTTGCACATGATAAGAAGTGCTTACAGTCTAAAGAGACAAGACACACAAGAGGCATAGGAGAAAGCAAAGCAGAGAGAGGTGAAATGACTTGCATAAGGTAAGAGAGCAGGTCGGTGGTAAAACTGGGAAAGGTCTTGGGGGAGTCTCCATCCTGTGCTTGATTTACCTGATTAAGGGACCAAATTATTTTCCTCTCTCACTTTGGTCAGAATCAATGGAGCTCCGTGGGTAATAAGTTAAGGCAGAGTGGAGTGAGAAGAAACATTTCTTTCACATAATTACAGCCTATTAACATTGGAATTGTCGTAAAGCTGTGTGTGAACATGCCCCACATGTATACAGTACTTTTTTTTTACATGCAGAAGATAACAGTCAGCATTTTAGTGGTCTGTCCAGTTTGAAAAGGAACACATGTACCAGGAATGTGGATATGCTCAGCTGATCCAGTGAATGCCGTAAAAATGTATGTCCTCCAAGAACAAAACTGAGACCATCAAGACATTTCACACAGCCCCCAGAACAATTAAGGGCTCTGGTTGTCACTCATTACACTCTTGGATTGGATTTCAACCAACTCTTTAACCCAGTACCAAACCCCAGAGGAATCCTGCCCCACTATTAAAGTTTTACTTAAATATTTTGTTTTTATTTGTACATCAGAGTGTAAGGATCTGTAAGCTGGGGTGTCACTGAATGGCCATCAGTGCTTTTAACAGCTCTTTCCATTGTAATGTAGGAAAAATTGCCCTGGACGCTATAATATAGTAAAAGAGAGCCCTGCATGGGCCTGTTTTCTTAATTCTGCTCCCATACTGCCCTGCAATACCCATTTGCATCCATTCCTGCGTTGTTTCTTTCATTTTTATCCTGCTCCCACCTGCAAAAACCTTAGATCCTACAAATCCCACAAGAGAGGGAAATTCTCCCATGCTACTAAAAAGGAAAAAAATGGAAGGGGGTGGGGGAGCAATACACACACACACACACACACACCAAATTCAAATATGATTTTTATCACCTAAGGAAGAAAGCAACACTTGCTTAAACCATGTTAAAAATCACTTTAACTCCTGTTATAATAGACATCAAGTCTCTATGTCTCACTTAAATTTATGTATTAAAACTGTTATTTTTTAATAAAGGAAATCTTTCTTTACATTGCTGAAATTCTATTTATGACAAACTGGTGAGAGATATAGGGTTTTTTTCCCCACAAATTACCACAGTCTGGGTTGTTGGGTTTGGTTTTTTTGGGTCCCCCAATCCTGCCGCAGAAAGTACATTTTACCCGCTTCTGCTGTAATGGCATCAGATCCTGCAGGACTGTACACTAGAACCGTAGTTTGCCTAGCACCAGCAATAGGCTAACTAATATCACTCGACTTCCTGAGAAACCAATTAATGAGCCTTCTCACAGTTGTGGGAAAGCTAGAAACATCTGCATGTTTTGTAAATTTTGCTAGTGAAGGCATCTCTAAACCTATCCTGAGTATGAGAATGAAGGCCATTCTCCATCTTGTTGGTCACAATTTATACCAGTCTTCCAAAGTTACTCCTCTTAAGTAAGTTCTTAAAACATGTAAGGGCTGATTCTGTTCTTAGTCAGGATTAATTCCACTGAAGCTGGTGGAATAAGACCAGTATAAAAGCTGAGTAAATGAGAAGAGAAAGTGGTCCACATTTTTAAAGAAAGCAGAGTAAACCAGAACTTTGGGCAGAAACAGAACGAGAGCATAAGTAAAAGTCCATTGAAGTCAATAGGTGACTTTCCATGGATTTCAATGGCTTTTGAAACAAGCCCTTAGAGAGCCCTGTAAGAGCATTGGGCCTGATCCTGAGAACCTTTATTCATCTTCTTACTTTAAAATATATGTGAAGTCCAGTTTCAAACTGGGAGAAAGGAGAACTTGTCTTCTGTGGACCACTAACAAGTACTCAGCAGACCACGATTAAGAAACCTTTGATCTAAGGTGGTGCTGGCTTATTGTAAATTGATTAGTTTTAACTTGATAGTGTCCCCTTTAAAAATACCCTTGACTACTTCTGTAAATGCCACAATATTAATAGAGTAATTCCAATAATTTACCTTTCAGTTGTGTTATGTGCTGAAGGAAGACAGTCCTGTGCTATATAGCAGTGGTTCCCAATATGTGACCCATGATCTTTCTGAGTAGCCTGCGGCTCCCCTCCCACTGGCTGCAGAATAGGGTCACTGCCTAAGTGCCCAGGCAGAGCGTGTTGCCAGTGGAGGCTCCTGGCTGTGGCCAAGGACATAGGAAATCAGCGCTTCCCTCCCCTTGGCTGTAGCAGGGAGCACGGCAAAGCACTTCATCTGGGTCGCTGGTCTCTGGGTCCCTGCTGGAGCCAGAGGGCGGGGATCACTGATCTCCTGTCCCCCTGGTTACAGAAGCGAGCCACTGCCTAGGGACCCAGATGGAGTGCATTGTTTCCCTGCTGCAGCCAGCAGACAGGAGATCCTCCTCACTTAACTCCTTCTCTCCTGTTGCAGTGGTGTGGTAGGGAGGTTACTGGCAGAGGCTGGTGGCCCTTCAGGGTTGTAAAAATTATATTTGAGCCAAAAAGGTTGGGAACCACTGCTGTATTGTGTGTACCTGTTCTGAGGGAGGCTATGTCAGTGCTACATAAAATACTTGTTCTGAGGGAGGATACGTCTATGCTATGTAGCATACCTGCCCTGGGGAAAGCGCTATCTGTGCTGTTTACTAGACCTGCCCTGAGGATAGATAGCAATCTCTGTGCCCTACAGTCCCCAGAGCAGTCATGCTGGACCTTTTAGACACCCTTAAAATCTTTCTTTCTTTTTTCAAGACTGTGGGAAGATTTTTCGTTAACTTATTGTTCCTTAAATAAGTTCATAATAGTGACTGGGATTTTCAGGGGTGTGTGAAGCAGATAGGCACCAATTCCAATTGGATTTCACTGAGAATGAGGCCTTAATCCCTTTGTCATCAATGTAATTTCATTTCAGATGAGTAGATATTTATTTTTACAAAGAGTGACTTGATTATCTGACCTATGCCAAGAAAGAGTTTGAGCAAATAAATGCCAGATTCATTTGCTTAGAAATTTTGTCATTGAACTTTAATATTGACTCAGTGTGTGGGCAGTAAATACAATTTCCACACAGCAAATGAAAAGTTAAAGACATAATGGAGCCAGGGAGTGACTGTGCAGCAGGATACCCAGCTTTTGGCTGATTAGGTTTGTCACGTGGATCTGCAAGTACTACATTCTGATATTATTAATCACGACACCTTAGAAGTGGTTTAATGGTAAGAGGGGAGAAAAATCTAAGCATATTAATAATGCACAAAGGCAGTCCTAGCATTGTCAGGCTGCTGGCTTTTAATTTGCATATGCTCTAAGTTGTAAGAAAACATTTTTGCAGCAGTGGTGCGATTAGCAGAAATTACATTATAATTTTAGATGTGGATGTTAACATTGCAGAGTTAGAGCATTCAAATGTTCCACTGGATTGTACACTCATTATTCTAAACAATTGAAATACGTGATCATGCTTAAACAAAATTAAGTGTGAAAGCAATTCTAACTTGTGCTTTCCAGTTCAGTCCAGAAGGTATTGAAAATATTAAACTAAAATAGAAAGCATGTTATTACCTAGGCATTTCTTTAGTAAATAGTACAGAGTGGGAGCTGCGAGAATCAGAGTTTTGTAAGAGGTGCAGTACTCAAGCAGAAATGCCTGTTTGTTTCTGTAACTCAAACACGACAGCAGAGGACCCTCCTCCTCTGTAAGAGGGTGCCTTTTTTAGTACGTATGACGAGGCTGATGGCAGTTTCACATCGCTCCAGAGGCATAAAGCAGCTGGAAAGGTGGTTTAATTTTCTACAGATGAATTCCTCTGATGTAAGCAGAATCCCTGGGTGGCAAAGAGATGGCACAGAAGCTTTTGGGCTGTTCTAATGTGCATCAGAGAGACCAGCTAGTACCAGAACACAAAGCCTGCAAAAGTGGTGTACGGTTACCCTTTTCCTCCCCAATTTACCCATGCTGCATTGAGTGCACCTTAGACACAGGGCTGCATTGGGGCCTTAGATGCCAGTCCATTTTCCCCACCTCCAACAATTTGCTTTGTTACACCTACAGTTTGGTCTAATTTTATACTTAGGGGTGTGAGAACTAGCTCACAAGAAGTCAGCTGGTGGTGGGAGTCGCTATTTTGGTGATTAGAGCTGTCAGCCTTGCTGGGTTTTGTCTGTTAGCTGGTAAAATTATATTGTCTTTTAGCCAGAACATAGTAGATGCAAGTTTGTAGCAGCATGCTGGAGCCCTGTTGCTATGTTACTTCTAAATGGCTGTTGCTGTTATGGGGATTATCAGCTGACCAAAAGTGTACAAAAAGTTAAAGATGTTCTGGAGGGGTGGGGCAGCCAAGTTGAGGGGAAACAAGGTGGGGATGGGTACACTTCAACTTTGGGGGGAATCGGAGGGGAACACTGGGTTTGGCAGTGGATCCTCAGTCAGCAAAATGGCTGAGTGAGCCCAACTGCCAAGCACAGGCTGAGGATGCTCTCACTGGCAGTTTCATGTCCCACCTGGGTGTGGGATGGGCTCCGTGTGTGGTAATGGGGGAAGGCAGGCCGTGGCACATAGCACAGACAGTGGAGAAGTGAGGTAAGATGGGGACAGGCCCTGGGGAGTAGGGGATCCTCTGATCCCTCAGCTCAAAACAGCACACCCACACCCTGCCACTGGCAACTGAGATGGAAGGACAATTCAGTGCCCCAGAGTGGTCACCAATACTCCCCAAGCAGCAAGCCCCACCCCTCCACTTCAGCTGCACCTCTGCTGCTTCCAGATTCTCCCGCAAACTCCTCCCTACACATATACTCCACAGACATGGGTGAGTAGGGCTCTGTGCCCTGGAGCTATGCTGATGGGCCAAAGTCAGGAGGAGAGTGGAAAGATGCACTCTGGGGTAGTGGGGGCCAATGCCCTTACATGTCTCTCCCACAGCTGACATGCCCACAACCAATCCTGTACGTGGCATCACAAATGTTGCTTTTATGTGGTGCCTATGTTGCTCTTAGTGAGTGGACAATTCAGAGTAGGGAAAGTGTTTCATGGGGAAATGTTACTCACACACAGCAAAACAAACAAGGAGTCTAGTGGTACTTTTAAAGACTAACAAATGTATTTATTGCATGAGCTTTCATGGGAGAAAATCCCACTTCGTCAGATGCTTCAAGATGGAGACCAAGTGGGATTTTCTCCCACAAAAACTCATACGATAAATACATTTGTTAGTCTTTAAAAGTGCCACTAGACTCCTTGTTTGTTTTGCTGATCTTGACTAACGTGGCTACCCCTTTGGAACTTGTCATTATATGCAGAAGTTTCTCTTACAAGGTGTTTCTGCAAACAAGTATCTACTGCAGTGGTTTTCAACCAGTGTGCCGTGAGAACTGTCCAAGTGTGCTGTGAAATTTTGTGCAAAGGTAATGAAAATCAGTGTAAAACAAACATTGTTTAATCTTAACCAATATTCTATCCAATTAAAATTACAACTCATAAAACTCATGAAAATTAACCATCAAATTAAAAGCAAGATATCAGTCCTTCGATTCTAAAATGTGAACATTCTAAATGCAGGTGGCCAAAGGGTAAAATTGAGATGACCTGTATTTTTTTTTTGGTGGATTTGAAACATTAATGCATTTGATCCTTCTTTAGCTTGTTGCATGTACTATGTTGCAAACCTCTCTAGGAACACCGTAACCATAGTAAACGTTAGTAAATGTGACATTTATGCATTATCAATTCAGCTGAAAAAAAGTGGGTTTGCTGTGTAATTATTTGACTCATTGAAGTGTGCTGTGTTACTGGAAAGCTTGGGACCCACTGATCTACTGTACTTTTATTTCAGCATTAGATTTCACGTTGCTGTGTTTTGACGAAGTGGGGCTGAAAGGTGTTTAATCACAGCTACTGTAGCTGTGACTAGCATATAAAGCTCAGTCCCTTTTGAATTCTAGACTCTGCCTTTTGTTATTCAGCTCCACAGCACTGGGTTTAGCTAATATTTTTGACCAAGATGACTGTGTCTGGGCTATAATCCAAGGTGAGTTTGTGATCATCCAAGTTCAAACCCCAGCCACAGCAATAGTGCAATACTATTTTGAATGGAAGCCACCTTGACACATTGAGTGAAAGAGATGGACAACCAAATGAAAAATACAGAACAAAGTGTATTTTTAAGGGAAATCATCCCACATTGTTTTATGCATGATAGAAATCATGTACAATGCAAAATTATACATCTGTATGACAATATATTCTCATCTGCAAGATTGCTTCTGGAATACTAGACAGAATGCATCCCATAGCACCAAATAAAGGAGTCCCATTAAAACAGAGGACGGGTGAGGTATGGATGATATGACTCAGCAAATTGCAAGTGTACCCTCCTTGCAACTGCCTGTCAGTTTCTTGATGTCCGCTTACCCCCCTAATAAAAAAACTCCCGCTTTTGATGACTTTTCGTACACATTATTTCTTACTCTGCCTGTGTTCCATAGGGGTAGAAAAACAGGAAGCAGAACAGAAATAAAAAGAAATAAGTGGCATGAATAACAGCGCAGGATGGTGAGTACAACCAAAGGCAGGAAAACTGAGACAAAAAGTGTAAAATTTTGGTGAAAAAAAAATCCCACTGCTCACGTTTATGTACCCTTCCTTTTTGCCACTAAATTAAACCTTGCCTTTTGCAGGCAGAAGACAATCATTTTAGCATAGAATATTTACAAAACAAAATCTAGTCACTTTGTACAGCTGAACAGAGGTGAAACAGAAAGAAAAAAAATACCAATACAGAAGATCATTCTTTTTCCCCTCACTTGTATATTTTTGCTGCTGTAACTTCATTAATTTTATCCTCATCTTCCAGGATCCAGGTAACAGAAGATGACAGCAGCAACAGAAATACCCTGAAAATACACACACACTTTATTTTTGGCATGGTTTCCTGGCTACAGAAAAACACTTACATGATTACAGGGGTGTTCAAACATTTTGGGTGAGGGGCCAAATTGCAATTTTTTTCTCACTCGATGGGGGGGGGGGCGGAGGAGATCAAATTTTGGATAGATAAGGCATAGAAATTGTTCTTACTATTAATAAAATTTAAACAGTCACAAAATAAACACCAGTTTACAAACTCATTTTGGTTTGATAAAAGCAGAAACTTACATTTCATCCCTAAACACAATTCTCAAATAATAGGCAACCTCCCTACAGCAACCTTTAGATAAGTGTCACTTTCACAACTGTACACAACAAGGGGGTAACTAATCAACAGAACACCTGGTAGGGGAATTTGATCACTTGATGAGGCTGATCAGGGAGTCAGCTGACAAAGGAGGGAGGAGGGCTGATGGTTATAAGAGAGAGGGGCTCTTGCTAGCCATTTTACTTTATACAAAAAGTTTGGGGTTAGGCAGGAGAAAGAAACAGAGAAATACCATGTTTTGTAGGAGAAGCCATGTGCAGGAGGGCTTACTAGTGATGGGAGATTTCAACTATCTAGATACATGTTGGGAAAATAAAACAGCAGGGGACAGATTGTCCAACAAGTTCTTGGAATGTAGTGGAGACAGTTTTTTATTTTAGAAGGTGGAGAATGCTACTAAGTGAGAGGTGGTTCTAGCTTAGATTTTGACAAACAGGGAGGAAATGGTTGAGAATTTGAAAATGTAAGGTGGCTTGGATGAAAGTGATCATGAAATGATAAGAGTTCATGATTCTAAGGAATAGTAGGAGGGAAAACAACACAATAAAGATAATGGCTATCAAGAAGGCAGACTTGAGAAAACTCAGGGAGTTGGTAGGTAAGGTCCCATGGGAAGCAAATCAGAGGAAAAAACAGTTCCAGAGTACTGGTAGTTTTTCAGAGACACATTACTAAGGACACAAGAGCAACTATTCTATTGGGTAGGAAAGATAAGTAATATGGCAAGAGACCACCCTGGCTTAATCCAGAGTTCTTCAATGATCTGAAACTCTAAAGAAGAGCCCTATAAAAGAGGAAACTAGGTCAAATTACAAAGAATGAATAAACAAGTAACACAAGCATGTAGGGACAAAAGCGCAAAATGAGGTTAAATTAGCTAGAGTATTGGTTCTCAACCTATGACCTGTAGGCTGTTTGCAGCCTAATGAGTGCACAGCTGTGGCTCATGTGACAGCCACAGGGCCACACAGCCAGCATTGGATGTGGCCCACGTAACACGTTGTGAGCTGCATAGGTGGCCTACATTGGAAAATAGTTTGAGGACCACTGAGCTTGAGACAGAGAGAGTAACAAGAAAATCTTCTACAAATACATTAGAAGCAAGAGGAAGACCAAGGACAGGGTAAGCTAGTTACTCAGGAGGGGAAAAGCAATAACAGAAAATGTGGAAATGGCAGAAGTGCTAAATGACTTGTTTGTTTAGTTTTCACTGAAAAGGTTAGTAACAATTAGATGTCTAATATAATGAATGCCAGTGAAAATGAGACAGAATATGAGGGTAAAATAAGGAAATAAAGAGTTAAAAAGCTCTTAGATAAGTTAGCTGTTTCCAGCCAATGATATACATCCTAGAATACTCAAGGAGCTGAGAGGGAAGATATCAGAGCCATTAGCGATTATCTCCAAAAAGACTTGGAAGAGGGGAGAGATTCCAGAGGACTGGACAAGTGCAAATATAGTGTCAATATATATAATAAAGGGAAATAAGGAAAATGTGGGGGATTATGGACAAGACAGCTTAACTTCACTATCTGGAAAGATAATGGAGAAAATAATTTAGGAATCAATTTGCAAACATCCCAAACTGTGGGATGCACCCTCCTACAGGACCCCCCCCCCCACTCAGAGGGCATGGAAGAACCTTTAGGGATATGGGGACACTTGCTCCAATCCACATGGGAGTGGAGAGGAAGTAGCATCCAATCCCACTTTATCCCCGTTTCTGTTCTGGCCCTGCTCCCTGGCTGCAGCCCCAGCCCCAGCTCCCCACTGCAACCCCGGGCCCCACATCCTGCTCCTCGGCCCTTCTACTGGCTGAGGCCTGTGCCTGTGCCCCATGCTCTGCTCCTGGCTAGCATAATCTCCCAGCCACAGCCCCTGGCACCCAGCCCCATTCCTGGTCTCATACACTAGGATCCATTTCTGGCTCCAAACCACTGTTCATGGCCCTATTCACACCCATAGCCCCAGGCCCTGTGGCTACATCTCCAGCCTACATCCTGGCACAGCTTGGGCCCCAGCTCTTGTCAAAGAAAACTTTGAAACAAGGCTTGAGTGCGTCATCAAGGTTTTTACTCTATTCAGAATACGAGAGAGCTCACGGGGAGAGAGCAAAGGCCGTCTCCGCCCCAGTGACATAGTACAGTATTTTTTATAGAACTTTAGCATATTCTGCAGGAAACAGTAATGGGTTCTCATTGGCACAGCTACAATTTCTCCTTTTAGGGCAGCTCAAGGACAAGATAATGTTTCCAAGACACAGGCAAACAGACAAGCAGCTTTAACCGGACACAACTAGTCTTCAAGGATATACAGCTTTGGCTCCATTCCTGACCCTGGCTCCTGATTGCAGCTTTGGGGGGGAAGGGGTGCAGACCAGGTAAGGGGTGTGTTTGACCCCCCCACAATTTGGGGACCACTGACTAAGATGATAAGTAACTGGCAGCATGGAGTTGTCTAGAGCAAATCATAATAGCTTCCCACTGTTCACAAGGCTTGTCACCTTGTCAAAGAAAACTATGTGGTGTTTTCTACCTTTACTAAAGTCAGCAACTAAACCACAGGAGCTTCTCATTAGACAAACTAGGGACATACAACCCAGATGGAGCTACTACAAAGTGTGTGCATAGCTGGTTAGCAAACTGTTCCCAGAGAGTATTTATCCACGGTTCAGAGTCAAGTTGGAAGGGCATTGAATGGCTGCCAGAGAACAGCTCTGGGTCCAATTCTGTTTGATAGCTTCACTAATGATTTAGATACTGGCATAGAGAGCACAGGTGCAAAGTTTAAAAATCAAATGATCTGGACAAACTGAAAAATGGTCTGAAGTAAATAGGATGGAATTCAGTAAGAATAAATGCAAAGCGTTTCACTTAAGAAGGAACAATCAGTTGCACATGTAAAAACGGGAAATAATTCACTAGGAAAGAGTACTGCAGAAAAAGCTAAATATGAGTTAACAGTGTAAGATGACTGCAAAAAAAATCAAACATCATTCCGGGAGGTATTAGCAAGAGTATAGCAAGCAAGACACGATAAATAATTCTTTCACTTTCCTCCACTCTGATTAGGCCTCAGCTGGAGTATTGTGTCCAGTTCTGGACGTCACATTTCAGGAAGGATGTGGACAAACTGGGGAAAGTCCAGAGACGAGAAACAATGATGATTAAAGGTCTAGAAAACATGACCTAGGAGGGAAAAATGAAAAAAATTGGATTTATTTAGTGTGGAGAAGAGATGACTGTGGCAGGACAAGATGACAGTTTTCAAGTACATAAAAGTTGTTGCAAGATGGTGGGAGAATAATTGTTCTTTTGAACCTCTGAGGCTAGGACAAGAAGCAATGGACTTACATTGCAGCAAAGGCAGTTTAGGTTGGGCATTAGGAAAATTGGCCTAACTGTCAGAGTAGTTAAGCTCTGGAGTAAACTGTGTAGGGAGGATGTGGAATTTCCATCACTGGAGAGTTTTAAGAGCAGATTAGATACCACCTGTCAGGGATGGTCTGGCTAATGCTTGGTCTTGCATAAGTGCAGGGGACTGAAATAGAGGGCCTTGTGAGGTCCCTTCTGAATCTATAATCCTGAACACCCTAGAGACCTGTGACTGAAGCTCAAAGAATACCTCAGAATTGAGAGGAAATTGAGACAGGGAAACGCTTGTAGGTGTTTTTATTATGATTCTCTGGACCTATATAGCTTCTCTGCTAGCTGAGGAAAGAGTGATGTGTTTAGAAACCTTTGGTAAGGCCTGTATGTTTGGCTGTATGTGTGTCTGAAGTGCTAAACTGTAAACCCAGAGTACCCACCAGATTGGAGCTGTGGCAGAGGGTGTACTTAGGCCACTGGGGAATCTGAGTAGTCAGCAAAGGTCCAGGGGACTGTTGGGCCCCGTTTCTGTGAAGGGGCTATAGATAGTTCATCTTAGGAAATGTGGCAAAATAGGTCATGGAGAGAGTCGATGCAGCAGTCTACTCAGCCCAAGTGAAACTTATGAACGCATGGGGCTAGTATATTGGGCCCCAAACACAGCAGCCTGGTATGTGTCAAGCAGAGGGCTGTGTGTGACAGGTGGCTATTACTTGTGCAGGGGTGCTGTTTGCCCCTCCTGGCTTTAATCAGGGCCTAATGTGAATTCAAATATGAGCTGTCACATGCAACTCAACAGCCACAGAGTCAGTTACAGTCTGACGCATTCAAACCTCTCAGCACAGGTTATTTTGTAAGATCTGACCCCTTTTTGGCAGCTAAAAGTGATGGTTCATGCTGGAACTTGGAAGATGCAGGTTCCGGTCTGTGACATGCACTGCTTGTGAGCCTTTGGGAGAGTTGCCTAGTCCTTGGGTGCCTTATTTTCCCACCTGTAAAATGGGCTAATAGTCCTTTTCTATTCCACAGTGGCTTTGTGAGGAGAAATACATTAAAGATTGTGAAGTTCTCAGGTCCTATGGTTATGGTGCCTGCGATAGATAATAAAAGAGATGTTACGGATCTGTATAACATTTTTCCCTTAGTGTCTAGTTTGTCTACCTTTTTTTGGCTGATTGTCTTATTTCACAGATCACATGTAGCTTTTTCTGCAGTCTTTGTCTTCTTTCATTTGTTCCCTCAATCTGCGCCTTTTCTGGCTCTTGTTTTCTTGATTCCTCCTCTCCCCTAATGCTTGTAAATGGGATTTTAATCCTAGGTGCTCCCCTCTTTTTTGGAGCTTTATTTTCTTTCTCTTAATTTCTCCTTCAGTATGCCTCATTTTTTCTCTGGGGAGCCCAGCACATTCCCATCTTCACAAGATTCTATAGGCTTGTTCCATCATCTTCCATAGGGGGCTGGACTGTGTGGTACTTAGCCTGAACTCATGGCTGGTGTAGAAAGACATTTTGCACCTCTGACTGTGTCAGTTCAGTCTGCTACAAAGAAAAAACTCATGCTGACCATAGCAACAAGAGATAACTGAATATGCATGGCCTGCTTATGATAAAAGGCTCTCAGTGGAAGGAAGTGCTTCCACTTATGTTTTAACAGTAGTACTTTAACAATGAGAATGGCTCAGTTTGAGCCAACAGATGATAAACTCCATCCTCCTCTATATTAAGATTGACTTCCGTAAGAACTTGGCTGTCTAATATTAAAGACAAATGTTTAAACAATAAAGTTGTTCAGATTGTCAAAAGGATATTAAACCAGCTTGCCTTCTGCTTCATAATCTCTGCCACAACCACAAATGCTCTCTTTTTTCAGCAGCAGCACATTGCCTACCACAGCAGGAGATTCCAAAATGCCAATTTTAATCAAATACTTTTCTTTCAAAAATTATTTACAGTCTCCACCGCAGCAAGGATTGCTTTTCACTCTGCGCCATGTCGGAACACTCACCGGGTGACATTAAATTATTCAGGAAAGATTTAGCTGAATTATTCCATCACAGTAGCACTAAAATACATTGTAAGCATTGTCTGTGTTCAGCTGGAAAACTAGAAAAGAAAAAAGTGCCACCCCTAATAATCCTGGTCCTTTAGTCCCACTTTAGCTAAGGGTTATTTGGGTTATTGGGTTATTTTCTTTCATTTACAATGTGTGCATAAAAGCTGTCTTAGAAGCAAAACAAAGTCAATTTTGAAGCCAGACATAAACAAATGGTCTACACACACAACCAGATGAGTGTATTTATATCATGAAATATACCAGTGAAAAATTCAACTCCTCAGTCGGCCACTTATGTCAGCTTTAAGTCTGCTGTGCACTGCTGGAGTGGTGTAAAGAAGACAAGGAGCTTGCCATTTTTCTGGTAAATAACATTGGTTGCTGCTCTTCTTCCTTTGTTGATCTAAGCAGAACTGAATTCCAAAATGATCTATTTTAAAATACTTTCTGCAGGGAGGCTGCTGCAAACTCCCTTTGAATAAGAGCTTAGCACTGCTATTGAATGTCTTAAAAATCTAACATTTCCAAGTGGTTTCTTTGGTTAAATTATTCTGTCCTTTCCCAATAGCTAATTTGGAGAGCATGTGTGTGCATGAAATAGATAGTTGAAGATGAAAACTCAGGATCATCTTACAAATAACTTATTGGCTTCTGAGAAACTGGTGTAGCCTACATGATTCTCATGCAATAGCTTTAAGCAAAGATGTAAATAGTGTGGTGCTCCCTACTGGAGAACGTACCATTCTCTCTGTGGTAGTAGCGATCATCTGAGGTGTTGGCACTAACAGCGCCCAGTTTTTTTGGAAGGGGACTGCTGGCAAGCTGTCTCCATGAAAAGTTCTTTGTTTTGGAAGTAGTTTATCAGAATCTATACTGGGTTTACTCCATGCTGAACTACATTCATGTGTTCTCTAAAGCACATGGAGTGTGTGTGTGGAGGGAGGAGTTAGGAAGAAGGACACATGGGTTGAGAAGACTTATCTTTCTGTGTCTGATGGATGTTTTTGTTTTAGTGTATATGATGCACTTAGAACTTTAATGTAGGTGGGTTGAGAAGACTTTGTGTCTGGTGCTTCAGATAGATGTGTTTTGGTTGTATTGCTTGTGATGCACTTAGGCTATGTCTATACTTGTTAAGTCTACTCTGTTAAGTCGACTTAATGGAGCGCCTATTCTTAAAGTCGACTTAAGTCAACCTTGTGAAATTGACTTAACAGAGCCTGTAATGTAGACATACTGTGTACACTGGTTTTAAGTCAACTTAAGTTGATTTAATAGGTCGACTTAAGCCTTAGTCGACCTTCAGAGGTGGTGTTATTAAGTCAACTTAAGGAAGCACTTAAAAGTCAATTTAACAAGCACCCAGTGTGGAAACAGAGTTCTGTAGGTTGACTTAAGCATCCTTAGGTCAACCTAAGGCACCAGTGTAGACATACCCATAGAGCTTTAATGTAGGTGCAGATGGAAAAAGGCTAAAATAAGTAGGACGCTGTCAGCAAACTCACAAAAAGATGAAAGTGAAAGCCTGAAGAAAGCTTTAAAAAATGGATACTTTTATCAAGATTTGAAGAATATTTTTAAAGGCACATTTCACGAAAGTTTAATTACAATGGAATTCCTGGGCATACATACAATATCCACATTCTTAGAAGCAATTAATTACAATGACACAATTTGAAGTGTATATATTCCATTTCAGTTAACAGTAATTATTTGGTTAATATTTCTGGAGAACGCACCACACCAACTATTGCGCAGCATCTGCAGAAAAGAGTTGTGAACACCTAATTAATTTAATCAGTGGACACATTCTGGCTTCTCATCATTTAGCATGAGAGACTTGCAGAAAGCAGGGGAGTGGTTTTAGGTCTTCCAGGACAGTAGATGACTGCCCTGCTTTAATTCTGTCAAGAGGTGCAGATTAATGTTCATTCAGGGGCTTGCATCTGCTCTCACTGATATCAATGGCAAAAGTCCTATTGGCTTCAGTGAGGTCAGGATCAGGCCTTTAGCACTATTAAATCATTCTGTTTTTACTCTAAATTAACACACTGAAAAGTGTTTATCTGGAAAACAAACAAAGCTCTAAGTGCAAGAAGCATTCTGAGAATGCAGCAATCAATGCCTCGTGGATAACAGTGGGATGGGCAAACTCAGTCAATTAATGTAATTTACAAGGAAGTAATTCAAGTCTCGCATTTCTCCTTAAAGTAAGACGGCAGTGCAGATTATATATCAAGTGAAAGAGAAATTAATAGGGAGCCAGGAAACTGCTGACATTCTGAAAATAATGTCTTTACTGTCATAGGTCAGTTGGTCTATAACTTTGCTAACTTACGTCTGTTAGTTTTAATAATAGGCAAGGCAGCATCATGTGTGTATGGGACATAAAATGACAAATCCATAATGTGAGTATGTTCCACAGCAAACGGACAACTGAGATACACATCTTCCATGTTAATCAAGTGTAGCCATTTGTTCTATAGCATAGTCAAAAAGTTAGTCTGCCCTTCTCTTTCTTGCTGTATTGAGCTGGGGGAGGCCTTGGATGCTACATATCTTTATTTATTCAGCTCCTGGCTAGGTTCTGTATCTCCATCTAGTAATTAATCAAATATGCTTTTAATTTAATTTTGCAATTCTAAATCAGATTGGCTTGTCAGTCTTATGCGCAACAGGTATTTTACAGACAAGCCTTCTCACCTACCAAGTCTCTCTACACAGAGATGGATTTAAAACAAAGATATTTATTAATTCCACATTTTAAAAAAAATGTATTATCCAAAGACGTCTCGCACTTGGCAAAGCTTCTGCTCTGATGCTCCCCTTCGGATATTAGGAAATATATGCAATTGATTTTATGCTGTCAGTCAAGACAAATTAATGCAGAAGGAAAATACAAATGCCACTTTTTACCACAATTAATCTTTTTGTTGTTTAACTGACACTGATTTAAATGGTTTTGGTTGTTTAATGCAGGTGGTCTAAAGAAGGTCTCTTGCCCTTTCCAGCCTACCAAGTGACTCCTGTCCAAAGACAAACCTTGGAGTGGGAAGTGGAACCAGCAAGTGTGTGGCTTCCCACGGATACATTCTTTAGTTTTGAACTAACAGTCCCTTTTTGTAGGCAAATAGCCCAACGGCTGCCACTGAGGTGAAGAAAGTGGAAAATCCAACGAGCTTCAACAGTCCTGGTACAGACGGCAAGTTTCTTTCCCAAAAAGTAGTAAAGATTGGCCGGGCTGGGACATCCTGGAGGAAGGAACGTTTAGGATTAGTGCAGGGTCATTTCCACTATGAGAGGGAGATTATAGAGTGTACTAATGTATTCCTAGCTAAACTGAGATCCCCAAATGTCTTCTGTTATAACTTGGTCACAGTATGGAAAAGGCTGAGAACCTCGGATGTGAATCAGACAACAGATTTGGGAAGAAGGCTAATCTTATGGTTAAGGATCTGGAATGGGACTCAGCAGAATTAGGTTAATTTCCCGGCTATTCCAAGACTTCCAGTAGTACTATGGGCAATTAAATCATTCTCCCTAGGCCTTAGTTCCTCATCTGCAAAACAGAGAAGGGAAAAATATTTCCCTTCCGCACAAGAAGATATATATAAATATAAATTTATAAATTCATTTATTTAGGTGATCAGAATGTCTTATATGGCCCCATTGCTATTAAAACTTAGCTGGGTCTGGCAACCTGAACGCTGGGTTTAGCTACTGCTCTACAAATACGGAGGAGATAAAGCTTGCCTTTGACTCCGGTTCAGGCATCCAGATTGCCTCCTTTGAGATCTTTCCCATATTGTGCAGTATCTGTAGGAAAAATAATGACACCACATGAACATTTATGTTTTATTTAATAATCACAGGCTGGTAATATTAAGTAAGAAGAACAAAATGAAAAACTTATTTTTTTCATAAGCTAAAAGTCAGAGCAACTTGAAATCTGAAAGAAGCACCAACATTACTAATAGTGCATGCCTTGAGCCACAACGTAACAGGCAATTTGTCTGATGATATCAGTAAAGGAAGAAAAAGAGGTCAGATTTAGTGGAGACTGTGAAAATATAATGGCTGTTAATCAGACATCTGTACAATGATCTAAGTAGAAGAGGATATTTAATGACTCATCTATTATGTAAGATGTGGGACTTCATACAGTAATTCACACACGCTGCTGTTTTCCCACCTGTGACAGTTATAGGTTTTGTTCCACCAAGCAAATATTGATGTAAATTAAATCTTACATTACTGATGAGATCAAAAATCTACTGGTAGTCATCCTGGTTGGACTGCAGATCACAGGGACAGGAATGTAAATTTTTGCCTCTGAAGGTCCTTGATTGTGGAGTTATCTCTGGGCTTTTGGGGTGGAGTATAAAAATCAGTGTTTTTAAAAGAATAGATAACCGAAGAACTGTAACAAGGGCAAAGGTTTCTCTGGGCATAAAAATGTCTGCAGCACAGAGAGGTAAATGTCTTTGTAGCCACCACTGTTAAGGTCTTTAGAGGGAAAGAGAAGCAGGGGTGATCAGAAAAAATCCAAGTTATGATTATTAAAATATAGTATATCAAAGGAAAGCAATGGCCCTGATTCTTAGGTTACACTAAGGCTCTTTTACACTGCTGTGCAAGAGTAGAGAAACAGTGGGTGTAAAGTATAAGCTGTGCCCACTTTAAGGTCTCACCTCAGGTATGTCTACACTGCAGCTGAGAGCCACGCTCCAAGTCTGGATAGAAAGACTCATGCCAGCTCTGCTCTAGCCATCGAACTAGAAGTAGCAATATGGACATTGTGACAGGAATGGTGTCGCGGGCTCACTCACTGAGCTCAGACCATGGGGGTCAGGGGGACTTTGACTCAAATGGCTGGTCCATGCCTCCACCCATGCTGCAACTTGCAGACTGCTTCATTTTTTGTGTGCTAACACAAGCAGCATTAGCATGATCTGTCTGCTTGGGCCGAGAGATGTGTGCGTTGTCACTGAGAAGCCAGCCCAGTGTGTGCTTTTGTTTGCTTGCCTTTTTTAAAAAAAGCAAAACCAAAAAACTTCAGCTTGTTAGTAGCCCTTAATAGATTGACAGAACTTAGAGAAGCAGAAGAGAGAGGTCACTTGCATGACAATGGTCTCTAATTGGAAATAGTAGTAAGTGGAACAAATACATAATGGACGAACATTGCTTTAAAAACAAATAATTGAGTCTGATGGCTGCATGGTTGTATCTGGGGGCAGAATTGGGCTTGAGGTGTTTATTTTTAGGAACAAGAGATATCACACAGGGTTGGGTTCAATACTTCATTAATGCACTTGGGAACATTCTGATTTGCATGAGATTTTAATTAAACTGTAATGCCTCAAATTATTTAATACTATACAGAATGTCGTTCAACTTTGGTTCATGGGGTTTTGGATTCTCGCTGCTGTTAATTCTAGGAGCCCTCTTTCATTAGTACAATTACAGTAGCCAATGCACCAAGGTTACATCTACACTTTGAGCTCAGCATATGATTCCCAGCTCAAGGAGACTCACTTGCACTAGCTCTCAGTGAGAGAGTATGCTAAAGATAGAATGTAGCCAGAGGGGCATGAGTGGTGGACAGGGCTAGCAGTCATGAATCTGTACCTGTGGTCTCAGACAGGCACATCCTTGGAGTGGCCTGCCACTCACCCCATGACAGCTACACTCTATTTTTAGTGCATTAGCTCCGTGACCGCTAGCATGGGTTCGTCTGCTTGAGCTGGGGAATCACAAAGGCAGCCATACTCCAAGTCAGATACTAAGATCAAAGCCTCCATGGAACACCTGGCTTCTTTTGGTCTTCAATAGCTAGGATCAAGGAAAAATGGCTATCCATACCTCCCTTGCTGCTCTCTCTCCTGCTTGCACTGCCCCCTCCATGTACCCACTCCATTGGGTAGCGGTCTCCGTGCCAGCAAAATAGATCTTGCCGAGTGGCTGGCGAATGATCCTTGCAAACAAATGTAAAATGTCAGAGGACACTCACACAAGCTGATGATGATTCTAAAAGCAATTATCGCCCTTCACACCAGAGTTTGTTTCTCAAGAATTCCTAAAGGGCTGGTATGGAGAGGGAAAGAAATGCATTACACTGTTCCCATAGGTTAGCATCTTACCTCCTGTTATCCCATTCCTCAAGACCTAGTCAGAGAAAATCCAAGACAAACGGGTATCTCAAAAGACATCTCATTTTAGTGCTTGAATAGGGAACAATCCTAAGGACCTCTAGAAATGCACTGTGGTCAAAAGGATTTATTTCCCCTGTCTGGCTGCTTTGCTTTTATTCTTTCATTGCAAATGGATATGAATGATGCTTTCACAGTGACGGGTTGATCTTAGGTTCTGAGATTCAGCAGAACTTTCCGATTTGTATGACTTCAAAGAAAGGGGAAGAGAGACACAGGCCTCTGTATGCAGAGGGAAAGCTGCATCTTCCCCTTTAGGGCCTTGGGCTGATGCAGTGCAGTTTCACAAACTCTATAACAAACTCTTTTCTTGGGCAACACAGCCTCATGGACTGCATTCCCTTTTCATAAAGGGGGAGTCTCTAGTGGTTATGGAGGAAACATTGTTATACTTCAAACAGCTGCCAGACATTAGCTGTGCCAGGGAGCAAAGCAGTAACCTCATCCATCACGCCATGGCACTCAGGCTAACAAAATGTAGCACTCACCTGCTCAGGGGATCCCCAGCATTGAGAAACATGGCAGGATGGCTGACAGTCAGCTTGAGAAACATGTTAAAGGGCCACAGTGTGCCCTTGCCCAGGATGTATGGTTTGTTGGGTTTTTCCCAGCATGTGCAGGAAGGAGTTCCACATTTGCCACAATACTTCAGTAATACAACTAGACATTTAATCACTAGTATTTGAAGTGGGTCACATGGAGCCAAGTAGTTTGACTATACTCCTTATTATGTGCAAGAATGTTATGTTGGTTTTGGGGGGAGGGAAGGTTATATATTAAAAAAAATGCGAATCCCTATTTGTTCCTTCCCCATGACTGCAACTGAATTAGCTCTGCCTGAGCCTGATCTTGCATGTATTCATTTAATGGCAACTGTCCTATTGACTTCAGTAGGGAAAGCATCACTCCTTTATAAACCATGGAAGCAACATATTAAACATTTTAAGCAGCAAAAATGGTCAGTGATCTAGAGGGTAAAGGTCTTGTATTGCTGACATATGTCCATTATGCACTGTGTCCTGTTTCTCTGAAACAGGTGGGTGAAATCCTGGTTCCACTGTAGTCAACAGAAAAACTCCAGTGGGAGCAGGTTTCACCCATATGTTGGATGCATGGAAAGAATATTGTAATAATTATAAAGCAACGACAACACAAAGAAAAATGTTCTCTACTTTACCTTCCATATTGAGACATGATGCCTGGTGGGAAGTAGGCTGTATAACAACCTGCTGAATACTGTTCTGCGCTCCAGTTCTTTTCTTCGTAATGCACCGGCTATAACAGTTAACAAAACAAGATAAGCCCTTGGCTAGAATACTGGAAACAAAATAAGTAAACATTTTACTTTTAGGAAACAGAAAACTAGAATGTATGTTTTTTCACAGTTCTGACACAAGACCGACACTGCACTTGGTTAATACTACCCAACTGCATAAAATGAGCAGGTCTGCATTTCTACAGAGCATTGATCTCTTTTATAGTACAGACAACTTTGACAATTCTTATCCTCTTTTCTGGTATAGAGATAGAGTTCTTGTCTCCCTATAGTATTTGGAGTTCAACAGCCTCAGGGAAAGCAGATATCAAATGGCATAACCTGCACTGCTTTTGAAAATTTAAACTTGAACGTTTTTGTCTGCCTTGCCATTTAGAAGAAACAAACAGCACTACCACAGAGTAAATTAAAAAAGAGACTGGGTTTTCTTACATGTAATGCCTCTTCTGAGCCCAGCACTTTGGCATATAGCTCACAGATTTTCCTCTTCCTAAACACAAATACAAACAGTGATCAGAAAACAAGTGAAAAAGAACCTCATTCTTTGCTGTTGTTTTTAACATTAAAATCTATTTCAATACATGTTGAAAGTTATTTCTGTATGTGCAACAGATTCCGATTTCATTTCCAAACACAAAAACTGAGGTGTTAAATCCAGATATCACATTTGGGAGGCTCATATTGGACTAAGTGCCAAGAAATTAACTTTTGTGAAGTTATCTGAGTATATTGCATCAAATTATACTTGGGCTCAGTGGTGTAAGTCTGGAATAGCTCCCATGAAATCACTCTGGATTTACAACAGGACAGTTGAGAGCAGATTTTGACCTGTAAAATGCTAAATTGTATTTTATTTAGGGTTCAAACTGCCCTCATCTTTCATATATGGTTGTAGAAAGAGTACTGTTTATGCATGTATTTAAATAATAATAAATGTTAGAAGGTTTTTGTTTGGAAGGACACCAAAGGTTATGTACTTCAGCACTCCCATCATTTCACTAATTATGGTCCAGCTATGTGAAAATGGTCAGGAAGGAAGCATTTTGGAACCTTTGCAGTAGCCAGCAGTTGTCCCAGACAAAAACCGTGCCCAAGCCTGTCTATGAAAGACAATGTGCTAGTGATAAGATGGAAAATAAATAGCATATAGACACTTTAAAATATTTTTAAACTGGACTCACTGATGGCTGTGCCTGCTTTACCCAGGCTTAGTATGGCTCTTGGAGTCTGGGAAATACTCTTATCCGTAGGTGCTCTATGCATATATAAAACTATTTGGTGAGGCATCCAAAAGAAAAGACCCTTTTATAGAACCAGTCTTTAAAATGTGTAGGTTCTTACCTCTCTTCCTGGCTGACATGTGCCAGTCTAAAAGCCTTTCTTGTAAGGATAAAACTAAAGAGAAAAGAGGACATAAGTATTGTGCAGTGTCAGAACATAGACTGATTTACAAAGCACAGGTGGAAAGTCTTTGCTTGAAAAGACTATGCAATGAGTGGGGCAAACACGCCTCATTCTTTCACTATATAAAAAGCTTAATCATCAACATCTAGAAGAGAATAAGGGGTAAGTGATAGTCAGCATGGATTTGTAAAGAACAAATCATGTCAAACCAACCTGATAGCTTTCTATGATGGAGTAACAAGCTTTGTGGATAAAGGGGAAGCAGTAGATGTGGTATATCTAGACTTTAGTAAGGCTTTTGATATGGTCTCGCATCACCATCTCATTAACAAACTAGGGGAATACAACCTGGATGGAGCTACTATAAGAGGGGTGCAAAACTGGTTGGATAACCGCTCCCAGAGAGTAGTTATCAATGGATCACAGTAACGCTGGAAGGGCATAACGAGCAGGATACCTCAGGGATTGGTTCTGGCTCCAGTTCTGTTCAATATTTTCATCAGTGATTTAGATGATGGCATAGAGAGCACACTTACAAAGTTTGCCAAAGATTTTAAGCTGGGAGGGGTTGCAAGTGCTTTGGAGGATAGGATCACAATTCAAAATGATTTGGACAAACTGGTAAAATGGTCTGAGATTAATAGGATGAAATTCAATAAAGAGAAGTGCAAAGTACTCCACTTAGGAAAGAACAATCCATTGCACACATACAAAATGGGCGATGACTGCCTAGGAAGGAGTACTGTGGAAAGGGATCTGGGTGCCATAGTGGACCACAAGCTAAATATGAATCAACAGTGTAATGCTGTTGCAAAAAAAGCAAATACCATTCTGGGATGTATTAACAGGAGTATTGTAAGTAAGACATGAGAAATAATTCTTCCACTCTACTCTGCCCTGATTAGGCCTCCACTGGAATATTGTGTCCAGTTCTGGGAACCTCATTCCAGGAAAGATGTGGACAAATTGTAGAAAGTCCAGAGAAGAGCAACAAGAATGATTAAAGGTCTGATATACTTGACTTATGAAGGAAGATTGAAAGAACTGTGTTTGTTTAGTCTGAAAAAGAGGAGACTGAGACGGGACATAACAGTTTTCAAGTACCTTAAAGGTTGTCAGGAGGAGGAGGGAGAAAAAATGTTCTCCTTAACTGCCGATGATTGGACAAGAAGCAATGGAGTTAAATTACAGCAAGAGAGGTTTAGGTTGGACATTAGGAAAAAATTCCTAACTGTCAGGGTGATTAACCATTGGAATAATTTGCCTCAGGAGGTTGTGGAATCTCCATCATTGGAAGTTTTTAAGAGTAGGTTAGACAAGCACCTGTCAGGGATGGTTTAAGAGGACACTTCGTCCTGCCATGAGTGCAGGGGATTGGACTCAATTACCTCTCATGGTCCCTTCCAGTTCTATGAGTCTATGATCGCTCAAGTCAATGAAAGATTGTCCAGCTGCTGAACTGCAGAATACAATTATCCATAGCTTCTTGCATTATGTCTGAAATTATCAGCTTGTACGGAGATCACAGAAAGCAGGAGTAAAGTGCTGCATGCAGGAAGCTAACAAACTGATTCTCACATGCTGTGCTAGCTGAAGCTTCCTATTGGCTTGTACGTGTAGTCCCAGGTACAGCATAGTGCAGCAATTCAATCTGAAGGTGACAGAGGCAGAGACTAACTGACAAGCAGTTGCACAATGTTAAATTCTGGGGGAGATTTCAGAATAGTGCAGAGCCCTTTGAAAGCATCTAATCTATTTAAAAAGCATCTATAAATCTAGGAATACAGACTATGGGCTCCTTACCCTATAATGGCAGGCACAGAATCATCAGGTTTGGTATCATCTAAGGTTATTGAAATTGGAGCTTCTTCATCCTCAATAACCATGCAACCACAGTAATCTGACAGAAGAAAGGAAAACAAGATGGCAGTCAGATGTAATAACTGCTGAGTGTTATTCACTGATAGAAATGAAAAATTTCAATAAAAAGTAAATGCATAACTGGTAGTATCTAGGTATCTGGAACCTTCTTCTAGCATTCTCTCTCTCCCTGTCAGTACAGTTCCCCAAACGGCTTGTGTAAACACATCCTAATTTGTTTTTAAATGTGGATTTTGTTGCTTTGCATGAATTTGTGAGTCACAGAAAGTTATGGGTACTTACAATTACCACATAACTGAAATGGCAAAAAATTCAGATTCCAGTGGAAATATATTCTATTCGTTCATCAAGTAACCTCCCCAAAACAACAACAGAACCCTATTCTTGGCCAGGTCTGCACAGTATAGACTCTAACTTGTACGGGTGGAATTCTTAATGGGGATTACACAGAAGTAGAACACAGGGGTAGGATTACACAGGATTACACAGTAGAACAACAGGGGTAGGATTTAACAACATAGAAATTGCCATACTTGATCAGACACCTGTTTCTTCCTGTCTAGTACCCCGCCTCTGACAGCGATCAGCACCAGATGCTGCAGAGGATCTTGCAAAAAAATCCTGTAGTGGACAACAATGGACTGCTCTAACCCTAGGGAAAATGTCTTTCTAATCCCAGTCACTCAGGCTATGTCTACACTAGAAAAAGTTAGGTCGACTTTGGTAAATCAACTTAACAAAGTGGTTACCCTGAACATGGGTTTAATAAGTCAACCTAACTGCCCTGAAGTTGACTTAATACAGTCGATTTAAGGGTTAATCCATGTCCACACTGTGCTTAAGTCGACCTAAGGAGACAACTTAAGGGTTAGGTCATCCTAACTGGTGGTTCTTACTAAGTCGACTTAAGCTTTCATTAAGTCAACTTAAGGAATTTCTTAAGTCGACTTAATGAAAGCCCAGTGTGGATGGGGAGTAATTTAGGTCGACTTAAGTCGACCTAAATTGCCAGTGTAGACATACTCTTAGTGGTTGGTTGAAGAGCTAACAAAAAAAAAAAAAAATCAAAAATCACTTGTTTAATGCAATGGTGGATGTTCTGATGTTGGAAACAAAGCATCCTTATACACGATTCTGGAAAAAAATTGTGCCTATTCTCCAACACTTAAAGATAATAAACCATAAATCCTGAGGTTTTTCATTTTTCCCCTAGTTAATATCCACGTACCCATCTTCCTCCAGAAGGCTTCTTTATAGTAGACCATACATTTAATGACAGAACCCATAGGAAGACGGTGAATTAACTGGTTTCTCTTTGGTGGTAGTTCTGGGTTGAAATGGATCTTTGTAGTCAGGCCTGGGGGAATGGCACTAATCACATACTTGCCCTGAAACATAAGGCATTGATATATTACACACACAAAACTGAAATCTTCGACAAACAGAAACATCATTTTCCTTTATTTAAGATGACCTTTGTGAGCACTAAAATATAAAACGACATAATAAAACAAAGCAGAGCGAAGGTCTACTAATGTCAGGAAGCAGTTAACAATACACTAACATGACATTCAGTCATAAATACATCAGTAAAGCAGATTTCAAAGACTTTCAGGGGAGTTTAAGAAGCAGAGACACATGTGTGGTGCTGATTACATTTGGCTAAGAGCTGCAGCGGACATTCCTCCCCCTCTGCAAGTATACTAAATGCAAACGACTATTATTTTTATTGAATTACCTCATATTTCTCATGGCTTAGAGTCTCCACGATGACATTATCGCCCGAGTGATCAATGCGGACTACAGGTTTCTCCAGGTTAACTTTGCCTTTGAGGAGTTCCATGATCTTTTCTGTAATCTGACCAGAACCTCCAACAAACTTCCTCTCCTGGAAACAAAAATCCCCACAAGGAATCATCATCAGGGTCGAGTCAATAATAAATTCTGTTAACACACAACATCAGGGCCAGATTTTCAAGTGCACAGAAACTGTGAACAAGGCTGGATTTTCCAGAGTTGTTTTGTAAATCTGAGCCCCAGTGATTATTCCCATATTTTTCATATTAGCTTCTGTAGTTATTAATCATTTGACTGAATGACTCATCAAGATTAGAAAAGGATGCTTAAGGAGGTACTTCAGCTTCACACAGAATGAATAATGAATGGCCTTTTATTTTACATATTAACATTCTGTCAACACACTTATATGCAACGTAAATACCAGTTGGCTTCTGCTCAGCTGGAGCCTGCATAAACCCCCAGGATCAGAAGCAGGATCTGATCTAATCTGGCCCCAAGGATGTCAAACATGGACCTTCTACTTTTCCACAAGGATTCTGTTCCCTCAAATGAAGTGAAAATCTCCAGACACATTTCTGTGTGCTTGCAGTGCAGAGGCCTGGTGGAAGCTCTAATCCCCTATTTTCTACCAGTTGTAACAGGTAGGTCACGGCCACCTATAACATATTGGGATCAGGTGTGTGGAAATGACCCAAGAAGAGCTGGGCAGAAAGACTGTAGTTGAAGCTAAAAGTAGTTTTAAAATATTTTTCTTAGCTTTTGGCATCAGAAGAATCTATCATTTTGCCCACATTTTAAAAATTTTATATTTATTTTTGGTGCAGAAGTTAGAAAATGGTACAAGTTCTGGGCACAACAAAAATGAACCATCCCTCTTAATGACATTGAAGTTTTCCTTTGAGGGTTCTCTCACTAGTCTTGCCTATTTTATCTACAACTTCCAGAAGACAGTTGTAATCTTATGATGATTTTCCATTTCATTATACTATGCTGAAAGGCATAGCAGCCACTGATGTTACTTCCTGCCTGAGATTGTGGTGACCAGAGGAGAAGATTGGTGAGTGGGTGGAGAGCATCATGTCCAAAATATTCCAAAGTGTTTGCTTGGTTGAAATTTTTTTTTTTTTAAAGTGTGTTCTCCTTTCCAAAACCTCACCCAAAGTAGCCACATGAAACGTGAGTTTTGCACGTCTGGATTCCTGTCATGCTATACAACCCAGAAAGCAAGTATTCTAATGTGTCTGATGAAAGGGAGCTTGCATGGGAACAAGTCTTTCAAGAGGGTGGAATCTTCCAGGACCCATTCCTACTTTTTGCCAACAGAGGTCATAACAGAGAGGGAAATGGTATACATATTTCAAGATTTTAAATGTTAACATCCCTTGCTGCATTAGGCAGTGTAGGAAGCTCCCTCCACACACCCCAAAAAAATCAGTCCCAGAGCAGAGACCTTACACAATATTTCATGATCAGCAAGGCCTCAGTGTTACTATGACTAAAGAACATTTTCCAAAATATCTCAATCAAGATATTTAGTTTGAATTATATGTGCTTGTATGCTTGACGGACACTCAAACATTCAATAGTAAGTACCATGGAAACCAAAATGGTAAATATTATAACAGCAACAAAAAAAAAAAAAAAGTGTTGAAGGGAATATGTGGAGGGAAGGTAAATAAATTATCCAGCTTTAACCTGAATCCTAGATTGATTAGATGCCACTTTATAGAATTCCCATAGGTGATTATCTGACGCTTTAAAACACATATTGAACTCTTGCATTATGTACATTAATTATTAATCTTTTCATTAACTGAAGAGAATGTGTTAAGTTTATTCTATGGGAAAGGACCATCACACTTGTTCATTAGGGTCTCAAGAAAGTAAACATGGATGATATTCTGTACCTGCCCCCCATTGGTTACGGAAAATATCCTGGTTGTCCCCCCACACTGCTTCACGTACCACAGGAACCAGAGAGCAGAGACCTCATGAGGCTCGGAGGTGACATTGATGTTTACAAAGAGAGTTGCAAACTCTCTGGCAGCTCTGCATGCAAAACAAAAGCAAAGACAACTAGGTTAGGAAGTAGATAGAAAAACTGGGTCAACGGTTTTGCATAATTAGTAAATTCACTAAAAATGCATTTTTCAGGGCACTGAAATAATTCACAAATTCAGGCTGTTTCAACTAAAAAAACCTGGGGATTTTTTTTTTGTAAACGTCAGAATGTTTTGATTTGACACTTTCAAACTAAAATATTTTGATTTTTTTTAAACAACGTTTTCAAAATGAAATATAATTTCAAAACAACTTTTAAAACATTTCATGGCACCTGAACAAAATGTGTATGTTTTATGTTCTGGTGAGAAAAACCATAATAATTCTGTTTTGATTTTAAATAGGTTTTGTTGCTCACTCATTGAACTTAAAAGCCAATAGCAAGGTAATATTTATTAGAGCTCAATGAATAACTGAATTGATTAGTTTTTCATTATTAATTTTGAACACGGTTATTGCACAAAAGCACACCTTTCATTTTTGTTCAGTTCAATTTTTGGCCTGTAGAAAGAAATGCATTTATATGACCCTTCCTACCATTTACCCCTTCTTTGTGGGAAGTGCTGCTTGTTTACCCTGCTTACTTCTTTACTAGTCTCTCTGTTGTCACTATTGCCACGAAACAAATACTTTCTCAACCGGAGATGCATTTGGTAACAGTTAGTGGAGTTTTTCTGTCTTTCTCCTGCATGGGGAACTCATGAAGTACACCACTCCCGAGTTTGATAGATCTGATTACCTTGAGGAGTACATTTCCAAGGCCACTCCATATTCTCCTACAAGTCACTGCAATAAATTTCATTGCCTAGTCAAAGTTAGATATTACATTATACAGCAATATCAGCAATCATAGTAAGTATACATACGGGGCCAAATTCTCTGCTGGTGTAACTACACCGAACACAACACTGTCAGATTACCAGAGAATTTAGGCCCAGAGTATCCACCTAAGTTTTACTTGTGATTTGTTAATTAGTATAGTAAGAGAGATCATTTATGAAAGATTGTCAAAGTGCTTCCAGATAAAGTTTCATTAACAAAAAGAATTTCTACCGTTCTGCTGAGGTAGCCAACTCAGCAGGCTATCTCTGACGGGAGTATGTCTCTTTTGAACTTTTTCTGCTTTTTCTTTCTTTGGTTCTGAGGGTAGATTTATTTTCTTAGTCAGGCACGTCACTTGCCTTCTTTCAAGTTATTGGGGTAGATCTGAAACACCCAGCATGGAGAACTTTCACTGAAGACAACAACAGTCCCACACACGGAACATTTGCAGCATTGTGTTCCGAGGACTCAGTCCTGAGCTAGCAGAGGTCAGGAAAAATAGCCCCTAAGGTAGTGGATACAGAGGCGGCCTTTGGCTATTGGGAGCCCTAGGCGAAGGCCCATTGTGGGGCCCCCATCTGCGGTCCTGCTCCTCCCCACCCCCTCCAGCCCCAGGCCCCACCCCCGATGTAGCCCTGGCCCCCTGAGCCAGCTCCTCCTCCTACTGCTGACTGAGGCAGACGTGGCTTTTGGGGTAGGCAGAGCAGGCGATGGGGCCCCTTATTATTCGGGGCCCTAAGCGTGCACCTGTTTCACCTACCTCCAAAGCCGCCTCTGAGTGGATATTGACCCTTGGCACCTGGCAAAAATAGGATCTTTTGAAACTGACATGTGATCTAACAGGGGCCAGAAATAAGAACCAACCTTTGAGCAGAATCCTGTGTGCCACATCTTTATTACAAGCAATTTCAAATCCAGCACATGTCAATGGGAGTTGAATGCTACTCACAAGATCAGTTTCTTTTTCAGAATACCACCATTCTAAGCAGTGGCCAGGAAACTTTGATTGGTTTGAAGGGAGTGAATTGTTCCTCAAGTTTTTGAACATATCTCAGCTCAATGTCCTTATTAAAATTAGAGCATCACAGAAATGTGCATTAGAATCAGTTATATTCACACTGCACAGAAGCATAGTGGCATGAAGATTATTATAAATCTGGTACTGCTTATTCATCTGTGACTTACTGATTTGGAAGAAAGTCCATTTGGTGTAGAAAGGGCTGCACAGAATTACTTGCACAGACAACATGACTGTGTAGACAACTAGCTTATAAAATTAAGTATAAGAGAAAATATTATGCAATAACGATGAGGACAGAAACCAAGTGGCCTTATCCTGTAAGACACAGACCAGGAGAAGGATTCAGAGGGTTATAGTATCTTGAGGGAGAAAGCAGACTGAAATCTCTGGTGCAGTGCTACCGAGCAGTCAGAGAGAAAAGCTGAGTTGTCTAAATAAAATGTACTAACTATAGAGGAAGAAACTATTTTAGTACAGTGCAAGGGAATGACCCAGCAAGGTATGCTATGTTTAATACAATGTATCTGGTTCTGTTTGCTTTATTATAGTGAGGATGCTATGAAATGGGGAAGGAAGAGGAGATTACAGTTGGAGCTGTTGACTCCATATCCATTCACGGGTATTCTTTTTTTTATTCGTATAGCACTTTGAATGTGCATGGCACTTTCTGGACAAAGAAAAGACAATGCCCATTTCTACGACAGCTTACAATCTATGGTCCTGATGCTGCCACGTGTCGAAAACCCTCAGTTCCCATTGCAGACAGTGGGATTTGAAGTGCTCAGTTTTCACAGGAGGCATTCCGCTCTTTGCATGTTCAACTCACAGATCATCTTCTGTAAAACCCAGACAACTTTTATTTATGAATGTTTGGGCTTGCTTTAATTTGTCAATTTTTTTTATACACTGAACTGCCAAAAAATACCCTAGTTGTGGCCTCACTAGTGCTCAATAAAAAACCAATCACTGGAATACTTCTGTTGAGGCAATCCAGCATCCTATTCGCTGCTTTTGTGATAGCACAGCACTGTTCATGCAGTCATTTTATTATCCACTATGCCTTTACAACCTCTCCTCTCACTACTGTCTACCCAATTATCTTCCATTCTTTGCTTGAGCGTTCAATTATTTCTTCACACACTAGGCACCTTACCTTTCTCCTTACAGAATCTCATTTTTTGATTTCAGAAATTTCTAATTTGCCAGGCTCGTTCTATATTTTTAAACTCTTGCTTTCCCCTTTGTTCATCTACAAATCTGAGGTCTGACCTGATAAAGGGAGCCTGATCAGCACCTCAGTATGTGCACTTCACAGCACATCATCTAACATGCCAAGAAAGCTAGAGACATTAAAGTGAATAAAATGCTATCTACTTGGTCCAGCAAATTTTGTCAATGAGCTCCTTCATTGTCATTTTGTCCCATTCCGCAGCATGTGGGGCCGCCCAGGGTGCATCAGCAGGGATCTACAAATGAAGGTAAAATAGTAAGCTTAAAGCATAGCATATTATTACCTAGTCACATTTAATTTGCAGCCCCAGGCCAGCTAATATAGTAGGTCAAATTTGCTCTCACCTACTGGTACACTGGTGTAAAGCTGGACTAGTTCTATTCAATCAACAGATATACTGGTGAAAATCCAAGTATAATTGAGGGCAGAATCTGGCCTTTTATACACACTGTAAAACTGAATTACAAGTCTCAACACATGAATACACTACCGTTCATTTGAATTGTGTCAAAAGAAAGGTATCGGGATACTTCTGGGGGAAGCATATAGTGTAAGTACATCATTTTATAGATACCTGATCCTGCAAAACCTTATAAATGTCAGTAACTTGTCATTGGGCACATAAAGTTATTTCTTTGTAAGTTTCTGTCAGATTGGCTCCCACTTTTGCAGGAAGATTATGGGACAGCTGACAGATATTTGAAAGATTGGAGGCCTCTGCAAAGATTTTTTTTTCCATATTGGGTGGGTCAAGAATGTTATAAGTTCAATATTTGCAGCCTTTAAAAATTGTCATTTTAAAAATCACATCACCCCAAGTTAGCTTGTAGTCCGGCTAATACAGTTGCACATCAATATCATAGTAACAGGTGTTTCTAGTAAGAGAGACCCTCCCCTACTCACACACTCCTGGCATGGCTTTCCTGGACCATCACTGTGGGTAAATAAGTGCTAAGCACATCTGCTGCTTTACCCCATCCTTGGGCAAGTGAACAGTCTTGAATTTGCCCTTTTGACAATACATTGGACAGCATAGCTGCAATGCCATAGGAGGTAGTACTCCCCTCCTAGTATGGATTAGTAACCTATTACTATTCTCCCCAAGCAAGGCAGGAATCTTTCCCTGGTGATGCACAATGCTTTGTCTGGGGCTGGGCAGCTGTACCTTTATAAAGAGGTGTCTGTTTAAACACAGTCTAATCCTTTACAGTCCCAGATTTGGCATTTTTAAAAGTCCTTTTGTAAAACAGCACAATTCAGTCTACAGTCTTTAGACATAAAATCACTTCTACCCTTTCAGTGTAGGTGCCCTGATATCTTTTAGTGTTTGTAGATGTTGTCCGACATTCCAGATGGGGATTCTGAAATCTATACCGGGGTTCTGAAACCTTCATATAAAAAAGCCCATTTTCTATGACACCAAGACCCATAGTGTCATCTCATGATAGATTTACATGCAGTCCACATTTACATCATACCTCTTTCCCCATTTCATCCATTGTTCTCCACAGATTGTTATAATCCAGGTAAGCTATGGGATTCCATATTGGAGGAAATGCACCATGGAATGGGTAGGACTTCCCCTAAAATATACAAGTAACCAACTGAGATACAAAACAGAAAATAGGTCAAGAGAAGGGGGCAGCACAAATTTAACAGGAGATGAAGTTATCCAAGCAATATTATAAACTTTCAATTTAAAAAGTATTTGTAAAATGAATCCTGGGCAAGTTTCTGCTGTGCAAAATGCTGAATAATAAGTAGGCCAGGTGACAAATGAGAAAATTTAATTGTCTCAATAGGATATCAAAATTCAGTTTTTGTGGCATCTGTTTTCAGACACTCTGAACAGATCAGATTTCAGCCATGCCTGTAGACTTGTCTACACATAAAAATAATGAAGAATAAGGGAGAGTGTGGATTTAAAGTAGGTTAGTGATTCTTGATTAACTCCATGTGTGGATGCTCTTATTCCAGAATAAGAATGTCTTGTTCTGGTTTCATTTCATCCACAAAATATCCTGAATAACTCCAAGATGTGGAAACAGCTATTCTGGAATAACTCCTCAGGAAGTCAAGTCCTAAATATTAAGTATATCTTGCTGCTAAGCCTGTTAGTGATGGATGAAACTGAGATTGATTTGGTGGTTCACATTGAGCAAGCAACCAAAAGTATGGATAAATGCTAAATAAGCTTCAGAACTATCTGAATATCTTTGACTGGAGTCACTGACCATCAGTCACTAGGCTTGACCATATTCTTATATGAGGCATCCTAAGACAACACTAGCATAAAAATAATTCTCTACTTAAACCAAACCACTACAAAAACCCTCCAGATGTTTTTGGCTTCAGGAGATAATTCTTGAAGCTTCTGAAGATGTTATCTATATAACTAAACCACAGTTGTATATATGCACGGCAGGACATGGACGCAGCTCCTGCGCGCGCATATAACTGATACAGCTATGTGCGTGCAGCAGCTGAATCCATGTCCATGCCGTGCATAAGCCTGTGGATTAGATAGCTCGCGCGCACGGCTGCCCTCCCGCCCACCCAGCGGCTCTCTGCACGAATCAGCATCACCTGTTGATCAGCGTCGCCTGTTGCTGCCTGGCTGCTGACTCACTGATTGGCCCGGTGACGCAGCCGGCAATGAGCCCGCCCATTCAATTTGCGATTCTTTAGAGAATCAGGGGTTTACTGGTATATATATATATAAATGGATATGCCATGAAGCTGTTGCAGCTATAGAGGCTACTTCAGATGACCCTGGGAAATAATTAAAAACAAAGTAATCCAATGACATACATTTGAACAGCTGGTCCCCTTGACAGCTCTTATCTGAATGAGGAGCTGGATCTCCAGTCAACATTTTTTCCTCACTAAATCATTCTGAACCTGCTTCTGCTCCTATTGAAATCAATGGAAAAACTTCAATTGATGTGTTTGTATGTGTGTTGGCAGTGGGGGCAGCTTTACAGGGTCAAATTATGTCTGTTCTAGTGCCGATGTTTTGAGATGAGAAGGGACAGGAGGCAGCTACAGTACGGCATGAGGAGTGTGCGTGTGTCCTGGTGTAACCTTCGGGTGGGCTAAATTCATTTAGTTGCCCTTCTCCAGTGCCTCACAGAAATCATTCCCAATCCCTATGGGGAAAGCAGCTGGAGACCCAGGATCCAGTCTGTACAGGACTCACGGCGAAGCTTGCTCAGAGCTACACTCACACATTAAAATACTGCTAAAACAAACATAACAATGAACTTTATTAACTACTAACTAAATGAACCTTATCCTAAGAAAACAAACTACAATTAACCAAGAACAATCCCTTGCATGAAAGATACCCAAGAGTCCCAAAGTCTGTGTGGAGTTCACCCAACTCTCAGCTACAGTCTCTGTTCCAGTGTGGAAGCTCGAGTGGCAAGAAATAGCTGTCCTCTTCTTTCTTTGCTGGGATCCTCTGTAGCATTCCATGCAGGCTTTCTCTTCTCCTCTGCAACCAGCCCTCAGTCCCATATGCATGTCTGCAAGGGCTGTCGCAAATGCCTCCTTTACATGGAGAAAACATCTTGTTCACTCCTGGCTCAGCTCCTCTCCAGAACACTGAGCACATGGTCTCCTTTCAAGGCAGCTCCTGCCTGCTGTCTGCTCAGGCTGCTGCTCTCCAGTCATCTGACTGACAACATCACATCACAGCAGCAGGGTACACTGTGGAGCATGCTCAAATTGCTACCACTCCCTGCTTCTGGAAGTTTCCAGTTGTGGGTCACTAATCTGCCCAACAACAGTAACCCACCCTCAGCAGGTCTCTCAGAGATAGCCTTTTCGGGCATATGGGTTACACTGGCATGGCCAGTAACATTTGATCACTCAGGAAGGTGTAGCCATGGTCTCTCTGTCTCCACACAATGACTTGAGGCCAAAGGGCTGCTGTGAGATGGGAGGAAAGGCGGGTTACCGTTGTCTCGGTTGTAGCAAGAGTTGATAGTGAATGTGCTCTCATAGCTAATCTCAGAGGCACAGCGCCAGCTCCTAGCTCAGCTCAGCATAATGTCTTGAGTCACTGCCGCCGCCTCCCATGCTCAGTGCTCCTCAGGCTCCAAAAGTCATTAAGGTTTTTCATTCAAATAATGTTGGGCACATAAAGCATGGTGTAATCCCTCTGGGCACTGGTACAAAGCTTGTTTTTCTCTGAGTTTTTTAGACACATTCTTAACCACCTGAGCCACAATTTCTCTCCCACACAACCCTTCCCTCTTTCTAGGGGTTTGTGGGGGAGGGGAATTGCTGTCCCTAATCTCTTCTCTCTGTCTCTACAATCTGGCTGCAGTCTGTGCACTTGCTGCTGTTAGAATGGAAGGAATGCTTCCAAGAACCAGCCCCAAATTCGTTCTTTGGATCACACAAACTCCTTTCTTCTTTTTGGGCAGCAGCTCTAAAGCGGACTTTGGAAGAGAACAAGCTGCGCTGTAGTGTACAGCACATACAAATGGACAGAAACGGAATCATGATGTGGTGGCTAGGACAGCAAAGGTCCTAGCTTTGGTAAACTGATGCTATTCCTAATGGATAAACGCTATAGAAAGTAGAAATGTATTATTTTTCTTATGGCTTTGTTTAGATCATATGCTGTACTTGTAAAGCTTAACTATTATTAAGCTGTCCAATTAATCGGGACTCTAGGTGCCTCTAAAATATCAGCAGCCATTTTCTCACCATATGGAAAACAAAGGGAATGCGACTGAAAGGCAAAGGGCCCGGTCTAAGTTCACCATCTCACTGCTTTAAGATTAATTATTACTAAGGCTACAAAGCTGGTGTTGCAACGCAAAGGTGACAAAAAGGGAGGAAATAAACTCTCCCTTCAGAATGAGTGACAGGATGAAAACTTAGTTCCCACAGCTCTATTTGCTACACGAATAGGTAGGGGGACAAACCCTACCCAACTCTTAGCTACAGAAAGCCAAGACAGATACAAGAAGGAGATTTTGTCTTCAAAAGAAATGCCGGGGGGGTGTGTTGTTTTTAATGTGTAACAAGATTTTCATATAACCTGGCAATATGATTACTGAACTCACTTTGGAAACAGACTATGTGTTAACACAGTGGTTCCCAACCTGTGGCCCATGGGCAAAAAGTGGCCCATGGGGGCTTTCAGCCCCCGGCTGCAGAAGGGAGCCGTTGCCAGCAGCATGCATGGCCCCAGTGCTAAAATACTGGTGCAGACTTCTTGCTGCAGCTAAGGGGATGGGAGGTCACCACTCCCCTCCCTTTGGCTGTAGCAGAGAGCACAGCAAAGCACTCTGCCTGAGTCCCTAGTTGCTGGGGTCCCTGCTGGAGCCAGAGGGAGGGAAGCATTGATCTCTCGCTGCCTAGAGACCCAGGTGGAGCCCGTGAAGCTCATGGAGTTACAGCACACGTATGGATTCCCTAGTGCAGCCAGGGGGACCGGAGATCAATGCAGGGGGAGGGGAGATCAATGAGGAGGAAGGCAGCCTCCTCGCTGAACTCCTTCTGTCTCGCTGCAGTAGAGGTTGCTAATGGAGATTGGTGGTCCTTCAGGGTTGTAACAATGATATCTGTGGCCCTTGAGCCAAAAAGGTTGGGAACTGCCGAGTTAACATAAAATATCTCACATTTTAAGCCTGTTTCACTCACCCCCAGGAAATGTTTACTTTTTAAAAAAGCTGGAGGGTCACTTTTGTAAAAGCTGTTTCAAAACAAATTACTCTCATCCTTCCCCTCCTCTCATTTACACCACGACACTCCTTTATCAGTGCCCACAGCCATGGAGGGATGAAAATAACTGACAGGAACTCTAGTATAGGCCTTTCTCCAAAGCAGCTCTGCCAATGTTAGCAACTGATTCCATTGAATTAGGCAGCAAAATGCTGAGACACTCCAAAAACTCTGCTCTGATTTATTGCACTTGGAACTCCTAATGTGACAGAGAGAATTCGCATGCCGTCTAGCCATACTGGACATGTGTTCTCCTGCACATTTCCCACTGCTGCACTAGCCCGGGCTCAGCTCCATAGGCGGGAGCAGTGATGCTAGAGTTAGTGCACGCTGGCTGCCAGCACCTTACCCACCATGTCATCTATGCCTGCTCAGGTCTAGAATTGTTTAGTTATGTCTGACGCTCATTTCTTCTTTTACTGTTTCCGATTATTGCCATTGCAGCATAGAGCTTGGGAGACACCGAGACGCCATCTCAGTCCAGGACCCCATGGTGCTAGGTGCTATTCAAATCCAGCATACAAAGATAGATCCTGCCCCAAAGAACTTACAGTCCAAACACTGAAATTATTGGGCTTTCGTTTCTTTTTCTGTTGCTGAATTGACACCGAAGCATTGGCTTGTAATTTAAGAGCTTTCACTAACTGACATGAATTTAATGGTATTTGGGGGCCTCATAAAGCCAATGTTAACTTCTATTGACACTGGTGGGCTCAGGCTTAGGCCTTGGGGAAGGCCTTAGATCAGCAGCTCTGAAGACTAAATTCTTCTGCTGACCTACAGCTTGGAGAGACTGAGCTTGCAGGACAAGCTGCACTAGTAAAGCTAATATGGAGATCTCATGTGACTTGCTTTAGAATCCACACAGAGCTCTGGCCCATCGGTTTCCACTGAAGGCATGCTTCTCTTCCATTCTCCGACCTGTACGTGACTAACTGGCTCTCTAAAGGAAGAGGTGGCAAGGCTCACTGGGTCCTTTATTTACCTCCTCTAACCTTGTCAAGATCTAGAGATTCTAATCCCAAGGGCTGGATTGCTCCCTCAGAATTAGTCCCTTCTAGAAGAAGAGGTGTGACAAGCTTTTGGTTCTGGCCATGTCTGCAGAACTAACCCTCCTGCCCTGAACCCTGTGGAGAGACCTCAGTGAAGTCTGGGGTCTGTAAGTGGCTAAATAAGGATGGGGAAGAGTCAAGAGGGATGCACATTTTACTCCTCTTAAACCAAGGAATTAGAACAGGAGATAGTTAATAGTGCCTGAGGCTGCATTAATGTCTATGTGTGCTTCTGCGCCAGGGAAACCACCTTCAGGAGGAGTGGGATCCTAGAGGGAGAAGTAGCTGGTGAAGTCTTTGACTCTATGACTCCAGTAGAGCTGCACTGCCAGAGAGATGGTGGGACTGGAATTAGAGATCCCTAAATCTGCCATTTAGACACAGGACCTCCATGCAGATGGCCTGGCTCTCTTGAAGATCTGTGGAGCATGCAGGAGAGCAGGGATGAAAGCTGCTGCCTCAGCCTAAAGAGCTGATCCTAGGAAAGCTTCAAGAGGGAAACCATCTGTCTATACAGATTCTTATCCTGGTGTCCATCGCCGTTGTTTTTGAAAACCTTCCATCCATGCCACCTTCTTGCATGGATGTTTCAGGGGAGGGGAGAATCCAGGCCAAGTGGTTCCTGGCCTTTGAGTTTATACAATTGCTTTTAAAATTTGCTGAATCCCAAAGACAGCCTCAGTGGAATCTGTTTTTTACTGCACTAAGCAAGGATTGAAATTCTCTTGGTTTTGTGCTAGCTATTATGTTCTGGGTGGATCATCTTAACTACTGTTTCTCTAAGTGGAAAGCAAATAGTCGACTGGCTTGGTTCCCATGATAACCACAAGGCTGCCTGACTAGCCCAGAGGGTTTATTTAATTTTTCTTTCCCTAGTGCGATGAGCACTTTTCTACAGACTTCAGATTGTTTTCTTTTGTTTGGTGTTGGGTAAGTAAATCAGGAAGGCAGCAGGATTAAAATCTGAAGCTCTGTAGCTCAGTGTTTAGCAAAAGCAATTTGAAGAGAAGCTCTGTTAGAGCAATGCTATGAACGTACAAGCCTAAGTTGTGGCATTTAGCCCTGGGTAGGATGCACTTTGGAGCCATCCTATCCCAGGCAAAGTTCAGGGAGAGGCAATCCCATGCTGAGCTTCAAGGTTTGCAAGGGAAGTGCACGGCTGCACCAACCTTGCGGATGGCATGGCCAACTCCTATCTGCTGATCCAGGGACAGAGGTGCATCTGTTTGTGCATGTGTGTGTGTTGAAAACTGTCTCCTCCTCCCTACCTCCTCTGGGGCAATGTGCACCACAAATGATACTTGAAAAGAGCAGTCCCTGTGCTCCCCTGAATGCAGCAACTGGGATTATCCTTGGGTTTTGCACAATGCAGCCTGGTTGGGTTGGTCATAAGCCAGACTGCGCAGAGATTTGTGAACTACAGAATGGGGTGGCTCCTTATGCCATTGAGGTGGCTTTTTATGCCATCGGCCCTTCTCCTAAGTGCTTGTGGAGAAGAGACAAGGACATACCAATTTAGAATGTTCTGTTTCCTCTTACTTGATCTGATTTTGCAGTTCACAAATCCCTATGAAGTCTGGCTCACACTCTCACCTGCTGCACTCTCATCTTTTAATCTTATGGGACATCACACTGCAGCTGGCAGCGTGCTTCCCAGTGCATGTAGGCAGGCATGCTAGTTCTGCATGAGCTACTGTACTAAAAGGTAGCCAGGGGTAACTTGGGTGGCTGGGTAGGCTGCCACCCAACTCTGTATCTGAAAGGTCTGGGTGGGTTTGTATTCAAGCAGCGAGTTTGAGCTGCCACTCCCAGCGTCACTGCTATTTTTAACGTGCCAACATGTGCCTGTGTGCCCAAGTTGGGAAGCATGCTCCCAGCTACAGTGTAGATGTACCCTTGGTGTGGAAGAAGTAGCTCTATGTAAAGATACAAAGCTTTACATACAAACAATCGCCATTAGCCAGAAGCTCACGTGCCTTGAAAATGCTGAATTAGTTCAGCACAACCAAAATTAAAATAAAACAAAGTCCCTGAGCTGCCTATTGATTTTTTTATGGCAGTGTGAATGCTGCAATCAGACTCAAGAATGCTGCACATTTGGTAGGAGGAGCTTCATTTAACACCACAGCCAGGCACCAACAGCGATGGTTTCTAGAGGCTCCTGTTCAACTGACGTGAAAGTGAAAATGGAGGATAATGGGACTTCCAAGGAAAGCAACAGATATCAGACAAAAAAGAGTGCTGTCAATCAAATCTGTGAAAGTAGCAGTCCCTCTGTTCTCCTTTACCCTAAAACACTCTTAATGGCCATGGGGACAGTACATCAGGAAGAAACTTGCTGGAAAGATAATCTACTCTAGTAGCTAAACAAAATATACATGCCAAAAATAAAAAAAATCTATTTGGCATGCCAGGATACACACTAGCTTTTGATTCACATTGGTTGGCTTGGTAACAAGTGGAATTGTGTCTATAGAAAAAGCCAGACAGCTGATTTGGATTTCCCAGATAAATAGCAACTGCAAAGGAAACCCATCTAAAAGCCCAGTAGAAGCCCATGGTTCCTTAGAAGTGCAATCAGTATAATGCACTTTAAAAATTCCTTCCACACAAGAAAGTTAATGAAATGTCCTGGAGTGCTCTATACCCATTTGGTTGCTTCCGAGATCAGGAAAGCCATGTAGTCCCTGGAGTCTAAGCCAAATAATTCCTAGCAGTATCCTGGAAGCATATAGCTAGAGCAAAACCATCCTGACTCATGTGTGGGGAGACATGATGTATGGCTGAACAAGTCCAGCAAAGTCCAAAGTTGGCCTGGGCTTCCTGTAAAAAATAAGCCATTCCCCTTTCTGATCTCAGCACGCTTGGAATGTGAACTTCAGAGACATGCACTTGGGAATGGAGCTCCCTGCTTAACCACAGCTAAACAAACAGCGTGTCAACACTTAGCTGAGACAGATAATATACTACAGTTAAAGAGAAATGTTTGAAATCTTGCCTCCGAGTGCTTTCCATTCCAGCATGGAACTTGGTAGCCATCTTGCAACTGACAATTAATTAACCCGGCAGTTTACACAGCAAATATTTTCCACATAAATAAAAGAATTTCTGGGACATCGTTCTATGCATCAAATGGTTTGTTAACGAACTGTACATTTTCTGGGAAGTGCTATTGTTGTAATTTAGATTTAAGTAGCACCTGCTTTTTGCTAAGCATTGTCCATAGCCCCTACCCTGAAGAGTGCATAATTTAAGAAGCCAAGAAATATATGAATGGGAAGGAGAGGAATAAAACATAGAAGCAATGTATACATTCCCTTGGATACCCCTGAATCTAGTTAACATAGATAACTTCCTGTACGTAACTCAATAAAAGTGGATCTTGAGAATGGATTCAAAGGGATGGAGGGTAGTCGCCACCCGAGAATAGACTATAATGCAAAATCCCAGGGGAAAGAAGAAAAAGAGTAATGGAGATCCCAGAGGAAGAAAGCAAGAGGTTGAGGGCTGGAATGTGCAGTAGAAGAAGAAATAGATCACACTATTAGGTTTTATCCTACTGTTTATGGCCTTCTCACATAGACAACTGAGAAGGAGGAAATCTGAGATGCATTTATCTATACTTGGAGCTGAAAACATGGAATAGACACACTAGCAGTCATTGAGGCTATGTCTACACTGGGGAATTTAGGTCAACTTTACTAAATCGACTTTAATAAGTAGACTTTAAGTCGACTTAGAGAGTCCATACAGGACTCCCAAGACGACTTAAGGTGGGCCATACTAAGTTGACTTAGAGAGTCTACACTAGACTCTCTAAGTCAACTAGTTAGGTAGAGGGGGAGGCGAGGATCCTTTGGAGCCTCAGCTCCCCAGGCTAGGAGGGCTTGTCCTGGGGAGAGCCAGCCCTGCACAGCAGCTGGAGCGCAGGTCTCCCGTCCTCCCTCCTGGCCGGGACTGCTCCGAGACCCGTGCTCCAGCTGCCGAGCAGCCGGCAGCTGGAGTGTTGGTCTCCCGCTCTCCTTCCTGGCTGGGACCGCTTGGTCCCAGCTAGGAGGGAGCGTGGGTCTCTCTTCTCCCTGGGACCACTCGGGTCCTGGCTAGGAGGGAATGCGGGGCTCGCTTCTCCCTGGGACCACTCGGGTCCCGGCTAGAATGGAGCACGGGGCTCCCTTCTCCCCAGGACCCGAGTGGTCCTGGCTAGAAGGGTTCCCTTCTGCCCGGGACCTGAGAAGTCCCGAGCAGAAGGGAGCTTTTAATTCTGCTTCTTATTCAGCAAGACACTTCCACTCTGAAGATTAGGGAGAAGCGTGGTCATTAGTTAAAGCATGTATAATGAAATATGGGACAAAGAAATCTGGATCTGCTGTGTCAAAATGGATTAAAGGGTATGAATTTAGGTGTCCTGCTAGAGAAGACATGCAGATCCATTTAAGACACAAAGGGGTCCATAATTGAATATAAATTAAATACACTAGATCAGATGCTCAAATAATACAAATCAGCAAAGTTTCATTGACGTTATTGGAGCTACAACAATTTACACAAACTGAAGATCTGGTCCAACTGATTTTGTGAGCTTTGTAAGAGAAGTGGAGCTGCTATGTAACAATCTAAGAACACTGAGATGACAATTTTAGGAACACTGTATGTGACCTGCTGAGTGAGGGTTAGTTATTGTGTCTAGCGTTAACACTTTTCTGTATGAATGTACTGATCTAGCTTAAGTGGGGACGCCCGGAAAAAACAAACAGGAGGAAGACAATGGTGCAGATATGTATGGCACATACTTGCAAGGCAACGGGCAAAGCCATTTGTTTTGACGACTTCAAATCCTGTCTCCAACAAAGCTCTTCTGACAAGAGGGGGAACGAACAGATCAAAGAGTGCGTTTACACTTATAAATTAGGTCGATTTAAGCAGGCTTAAGTCAACTTAATTTAATCCATGTCTACACTGGGCTTTCCTTAATTCGACTTAAAGTGCTCCTTAAGTCGAATTAGGGAAAAACTAGTTCGAATTAATAACACCTAGTTGTAATTCGAACTAGTGTCTAAGTCGACTTTTTAAAAGTCGACTTAGCCAGTGTAGATGCCCTAAGAAAGTCGACTTGGTTGACTTAGGGCAGGGAGGACAAGGGAGCACCACATGGCTCCCTGGCAGAAGGGAGCCACTATGGCTCCCTTGTCCTGAGGAGCCCCTGCTCCCTTCTCTCCAGACCTGCGGCTTCCCTACCAAGGGACCTGCGGTTCTGGGGAGAAGGGTTCCCCAGCCAGGGCTCCAGTGGGAGGGGATCTCCCACTGAAACCTTGGCTGGAGAGCCTGGGAGGCAGGCGGCTGGTCCAGCAGAGCCAGCCACGCGCCAGCTGACTGTGCCGGGACACAGAAGCCGCTCCTGGCTCGTCCTGGCAGAGCCAGCCTTCTTGCCAGGACTGCGGGGCTCCCTTTCCCCCGGGACCTGCACTCCAGCTGCTGATCAGCCGGCAGCTGGAGCGTGGGTCTCCCGCTCTTCTTCCTGGCCAGGACTGCACGGTCCTGGGTAGGAGGGAGCGTGGGGCTCCCTTCTCCCCAGGACCCGAGTGGTCCAGGCTAGGAGGGTTCCCTTCTGCCCATGACCTAAGAAGTCCTGAGCAGAAGGGGGCCCGAGTGGTCTGGGGCAAAAGGGAGCTCCATGCTCCCTTCTCCCCCGGACCACTCTGGGGCTTGCTGCCTGGGGAGACCCAGCCCCACGTGGGGCTGGCTCTCCCCAGGACAAGCCCTCCTAGGCTGGGGAGCCGAGGCTGCAAAGGAGCCTCGCCTCCCCCTCGACCTAACTAGTTGACTTAGAGAGTCTAGTGTAGACTCTCTAAGTCAACTTAGTATGGCCCACCTTAAGTCGACTTAGAAGTCCAGTGTGGACTCTCTAAGTTGACTTAATAAGGTCGACTTAAAGTCGACTTATTAAAGCCAATTTAGTAAAGTCGACCTAAATTCCCCAGTGTAGACATAGCCAAAGAGCTACAACCTTGTAAAATATTACTTGGAGGCAGTGTGATCAAAAAGACTAAGCAGCTTTCAGAGGAAACTCTCAGTAAAGCAGGGGGAAAGAAATGGTTTGTGAGTTAAGGGAACAAATTATGCCAGCCAGACCTGAGGAGTCTCAGCGGGATCTATAGGAAGCTTAGAACTACCAGCATCCCCATGTAGAAGATGATCAATGCCTAGTTAGCTGAATTATTTACATGTCAGTATATTCATAAATGGCATATTTTGAGTGTGGTTAAAAAAATAAAATGTAGTTTTAAAAATAATTTAAAATACAAAACTGTTTGTGTGCTTCCAGGAGTGGGAATTCCCTATCACAAACTCTGTTTCTCAAGGCCCACTTTCACTTTTCAAATGTTATACATATTTCTTCAGTGAGGAAGAAATAACATTCCGTAAAAGTGTCGTTTGTGCAAGCAGCTCCTCAGCTATTAGAATGAAAATGGCCACTGGCTCAGGCAGCAGGCAACCTGCAGAACCGATCAGCCATTATCCTGGTGTCACTGCATTTAAAGACAAGAAGTTATGGAGACTTTCAAGGAAAAAAAAAAAGGTACTGTGACCAAACAGCCTGGGAGCTTTCAATTTGTTTAGATGTGGACCTGGCAAAAAAGTAAATAGTTGTAAGAGAAGTAGCTCTTTGTTTATCATTTACTCTTCATAGGGGTCATAGAGTCTCAAAAGCTATATGGGTGGCTTTCCCCCCCTCACGTCAAATAAGAAAATTAAAAAAAAAAAAATCAAAGAGCAAAGAACTTTCACATAGAGCTACACAGAGCTGCAATAAATGTTTCTGATTAGAGTTTTAAGAGCTTGCGAAAGCAGAATGCAAAAGATTGGACAGCCTTCCAGAAATCTTGATGCTCTACCAACCATATTTTAAAATATAATTAGATGTCAAATTTGTCCTGTATTCAGTTGTTACAGTTGGATTGAATCATGGGTTCTGGAAGGGCTCCAAAAGTAGGGGAGGAAGCTTGGAGTTGCAACACCACTTAAATTTGGCCTGCCCACTCTGCTGTCATGACAACAGAGGAAGGGTGACACTATTGCCCATCTGGAGCCAAAGGGGTTGGTGTGGCCCTTGCTTAGTTCAGGTTCTCAGAAATGGTTCCCCTCTGTTTTAAAGGTGAGCAATAGTCATTTCCTCTCCTCCCCCCATGACTGAATATATTTTACACCTACACTGAAAAAGAGAATCTTTGTTACAATTGCCAATAAACGAAAATAGAAGAACAATATTTACCACAGATACATGCATATTGAACTACCAAAAAGGCACTTTACACAGATTTTTTTCCATAGATGCCAGTATTTTCCAAAGTTCAACACTCTCATTAGCTGTCTGTGCAAAAAATAAAATAAAATAAAATCTTACCTTCACATAATGGATGAGACGCTGTGCTACATTCACTTTATACGTCTCTATACCCAACTCCTTGGACAATCGGAGGATTCGGTTTTGGGTAGGTCCTATATATGATCCACCAACATCTACATAGTTAACTTGTTTGTTCTGTCAGAAGAAAAACTGCAAGATTCAGAAAAGCTAGAGGATGCCCTGCAACAGAAAGCTCTAGGAAGAAGGTCTTAGGTATTGCTACATCTCTACAATGACCTTTGTCCTATATCCATTGTAGTCAATGACAAAACTCCCTTTATTTAAGTCTATGCTACTAAGTTAGGTCAAGATAAGGCAGCTTATGTTGACTTAACTATGCAAGCTTGCATACTACAGCCTTGTTCCCACTGATGTAAGAGCCCTACTTTATCAACATAACTCCAGAAGAAGTGTTGGGCTTATGTCGGTCTAGTTAAGGCCATGTTGGCTATCTTGTCAATTTCAGAGCAGTGAAACTGACAAGAAAAAACAGCTTCTGGCTCTTCAACGGGCCTGCTGGTAGGTCTCCACTACAGGTGGTAGCCCAGCTTCGGCTGCATCCTGGGCTCCTCACTCCAAACGGGGAGTCTTGCTGCCCTCTGGCTCCCTGCCTGGAGCATGACCCCCCAACTGGACTCCTGAAGTAGATCTCCCTGCTGGAGGTGAGAAGCTCTAGGCAGCTTTCCCCCAATTCCTAGCTGGGAGCAGGGTAGCGAGAAGCCCAGAGAGCAGCTGGGCTCCTGGCAGAGAGCTCATGGAACTGAGAGAACACCCCACACTGCCCTTCTCCCATTGGTGGAAGTGTTCCTTATGAGGACATGCACCACCAAAAGGAGAGCAGTGTGTGGTCATCAGCCATTGCAGTAATTACCTCGATGACTGTAAGTTGACCTAACATTGGTCGGCTTAAAGGTGTAGTGTAGACATGCCCTTAAATGAGTACAAGGGCTTGTTAGTCTTTAAAACTGCCACAGGACTCTTTACTTGTTTTGCTATAATAGCAGCGGTAGCTGATGTCCACACTGCTATCCTTGGGTTGGTGGACTGCATCCTCACCAGGACCATTTCTACTTACCTAAGGGGACAGTGTGGGGGGAGACAACAGTTCCCTGTGGACTTCCCCCACACTGATACCAGTCAGGACATGGGAACTTCCCTTCTCCCAGGCCAGGAGCCAGCTGTAGCCTCCAGCTCAGAGCAGGGCTGCGGCAGTGTGCTTACAGGCTCACAGCTGAGAGGCAGCCTCCTGTGCTCCAGCTGGGAGTCGGCTGCAGCCCCCTGCGGCTTGCCAGTACCAGCTGGCAGCGGGGCTGTAGATAGCATCAAAGAATCAGAGAATCTTAGGGTTGGAAGGGACCTCATGAGGTCATCTAATCCACCCCCCAGCTAAAAGCAGGACCACTCCCACTACATCATCCCAGCCCACTAAATCTAACCAGGCCTTAAATGTTTCCAAAGATGGAGATTCCACCATCTCCCTAGGTAGCCCATTCCAATGCTTCACCACCCTACTAGTGAGAAAGGTTTTCCTAATATCCAACCTTGACGTCCCCAGCTGCAACTTGAAACCCTTGCTCCTTGTTCTGTCCTCTGTTACTACTGAGAATAGCCTACCTCTCTCCTCTTTGGAGCACCCCTTCAAGTAGTTGAAGGTTGCTATCAAATCTCCCCTCAGTCTTCTCTTCTGTAGACTAAATAAGCCAAGTTCATAGAATGTTAGAATAATAGGGTTGGAAGGGACCTCACGAGGTCATCTAGTCCAACTCCCTGCTAAAAAGCAGGACCACTCCCACTAAATCACCCCAGCCAGGCTTTTGTCTAACCGAGCCTTAAAAATCTCCAAAGATGAAGATTCTACCACCTCCCTAGGTAGCCCACTCCAATGCTTCATCACCCTCCTAGTGAGAAAGCTTTTCCTAATATCCAACCTTGACCTCCTCAGCTGTAATTTGAAACCATTGCTCCTTGTTCTGTCCTCTGTTACCATCAAGAACAGTCTAGCTTCCTCCTCTTTGGAGCATCCCTTCAAGTAGTTGAAGGTTGCTATCAAATCTCCCCTCAGTCTTCTCTTCTGTAGACTAAATAAGCCTAGTTCCTTCAGTCTCTCCTCATAAGTCATGTGCCCAAGCCCCCTAATCATTTTCGTTGCCCTCCACTGGACTCTTTCTAATTTGTCCACATCCTTTCTGTAGTGGGGAGCCCAAAACTGGACACAGTATTCCAGATGTGGCCTGACCAGTGTCGAATAGAGGGGAATTATCATATCCCTCGATCTGCTGGCAATACTCCTACTGATGCAGCCTAATATGCCATTGGCCTTTTTGGCAACAAGGGCACACTGTTGGCTCATATTCATCTTCCCGTCCACCATAACCCCCAGGTCCTTTTCTACAGCGCTGCTACTTAGCCAATCGGTCCCCAGCCTGTAGCAGTGCATGGGATTTTTGCATCCTAAGTGCAGGACTTCGCACTTGTCCTTGTTGAACCTCATGAGATTTCTTTTGACCCAATGCTCCAATTTGTCTACGTCTCCCTGAATCCTATCCCTGCCCTCCAGCGTGTCTACCATTCCCCACAGCTTGGTGTCATCTGTGAATTTACTGAGCGTGCAATCTATCCCATCATCCGGATCATTAATAAGATATTGAACAGAATCAGCCCCAGGACTGACCCTTAGGGCACTCCACTCATTATTGGTTGTTAACTAGACATTGAGCTGTTAATTCCTATTTGCTGAGCCCAATGATCTAGCTAGTTTTCTATCTACCTTACGGTCCATTCGTCCAACCCATACTTCCTTGACTTGCCAACAAGAATGCTGTGGGAAACCGTATCAAAAGCTTTGCTAAAATCGAGGTATATCACATCGACGGCTATTCCCACATCCAGAAATCCAGTCTCTGCAGCCTCTCAGCCCCCAGTTGGGAGCCCAGTGGCTTCCCAGACAGGCTCCTGCCTGCCCCCATTCCTTCATTGTCAATTTCATGGCTCTAATAGACAGCTCCTCCACTACTTTAAGGGGACTCTTACCTCTGCTGACAAAGGCCTGATGCCTCTAGCAGAGGTGGTTTTATTTTATCAGCTGAATAGGGCAGTGTTGTCAGCAGGGAGGTCACGGTAGTGTGTACATCAGGACTCTTTTGTTGACAAAAGCTGACTTTTGTCGACAAAACTCTCTAGTGTAGACCAGACCATAGTGATGAACTGTGAGTTCATGGACAACAGAGTCTTGTGGCACTTTTAAAGACTAACAGGTTTATTAATCGCATGAGCTTTCGTGGGAGAAAATCCCACTTCGTCAGACGCTTTGAAGATAGGAAAGTTACAGAGTGGGAGGAAATTAAATGCAGGGGAGTGTATGACATAGCATCAGGTCAGGCTGTAACAGCAAATCAAAGTAGGTGTTAGGATTCAAAACACTGGGGAACAGCACATAGAGGAGGGGGAGGTCAATTCACTTGATGTAATGCGAGAAAAATCCATAGTCCCTGTTTAACCCCAAGACAACTGAGTCAAATTTGCATATAAGTTCAAGTTCTGCAGACTCTCTTTGAAGCTGTGATTTGTTATTCATCTGTTTCAACACAGCTATTAACAAATCGTTAAGGGAGTGGGCAGGGAGATTGAAGTGTTCCCCTACAGGTTTTGCAGTGTTGCAATTTCTGATGTCAGATTTGTGTCCATTGATTCTTTGGTGCAGAGACTGTCCTGTCTGTCCAATATATAAGGCAGAGGGGCATTTCTGGCACATGATGGCATAAATCACATTGGTGGATGAGCAGGTGAACGAACCCTTGATGGAGTAGGTGGCATGATTAGGCCCTGTGATGGTGTTATCAGTGTAGATATGAGGGCAAAGTTGGCAGCGTGGTCTGCTGCAGGGCTGTGTTCCTGCTTTAGTGTTTCTGCTCTGTGATCTGTAGTTGCTGGTAAGTATCCTTTTAAGATTAGGGGGCTGTCTGAAAGCAAGGAGAGGTCTGTCTCCCAAGGCTTGAGAGAGTGAGGGATCATCTTGTAAAATAGGCTGTAGATTTTTGATGATGTGTAGAAGAGGTCTGGCTTGGGGGTTGTAGGTGATGACCAGTGGCGTTCTGTTGTTATTTTTCATGGGCTTCTCCTGCAGTTGTTGACTTCTGGGTACCCGTCTGGCTCTGTCAATTTGTTTCTTCACTTCTGTGGGTTTGTACTGTAGTTTTAAGAATGCCTGGTAGAGATCCTGAAGGTGTCTGTCTCTGTCTAAAGGGTCAGAGCAAATGCGGTTGTATCTTAGGGCTTGACTGTACACAATGGATCGTGTGGTGTGTCGAGGATGGAAGCTCGAGGGATGTAGGTAACTATACCGATCAGTAGGTTTGCGGTATAGCGAGGTCTTTATGTGTCCATCGCTAATTTGCACGGTAGTGTCCAGAAAGTGGATCTCTTGTGTGGAGTGTTCCAGGCTAAGTTTGATCGTGTTGTGGAAATTGTTGAAATCTCTATGGAAATCTTCAAGGGCATCTTTACCATGGGTCCAGATGATGAAGATGTCATCAATATAGCGTAGGTAAAGTAGGGGTGCTTTGGGATGAGACGTGAGGAAACGTTCTAAATCGGCCATAAAGATGTTGGCATATTGTGGGGCCATGCGGGTACCCATGGCAGTGCCACTGACTTGAAGGTATAGATCATCTTCAAATCTGAAATGGTTGTGGGTGAGTACAAAGTCACAGAGGTCAGCCACAAGTTTAGCTGTGTCATCATCCTGGATGGTTCTTCTAATATCTTGTAATCCATCCTTGTGGGGAATGTTAGTGTAAAGAGCCTCTACATCCATAGTGGCTAGGATGGTATTTTCTGGAAGACCATGAATGGATTGGATTTTTCTCAGGAAATCTGTAGTGTCTCTCAGATAGCTAGGTGTGTTGATAGCATAGGGTCTTAGGAGAGAGTCCACATAGCCAGATAATCCTGCTGTAAGCGTGCCAATGCCTGAGATGATGGGGCGTCCGGGGTTTCGTCTTTTATGTATTTTTGGTAGTAGATAGAATATCCCTGGACGGGGTTCTGGCGGTGTCTCTGTCTTGATTTGTTCTTGTGCTGCTTTGGGGAGTTTCAGATCTGTACAGATCACAGAGCAGAAACACTAAAGCAGGAACACAGCCCTGCAGCAGACCACGCTGCCAACTTTGCCCTCATATCTACACTGATGACACCATCACAGGGCCTAATCATGCCACCTACTCCATCAAGGGCTCGTTCACCTGCTCATCCACCAATGTGATTTATGCCATCATGTGCCGGAAATGCCCCTCTGCCTTATATATTGGACAGACAGGACAGTCTCTGCGCCAAAGAATCAATGGACACAAATCTGACATCAGAAATTGCAACACTGCAAAACCTGTAGGGGAACACTTCAATCTCCCTGCCCACTCCCTTAACGATTTGTTAATAGCTGTGTTGAAACAGATGAATAACAAATCACAGCTTCAAGGAGAGTCTGCAGAGCTCGAACTTATATGCAAATTTGACTCAGTTGTCTTGGGGTTAAACAGGGACTATGGATTTTTCTCGCATTACATCAAGTGAATTGACCTCCCCCTCCTCTATGTGCTGTTCCCCAGTGTTTTGAATCCTAACACCTATTTTGATTTGCTGTTACAGCCTGACCTGATGCTATGTCATACACTCCCCTGCATTTAATTTCCTCCCACTCTGTAACTTTCCTATCTTCAAAGCGTCTGACGAAGTGGGATTTTCTCCCACGAAAGCTCATGCGATTAATAAATCTGTTAAGTCTTTAAAAGTGCCACAAGACTCTGTTGTCTTTCTACAATAGACTAACACGGCTACCTGTTTGGAATGTGAGTTCATGGTAATGCTCTAATGACAGTTTGATCAGTATTGTTTTCAATTCTGTCTTTTTAACCATTTAAGGCTCTTACAACATGAGAAAAGCAATGCTAAAATCTAAATAAATGACGATTAAAGAAATATCTGTATCCCTATCTTTTCAGAATCCATATTGCGCTGTGTTTCTGTTCTGAAAAAAAGCCTCTTCTGCACATCTGCAGAAGGTCTCCTCTATTGATAGTTACAAACTGAAAACTCATCTGGTAACAAAGCTTGCCTTCTTTATCTAGATGCTTACACAGCTCCTAACTTTGTTGTGTCTGAGCACCTCACTAGGAATATTTGAAAGCAATAATCCCTTTTCCAGCATCACAGGACTGTGATATAATGCTAAGTGAACCTTTAACACCACTGAATTAGTGCCTAGCAGTGAAGGAGCTTCATGCAGAACTTGGAACAGTGTCAGATACACTTGGATGAAAGCACAAAGGAAGACACACATACTATTGCTAGCAGGCTGATTTCCCAAGACAATAATTCAGTTTGATTGTGTTTATAGCAAGTGTTTTAAACCAAGTATTTTTAGCATCAGAAGGATGTTGTTTATGTGCTGGGATTTCAAGTACAATGGTTGCTACTGAATATCAATATTTATCTGCAGTTACCATATAGCGATATCTAAACAGTCTTAAGCATCTCTCTGTATTTAGATTGAGAAATAGCTGCAATATCTGAACACCACAGTGTGATATCGCAAAGAAATTCTTATTTTGTTAATGACAACCGATGTAGTTGGGAAACAAAGAACAGTATATTTCTGTAATGGTTTTGTTACAGAGCGTTTAATAGGGAAACAGCATTGACAGATACATCAGAGCTATAATGACAGAGCCTTATGTCACACTAATATTCAAGACTCTTGATTGTTTTTTGTCACTGCGATCAGTGAAAGTTTTCATTATCCACAGCATTGTACCCATATAGAAAGAGGCGGTCCCACAGTCGCCCTCAACTGACACTTTTGGTTCTTCCGCAAGACAATCCTGGCTGTGTACAGCATCTGTAACAACCCTGTATTTTCTGGCAGCCCTATGACACCCATTGAGAACTATTATTCCCATTTGTCCAACGAATAAGGTTGAGGGACTTAATCAAACCAGCTACTCCATCAGGGACTCATTCACCTGCTCATCCACCAATATGATATATGCCATTATGTGCAAACAATGCTCCTCTGCCTTATACGCTGGACAAACAGGACAGTCTCTACACAAAAGAATGAACACAAATCTGACATCAGAGCTGGCAACATTAAAAAAACAATAGATCATTTCAATCTCCCTGGCCATTCTGTGCTCATCTGTGGCTATCCTTAAACAGGTTTATTCTAGGTCAAGGCTCAAAGACAGACTTCAGAGTTAGAATTCATATACAAATTTGATACCATTAACTCGGGTCTGAATAGAGATATTTTTTGGCTTTCTCATTATAAACAGTGATTGCCACCTCTCTCACCCTCTCTATCTGTTGTTCCCTCAGTTTGAAACAATACAATCTGTTTGATTTGCTGAAATAATCTGACCTGATCATGTGATTACATTTATTTCACTGCATTTATCCCTCCTTCTCGTACTTTCTTCCATTTTCAAGTGTCTGACGAAGTGGGATCTCTCCCACGAACGCTCATGCAATAAAAAAAATTGTTAACCTTTACAGTAATACCCATTTTAGAGACCCACATTTTTCAAGAACCTCTTACCATCTTTAGCCCACTTCTTGGCTGTGGCAGAAGGGGTACTATGCACCCACAAAATAAAGCATTACTACTGTCAAAAACCACTTACCCTAATTGTGAAAGTCCTTCCTCCAACTCTGTCCCGGGCCTCTAGAACCACAACACTAAGCCCAGATTCATCTAGCAGCTTGGCTGCTGACAGACCTATAGGGAAAAGAGACACCATCATTTTAAAGTAATTGGCAATGATCATACTTATACCAAGCAAGAACGGCTTTTAAAAACAACAAACTACATGGCCAGAATTTCCCATACTGTCTTGAGAAGCCTTGAAAAGGCTGACAGGCATTAGTACCCTATTAAGTATGAAATGTGTTTTCACTGCAGAATTATCTGGTTAACATCAACTTTGAGTTCTCTGCATAAGGAATACTGGGAAAGAGAGAACCCCGAAGACTCGAGCTTCATTTTCCAAGGTTTAAAAAATGTATTAGTTTGTTTTCAGCAATAAAATATTCAGTGCAGGGAACTGACTCTTACTATGTGTTTGCCCAGTGCCTAAATAGATAGGCCTTCAGCCTTGGTTGTGTCCTCTACGTGGTATCAATAATTTATTATAATGATATATAAAATGGCACATCTCAGGAAAGCAGCCTTTCCTATTTTTTCTCTCTCCTATCAACTTTTGGTCTCACTCCCTGCCACTGTCCTCACCAAAGTCAGAAGTAAAAGGTGTATTTGAGGAAGGGATTTATTTTAATGCAGTAGAGTTTGGTCCGGGCAATTACACTGGCTGAGTGTGGCTGCTTTGCATGAGAAATTATTTTCTCTTCCTGATGATCTAATTACAAGACCATATGATGAAGACCAGAGACACAGAGAAATCAATAGGATAGCAATCCTCTTTGCTTTTATGAATGTGAACCAAGACTGTAAAAAATAATCATGAGTTTGTTAAACCAGATTCTCTCATTGCCCCATAGGCTGATTTGGCATAGAGCTTCTGTTAGTTTTCTGTGGTATAGGAAAGAGACCTACAGTACGGAACAGAAATATCATATCTGTGTTGATCAAACTACTTAGGGATGTCATTAAAAACCAACTGTTTACACACACATGCACAGATCATTCTCAGAAACTGAGAAAGTTAAAATGTCCAGTTGCAAAAATGAAATATGTGATTATTACAAATTTTTTCTTTCATAAAAATTGTTGGAATATTGCCAGATCACAGGCTGCAGTTATTCTTTTTCTATTCAATACTCAACATTTTTTTAATGTAGGACATTTGCCAGAGCAGCAGACAACTTCCAGATCTACCTCATTTTCCCCATACTTATGATTTTTTTAATAAATTCTAACATTTTTCTGCATGTCAGAGATTCCAGACAATGTTTACATTTTTATTAGGAGCTCTATACTTTGACTGCCAAAGGCTTTCTTTCTTCCCAACAGAGATATAGAAAAACCAACCTAGTGTTAGAAACAAAATACCGGTACCTTCCACTGGGTAAATATTTTTTGTATCAAGGGAGAGAGAGCTGTTCAGCTAAACAGCTAATGGCTTCTGGGTTATCAAAGTAGATCTTTACATTACTGAAAGAGAAGAGGGAATTAACCTATACACAGTGGCATTAACTAGTATCAACAATTCTTTTTTGGAGATGTATTCTGTGGGTAAATTCCTGAAAGGAAAAAAATAGTGTGCTGGATATTTATGTTACTATGTGACATAATAGTACTGAAACACTTTGATATTCAAAATATTGTTACCCATCATGTACCTAAAAGTTGTAACTGTTGTAACTCTTTTAATCTTATTTAACTCCCCCCCCCCCCCCCCCGCACTACAGTCTTGCCAGTTATATACATAAATTTCACTATTTTTAAAGCATATGTCAATGTATATTTGAGTCCATTGGGAGAGTTCATGGGGCGGTATGGGCTGCATTGTGTTAACATCTAATGGATCCAGTAACATAGATGAGATCTAACTGGCTGCGACAAACTTCAGATAAAGTCAAGGCAATGACTATAGGGCACGGGAAGAAGTTGGGATAAATAGAGTTTATAGCAGCAGCCAAGGTTGCCCCAAGGGGAAAGGAGGAGGCAGGGAGCCCAGCCTGTGACTGGAGCTGGAAATTTGGCTGGGCTGCCCCTCTATCATGACAGAAGGGAAGCGAGGGTGGTGCTACAGACTCATGCGCAAGACCACAACACCACTCATTCAGATTTGACCTGGCTGCCCTTCCAACAGAACAGGGAGAAGAGGGATGGCTGGGCCAAATTTGAGTGCACTGTAACCCCATAAACATGCTTCCCCTTACCTTTTACAGTTCTTCCAGTGCCCATGGACAATGGGCCCACCCTGTCTCCAGGGAGAAGCAGAGTAGGAGTCACTGGGAACCCCCAGTCACAGGACGGAGGAACAAAAAGATATGGGCTTTTGGTGCTTCTTGGGGAAGCAGAAATAGGATGGGGGTCTGGGGTTTCCAGACCTGCCATTAACTTCCATTAATTTCCTTAATTTGAACTAATAAATTCAATTATACCTTTCGAACTAACCCTTAATTCGAATTAGTTAGTTCTAATAAAGTCAATGTGGCCATATTAGTTTGAACTACCTGCTTAGTTCGAACTAACCGGCACATTGAGCTTAATGCAACTGACTAATTCGAACTAAGCAAGTGCCATGCATGGCACTTGCTTAGTTCAAACTAAAATTCCAGTGGGGCCATGCTAGTTTGAATTAAGTTAATTCAAACTAACTAAAATTAGTTTGAATTAGTTAGTTCCAATTAACTAATTCGAACTAACTTTGGTAAGTGTAGACATAGCCCTAGAGGTGAGGCAAACGTGAAAGGAGTTCCGAACTGCTCATGTTCCATGTTCTCTTTTCAAGTTAGTCAGAGACCATCCCATCCCTCCTGCTTCCTGCACTCCCCAGTCCTACAGTATGCCTCAGTCAGAGAGCTGGCAGAGGCTGGGCTACACCAGAGCCAGTCCGGGTCAGGACTGGCTCACTAGCAATTGGAAGGGAATCCACCCAACTGCAGAACAGAAACAATGCCAAGAATTTCAAGCTTACAGATACTTAACACGTAATGAGAGACTGAGCAGAGATGACCAGATTTAAGCTCCCTCTTGAAAATGGGGGTCCTTCATGTCATGCAAGGAGGGGTACAATCAGATGTTTCCTTAGGAGGGGGCTCAGATTACCAATCAGGTAGCAGAGGTCACCACAAAAGGTGTACAGGGAGTGAGTAGTGTGCAGGGGGACCTGAGTCCCAGCGGAAGGAGGAAGCTCAGGAAGGAGGCAATGGTAGGCCTCAGGAGGGAACAGAGTGGAGAATGGGGTGCTGGAGTGTAGTGGAGGGAACTGGAAGACAATCAGGGCAATGTGGAGAGGGGAGTCCTAGGGGAGCAGGAGTTAATTCCCTGAAGAGGCTGTACTGTTCTTGCCTTCCCATTACCTATGCCCAGCTCCTGCTGCCTGTGGAAGGCACCACTATTTGATAGGCCCTACTATCTAGCTCAGAGGTGCAGAGAAGGGCTACCAAGATGATTCACAGCAGGCCTCAACAAAACTGCCAGAAACCTAGGGGACAGCCCAAAAACAGAGGCACCCCTAGATGTGTGGCTGAGAAGCCCTGCCCCCCCACCCCCAAAAACGTGCTGTGGTCATTTTTGGCAGTGAGTGCAGCATGCATAATACATCCCCCCCCCACTGTTGAAAAAAAGCCACTGCCGACAGCGCTTTCAGCAGTGCTGGGGGAGGGAGGTGCTGATGGTGGTGCTGGAAATGTTAGTGCCACTGGCTCTTTTTTTAGGTGGTAGGGAGCTTTTGCCTCCCCGTCTGTGAGGCGCTGCTAGGAGCCAGGGGCAAAATCCTGGGTGCCATGGGGTGCGTCTACACTTGTAAATTAAGTTGACATAAGCTTGCTTAAGTCGACTTAATTTACTCTGAGTCTACACTACCCTTTCCTTAAGTCAACTTAAGGAAGCTGCTTAAGTCGACTTAAGGAAAATTAAGTCAGCTTTGTTAAACCTAGTCTAAAGTCGACTTTAGGCTTAAGTCGACTTTCTAAAGTCAACTTAAGCCAGTGTGGACGCAGAGTAGCCCTAAGTCAACAAAGTTGACTTAGGGCTCTCCAGGACTCCCCCACTGCCCTCCCTGCCGGGGGGGGTGGCACAAGTGGAGCCTGGCATGCCCCCCCACAGGGCAGGGCAGAGCCCTGCCCACCCTGCTCCTATGCCCTGCCAGGGTCCCTGTCCCCCTTTGCCCCATTATACCCAGGTCTCCCAGGTCCACCTAGCCCCTAGAAGTTGACCTAGGCATCCAGTGTGGATGCTTTAGATCGACTTTGTAAGTTCCCCCCTAAGTCAACTTAAAATTTAGGTTTGGACATGCTAAGTTGACTTAACAAAGTTGACTTAAAGTCGACTTTGTTAAGTTGACTTAGCTAAAGTCGACCTAAATTAACAAGTGTAGACTTAGCCATGGTGACCTGGCACCCAGGATTTGTTGACCCCTGATCCACAGAATGGAAAATCTGCTTCCTAAGGCTATGTCTACACTTGCAAGTTAGTTTGAATTAAGGAAGCTTAATTTGAACTAATTTAAGCCTTGGCCACACTAGGCTTTCATTAGTTCGAATTAAGGGCTTCCTTAATTCGAACTAATAAATTCGATTGCTTAGTTCGAACTAACCCTTAATTTGAACTAGTTCGTTCGAATTAAGTCAATGTGGCCATATTAGTTCGAACTAACTGCTTAGTTTGAGCTAATCGGCAGATTGACCTTCATGCAACTGACTAATTCGAACTAAGCAAGTGCCCTGCATGGACATGGCTAGTTCGAACTAGCATTCTAGTGGGCCATGCTAGTTCAAATTAAACTAAAATTAACTAATTCGAACTAGCTTTTCTAAGTGTAGATATAGCCAAAGAGCTTGGCTTGTTTAGCCTAACCAAAAGAAGGCTGAGGGGAGATATGATTGCTCTCTATAAATACATGAGAGGGATAAATAGCAGGAAGGGAAAGGAATTATTTAAATTTTGTGTCAATGTGGACACAAGAACCAATGGCTATAAACTGGCCATCAGGAAGTTTAGACTTGAAATTAGACATAGGTTTCTAACCATCAGAGAAATTAAGTTCTGGAATAGCCTTGTAAGGGGAGCAGTGGGGGCAAAAAACCCTCACTGGCTTTAAAACTAAGCTGGATAAATTTATGGAGGGGATGGTTGATGGGACAGCCTAGTTTGGCAACTAACTGATCTTTGACTGCTAGTGGTAAATATGCCAATGGCCTGTGATGGGATGTTAGATGGGGTGGGTTCTGAGTTACTAAAGAATTCTTTTTGGCTGTCTGCCTGGTGAGTCTTGCCCACATGCTTAGGGATTAGTTGATTGCCATATTTGGGATCAGGAGGGGATTTTCCCCCCAGAACAGATTGGCAGGGGCCTTGCGGGTTTTTCTTCTTCTCCTGTAGCATGGGCATAGGTTACTTGCTGGTGTTTTTTCTGTACCTTTAAGTATTTAAACCATGATTTGGGGACTTCAGTGACTCAGTCATAGGTTAAGTGTCTATTGCAGGAGTGGGCAGGAGATTCTGTGGTCTGCATTGTGCAGGAGATCAGATTAGATAATCATATTGGTCCCTTCTGACCTTAAAATCTATGAAACTGCAGGCCATGGGAGCCTTTCATCAAGTCCTCCAGCTGGGCCTGGCTGGAGCATGGCAGCTGCTCTCCTCTTGCAACTGTGCCCCTCTCCCACTGCGTGAAGTGGGGGCACCCTAGCTGGAGAACGGTAGCTGCCCATCTCCCACTGTGTGAGCCCAGCAGCGGCACTCCTGGCTGAAGAGTGGTGTCTGTTCCCTACTTCTGGCCCTGCGCCTTCCCCCGCCCCTCTCCAGTCTGCCTAGAAGGAGATGTGGCCCTCAGGCCAAAGTGTTTGCCCACCTCCTGATCTAGCTCCTAGCATTGCCTGGCTCTGGCTCTGGCTCTCCCCTGGAGGCTTCAACTCCTACACTGTTGTCCCCACTGTCCCTGCAACAAGCACCCCCATCCAAGCATAGTACTTATGGACTCAGAGGAAGCACTGGAGTCAGGGAGGGCAACCTGGCCCAGGTTGTGGCACTTCCACAGGGCACTGAGACCCTTGGATCGGGCCTAGTGGGCAGATGGTTGCCCAGGCTGCATCCCTTTATGGTCTCAGGTTTGCCCCAGTCTGGTCTCTTGCCTCAGAAGCTTTGTAAGCATGGGGAGCCTCAGCTGCAGAACCTTTCCTTCCCTGTTCATTGTGCCCTAGCATATAGCCAAGGCATGGGAAATAAGGAATATCCTACAACTTCAAGCAGGAGATTGGTTGCTGATACTTTTCCTGAATGGGTAAAAATTAGACACATGCCCCTCCATTTGCTCTTCCTCTCCTCTTCCCTTTGTTTATCTTCCCCCACTCCCTTGATATATACTACGTGGATTTAAATTCTCAACTTAGGGCCCCATGTTTGTGCATGGAGTGAAAATGAATTCTCCCTCAGCAGCCTGCCCCTTTTTTCCCATTCCCTGCTGTATGGCAGCCCAGTCACATGCCCAGAGTACAGTTACAAATCAGCAGGGTTTCTCTAGCTTTTCCCCCCAACTTGGAGAAACTTGCAGGGGAAACCAATCTTGGTGTTTATTTCCAACAGTTCGAAGAGATACAGTTTCTTTTCACAATGTGCAAAGGATATGAAAGCAAAAGAAATATACCCCCTTTAAAATATAAAGTCAGGGAGAAGACCGCAAAATACCAAATCTGGCTCCTTAGGTCAGCTCTAGGTATGCACATTTACAGCATATTAGACAAAAATATTATGTAATTCTGTGCCTTAAACATTCCACAGTATTAAGGAGCCTGTCTTTTTTGTTTGTTTTTTTATCCATGGGGATAATAATCAAAAGACACTGTAAAATTTTCTGCTATCTTTTTGCATCTTGAATTTCTCATTTTTCCTAATATCCTGTACTGAAAATCAGAGATGATCTTCATTTCTATTTCATTACTCTATGCACTAAGAGTGAGAGGTAGGCATCATAAAAGGAGATCTTTTTCTTCCCATGTTTCTTACTTTACCTTAAATAGTTCTACCTCTCAAACCATTCACTGACTCAGTGATCATCTTGCTCACTCTCTTTCATTCATCTGTTTCTCAGTGGCCAAATTCAAGCCTTGGACTGTGCATACATAGGTGCATGCCTGAGGAACCACCTAAGGGATGGGGAGCAACTTTTGTGCCTTGCCTCCAATTCCCCACTAAACCATGTAATTCACATTCTAGAGAGTCCATTTTGGAGAAAGCAGCATGAAATTGGTTCTGTGCATTTTTTTCCCCCAGCCTTATGCCTCAAATGCATCCCTGAGCTTGCCAGGGAGATAGTTTTGAGTGGTGCAGGAACATGCACATTTTGTTAGAATGGTGCAGGTGTGCTGCTAGAAGGCTTGAAATAGTGTTCTGAAAAAAATAATCGCTCTTGGGAAACTTGAACGTAGGAAAAGTCATACTGGGTCAGGCTAATGATCCATCTAGTATCCTGTCTTCTGTCAGTGGACCCAGGTGCTTTAAAGGGAATAAACAATAAGGGTAATCAGCAAGTCACCCATTCCCAGCTTCTGGCAACCAGAGCTGAGGGACTCTTCAGAGCATGGTTTTGCATCCCTGTTCATCCTGGCTAATAACTAATGATGGACCTATCCTCCATGAACTAATCTTACATAGATGTCTAACTGATTTGAAACCTCACTTGAATGTCTTTAGTTTTCCCCTTATATTCTACTTTCCATTGTCATCACAAAGTTTCTCATTGCTGCTCATAATCTGGCTCAGTTGAGAACATGATGAGACATACTGGGCACATTAAAAAAGATACCTTTCAGCAATAACATTTATTGCATAAGGAAATTGGTGATATCTGAGTTAAGGAGGAGGAAGAATATTTCTTTCTGGTATATCCATTATACTTCCTCTAAGGGCAACTATGAGGTCCACTGATACACGTGGTATCTTGCTCCCCACGTCAGTGTCAGAATTATGCAGATTTAGCTCAGTATAAAGGGAAAGAAGAAGGGGAGACTCTATACGAACAGCTGAAAAAAAAAGAACCATGAAGCTAAACCGTGCCTTTAATTAACAACTCTGCAAAGGCGGGCAGTGTAGAGACACTGTCTCGCAAGGAGCACAAAGTAAAGGATCCCACAGACACAGATGTCTCCTGGAGCAGCCTGGCACACAGGCAGAATATGCCTACTGCCAATACCCCTTAATCTGGGTCAGCAAATGCTGCACTCTGGACTGCTCCTACTCTCTCAGTGGGGAGAGGGGTACAGACCTTTGGGGTGCTGTGCCTGGCTCTGTATGTGATAACGACATTCCAACAAGACAGGGTTCAGAACAGGGAAATGGGGCACACTGTTTCAGATTATGATTCTCCCAGACTTATTCCTTCTGAGTAGCATCTTCCTCACGCACAAACAGCCTCACAGACTTCAAGAGGAGCACTCACATAACCAAGATACTAGACTTGCTTCCCCCTTTTGCACCATGTAGTGGTTGGAGGCCAGCACTGTGGGGAACATAGAATCATAGAATAATAGGGATGGAAGGGACCTCACGAGGTCATCTAGTCCAACCCCCTGCTAAAAAGCAGAACCACTCCCACTAAATCACCCCAGCCAGCATATTGTCTAACTGGGCCTTAAAAATCTCCAAAGATGGAGATTCCACCACCTCCTTAGGTAGCCCATTCCATTGCTTCACCACCTTCCTAGTGAGAAAGTTTTTCCTAATATCCAACCTTGACCACCCCAGCTGTAATTTGAAACCATTGCTCCTTGTTCTGTCCTCTGTTACCATCGAGAACAGCCTAGCTCCCTCCTCTTTGGAGCACCCCTTCATGTAGTTGAAGGTTGTTATCAAATCTCCCCTCAGTCTTCTCTTCTGTAGACTAAATAAGCCTAGTTCCTTCAGTCTCTCCTCATAAGTCCTGTGCCCCAGCCCCCTAATCATTTTTGTTGCCCTCCACTGGACTCTTTCTAATTTGTCCACATCCTTTCTGTAGTGGGGAGCCCAAAACTGGACACAGTATTCCAGATGCGGCCTGACCAGTGCCGAATAGAGGGGAATTATCACATCCCTCGATCTGCTGGCAATACTCCTACTGATGCAGCCTAATATGCCATTGGCCTTTTTGGCAACAAGAGCACACTGTTGGCTCATATTCATCTGTGCTGCACCCTTTCCAGGAATACAGTAGTTGTTACGTCAATGTATTCCCTCACCACCAATACACGCATTCTCTCTGCCACAAACAGAATGCCTCCAGCAGTCTGTGCCAGGAGTCACTGTATCCCATGCCCTCTCCCCACCCCAGCTGGGAGCATAAAACCTACAACAGAGACCATCATTTGGACCATATTGGGGGAGGGAGGTGTTCAAGTTTAGAAATTAGCAGTGCATTAGCCAGTCTAGTAAGATGAAGTTAGCCTGCCAGGAATGTGCCTTCTTTGAGGTCTCAGGCTGTAGAAGTCCATTTATTATTAGATCCGGATAAACAAGGCAAGACAATCTGTACAGCTTCCACAAGGGTTTCCATGACAACCTAAAACCAAGCTCCATGTATCTGAAGACACTACAAGAAAACTGTATTCCCATCGATTTTTGCAGTGCTACTGAAGTGCTACTGGCACGGCCTTCATTTCAGAAGAAATAGCAATCTGTGCAACCAAAGCAGTGTAAAACACAGAACATATAGCGGCGTACAGCATGCATTAAACAGTAAAATTAGATAAGAGGAAGATAAATTACTGTCAGGCTGCAGAACACAATCCATGTCTAATTGCTGAAAAATACAGCTGCTTAGAAAATATACAGCTGTCAAGTACCACTGTATTTGGCTTCCAGATAGAAGGCCAGAAGAAGCTATCTGTGAGCACAATAACATTAGCCAGGCCTTTTAGCTCAAAGGGACAGAAGGATGATCTAGTGGATAGGGTATAAAGCAAGCAATCTGAATTCAGTTCCTGGCTTAGCCACAGACTCCCTGTGTGAGTTTGGGCAAGTGGCTTAATGTACTTTGTGCCACCACTCCATATCTATAAAATGAGGGCAATACTTTCCTAGATCACAGAACTATTGTGATGATAAAATCCACCAATGATTGCCTTTTGTTCATGTACTGCTACTGTAAGTAAACAGAGAGCTACAAGATGTGTAAACTCATCTTTACAATGAATCAAGGAAGCATTTATTTTACCTGAAATTTGTACAAGACTGCCAAAATCAGTATATATTTTGGGTATTCCTTTAATACCTGGCTACCATAGTTGCTGGTGCGTATGCCATAACCACAATTAATGATTATTATTTTATATACAGATAGCACTTTTCATCTCAAGAGACCCAAAGCACTTGCCAAACGATACACACAGAGGACCACTAAAATGCAGCCACAGTGAGAAGAGAAAGAAGCATCCTGGTAGACTACTAGCGCACAGCAAAAGTTTGAGGAATGGTGGGAGGTAGAGGAAGTTATATTTCTAGCAGTGATATCAGAGCATCAAGCATAGAATATGTCTGACACCACATGATCAGATCCAGAATTACTGGATGAAATCCTGATCCTATTGAAATCAACAGTTTTGCCATTGGTTTAAATGAGGCCAGAATTTCACCCAGTGTCTTCAAGGTTACTCACACCAGGAGCATCAGTAAGCCTGGTGACCAGCTATTTAAAGTTGAAGACCTTTAACCAGAAAAAGCAGGAGCTGCAAATGACTTGCCTCATCGCTAACAGGCTGAGATTGCAAAGTCTTGTCTCAATAGTGAATCTCTTTCTTTCCAATGGCAGTACAATGGCCCACCGCTGTAAGTCCCTGTGTCAGACTATTCTCAACCTAGATCCCCTGCAATCACTGTAACTTTGAGATAACATCATTTCAAAGCCTTGTAAAAATGTTATGGCAATGCAAGAAATTAAACTATTTTGTGTGGGACTGTGGAAAGGGTACAGTAATAGATTTAAATTGTCAAAGAGTACTAATGATTATAGGTGCAAAATTTGAGGAAACCCACCCTCCCAAATCAGGTCCCTATACGATTTCCCAAACTGAGCACTTAAAAATTCAGAAACTCAAAATCAATAGTCACTTTTGAAAATTTAGTTTTTGTTTTCAAAACGCACAGAGAGAATTTCTTTTACCTTTCAACCTCTTTGCCTGTTCATTTGTTTACTACAGGCAACAAAGATCAGCTAAAAAGCAAACAATACAGGCTATTATTTCTTCAAATATTATGGCAATTCACATATTCTACATAAAGTTAGCTACTAACCCATTGTAGCAGTAGCCTGGCTGATTCTGAATGAATAATAAAAGAGGAAAAGAAACCTCTTTAGGCGTTGTCTCTGCAATGCTTCCTAACCTTCAAGTGTGCATATTTTTAAGCTTTGTCTTTTTTCATTCTCCTAAGACACATCAGTTAGTAGTAAAGTAAGGCAATTATCAATAAATCTTTATTACATTAAAGTTCCACCTTAACAACATGCTATTGCTGGGATTACTTTTACTGCTTCAGTGATGGGAAATCTAATTATTTCTGCACACAATTGAGAAATTAAATCTGGCAATGGTCACCTTAAACTCAGCTCTCATTAGTCTAACAGAAATCTTTGCCAAGTAAATGTGGATGTGCCAATATGAGCTGGAACACATGTCTCCATATCCTGGGGGAGAAATTCTCTCTTTCCTCTTCCTCTCACTCTATCTCCATTTCCCTTTTAATGGTGTTTTATCTGGGATCACATATGTTTAACTGTGTTGGGCCTGATTCTCTTCTCAGTTACACTGATGTAATTTGGGAGTTACTTTCTGGACAGCAATGGAGTTACACAGGAGTATAACAGTGTTGCAAGGGAGAGGAGAAAAAGGCCCATTTTTCTTTTCTGACTGTAAAAGGATCCATTTGAGATCACTGAAGCAAAATAATTGAAACAAGAATAAAATGAATAAATAAATTATTTCATTTCAACCACTGCCTTTTTCACAGGATAGCAAAGAAACTTTGTGACAAAAGAAAACAATGCTAACCAGCGTAACTAGGCATTTCCTTTTTTAATTTCCCTTCACCCAGAATGTCACTAGTGTTTTATTTGTGTAACCCCTTTGCCAGGCCGTGATGGCAGCGGCAAAGGACCGGGTTCTATTCCTAGGGGTTCCCAAATAATGTCACACCACCAATTAGCTCGAGCCCCCACCCAGTCTCCTGGGAAATTACACACCACTCCCTGGGCGCCCTAGAAGGGCAATACTTCCCCTCTCGCAAGCACAAGTCTGAGTGTAACATACAAGACTTTTAATAAGGCTAAATAAAAGCAACATCAAAATGCAGCACTGGTTGGGATACAGTGCAAAGATTCCCACCAAACCCAATAGACAGAACTCATTCCACCAGTAAGGGGAGAAGGGGGAGTCAGCCCTCAGTCCTCCCCTCCAATTGTCCTCTGCCACCTCAAGGTCTGCTCACACCACCCTCTGGCCACTCACACCCGCTGTCCGCTGACTCTGTCTGGGTCCGCCGGCAGTGCCGTTGGCCTCTGGTCACATCTGTTGTCTGCTGGCTCCGCCTGCCGTCCGCCACTCCGCCCACTGGTCACACCTGCTGTCCGCTGGTCACACCTGCTGTCCGCGGGCTCCACTGCACCACCCACTGGTCACACCTGCTGTCCGCTGGCTCTGCCTGCTATCCACTGGCTCCGCCACACCGCCCGCTGGTCACACCTGCTGTCCGCTGGCTCTGCCGCTCCGCCTGCTGGTCACACCTGCTGTCCACTCTTGGTGTTTCAGCTCGCTGGGAAGTTTCTGCTTCCCTAGTGATTTCAGCTCCTCATCAGTGATTTCAGCTCACTGGGAAGTTTCTGCTTCCCTAGTGATTTCAGCTCCTCATCAGTGATTTCAGCTCGCTGGGAAGTTTCTGTTTCCCTGGTAATTCCAGCTCAATCAAAGTAACAATAGAGCCTCTACAAGGAATCTTTAGGTCTATTCTTTAACAATGGGTGGGGAAATAGGTGTTGACTTAAGGCACCGCTCCAGCAGAGCTAGTGCTCACACCCCTCCCCACCTGGTTTTACAATTCTGAAAACTAGGGTTGCTCACTTTTCCAAGTTCTCTATTGCTGATGGTGACTTTTCCATCAGCTGCTTGGTCAATAACAGATATACAATCAAAGGGTAGCATATCATGAAAGAACAATATTTCCTTTCCCCCTTCTGATAAAACACCAGATTTAGAGGATTTGAACCAGTCACACATACCAAGTCCCATCATGCCCAGCCTCTGGGTGAAATTATGCTGAGTGTCATGCAAATACCAAGCACAGGTAAATCAGTGACCCCCCTCCCTACTTAGCTGCTAAGCAAGAGAGGCTCTCAGATTCCTAACCTTGCTTACATCCTTACATCTGTCTAAAACTTTACTTGTTTTTCCTTAGATCTAGGGGCAGGTCTACAGTATGGAGGGATTTTGGCGGCAGTTGAAGGGAGATATGCAAGGTACTTGAAACACCTTGCATACCTCCCTTCAACTGCCTACTGCCTGCGGTGTCTTCAGTGCGCTGAGTTGAAGGGAAATGACCTCCCTTCAACTCAGCACTTCTCCACTTACTGGAGTGGTCTTCAGCGATCGACTTCCTGATTGGCTGAGTGGATCTTCACAGACCCGATAGGTCGATTCGCAAGTTTGACCTAATGGCAGCAAATTTGCCGCCATCAGTGAAGAGCAGCCCTAGGCAACATTAAGGGGAGGAGGAGGAGGAGGTGTTTATTTATTTTGTAACTTTAAGATAACTGCTTTCTGTGTTTGTCACTGTTAGTGTTCCGAATCAACTCATTTCTCTCAATTAAAAAACCCCTCTCTAACTGGTTCATGGCATAGTTTTCAGAACAATGCAGAAAAAGTGATCTCCATTTCAGGATACACGCTAATTGAAAGCGCCTGACTCCAATTAGTGTCACTAGCGCTATTACTCAAACCAGCGGTCCTCAAGATTTTTTATGTTGCAACATGGTGAGTGCTGCCACCATAATCCACACCCCCACCACCCCTTGGGAAACTGCTGCTGCAGGAAGCTACCGCCACGCTCTGGCTCTAGGTGGCTCCCACATTTCCCTGCTCCTCGCAACACACTACTGTGTCATAGAATCATAAAATCTTAGGGCTGGAAGGGACCTCATGAGGTCATCTAGTCCAACCCGCTGCTAAAAGCAGGACCACTCCCACTAAATCACCCCAGCCAGGGTATTGTCTAACTGGACCTTAAATATCTCCAAAGATGGAGATTCCATCACCTCCCTAGATAGCCCATTCCAATGCTTCACCACCCTCCTAGTGAGAAAGATTTTCTTAATATCCAACCTTGACCTCCCCAGCTGTAACTTGAAACCATTGCTCCTTGTTCTGTCCTCTGTTACTACAGAGAACAACCTAACTCCATCCTCTTTGGAGTCCCCCTTCAAGTAGTTGAAGGTTGCTATCAAATCCCCCCTCAGTCACCACAGAGCAGCTGAGAACCGCTGATTCAAACCATTTAAATGGCTGAACACCCTACTCTGAGTTGGGGAAAGAGAGTTTCCCTATGGACAGCATTAGAAAAGTCTCAACTGGCAAAGGAAAAGGAGAATTCCATTCCTACAATGCCTTCTTTCTCATATGCTCTATTCACTGTCCGTTTTAAGAGTAAATTTCCGTACATTAAATATAGTATCTTCCCCTTAGCACAACCCCCCCCAAAAATGAATAAATTAATATTAAAGGTGGTAGGGTGCCATAGAGTTGACACATTCTCCTCTCTATATGTTAAAGTGTTATCAGCTAAAAAGATATTGGATCCCCACAATAAAGCTTGTGGAAACCTACAAGTTTTTTGTTTTGTTGTTTTGTTTTGGAGGGTTTTTTTTTGTGTGTGTGGATTTTCTATAGACATTTTGCTAAAATGTTTTGCTGAACACACAGAGTAAATCCTGCATATTAAATGACAGACTCCAGCTTAGTATTTATCCAAAAAATACTATTACAACATTACGATTGAGATCTTAATTGCACAAAAATCAAGTAAGTCAGAAGCTGAGTACCCATAATAATGTGCCCTTGCCTGTATTGCTTATTCTATGGTATTTGGGGAATATTTCATAGGCACTGGATATATAATATTCTGGCTGGAATAAATAATACAGAGGCTTCCTCAGACATATTGTTAACAGGAAAATATATTCCTAAATGGGAATTTAAATAATTTTCAGCTAATACAAAAGTACAGTTCAAAATCCAGAACTCAAGGACTTAACATAGGTTTGTGAAAATCTGTTAGGGACTTTGAGTCCATGAACCAATGAATCCAATTCATTCATATGTATAACTTTCATCACTCATATGACAGATCTAATAGGTGCAATAATCTTAATTTAATAAGTAATCCAAAGATATTTTAATTTACCAATGCAGGTCAGATGTAGTTGTCCTTTTATTGAATTGTTTTAGAACACCATGTGTGTGAGAACACAACTCTGTGAAAACTGTTTTTGTCTCTTGTAGGGAAAATCATATCACAATGACATTTTGACCAAGGCCACCAAGGACTGTCTTTATCCTAATTGAGAAGTGTGCTGCATGTTGCAAAATGCTGTAACCCGTATACACTAATTAAATATTACTACTGGGATAAGCATTATTTGTCATGGCAGTTTTTCTGAATAAGATATGGAGTTAAATATTATTAGAACGTCTACCTATACTATACATGTGCAGTATGTTGGTTATTCTAATTTGATCTTGCAGTTTTTGCACTGTTTTTATTTTTCCCATGATGATAATCAGATTGCTAACTGAACACCAGCAGAACTAATTTAGGGTGGATATCACCTCTGAACTATGGTGACTTATTTGGATGTCTACATACGGATTTCAAAATCTAACTTTAGGCACATAAATTTGAAAATTTTCACCAATGACTATAAGGCTCTATATTATTTTTAGTTAAAAAATATTTAGGAGCATGATCTGAACTGAATAGCTAAAACAAAGCACATGGGGGATGCAAAAACACAGAAGCAGCATGCGTCTGGTACTATGGGTTAAATACTAAGGGTCAAATTAGGAATAAACCCAGAAGAACTCCAAAGAAGTCAGTGAAGTTACCCAAGAGCAGAACTTCAACCAGTAACTGTGTATTTGACAGAAGCCTTGATATAAAATTGCCACCAATGGGCAGGTCTTCACAAAAAGATCTGTTAAAACAAAGAGACAACTATACAGCCTTAGCTGTGCTTCTTTTAGAGCATGCAGGGATACAGATACATTTCCCAGTTATTCAATACTTCACACAATGATCAAAACCCTTGAGCATGTGGTTCCATGGGAAAATCTGATGATCACATAGAATGCAGTGAAAAATACCAAGGCCATAACACTTACACAGGATCCTCAGTGTAAACTGCAAGCACAGTTAAGTGTTTCCTTTTCTGTAGAGCACTGTGTTGAACATCCTTGCACGTGGGTTCATCTCACTGATTTTTCTTACTTCTACAACTTCTGACTTCCATCTCTGACCTATGTCCTCTATGCATGAAAAATCAGTCTTTTCATAATTCTGCATATGTTAAATATATTTAAATTGCTGGAGAAATGTGAAATTACAGAAGTGTGGTACTTTTTACTCATGCGGGGTCCGGGCAAGAAGGGAGCGTGCTCTAGCTGATGGGAAACGTCGGGGATCTCCTGTCGGCTGGAGTTTCAGCATGGCTCTCTAGCTGATAGGGAAACCCCGGGGATCCCCTGTCGGCTGGAGTGCCATCCCGGAGAAGGGAGCCGGGAGAGCCGGCGGTGGCTTGCCGGTCTCGGGGAGAACTAGCCCTGCAGAGGGCTGGCTTTCCCCGGGACAAGCCGCTAGTGGCTTGCCTGTCTTAATAAAGTTGACCTAAGTTTCTAAGTGTAGACATAGCATATGTGAGAAATGTATTCAAAATAGTAGTAGTCCACAAGATGGCCCCAACCATTTATGTATGGTGATAAAAGTGCAGCTGTCAGAGCTATTTACCTGCTACATATGCAAACAAGTACAGCCTTACCTTTACTTCAGAAGACTCTCAAAAATATAGTCTGTCATCTTGTGACCAAAATGGTCCCCTGTATTTGTACCCTACTCACCACTGTAATAATCTTCATACAAAACATGCCTTGTGAGGCATCATTTGAAAACTAATAACTTGCTGATCATCGATATTATGGTTAAATGTGTGTAGCACCATTATACATAAAGTTACAAACAAAAGATGAAATTTTGACTTAAGCATGTTTACTATAGTAACTAGACAAGTTCAGGGAGGCAGAAAACCTGCTTCTCAAAGGCCATGGTCAAGCTGACACCTCTATGGAGGCGTCATCAAAGTTAACCGGCAATCACCAGTCAAGCGGCCATTCGTTGGCAGTGAAGAGGGGCAGGAGCAAATCAATCCACACTTTAGGAAACAACAACATGGAACCTCTTTCATCACGAGATTCCATGTCTCCATCCTCATAATGGGAAGGAACTTTTATCTAGGGGTAATCCTCAGGAAAATACATTTCAGAGAATGACTGGACTCTATACAAGTGAGAGTATAAAAACCTCCCAGGTATTGCTTTTTTCCTCCCCCTTTCATTTAAGAAGGCAAAGGAACCAGCCATTTGGAGGCAGATCCTGACTTGAGAATTTGGTCAATGGTGTTGCTGGGACCATGTGGTAACAATTTTACCTTGAACCAAGTCTAGTTTAAATCTTAGCTTCTCTTATAACCATTTCTGACTTTAATACCTTGCTCTTCTACTCACTTTAAAATCTTTTTGTAGTTAAATAAACTTGCTTTGTCCTTAAATCAAAAGTAATCTAGTGTTGTGTTTAAACTGAATTATTCAGTAACTCATATTAAAGTAGCAAACTGTGATATACTGAGCCCTTTCAGGGGCATTGGACCTCTAATATCTGAACTGGCTGAGGAAACAGTGCAGAACACGTTTTGGAAGGAAAACCCAGGACTGAGAGAGTGTTAGAGTCACCCTGCTACATGTAGCCAAGGCTGGTGAAAGCCAGAGTTTCGCTTGCAGGCTGCAGCTCTTCAGGGACACAGGGTGTGACCTGCCTGTTGTTTGTGAGAGGCCCAAGTTGGGAGATACAACAGCAAAGCATTGAGTGACACCTAAGCTCGCAGGGCAGGTGGTGACAACCTCTCACTAGTCTGGACTGCAGCCTGGAACGTAACAATGTAGGGAAGAACTCAGGGGTTGAGTTTCTGAGACACTGGTATGAGTGATGCTTGGCAGAGAGAGAATCTGACACCAGGAGAAGTCTGACAAGGAAGTCAAGAGATCAACTTTTTCTGTTTTTTTTTCTAGTGTTTAATCACAAGCTTGATACTTATCTAGAATAGCCATTACCCAATTAAGGGAAATTATCATTTTATATCAGATCTTCAGACAGCTAACAAAGTTTCCAGATCACAGGCCCTGGTTCTCATGGGGGGCTTCAGTCACCTTGACATCTGCTGGGAGAGCAACACAGCAGAACACAGACAATCCAGGAAGTTTTTGGAGAATTCCCTGCCACACCCCACACCCTTGTGGACTCCCTGCCACTCCTCCCAGCCCCTGCAGCCTCCCCCCAGTCCTCCTGTGGACTCCCTGCTGCCCCCCTAGTCCCTGCTCTCCCTGTGGACTCCCTTCCACTTCCCCCAGTCCTTCCTCCCCTGCAGCCTCCCTGCTGCTCCCCCGTTCCCTGCAGCCTCCCCCCAGTCCTCCTTCCCCGCTGCGGCCTCCCCCCAGTTTCCTCTTCCGCCCCCTACTGACTGGCTGCTGCCAGCTCTGGCTCTCCCTGCTCTTGCCCTGGCTGGCACACATGTGGATCCTGCATGCTGCCAAGATACTTAAAGGGGCAATACTTAAAGCAGCAGCAATGTGGAGCTTCTTCCTCTGTGGGGCCATGGGCAGCTGCCTGCAATGCCCACCCGCTAAGACTGCCTATGACAGTCAGCATGGATTGACCAAGGGAAAGTCATGCCTAACCAACCTGATTGCTTTCTATGGTGAGATGATTGGCTCTGTGGATGTGCAGAAAGCGATGGATGTGAAATACCTTGACTTTAGCAAAGGTTTTGATATTGTCTCCCACAGTATTTGTGCTAGCAAGTTAAAGAAGTATGAGTTGGATAAATGGACTATAAGGTGGATAGAAAACTGACTAGACCAATAGGCTCAACAGATAGCGATCAAAGTGTCAACATCTAGTTGTCAGCGGGTATCAAGCAGAGTGCCTCAGGGATCTGTCCTGAGGCCAATTTTGTTCAACATATTCATTAATGATCTGGATGATGGGATTGACTGCACTCTTAGCAAGTTTGCAGATGACACTAAGATGGGGAAAGCGGTAGATATGCTGTAGGATAGGGATATAGCAAACTGAGTGACCTAGACAAATTGAAAGATTGGGCCATAAGAAATCTGATGAGGTTCAACAAGGACAAGTGCAGAGTCCTGCACTTAGGACAAAAGAATCCCATGCACCGCTACAGACTGAGGACTGACTGGTGAAGCTGCAGTTGTGCAGAAAAGGACCTGGGGGTTACAGTGGACAAGAAGCTGGATATGAATCAACAGTGTGCCTTGTTACAAAGATGGCTACCAGCGTACTGGGCTGCATCAATAGGAGCATTGCCAGCAGATCAATGGAAATAATTATTCAGCGCTGGTGAGGCCACATTTGGAATATTGTGTCCAGTTTTGGTCCCTCTCACTACAGGACGGATGTGGACAAATTTCTGCTGATTTAAAACTGTAGCTTTAAATTTACAATGATTACTACCATTTGAATTGCAGTAGAACTCAAATGCGTGAGTTAGGATCAGAGCCCCATTGTGCTAGTTGCTAAACAAGTTAGAAAACAGTCCATGCCAAGAAACTTGCCATTTAAGAAGAAAAGAAACATTCATATATATATTATTTAGTTTTCATATATTTGTAATGATTAGCGAAGACCTCAAGTGTATTCCACTGCCACTTAATCTGTCCTTTCTTGTAGGCATCAGGAAGAAGTAAGCATTTAAGAGATATGTGAAGGAAGACAGAGTAATGGCCTTATGAATCAGTTTGAGGAGGGTGTTCCGTCTCATGCATAACAGAAACATGGAAGAAGATATACAGTCTGTAAGAAGCAGACAAGTAAGCAATCAAGGCTTGCATCAAAGTCAGAGAAATCCTGACCCCATTGTAGTCACTCACAGACTAAGGACAGAAAAGACCATTATGATTTATGACCATCTAGTCTGACCTTCTGCATAACACAGACCACAGAACCAATATTGGAGCAGAGGAGGTGAGGGCAGAGAGGTCATGCAAAAAACCCCAAGAGCTGATAAGAAAGATGGAGAAGAGCTGTGAATGGTCTTGTGATTAATGAACATTTTCAATGAACGGGGTGTACATTATTAGCTTTTCAGACACAACTTTCCCATTTCCAAGTCGGTTCAAAAGGAAAGTAATAAGAAAGTCAGTAAGAAAGTCAAAACTAATTATTATGAAATTGGCATTGCCTAGAAGAACAGTTTCCATGGCCAAGAAAAGTGTTCTTGTACCCAGAAAATGCCATAGCATTATGTTTATTCATCATATTCATTTCACTGATGTGTTTTCAAAGACTGTTAGCATCTTGAAATTTCCAGTTTGGCTCTGTTTCAGGCTCTCTGTTAGTTTTTAATCCTATAAATAAGCATCTCGGCACAATATATTGATGCTTGCTATGGTTAAAATTATAAGGAATAATTAAAAATGTTTACCACACTTTTCAAAATGTCATTATAAATTGGGAAACCAGAATAGCAACCTACAGATTGAGACCTATTTCCTAAAGGGAACTAATACTTAGAATGATATCAACTGTATAAAGAATGTCATACCTCCAACTGTACATAATAAGGTTTTTAATTTCATCAAAGGATTCTGGAGAAGAACTAAACCTGGAGAATGATGCTTGAATGGTCCATGTTACCAGAACAACAATCAGACATTGCAAAAACACCAGGACTGATCTACACAATCTTTTGAATATTCATGCAACTAAGAAATACACAAGCATTTTTTTTTCCTGTTGGAGGACACGGCAAATACAATTGAACATTCCAGTGTGTGCGGATTAATAAAAGAACACCATATTTGGGGTACTTGAAGGAAGCTGGATTATCTTATTACAAACAAAAATTTTACTTCCTGTTAATGACTGTTTCTCCGTCCTGGTTAAAATTGTTATTGTATTTGTACTAATACTGCTGTCACCCTTTCACATAGTTTAGAGAATTGTCAAATATTTTCATAACATAACAGATAATACTTAAAAACTTAAGGTACTGTATTAAGCATATTAGCCAGGCTTAAAATATTTATATAAAACAAACGCAAACATCATAAAACAGAATTTAATTCTAATCTCAGATATTCCTGTGCAGCTCTCACTAAAGTAAATGGGAGTTGTACATGGGTCCATGGAGCAAGAACTGTCTTTACTGCATAAAAGCAGGAGGCAGTAGATGAAATATGAAAAGCCCAGTGTTTCTGAGGGATCCAGACTTATAGCAAGGGCATCTTTTCTCAACGAAAAACCCATTTTAATTGTCACAAAGTAGTTCTGAAAAATCAGCGCTAATCAAGAAAATAATAAACTACATCTGTGCCACAGCCACATAGTCATTTAAAAATAATGTTTGTGTCACAGTTGAACTCCACCCTTAAACTTGGCCTAACGTCAAAACAACATTAAAGGATAGCCATCTAGTTTGCAGTTTTCTGCCTGACAAGACAGCAGTAACAAAGTAAAGGAGCAAGATTCACATTAACTAAGAAATATCTGAAATTCCAGTAAGGTTTCTACAGCTCTTGTAACTTTCAGATGTGAAAGACAAACCCTTCCCATTCCTAGCCCCTTTCAAAAACAAGAAAACCAAGTCAAAACTCTTATCTCTTGGTCCCACTTCACTTTGTTGTGTTTTGACACCCTTTGTTGTACAGTGGGGTTTACACTCCATTCCGTGCCGTGGTGCCTAGCTAGGTGATGCATTATTTGCTGAGACTGACACTCTTGAAACTTCACACTGACACGAAAAAGGTTCCCCACGGAAAATCAACTGGTGGCTGTGGTCTGCCTGTTGACAGTTGGCGGCTTACTGAGTCGCTGCACTGCAAATGACCAAAGATTTCCACATGCCCCGTGGCACTCTTCCAAGAGCAGCGAGAGAGGGCCAGTGAAGAATGGCTGAGACTGTAAAGCACGAAATGCGAGTGCAAATTGGGAAGGTCAGAGGAAATCTGAGATGCTTATTTAAAGAAGGTGAGGGCTGCCCTCGCAGACACTCATTCCAAGGCCAGTGAGGCAAAGGAAAGCCTAACCTGGGTCGTTTGTTGCAAAAACCAGCCGTCTGTGTTTATAGATCAGCAGCAATACAGTTCGGCTGGGAAACCAGAACCCGGGACACTGCCAGCGTTGGCCGCACGGCTCGGGGAGACAGCATGCACGTTGCTCCGTGCCAGAGATTTCCTTGCTCCCGCGCACGGCGCCAGACTGCAGTGGGGCAAGGCTGTCACCCACTGCACCCGGGGCCACCGCGTTTTCAGCTGCTTGCAACAATCAAAGCGACCACAGCCCAGCTCCTTTGCTGCTCAGCCTCAGGTGGAGGGCGAGTGAGTCAGGGGTCGGGGCGCCTGAGCCTGCCTCGCGTTTGCACTTTCTGGGGTGCTGAAGAAGGACCCCCCATTATGAGGCACCCCACACCCCAGCCATAGCCAGGGCGCGGAATACAGAGGCGCGGCGGGGGAATCCCCAGCAGCGAGCCCCCGACCGGCAGGAAACGCCAAGGGGGGCTGCACTGACCTGAGATGCCTCCCCCCACCACGATCACGTCGTACGGGCCGCTCATGGCGCTGCCTTGTCTCCCTCGCTCGGGCTCTGGGTGACTGCGGCTCCGGGAGCAGTTCCTGCTCTCTGCCGGTGTCTCCCGCCTTCCTTCCTCCCTCCCCAGCCCCAGCTGCCTGGCCCGGCCCCCGCGCGCAGCTCCGCCCGCTCATCAGGCTCCCGGGGCGGCGGGCGCCGCGAGTTCCACCCGCCGGAGGGTGGAGTCAGCCTCCCCCGCCAGTCCTCAGAGGCGCCACCGCCACCCCGATCAGGGGAAGGGAAGGGAGGTCACCGGCCCCAGTCCTGCTTCCTCTTTTCCTTCCTCCCTCCTTCCCTGAGAGTTTCGCCCTCTGCCTGCAGCTTGCGCGGCGCAGCGCCTCGTAGGGATGAAAAGTCCCTTCGTGGCCTCGGGGTCCTCAGTCAGAGCAGCAGTGACTGACCCGTGGGAGACCCTCAGGTGATCCCCAAAGACTGCGTGGTCTGGAGCAAGGGTTCTCAACCATTCGTGCACTGGGGAACACCTAATGGTATTCATTGCTTCGGGAGAAGAGCTTGATGAAAATGTTCTCAAAAAAAGGAGTAACAGTGGCAGAGATTTAAAATGCCCAGGTGTGTGTATCCATCAGGCCTGTGACTGCTCCTTACAGAGAGAGAAAAAGAGAGTGTGGTCAGCATCTATCACAGGATGCCTGGAAGCTTTGCTACAAGTGGGGCATTTTAAATTGCTCCTTCCTTCCTCCCCACTCACCCCCTGCGCGCCGGGAGGGGTTGGGGCGTGGGTCAGGAACACCTGCACTGTCTGTGGAGTACCCAGTGTTCCATGACCACCAGTTGAGAAGGGCTAACCTAGAGACACATATTGTGATGTCTTTTCATCACAGGCAACTGTCTGGGCTAATGCTGCTAATAATCTACTGCTTGGGGGGAAAGATGGCTCTGTCTACCAAATCCTGCTCACTGTCCCCCTCCATTGTCCTCCTCCAAACCCTATAATGTGTCATTTGACTGGCCTATTAAAACAGTCCAGTTAAAAAAATGTAGGCCCTGACACGGCGTCTTACAGGGTCACAGAAATCTGGATCTGCTGCTGGGAACTTATGCACATCCACACAAACTTTGGCTCTAGTCCTCCAAATTCCACTGGCTAATGGGAGAACCAGTACAGCTGATCTGAGTCCAACAACAGAAACAAAACCCGAAGATCCCTGTGGAAAAACACAAGAAAAATCTGGATTCACCATCTGTTTTCGTTTGACTATGAATTTTTGTTGTTCTTGGTTTGTTTTGGGCATAGACTGTAATGCAGATGGAGGACAGAAACAGAATGTGTGCCTCAATTTGAAAAAAAAGAGTTAATTGTGTTGATATTTGCACTGTTGCATAGTAACTTTCTGCATCATGGCTACTGAAGGATAATAAAATTACAGACTGGGTTTTGTAAGCCTTTTTAATTAATTCCAAAGGTGTAGTCGTGTTAGTCCAGGGCAGTCAAAAAAACAGAGTCCTATGGCACTTTTAAAGACTAACAGATTTATTTATCGCATGAGGTTTCATGGGAGAAAATCCCACTTCATTTTTAATTAGCTAACTTTTGTTTTTTGTAACATTTTCTATAAACCAGTCTTTTAGCCTGCCCTTTCTCGTAATGTAAGAAGTGCATAAGAAAAGCATTAACTGGGACTTTTCTATTGCTATTGATTTTACAAAGAATGTATGCCGTACTTACATACCATTGGGGGAGAGAGGACTCTATCTTGGGATGTCGGGATTTAGAGGTGGTGGTGGATAATCTGCTGAAGATGAGATCCCAGTGTGGCACTATGATTTAAGAAGTGAATGTGATTCTGGGGTGCATAAACAGGGGAATCTCAAGTTGGAATAGAGAGTTTATTTTACCTCTGTATTGGTGTAACCACTTCTGGAATACCCTGCCTTTTCTGATGCCCACAATTTAAGAAGGATGTTGATAAACTGGAGCGAGTTCAGAGAAGAGCCACGAGAATGACTGAAGGATTTAGAAAATATGCTGTATAGACATAAGGAGCTCAATCTATTTAGCACAGGGGTGTAAAGCATACAGCATGTGAACCTCTTCCATCCAGCCTATAACTGTGCTCCATGGGACCACACTCTCTCCTTAACAGAGAGGGAGAGAAAGAGAGAGAATGTGGTCTTGCATACCCAGTGCTCTGCAATGCTGTGAGAGTGTCAGGTCTCAGAACGTCACGGAGTGCTGGGTATGCGAGACTGTGCTCTATGAGACCACACTCTCTCCTTAACAGAGAGAGTGCAATCTTGCGGAGAAGATGCCATGAGAGTTCCCTAGTATTTCAATTTATGGTATGTGCAGCCCACTTGAAATACATTTAAGTCAAATATGGCCCGCCATAGCAAATGATTTTTGACACCCCTGATTTAGCATAACAAAAAGAAGGTTATGGGATGACTTGATTACAGTCTGTTAGTATCTACATAGGGAACAAATATTTAATAGTGGGCTCTTCAATCTAGCAAAGAAATATATAACAGGATCCAATGGTTGGAAGTTGAAATTAGACAAATTCAGTCTGGAAATAAGGCGCAAATTTTTAGCAGCGAGAGTACTTAACCATTGGAACAATTCATGAAGGGTTGTGGTGGATTCTCTGTTATACTTAGAAAATGAAAACCAGCAGGATCTTATTTAGAGGTATATGGCAATATGCCATGTTTATAGTGAAATATGTTGAAATTTCAAAAGACACATTAATTGGTTCTAATTAATTAGATTAATTAGTTCTAAAAGCAAGAGAATTGATTTAAAGAGACAGAGCACTTCAATATTCAATATTCAATCATATTCTCTCACACACACTTATACAGACAGGCAATGACTTCTACAGATGTTATAACTACCAGTCTTGTTGCTTGTGTTCATCCACTGGCCAGGTGGTTAAGACACAAGGATGGAGGGAGCAGGGTTCTGCTGGTGCACCGATGCTCCTGGAGTATGGTTTGTAGAAAGTTTCCATCTTGCTGAATCCTTCTTATAGGACTCAGTTTCCATTTGAGTTTATGGGTTCCACTTAGCTGTACCGTAACCAATTATTTTAGACTAAAGTACTACAAAACACCAATCCTAGCTCATTACGAAAGTCTTTTAATCAATAATATCATGTCACCTTAATTGATTTAAATAAGGCACTTAATTATGCAACAGACAAAAACAATCAAAGAACCAGACGCAAATCATTCAGATACATAATAGAAAAGTGGGTACCATCTAGAGATTTGTTTCTTTATTTGGTGATGGTAGGTACCATTAGAATAGCATCACCTTTTTAACAGCCTGATAGTACATTGTTTTGAAGAAGTTTCAGGAATGTGAAGATAAGACTATATGCTACTTAGCTCATGGCTGCTGTCAATTATATGGCTACTATTGCTTAACCAAGAACCCCTGCCAAACAACCCCCCCCCCCAAGGCCTTGGACCTTACATCTCCATCACTGACAAGAAGATTGGTTGTTTTTTCTAAAAGATCTGCTCTGGTAGGAATTATTTGGGGAAAATTCTATGGCCTGTTATCTCCTAATTCTGGAGTGTGACCCACTAGGGGGCACAGAGGAACATTGTGGGGATGCATGGTGTGGTGGGGCTCATGCCAGCCCCCAGAGGCAGCAGGGAGGGAGCACCATTCTTCCAGTCCTGCTCTATCCCCAGCTATGTTTCTTCTCCCAACCCCATTCAGCCCCCAGTCCTGCTTAGCCTCCAAGTCCAGCTCTCTGTTCTAGCTCCAGCTCCTACCCCATTCCCAATTCTGCCTCCATCTCCACCATCAGCCCAAGATTCGCTGCTGAGGAAGCCGTGGCTGTGTAGTAATGGAGGGTGTGAGGACAGACTCGTTACCCCTAAGAGGGGGACACATGACTGGAAAAGTTTGTGCGCCACTGGACTAGAAGATCACAATGGTCCCTTCTGGCATTAGAGTCTATGAATCTACATGGAAGGCACCCAGGTATTCGAGTGATGGATACAGTATAAATCCCCAAAGAAAGGTAGATAGAAAGCAATTTATGCTACTTGCTAGTGAATTAGAAGATCCGGCCCTCCTTCGGGGTTATATGAGGGTTTTTTTATAGCACATAAAGGAGATTTATTCTTAGTTGTCATTGCCTCATTGCCTAGCTTTCTATGTGTTTGTATGATGCTTGTCACCCCAGTTTCTGATCACTTTTATATATCAGTTATTTTACACTGTGTTTTCATTAATGTAAGAGGGTGTTCCACTGGTGGCTGATTATAAGGCGCAATGGCTGTGATTTATGGGTTACCTCTGTTATAACCTACATGAGTTCAAAGCTTTTACACATTGAGGCTATGTGTACACTTGTTAAGTTAAGTCGACTCTGTTAAATCGACTTAACAAGGTCGACTTAGAGCGTCCACACTATACACTCAAGTCGACTGCCTGTGTCCACACCGGCAGGTGCTACGTCGACGGAGGAGAGCCGCAGCTGGAGAAGACTGGGCTAGGGAGAGCCATGGCTGGGGAAATGGGGCTTAGGAGAAGGGATCTGTGGCTTGGGGGAGATGGGAATTGGGGAAGGGAGAGCCCGATGGGTTGCTGGCTCCAGAGGAGCCCCAGCCGCGGGGCAACCCCCACGGCCCCGGGGCTCCAGCCATGCGGGGTTGCTGGCTCCTGCACAGCAGAGGAGCCCCAGACGTGGGGGTTCCCCTGCCGCGCAGGAGCCAGCAACCCTGTGCAGCTGCAGCCCCGGTGCCATGGACTTTTCCCCGCAGCAGGAGCCCCAGGGCTGTGGGGGCTCCTCCCGCGGCTGGGGGGGTCCTCTGCCACGCAGGAGCTGGCAACCCCGTGTGGCTGGGGTGGGCTTCCCCGCGGCTGGGGGTTTTCTGCCGCACGGGAGCCGGCAACCCATCTCCCCAGCCATGGCTCTCTCTTTCCCTGAGCCCCATCTCCCCCAAGCTGCACTCCCTTCTCCCAAGCCCATCCCCTGGCCTGGAGGTCGACTTAGGGAATCCACACTGACTTAAGAAGTTGACTTAAGGCTTAAGTCGACCTTCAGGGGTGGTGGTATTAAGTTGACTTAAGCTGTTATAAAGTCGACTTAATAAAAGTCCAGTGTGGACGCGGCTTTGTGTAGGTCGACTTAAGTGTCCTTAAGTTGACCTAAGTTGCCAGTGGAGATGTACCCTGAGAGATGCTGGCAATCTGAACCTGATGGTGCCTACAGCAACAAGAGTTGGCTATAGATAATGAAGCCTGGCAGCAGCTCTGACAGGAATTTGGATGCAGCAGCCACTACAGGAGCAAGGAGAATCATCTGGGAGAGCGGAGAGAGTTAAAGGCCCAGGACCTACTAAATAATTTGATTTGAAAGCGAGGCGCAAGAAAGCTGTGAGAGACATCATCAGGGCTTAAGGACCTGATCCAAAGCTGGTTGAATTGTACGTGAGTCCTTTGCCCTGACTTTAATGCATATTGGATCAGTGTTAAGAGAGCAAAGAGAAAGAGACCCGACGAGAAGAATGATCGGGAGAGTAAAAGAGAGAGAAAAAGAGAGAACAAGAGAGGTCGAAGAGACAGGGAAAGAGAGAACCAAAACAAGGTCAGAGACAGGGACATAATAGTTCAAGGGATATAGACAGTGGAATCCAAAGGTATACACAACAGGGTTTGAAGGGACTTGCATCTTCAGCAGCTGAATTTGCTGGGTCTGGAGGTTTTGAAGTTTACACCCAGGAAACACCAGTACTTTGTTGTCTTCTCCTCCCCACCTCAGAGAGAACAAAATGTTCTTCTCTGCAAGCTACCAAAACCACCTCAAAATGTAGATTTTATCTCCCATAACTTCTCTGTGCCTTTTAAAACAACTTCCAAGATGGGCTACAACATTTATTGATTTGGCAGCTCTGGTTTGTTAGATTTCAGCATTCAAATCGAACTTGCAGATTCACAGATCTGACCCTCATTCACACTTACGCAGCTCTGACGGCCTGAGAGGGCAATCAGATTAATCATGTGATGGCCTTCATTGTTATAAACACTGACTGCACACAGTTCCATCCCCAGTGCGGGAGTGGATACACAATGGCAAGAACTGCACAGTTATTGGATGTAGAAGTACTGGTTGCCAGCAGCTAAGAAAATCATAGAATTGTAGGGCTAGGAGGGACCTTGCGAGGGAGCACTTTTACATGCTGTATAATGAAATAATAAAGGTCAGAGAGCAAATGGCTGCATTGTGCAGTGCCACAGCATCTTGATTAACACACATTCAGGGAGACCAGGCACTACCATCTCTCACCCACACATACATAGCAAGAAGTGGGAGTCTATAGAAGGCAGGCAGAAATTTACAAGGGGTTTGTGTGAAACAACCAGATCCCGATAATTAAGTTCAGTTCACAGCATTGGGCAAATAGATGGCAGGATCTGGAACACTGCTTGGAAGTGTGTAATTCTGTTTGTCTCTGGTGCTGCTTAACCTCTGGCCACAGTTGTTCCAAAAATCTGTCAGCTGAAATTTAGCTAGCTGATCAATCAAC
>ML685798.1:18286529-18317155 GCA_007922175.1 Pelusios castaneus | reverse complement strand
TTTGTGGTACCCAAACATATCTTTTTAACTTTTTCTTTTCCCCAACACAGTGTCATGCACAGAACTGGACTAAACAGAATGTGAGAAGAGGCAGCTTTCTTCTGCCTCTTGCACACTTGAGGCAATGATAGAGCACAAAGAAATGTGATCTGGCTATGTGTGCCTATGAGGCCTTTCTAGATGGCTATGAGGTCTAGCCTGGATCTTTCAATGGGGCTATGCCCTTTTGGCATTTCTGAATAACTAAAGCATGCAGCTGGTGTGCAGCAATTGGTTTTGCAGATAACTTGTATCTGTTTGTCCCTAAAAGAAAGCATTATACACAATTTTGTCTGCTTTGTGCAGCATGCAGGGAATGGGGCAATCTCAGTTTGTATAATGTGATTTGAAATTATTCTTAAAAAGTATTTTAGCACTCACGCTGTATTATGAAACAAAACCGCTAACTATCCTAATGAAATCCCCTGGGTATGTAGGAGGATTTGAAAAAAACCACCATGAGAATGTAAATTCACTTTTTCTTGCCACAGTAAACAAAAAGTCACATAAATGTAGCCCTTGGTACAGCAATAGGACTGGTTTGACTGTCTATAGCAGCTAGCTATATATCTGGAGGAAAGAGTTATCTATATCGTTTCTTACGGGTGGAATTTTCTGCCAATAAAGCTAAATCAAAAACTGTTAGTGCAAGAGTCAGTGTGGACAGGACATTGTACTGAGTGTCTAAAGACCTAGGCTCTATTCCTTGCTCTGCCATTTGGACAATCATTTCATTCCTATGTGCCTTTACTTCTGCTTCTCATGCTTTGTACAACTCAGGGCTCTAGGTGTTTCCATTAAAATCATCATTTTGATTGTCCTTTTTACTCTTATTGTCTGAAATACCTTATTAAAGTGGAGTGTATATAGTATGGCTATAAACCGGAGTTTGTCACAATAATTAACTGTGCATGTGGTGTAGTATGCAGTTCTGTTCTCAGAACCAACAATGAAAGATATTACTCGTAACTGGGGCCCCTCTGCCTGAACAGCTAGTTCTTGTGCTCATAGAGGTTAAAAGACGGGTAGCATTAAATCATCCATTCTGTTCTAAAAAAAGAATTTTCTCTAAAATAATAATGAACAAGTTTGCAAAGGTCTGTATGCAATCAGTATCCAGTTATAAAATGGATCCTGGGAAAACATTTCCATGATGGAGGGACAGCTATTGATACGTCTGTCCTGCAGAAGAGAGTAAATAAATTGGATTACATGAAAAAACTAAAGATAAAGGCAGATGCAGTACTTGTAACCTGCTTATGGTTAATACTGATGGCTATGTCTACACTTGTTAATTTAAGTCGATTTAGCATGTCCAAATTAAAAAATTAAGTCGACTTAGAGGGGACCCTGCCAAATCGACCTAGAACATCCACACTGGATGCCTAGGTCGACTTCTAGGGGCCAGGTGGACCTGGGACAGGTCGACGGTGGCAGCGGAGGGCACCCCAAGGTACAATGGGGCAAAGGGGGACAGGGACCTTGGCAGGGTGTAGGAGCAGCTGCTTAAGTCGACTTAAGGAAAATGTAGTGTGGATGCAGATTAAATTGAGTTGATTTAAGCAAACTTAATTTCTAAGTGTAGACACACCCTTCGTCTGTGAGCTAATCGCAGATATGGGCTTTTCCATGTACCTTTCTCAGAATATTTAGTCATCATTTTCCCTCGTCTGAATATTTTTTGGTCAACTGCAACATTGTTATGGAAACGAGTTTGGTTTCACCTTAATAAACACTATTCTCTAGTTCATGTTTGCATCTCCAGAGTCTTTTTGTCTCTATTGGGTGTGTAGTTCATATTCTGATCCCTTCTTGAACAATGTGATTTGAAATAATCCCATTTACTGTATATTCTTCCAGCAGGACTGTCTTAGCAATAGCCTTTTCCCTCTCTCCTATCCACCTTCCTAAAGAGTACTTTTTTAAAAAAAAATCTCATTTTTCTGTATTGGACCCACTTTATTATTGTGGTGATCTTATATGCAATGTATTAATTCTGGTTTATATTAAAAAGCTGTTACCCTGAAAATTGCTTTATTATGAATACCTCTTTGTAAATACAGGTTGTTACAGTTCAGAATATAGTATTTTGGACTAATGAGCGTGCTTGAGTTGAGAGAAGATACTTCCTCCTTCTGGCTGAACGGAGGGGGGTACGGAAAGTGGTAGGAAGTTACTAAGCAAGATGAAGAGACTGGTAGGGTTGTCAATCTTCCATTTTAGTTCTTACTGACATGAAGATCTGAAGTTGATTTTTTTTCTATTGATACAGTAAACTTTTTAGTGATATCACTAAAAATGCCATAAACAATACTTTCATGAAACTGTGTACTTACCTGTGATATTCTCTACACAGGAATTCAGAATTACACAATTGTTTTAGCTGCAGTTAATCGATCAGTCGGGTTCTTTGAGCATGTGCAATAATGAAAGCAGGAAATAGATAAAGTCATGGTAAGTGTAGTTTTATGATCCAAGAAGTGATTCTAAATGATGACACAATGTCAAAAAACAATAAGACATTTTCATTTATTTACAGGTTTACAGATAGTATTCAATTATTTTTTTTTTTACTGACTGTCCAAAAATTTACAGACAGTTGGCAGCCATGTAATAAAAAGTTATAAAAGAACTCTTGGTGGAAGAAGCATGAAGATATAGAGAAGGAATTTTGGCAAGGAAGGTTTTCAAAAAGAAGCCATGCAGCAGTGGGGGAAGTATCCTGTATCCCCCAGAGCATTCTGATGCAAGCCCAAAGAAGGTTCTGGAAAGGCAAGGAAACCAAAGCTGGGAATGCATGGACGGTTTATTATTTTGTATAGATCTGTGTATTTCTCATAAGATTAAGTATAGAACAATAAAGTGTTTGAATTTTGTGGAAAGTATCTCTCTGTTTATCCTGCATGTACCACATGGCCCATTGAATTTGTAATGTAGATGGATCTGACCTATGGGTAGTGTTGTAGGAAAGGGTATGTTTAAGATACGGCGTAGTCTGAGGAGTCAGCATTGGTTCCAGCATCTGGACAAAGGGACAGCATGGTCTAAGCTCTCAGGATGAGTCTGCTAGATAGAGTGTCGGCACCTTCAGTCTGTGCCTAGAAATCCCAAGACTGGGTCAGTGCCTGGGCTTTTTTCAGACTCTAAAGGGTTAAAATACATGTACATCTAAAGGTGATTTCATCTATAAATGGAGTATAATTGTACATACTGCGTGTGTATTTCTCCCTGTACCTACATACTTACTTGTATTATAAAATAGAGACTCTTTCTAGACAACAAAGTGCCTGTCTCATTGAGATCAATGGTCATTGCACATACACAGATGATAGAATGATCAAGCCCCAGAAAGTACAGTAATTAAGATTGAGTGGCTGTGGCTTTGATTAATGCACTAGTGTGCTGCAGTAGTTCCAAATACAAATGCTATTATCGAGTAAGTCTCCTGCTTCTTAAAAAGAAGCATCTTGTTCCCCAAAGTATTGCACAAATCCATAATACCCTGGAAATGCTAATCAAAGCATAAATTTGCATGCAAGTCTTTAGTTTTCCTTGTATTTTTGTTCTGTCATTCGTTGGCTCTGCATGATGTAGCATATGAAAGAGGATCTTAATCTAAGGTTTAAAGTTCCAGGGAGAAAAGGCAACTGAGAGAAAAGTCCCTGGGCTACAGTCTGGTCTCAGTTACACTGCTGTAAATCTGGAGCAACTGAGAGGAGAATCTAGTTTCCAGTGTCACTAGCACTTCCTGTGGACATTATCCTATCTTAGTGCTAGATTATTCCCTGTTTACTACTGTTGTGTAGCTCCTTACTCTACAGGTAAGTCCGTTGACCCTCTGTGTGGAAATTTCAGACCCTCTAACTCAAGCACTGCATGTTACTTTTAATCAAGCTGGGAAAAATGCCATCATCCAGTAGCCAAGGACAACCCAAATATGCTCCCGACAAGTAAAATTAACAGTCTGACTGACTGATAAACTGTTGACCTTCGGGGTGTGTTAGCTGACTAGTTTGTCTGACATTGGTCCAAAAATTAAAACAGGTCTCTTGCCAACACTGCAGTAATGGAGGTCATATAATCATCTATATAGATTAAATGTATGGTGTTCCAAGAACAATAGACCCTATATACAAAAGGATTCTGTTAGTTTATAAATAGGATGTTGTAACAAGGTCCGTTCCACACGGTGGTTCCGGCCCCGAGCTGGGCCGGATAACCCCGCGTAGTTTGTTGCCCTCAGGCAGGGCGACGCGAAGGCACAGATGTTGGTGGCCTCCCAGCCCTCAGGCAGGGTGAGGCACAGAGTCAGCGGTCGGTGACCTCCCAGCCCTCAGGCAGGGCAAGGCAAGGCACAGAGTCAATGGCCCCTGGCCCCCAGTCGGGGCGGGGCAGGCACCTAGTCACTTGTCCCCGGCCCTCCAAGCGGGGTGGGGCAGGTACCGAGTCAATTGCCCCCGGCCCTCAGGTGGGGCAGAGCAGGCACAGAGTCAATGCCCCTCGGCCCCCAGGCGGGGCGGGGCAGGCACCGAAGCCACAAACCTCTCGAAAGGGTTTCCAGGGAATTGAGAGCTCCGGGTGGTCAGGGGTAGACAGAAGCTCCCTAGGTGCAAAGGGAAGGGAAAGGAGGGGGACACAGGCCCACCCACTCCACTGCGTCCCAGCCCAGGGCCCTATCCAGCGACAGGGAAGTCTGCCACTGGAGTCAGCGGGGTATAACCAAACCCGGCTGGCCCAGGTCAGACAGGCCGTACCCTGCTGCCCCCTGGGCTGCTTCCTCCTTACCTCAGCCCTCAGATCTCCTTGCCTCCTCCTGGGGGTAGAGGTCAGGGTACGTCACCAGCGGGAGGCTAGTCAGGCCTTCTGCATCCACTGGCGGCGGGTCCAGCAACTCCTCCTCTAGGGGTAGCTCTTCTAGGTCACAGGGGCCCTCAGGTTCCTCCGCGGAGGGCGGCTCCTCCAGGTCGTAGGGATGGTTCTGGGCTGGCTCCTCTCTCCGGCTCTCTGGGAGCTCTGTCAAGGGTAGTTCCTCCAGGTCCTCCCCTGGGGGATAATACCGCAGGGACACTCTCTCCTGGTTGCCCCAGGATTCGGGGTTTTTACCTGGAGGGGTGGTAGGTTCTTCCCAGGGGGGTTGCTCAGGTGACCGGTCCCTCCACCGCTGAGGAGGCTCTGGTGGGAACTCTGTCTGCCTCCTAGGAATTTCCCTCTCTGAAAGTTGGGTCCGTCTCTTTATACGGCCCCCTCTCCCCATGACTCCACCCCTGGAGTTCCTATGTCCACCCCATGCAGGGTTATCCTCTGACCAGCAGGGGGAGGGTAGGAGTCCTCCTGGGCCTGGCTCCCAGGTCTGCTGCTTCACCCTGCTACAATGTCCACAGCCCAAGCCAAATACATGTGTATTGTAGTTTATTGTCCTGTTCTAAATGGAAGAGGGTGACTTCATTTATATAATGTAAACATCTACTACTGGAGCCTTAGTTGCAAACTTCAGACCAAATGAATGTACTAAATGTACTCAGGTGCAAAAAGTGTCGGGCTAGATCCCTACCAGCAGCTGAGGATTGTCTGATGCAGAGGAAAAGGGGATAGGTGGGTAAGGAATGTGCCAGATGATATGGGCCCATTGTGTCCTTAATGGCTCATCAGTTTACTCCCTGGGCCCATTGTAGCTGGAAAATTCCTAAACATTAAGGACACAATGGTTTGACACACCAGCCCCTCTCAGACATTTCCATAAAATCACACAAGTTAAAGTATAGATAGAACACCAAATTCCTATCTAAACTAACTTCCAATCCAAATAGAATTCCTAGACATAAACTATATAATCATTCCCAGCAAATTACTACCTTTCTATTGATACCAAACATGACATAGCTCCTATGGATTATAGAGCATTTAGGATATATGAATAGAAAATAATATCATAAATGCTTCCCTAAATCCAGACAGCATCACACCCTGCCCACATGCCCTGCCAGGGTCCCTGTCCCCCTTTGCCCCATTGCACACAAGGGGTGCCCCCCCTGCCACCATGGACCTGCCCAAGGTCCCCCTAGCTCCTAGAAGTAGACCTAGAGCATCCAGTGTGGACACTCTATGTCAACTTTGTAAGTTCCCCTTTAAGTCGACTTTAATTTTAAGTGTAGACACACTAAGTCGACTTAACTAAGCCGACTTAAAAGTGCAAGTGTAGACATAGCCAAAATGTCTTGCAGTGGGTTATGCACCTGCACATACACATTTTCAACCCCATATTTTTTAAAAAAATGTACAGATCCAGTAGAATCTATTTAAACAAAATCCATGTGCCAAGAATTCATTTCCCAGGCCCCAAACGTAGACAGAAATCTTTTCCAGTAGATATATTCTAATGGGAAAGGTGGAAGAAATCTATTAAAAATAAACTAGTGTGCCAAAGGAAAAATATTCACCTATTTAACAAGCGTATTGTCTGAGCACCGAGTGGAAATATATTGTATAAACCAGTAGAGTCTTTTAAGTACCTGTAAAATATAAAATAGAAGAAGACTGAGAATGTTTTTCTTTTGTATGAGATTGCAACAATGGTGGTATTTAAAAAAAAAGTGTAAAATGGAGAAATATTTGAGCAATTTCTCAACATTCCATTAAAAGGTTATTTTATTTTTGAAAAGTCATTGATTTCTGACTTTTTATTACCATTCATGGCACCTCTTAATACAGCAATGTGAAGGTGTTAGCTATAACAGAGACTTCAGAAGAAATGTAATCAGAGCTGAAAGTCTTTCCCATTCCAGAAATAGCAGCTACATGCTATATTTGTTAAAACACTTATTGTAAATGCAGGCAAATAACAGAAAATACATCTTTCCTAATCGTATCTAATTTTGAAAGCAAAATAAACACAATAGCTTAATCACTTGGAGCCTCAGCAGGGGTAAATCTGGTAATCAAATTTAGGCTAAAAATCTGTCTTTGAAATGGTACTGAGCCGTATGGCAAAAGTGCACATTTTCTCACACAACCTACGATACCCATTGCACATTAGGGGGTTCTGTTTTCAGTATAAATATAGGCCATGGTCCTGATCCTGAAGTAGGACATCTAGCTTCTTATGCCACATTGTAAACATACAGAATTATAAGGATCCGTGCTAGCAGCTACTATGCCGGATTCAGGGCCATAAGTTGTAAGCATGGGTGAAATGGTTCAGATAAAATGGGAATCAATTTGAATGTTCATCTAGTCCAACTCTGCCTATACCACTTCTGTGGAAGACAAGACATGAAGTCATAGATCATAGAATCTTTGGCTACGTCTACACTTAAAAAGTTAAGTCAACTCTGTTTAACTTTTTAAGTGTGGACATAGCCCATGGAGTGTAGAGTAGGGAGCCGTGGTCCCGGCAGAAAGAACCCATGGGTCCCTTCTTGCCGGGAGCCCCACTCTCTCCCTGGACCTGCGTGGGTCCTGGCAAGGAAGGAGCCTCTGGTGCTCCAGCTGACAGGGGATCCTCAAGGTCCCCCTGTCAGCTGGAGCATGCAGAAGGCAGCTGCCTTCCCCTGCACTCCAGCTGACAGGGGAACCTCGGGGATCCCCTGTCAGCAGAGCATCGGCAGCTCCCTTCTTGCTCGGACCCCACAGTCCAGGGAGAAGAGAGCGGAGGTCCCTTCTTGCCAGGACTGCTCCGGTCCCGGAGAAGGGAGCCCAGCCTTCGGCTCCCTTCTGGCCAGGACCCGGGTCCCAGGGAGGGGGCAGCTGTGGCTGCCTTCTTGCTGGGTCCCCCACAGATCCCAGGGAGAGGGCAGCCATGGCTGCCTTCTTGTCGGGACTCCAAGGCTTCCCGGCAGGCCCACTCACTCCACTGCGTCCCAGGGCCCTATCCAGTGGCAGAGTGGTCTGCCACTGGGGTCAGCAGGGCTCCCGCCGAAACGCACCAACCTCTGGTGGCTCCGCCACCCCCGATGCGGCAGCCAGCCGTCCCTGGGCCACTTCCTCCCACCCTGGGGTTTGGGGTACCTGTATCCACTGAGTCTCCCTCTGGATCCACAGGGTAGGTTGCTCAGGGGATCCCAACCAGCCCCTCTGTGTCCATTGGCGGGAGGTCTGGGAACTCCTGTGGCTCCTCAGCAGAGGGTAGCTCCTCTAGATCATAGGGCCCAACAGCGGGTGTCTGTTCCTCGGGGGCTTCAGCCGAGGGGAGTTCCTCCAGGTCACAGGGGATCAGCAGCTGGTCAGGTTCCTCCGGTTCCTCCGGGGAGAGGGGCTCCACACTTGGTTCCCAGGGGAGCCAGGCAGGCTTTCTCCGGACTCTAGGTTCAGGATCTCCTCCCAGTCGCTGGGGCCCGGTAGGCTGGGTGGGCCGTATTGCCCCCCAGCCCGGGGTCCCCGTAGCTGCCCTTCCGTCAAGGCCCGACCTGGCCTAGTCCGTGGCCTCTCAGGCAGCCCGTCCTGCCTCCACGGCTGCTTCCCCCTCACTGAGCTGTCTGGCTTGGCTTTTATACCGCCCCTTCCTGCCTGGGCCCCGCCCCTCCACTTCCGGGGCTGCAGGCCTGTCGTACAACTGTCTGGCCAGAGGGGGCGTTCAGGCCTATCCTCTGGCCCCAGCTCAGAGGAAGGCCAGGGTCTTTTTCTACAAGAACTAAGTCAACCTAGGGTGTCCACACTGGGTTTAGGTTGACTTAACAAATTGACTTAGCTGTTAAGTCGACTTAAACAGTGGTATTTATTAAGTTGGCTTAAGTAAACCCCTTAAGTCGACCTAAACATAGTATTTATTAAGTTGACTGAAGAAAGCCACTTAAGTCAACTTAATTAAAGCCTAGTGTGGACATGGACTAAGTTAGGTCGACTTAAGCCTCCTTAAGTTGTCCTAACTTTCAAGTGTAGACATAGCCATAGATTCATAGGGTTGGTAAGGACCTCATGAGGTCATCTAGTCCAACATTCAACCATTCCCACTAAATCATCCCAGCCAGGGTATTGTCTAACCGGACCTTAAATATCTCCGAAGACGGAGATTCCACTGCCTCTCTAGATAAGCCATTCCAAAGCTTCACCACCCTCCTAGTGAGAAAGCTTTTCCTAATATCCAACCTCGACCTTCCTTGTTGCAACTTGAAATCATTGCTCCTTGTCCTGTCCTCTGTTACTATTGAGAACATCGTAGCTCCCTCTTTTTGGAGCACCCCTTCAAGTAGTTGAAGGTTGCTCTCAAATCCCCCCTCTGTTTTCTCTTCTGCAGACTAAATAAGCCTAGTTCCTTCAGTCTTTCCTCATATGTCATGCGCCCCATCCCCCTAATCATTTTTGTTGCCCTCCGCTGGACTCTCTAATTTCTCCACATCCTTTCTGTTGTGGGGAGCCCAAAACTGGACACAGTATTCCAGATGTGGCCACACCAGTGCCAAATGGAGGAAAAGAATCACATCCCTCAATCTGCTGGCAACGTTCCTACTGATGCAGCCCAATATGCCTTTGGCCTTTTTGGCAACAAGAGCACACTGTTGACTCATATCCAGCTTCCTGTCCACCATAACCCCCAGGTCCTTTTCTACAGTGCTGTTACTTAGCCAATGGGTCCCCAGCCTGTAGCAGTGCCTGGGATTTTTCCGTCCTAAGGTCAGGACTTTGCACTTGTCTTTGTTGAACCTCATGAGATTTCTTTTGGCCCAATGCTCCAGTTTGTCTAGGTCTCCCTGAATCCTGTCCCTGCCTTCCAGTGTGTCTACCATTCCCCCGCAGCTTAGTGTCATCTGCGAACTTACTAAGCACACAATCTATCCCATCATCCAGATCATTAATGAAGATGTTGAACTGAACTGGCCCCAGGACCGACTCCAGGGGCACTTCACTTGTTACTGGTTCCTAACTAGACATCGAGCCATTGATTCCTACCTGCTGAGCCCGATGATCTAGCCAGTTTTCTATCTGCCTTATGGTCCACTCATCCAACCCATCCTTCCTTAACTTGCCTACAAGAATGCTGTGGGAAACCGTATGAAAAGTCTTGCTAAAGTCGAGGTATATCACGTCAATGGCTATTCCCACATCCACAAATCCAGTCATCCCATCACAAAAGGCAATCAGGTTGGTCAGGCACGATTTGCCCTTGGTGAATCCATGCTGTCTGTTCCTGATCACTCTATTTTCCTCCAAGTGTTTCAGGATGGATTCTTTGAGGACCTGCTTCATGATTTTTCCAGGGATTGAGGTGAGGCTGACTGGTCTGTAGTTCCCTGGATCCTCCTTTTTCCCTTTCTTAAAGATAGGTACTATATTTGCCTTTTTCCAATCATCTGGGACCTCCCCCATTCGCCACGAGTTTTCAAAGATAATGGCTAGTGGCTCTGCAATCACATCAGCCTTAGCACCCTCGGATGCAGTTCATCCAGCCCCTGGAATACCACAAGGAAGCCTGTTCCCACAGTATGCTGTTCCTACCTCCACAGGCTTAGATGCTTCATGGAACTACAGCCTCATGCTTCTGGGGGCAGCCTCTGAGGAGAACAAAGAGGGTTATTCTGTTTCTCCTTTTGTGCTACCAAGGGTGCAGAGTAGAGAGTGGTGAGGTGATGAAGCAGAACGGACATTGAATCTGTGACTATGTAGATTCCCCTTGCCATGGAGTAGGTGCACAGGTGTCACCAGCCTCTACTAAACTCATGGGTCAACAGGAACGGCTTCCAAGTAGCTGTGCACTGTCCTTCCATACTACGTATAAGGATGAGAGCAAGGTTTCTCTCCCTTGAACCCCCCTAAAAGATTCCTACCACAAACACCATTTATCTGTAAATCACAACTTGTTTAAGCTAAGTAGAGGGGAGAGAGTAGAGGAATGTGGAAAGCATTTGCCTCAGAATCAGGGAATACAGGAGCTCTCATGAGAAAACTTTATTTTTATGCAGTCTACAGTACTGTCAAACACAAATATTCACAAATCATGACTCAGCATCCCCGCCCTGTCATGAAACTGCCTTAAAAATCAAGATTTGTTTTAAATAATGAAGTTGGGGTAATTTTATTTACCATCTGTTTTTGACTGTTTAGAATGCATTTGGGTTATATTTTCAACCTTGTCTCTGTAACCACAAGGACTAGAAGCTTATTTTAAAAAAATATAAACTGAGATTTTTCCCATAATCCTAAAAACCTGGGATCTAGAGCTTTAAAATGCCACTGACTATCACAAGATTCATGATAAAATCAGTGTTGGCAACATTGGTTTGTAGCTCAGCTTTATGTCTCTCTAGATATTCAGATAGTTCCATTAACTTTCAGAGAAGCAGCCCAACATTTGCATGCTTATTGGACAGGAAACTCGGAACTTTCTGAGACATCTCTTATTGCTATTTAATCACTCTTATTTTCTCTGCAGTTGGCATATAAACTGAGCCAGAATGTGCAGAAATTCCATTTCTCTGATGTTGCAATAACGCTTCCCCTACCACACATCCCCATGAATAATTGTTTAAATAAAATGCACAGCCCCTCAAGGAACAGTTTTCATAAGACATAACATTTTACAGTAATTTCTTAAATGGACCTTTTTCAGCCCTGGTATACAGAACTTAGGGTCACAATAGTCATCCCTAATAAATGTTTTCAGTCTTTCTTTCCAGACAGCAAACACAGCCTGAATTACACATAAAACATTTACAAATACATTTTATAAGACACACATTATGTAGTGTGCTGTACTGGCCTGATGAGCAAAATACTATAAAATGTGCTTTATTTCCAAGAAAGAGAAACATCCAAACTGAAATAAATAGACAAAATACTCACTGTGGTCAAAGTAAGGGCTGAGTCTTCATGCCAATGCACTGATCTGAATAGCAGGGCTGAGCCCATATGTGGGGATGAATCTTGGCCCTCCTGGCCTGCCCTGTGCACTGTGTTATGAAGATAGCCCACTTGTGCAGATTCTCCAAATCCTGCTCAACGCAGAACTCCAGAGCATAACATCCTGGAACTGTACCTTTTCCACTCTTAGGGCCCTTATTCCACAGCTGTGGATGCTGAAGCAGGATTTGTCCATATGGGAAGAGGGGTTTCTGGGGCTGAGATTTAAGGTTACCCTAAGTTTTACAATGTAATGTCAGATGTGACACTATTATGTTAAAGTAGTATTACAAGGGGTTGCAGCCCCTCTCTCAGGGGACTTGTGCCATAGCCTCGTCAGCTTTGCTTAGACTTCAGGGACAGACTCTTTATCACTATTTATCCCTTCATCACTGTGCTTTTGTGTTTTGGAGTTGGGCCAGGGGAGAGGAAACAGGAGAAATGCCTTTGGGAAAGAAGACCGAGAGATGCGAGCCCATATCAACCATCTCTGCTTGAAGATGCCAAGATGCTATGAATCATGAAGATGGAATCTGAGCAACACAGTTTCTGAGCTTTTGGAATTCATTGTTTTGTCTGTGGCAGAGTACCGCTGCTTACTCGAGATACTGGGTCATTGCAATGACTCTTTAAACATAATGACATCCTTAGCTGACTCCAGCTAAATGGGGTTTAACTGAAACTTTTTGAAAACACAGGAATGCACAAGGATTATGTCTACACAAGAGGCTCTGTTAAGTTGACTTAACAATGTTGACTTAAAGTGGACTTAAAGTGGACCTTGTTAAGTCGACTTAGAGTATCCACACTAAATACTACGTCCACACTGGCAGGTGCTAGGTTGACGTAGGAGTGTTGTAGGGGCCTGAAACTATGTTCCCTCTAAGCTCTCACAGACACCCGTGCAGCCTGAGCCCTGCGTCCCTTCTCTCCAGCCCCAATCCCCTGACCACGGCTCTCCTCTTCTCCCCAGCCCATCTCCCCAGCCACGGCTCTCCCCTTCCCCCAGCCATGGCTCTCCTTCTCCCCAGCCCATATCCCCAGCCCCGGCTCTCCCCTTCACCCCAGCCCAATCTTTCCCGGCCGTGGCTCTCCCCTTCTCTCCAGCCGGACTCCAATTAGGTCGACTTAGGGCTATACCCTGTCCACACTGGCTTTAAGTCGACCTAACAAGGTCAATTTAGGCGTTAAGGTTACCTTCAGAGGTGGAGTTATTAAGTCTATTTAAGGAAGTGCTTAAGTCAACTTAAGGAAGGGCCCAGTGTGGATGCAATGTTTTTTTAGGTCGACTTAACCGTCATTAAGTCGACCTAAGGTGCAAGTGTCAACATACCCAAGAATATGGCAGCAAATATCCTGCAAAGGGATTGTCAATTCAGAGATTTAAAAAATGGAAGAATGGAAAACCTAATTACACAAACATAGAACCTAAAGAGAGACAAAGGAATGTGTGCTTATATAACAGCAACCACCCTGGCTGAGACATTAGGCATTTCCAGAGCTGAAAGCATGAGTTACTAAAGCTGGGAGCTATAACAATTTCTATTTTCTGTGGATTGGCAACGAGGGGGGAAGTGTAGCATATCCTTATCAGTGGTTTATGCTTATTTCTCATAAACTAATAAAATAACATTTTCCACAAAAGCCCACCTAAACATTTGTTACTTCCTATGTCCCTAGGACATACAGAAAACCTCAATAATAATAACTAAAAGCAAGTAAAGGGACAGCTGAATATATATATCTATATCTATCTATATATCTATATCTATATCTATATATATAGATATAGATATATAGATATATAAAAACCGACAGGTCCCGTAGTGCATCCAACAGATTTTAAGGGAATTTATTAATAAACCTACAAGTAATCGTTTTTCAAAATTCAAGGAGAGATGGAAATACTGAAGGACAAAAATTAAAAAACTGGCCACACATTTTTACAAGGGGAGCATCTTCATTCTGGTAGAACAATTGGCACAAGTCCAAATGTTGTTCCCTTCATACAAAGACGGATATATGATAACCTCAAAGACAAGGTTTGGTTTGGTCCTGGTGGCTGTTATGTCAGGACCAGAGTGCAACATCCTACTTATGCTGAATAGTATTTTATTCTGCAAGTAGCCTCTTTGGATTCAGTGGGAGTACCTTACTCAGTGTGAGCAAAGATAACACAGTCTGGGCCTTAAAGAGGAAGGCAGCTTCTATGATGTTCTGTAGATTCTGATTACATGCTGGATGGAATGGCCTTTCTGCAGAAAGAAGTAAATAGGCAGTATTTTAACAAGCTTCTATAGAGCAGGGTGCTACTAAGCTCAGTTCTACTATGGATTAGTATTGACTACTACTATAGTAGTATAATATTCTATAGTATACATTTAAAGAGCCCTTCACTGTTGTCAGCACACTCTTAGTTACATAAAGTCTTTTACTTTAAGTTTTCAGCAAATAAACTACGATTCCCCAAAAGCTTTTGATGTGGTTCATAAAAGAGCTATGGTGCCCGTTTGTGCTTGAATGTTGGCCAGAAAAGCAGAACTTTACCACTGTGCAGGACTTTTAAGAGGAGTGATGATCTTGATTCTCTAAGTGAGATTTGTATAATTAGCAAACATAAAATAAGAGCAATTCTTTTAATTTCTTCCATGGGTCATTTATTTAACGATATTCTCTGTTAATTTACTGCAACTTTTTTATTGCCTGTGGGGGATCTCCCATTCATTATTACATCAGAGACAATGTGAAACATAAAAGACCAACAGATCTTTGGAAAACAAGTCCCAAGGATTGAAACACCTTCTCGTGGCACAAGTCTCTAGGAACCTGCATTGTGTAGCTCCTGAAGAATTTAAATCCCCTTCAGAATAGTCAAAACTGCAAAAGACATTATCTACCAGTATTGGGTAGTATAACTTCCCACTTGGATTGTGACTTAAACTTCAGCCTCACTAGTAATAATTTGGCTGCATAGAATCAAGTTATGTAGCCTCTTTGTGTGTTGTCTCAACTCTACTTTATACTAATCAAATATTTCATTTCAGTAGAAAAAATGTTTTTGTACACTGGCCATTATTCTGGATGTGTGCAGTGTCATTTTAATGTACATTAAGAATATACAGTCATAGCATGTTTAACATTGGTCTGAAAATTGCCCTCTGTGTCTATGCTCTTGGAATATACACTCCAGTGAAAATGCTTTATTTTTCCAGGAGCTGCGGTTGTAGCAGAAGAGAATCAATAAAAGGCAACGTGATTTTACCAGCTGAGCCCCACTGTTTCCAGATACCTTTCTGTATCTGGGCATTGTGGAATATTAATGGCTACTCCAGGAGAGAGGACAGAAATATTTTTCTAAGTTCCTATGTTTAGGAAGGAAGTATGGCCTTGCATTCAGTGAAGATTAGATTCAATTAAATTAGTTTTAAAGAAATAGGAGTCTTCTGGTTTAATTTATAAAATAATGCTGGAAATGCTTGATTTTGAGATCTCACAGGTTCTTATTTCACAAAACTGAAGCAGCTTTAGATGGAACTGAAGTGTGACTTTCCCTGTGGTTACTATATGTTGTGGACTGACCCTGCCATGTTTGTATTCCATGGAGATCAGCAGAGCTTCTCAGGATATTCTGCTTCAGTGCAATTGATAATGGAGGATAAAGTAAAGTTTGATTCTATACGTGTGTGTATAGCAACCTGGTCTTAACTTGGGGGGAGGAACATAGGTTGCAAGAGGAAGTGTTTGCCGAAGGCAATGGGAGTTAGTGTTTTAGCTATGTGTATGCAGGCTAGGTGCAATTGGAGCAGTTCAATAAATAATTCTTTTAATAAAAAGCTAGTTTAAATAAGAATGGAGTTCTCTCATGTTATTATCTAGCAAGTGATGCATGAAACAACGTGCTTAACTTTATGAGGATGAGCAGTTCCTTGGAGAATGGGAATATAGGTGTTCTCAGTCGCTTGCCCTGAGTAGCAATATAGTACGTCTCAGATTCCCTGAAGGGTCATTTCCTTACTTAAAAGTCCACACGGTAGAGAAGGCAGAGAATGAATATGCCTAAAAAGACCTGGATTAAATGCAGTCCTCCTCGAGGAATAACATGACACTAGCCGACTAATGTTCTTCTTAATGAGGGTTCATGCTCCTCTGGCATCTCTTGTTGTTGTACATGCAACACACCACACCTTTACTCTGAGGAATAAGACCCTGACAGAATTCATTTTACCAATTATACAACAAGTTAATTGATTGCTTTAATGAAACAGAGTCCTGTGGCACTTTTAAAGACTAACAGATTTATTTATCGCATGAGCTTCCATGGGAGAAAATCCCACTTCCTCAGATGCTTTGAAGATGGGAAACTTACAGAATGGGAGGAAATTAAAGCGCCGTTGTCATCATGAATAAATCGGATTATGATCAGGAATCTTATAAACAACTCTCCAAAACAACATTCTACAAACCACTCCTCTCTGACCCCACTGAGGAATACCAAAAGGAACTACATCACCTACTCAAGGAACTCCCCAAAGCAGCACAGGAACAAATCAAGATAGGCACACTACCAGAACCTTGACCAGGGATATTCTATCTACTACCAAAAATACATAAAAAAGGAAACCCCAGAAGCCCCATCATCTCAGGCATTGGCACGCTTACAGCAGGATTATCTGGCTATGTGGACTCCCTTCTCAGATCCTATGCAATCAACATGCCTAGCTATCTTCGAGACACTATGGATTTCCTAAGAAAAATCCAGTCCATTGGTGAACTTCCAAAAATACCATCCTGGCCACTATGGACACAGAGGCTCTTTACACCAACATCTCACACAAAGATGGATTATAAGCCATTAGAAGAACTATCCAAGATGATGCCACAGCAAAACTTGTGGCTGAACTTTGTGACTTCGTACTCACCCACAACCATTTCAGATTTGAAGATAATTTATACCTTTAAGTCAGTGGCATTGCTATGGGTACCCGCATAGCCGCACAATATGCCAACATTTCTGTGGTTGACTTAAAACAACACTTCCTCACATCTCATCCCAAAACACCTCTACTTTACTTACGCTATATTGATGATATCTTCATCATCTGGACCCACGGTAAGTATGCCCTTGAAGATTTCTACAGAGATTTCAACAATTTCCACTCCACAATCAAACTTAGCCTGGAACACTCCACACAGGAGATCCACTTTTTGGACAATACAGTGCAAATTAGTGACGGGCACATAAACACCACTCTCTACTGAAAACCTACTGATCGCTATAGTTACCTACATCCCTCGAACTTTCATCCAAGACACACCACACAATCCATTTTCTGCAGTCAAGCCCTAAGATATAACCGCATTTGCTCCAATCCTTCAGACAAAGACAGACACGTTCAGGATCTCTACCAAGCATTCTTAAAACTGCAGTACCCACCCACAGAAATGAAGAAACAGATTGACAGAGCCAGATGGGTACCCAGAAGTCAACTACTACGGGAGAAGCCCAAGGAAAAAAACAACAGAACGTCACTGGCCATCACCTACAACCCCCAAGTCAGACCTCTTCACCACATCATCAAAGATCTACAGCCTATTCTACAAGATAATCCCTCACTCTCTCAAGCCTTGGGAGATAGACCTCTCCTCGCTTACAGAAAGCCCCCCAACCTTAAATGGATACTCACCAGCAACTACAGATCATACAACAGAAACATTAAAGCAGGACCATATCCCTGCAACAGACCACGCTGCCAACTTTGCCCTCATATCTACACTAAAGACACCATCACAGGACCAAATTAAGCCACCTACTCCATCAAGGGTTCATTCACCTGCCCATCCACCAATGCCATTTATGCCATCATGTGCCAGAAATGCCCCCCTGCCTTATATATTGGACAAACAGGACAGTCTCTGCGCAAAAGAACAAATGGACACAAATCTGACATCAGAAATCACAACATTCAAAAACCAATAGGGGAAAACTTCAATCTCTTGGAGATCTTAGTGATTTCAAAGTACTTTTGAAGGATAATACATATGAAGTGGATTTCCTAGGGAATTCTTGCGTGGGGTGGAGAGGGGTGTGTGTGGTTTGAAATAAACCACTTTGAATCAATCCTTTTGAAGCTACACCCTGGGGAGAGGATATCAATTGTTTACCGGTTACCTTGGAACCAGCACGAAAATCAGCACTGCCTTGTCCTTGTGAGCTTAATCTCGAACATCCCTCTTTGAAGTGGACTATTGGTAAAATTAGATAAATGTAAATGTATTAATCTCAGATTAAGAATTTAGGCTATGCTTAGAGGATGGGGACTCTAGCCTGGATAGCAGTGACTCTGAAGAAAAAGATATGTGTGTCATGGTGGATAACCAGCTCAACGTGAGCTCTGTTAAGGGGCCATGTTCTACCCTTGCAGCTCAGGTCTTCTTCTCCACAAATGACATACAGATGCAGCTTTGTGCTCCCACTAGTGCTCTTTTGCCCAGTTTTATGGTGAATTGATCTAAGCAAGAGATTCAGCGATTCCAAGGCAAGAAGGGACCATTGTGATCATCTAATCTGACCTCCTGTAAAATACAGGCCATAGCACTTCCCCCAAATAATTCCTAGAGTATAGCTTTTAGAGAAACAGCCAATCTTGATTTAAAACTTGTCAGTGGTGGAGAATATATCACAACCTTTGGTAAACTGTTTCAATGGTTAATTATTCTCCCATGAAAAATGTACACCTTATTTCCATTTTGAATTTGTCTAGCTTCAACTTCCAGCCATTGGATCTTGTTATACCCTCCTCTGTTAGACTGAAGAACCCACTATTAAATATTTGTTTCCCACATAGATACATATAAACTGTAATAAAATCTCTCCTTAAGCTTAAAACAAATAGATTGAGCTCTTTGGGTGTGTCACATTGGGCTTTTATTAACTCAACTTAAGCGCTTCCTTAAGTCAACTTAATAACAGCTTAAGTCAACTTAATAACACCACTTCTGAAGGTCGACTTAAGCCTTAAATCGACTTCTTAAGTCGACTTAAAGCCAGTGTGGATGTGAAATAGTGTTAAGTCAACCTTATTAAGTCAACTTAAAGCCAGTGTCTACTGTTAAGTCGATTTAACAAGGTCAACATAAGTCGACTTAAAGTGTTGCCACTCTGTTAAGTCAACTTAACAAGGCCAACTTTAAGTCGACTTAAAGTCGACCTTGTTAAATTGACTTAACAGAGTCAATTTAACTTTACAAGTATAAGAACATAAGAACATAAGAACATAAGAAAGGCCGTACTGGGTCAGACCAGAGGTCCATCTAGCCCAGTATCTGTCTACCGACAGTAGCCAGTGCCAGGTGCCCGAGGGAGTGAACCCAACAGGCAATGATCAAGTGATCACTCTCCTGCCATCCGTCTCCGTCTATAGACACAGCCTTGCTGAGTACTGAGAGGTAAACCAGCCCCCTGTCATTGGAGCACTAATTACATGGGGAATGGAGCCTGCTGAGCGAGCCTGCAGTGAATAGACTAACAAGGAGCAGCTGGGAGACTTGCTAGACAGGACCTATAAAAGCCTGCAGGAGGATGACCAGAGGGTCACTAAAGGGAGGAAGTAGGAGCAATAGTTGGAAGAGATACATGGTCAGCTGAAAAGGGAAACCCTTCTGTGGTAGGTGAGCTGTCCAAAGCTGGTGGCTGAGCCTGGGGGGCCGAAGGCTGGAGACTGTACCTGTGCATAGTTGGTGGTGAGATGAAAGCCTGAAGATAAAGAGTGAAATATCTATATGGGGGTTAGTACACTGAGATGTTTCTACTAAAGACCTGATATTTTACCTTATCTCAAGTACACATGTTAGAAGTAAATTCTTTCCTGGAAAAGAAAGTTGGGGCTGCCATGTAATTGTTTACCCATATCTAAGATCCAAAGCCTCATTAATTAATATGAGGAGTCTATCACATGTTTACTTCTCCATCCAAGGACAGACTGGCCAGAGATCACTGAAATCCAGCAGAAGAATTCTCAGATCAGATAGTCAAATAGTTGACAATTGTTAATTTACACAATTGCTTAATGAAACCAACTTAGTTGGAATTATATTAATGATGTTTATGATACGCATAGCAATGGGATCTATGGTCAATTTATTTATTAATAGTATTGCAGTAGAACCAGTCATGATCCCACTGTACTACAATAGATGTTGTACAGACAAATAATACAAAGTCAGTCCCTGCCCCAGAGAGTTCACAACTGAAGGAATATCATCATCCTGAATCTATCCTTCTATCCTAGTTAAAATCTTTGCAAGGTCCTTTCTGTCAGTGTTAATCAAAGATGCCTTCTTTTGTGTTCAGTTAGACCAAAGACCATTTCAAGAATGAAAAGGAGGGTCAAGGGCCTCATTAGACATTTGCAATGTAAGTATGGGCAGGTGCTCAGAGCAAAACTGGTAGAATTCAGTTAGGAAACAGCCATTTTCTGGGAACTTCTCTACATTCATATCTTCTGTTGCCTTCTGAATGTCTTCTTGATGGTTTTAAAGTCAATGGCTATGTCTACACTGGCAAGTTAGTTTGAATTAAGGAAGCTTAATTCGAAATAACTAAAGCCATGGCTACACTAGGCTTTAATTAGTTCGAATTAAGGGCTTCCTTAATTTGAACTAATAAATTCGAATAGGCTATACGAAGTAAGGGTTAATTCAAACTAGTTAGTTCGAATTAACCAATGTGGCCATGTTAGTTCGAACTAATTTCTTAGTTCGAACTAACCGGCCCATTGAAATCAACGGAGATCGCTAATTAGAACTAAGCAAGTGCCATGAATGGCACTTGCTTAGTTCAGACTCATTTTTTCTAGTTCGAATTAAATTTATTTGAACTAACTAAAATTAGTTCGAATTAGTTAGTTCAAATTAATTTTAGTAAGTGTAGACATAGCCAATGGGACTACTTGTGCTCTTAAAGGTACATTGTGTTAGAGTGATTTGCAAGAGTATTTAACACTTATTCAGGATATTGAGCAACAGCAAAAAGGGAAAGAAAGCGCTCATCAGAAGAGGCTGACACAGAGCAAGCAGGATATAAGGATTCAAATAAGAAATTGTAGGGTAGTACCCTGCTGCTCCCTCGGTCATCCAGAAAATTTTTTTAAAAATTGTGAATAATAATTAGATCTTGTGTATATTTGCTGCCTTTCATCCCCCAACTGTACCAAAGTGCTTTACAAGCTACAATACATAGGGATCATTTCACTTACTACAAATTGTGGTTGCCTGTGAGGTGAAATATGGGAACTGTACTAAACACACACAGCAATGAAGTTTCAAGGGGAATGTAGACTGGGTAGGCAGAATTGCTCACATTGGACATTGCCTAGGTCGGACATAGGAGTTAATATGCCTACACTTGTTAAAAAAAAAAAAAAAAAAGCACCATCTAGGATTTTGATTTTATATCTCATCCAAAATGTCTCCCCTTCAGCTTGGTTCAGACCTTTTAAAAAATTGATATTGCTCTTATGCAGAACAAACACCAGTGAGGGAGCAAGCCACAAATCAATGTAGGCGTCTAAACTCTAGAGTTAAGAGCCTAATCCATGAAACTTCTGCTTGGCTGTCGTCTAACCCCTTAGGTGCCTAAACTCACTCAGCCCCTAACTTTCTGCTGTAAAATTTCCCTGCATACTTAAATTTTAGACCCCAGGGCATGCACACTCCTACCCCATTCTAAGGCTTCGGATGCCTTTCTTCCACATAAGGCTCAGAGCAATTCACAAACTGGGTGATGACAGGTGTTCGGCCACTTGTGGAGGAACTTGGTGTGGTACATAACCTCTGAGCGTGCCTAACAGAGCGGGTCCCATTCAAAATGCAGGTGGAGAAGGTTGTGTTACCCACCTGATGTGCCTATTATGCTTGCTTTTGTGGAACATATTCTGATGAGGCTATCTCTGCCCATTCATTGTCTAGGGAGTCTAGTGGCCAAAATTGCCCTTGTGGATTGCATATTCCTATGATTTTCTAGGCACTTAACATTTAAGCAGTGATAACATTCAGGATTGCAACATTTAAGTTCCTTTGTGGATCCCACCTTAGATGGTTTCAGTTCCCTGGGCCACTTGTTGGATTGAGCAAAATAAAGATATAGAGATTTCCAGCCCATTGAGAAAGTGAAATTACTGATGTTGTCAAGGATCTTGAGAAGCAACATTTCTAGAGCTGTCGGGGAAAACCACATAAAAACAATGCTAAACATCTAACACTTTAAATGATTTATTTATGTAAATACACAGTTTATAGCAGCACTGGTGATCCATTCTTCAGTGCCGGCTGGTTGTATAATGACTCAAAAAAGCATTACGCTTCACCCTCAGTGCCATGTTGAGTCTTTATTGCCTCTATTTGGTTATTATGCATAATGGTAAAAACACCGTCATAGTCATTATTACTGCTTCTGGTAAGTAATAAACTGTTTGAAAACAACCAGCTGAAATAAATTGGTATTTGTGAGGAGTTTTCAGCTCTGGCAAGTGAACTTGTTTATACTTGAGCTGTTTCAGCTGCCTCTTCTTAGACTTTTGCCTGTGTCAAATTAACTCAAAGGGTGAGAAAACAGTGCAGTGCAACTTGAGCAGGAAAAATAATGAGCTTAGCACACCCATCCAGTTCTTGGACTCCTTACTCAAGTCCCTGCCTGTCTTTCCTGAGAGTCCCAGTCTTTATTGCACCATCACCCCCAAATCACTTCTGTTGCTCCCTCCTGTATCTTTATGGAAAAGATACAGAGGAGAGAGCAACAAAAGTGATTTGAGTTGGAGTGACCAGAATTCAATGTGTAGTCATACTACAGATTTATATAGTGGCATCATATTTCCTTTCTTATCTATACCTTTCTTAATGGTTCCTAACATTCTGTTTGCTTTTTTGACTGCTGCTGCACATTGAGATTTTTCAGAGAACTATCCACAATGACTCCACAATACTAACAGCTAATTTAGATCCCATCATTTTCTGTATGTAGTTGGGATTATGTTTTCTAATGTGTATTACTTTACATTCATCAACATCAACTTCATCTGCCATTTTGTTACCCAGTCACTCAGTTCTGTAAGACCCCTTAGTAACTTTTTGCAGTCAGCTTTGGACTAAACTATCTCAAGATAGCTTTAATAACAGCAGCAAACTTTGCTACATCGCCGTTCATACCCTTTTCCAGATTACTTGCAATGTTGCCAACTCTTGCCATTGGAAAATCGTGAGCAGACCTCCAGAAATCATGAGGTTGGCTTAAAAACCATGAGGATTTCAAAAAATGAAAAGTGCGTTTGTAACCCGAAGGTTACATGTTCTCTTTATTTTTTTTTTCTGGTTCCTGAGCCCTTAAGGTGTGCCTGCGGCAGGCTGATAGTAGAAGCCTTTCCTCATAGGGGCCCTGCTAGGAGTGGCTCCTGTTTTGGCCAGGGAGTCCTGCTGTTGTCCCCAGAGCTGGCTGGCAATGAGGGCCACAGCTGCCAGTGCTGACAGCAATTTCTAAGTAAAATTATTAAGTTGCGTGTGAAAAAAAAAATCCTACCATTTGAGAGTTCTATTGCAAGAACTCGAGTCCAGCTCAATTTTATTTAGGAATCACATCTCTTCACAAGACTCAGCATGTCTGCTTATGAATATGTTGAATAGCACAGGTAACAGTACAGATCTCTGGGAGACCCTGTTGTTTACCTCTCTCCACTGTGAAAACTAACCTTTTATTCCTACCCTTTGTTTCCTAGCTTTTAACCAGTTACTGAAACATGAGAGGACCTTCCCTCTTACCCCATGACTGCTTAAGAGCCTCTGGTGTGGGACCATGTCAAAGGCTTTCTGAAAGCCAAAGTACCTTATATTAGCTGGATCATCATGCTCATTAACGCATGCTTGTTAACGCTCTTGAAAAATTCTTTTAGATTACTGAAGTATGATTTTCCTTTTCAAAAGTTGTGTTGACTCTTCCCCAACAAATCATGTTCATCTGTGTATCTGATAATTCTGTTTTTTCTGTTAGTTTCAACCAGTTTACCTGGTACTGAATTTAGGCGTACCAGCCTTTAATTGCCAGGATCAGCTCTGGAGCTATTTAAAAAAAAAAATCATTGTTACATTAGCTACCCTTTAGTCATCTGCTGCAGAGGTTAACTTGAACAGTCCTTGCTATTTCTGAACTCTGTTCTCTTTGTCAAACTTTTGCTTATTTTTACTATAAACTTATCTAAGTTCTGTTGAAGTGCAGCTGTGATCTCAGGTATAACTAGTAAGCAGGAGAGTATTGTTCATTTGTGAGCAGTGAATGTGAGACGTCTAAGGCCATGTCTACACTGACAGAGGCAAAGTCATTGCTGTCAGATTGATCTTCTTGGGTCGACTTACCAGTCAGTTAAGACACACTAAGTTGATCTGGAAATCAGCTTAGTAAAACCACCCCCTCAAGTGGCACAGCGCAGTGAAGACTCTATGTTGAAGGGTAGTTCAGAAGTCGACAGGTGTTATGCATCCTACTTTGCATAGCTTGCGTAACTCCTGTTGACTGCTACTGAATTTTACCAGCAGTGTAGACTGGGCCTAAGTGTCTAATGACCTCAGGGATGGACACTTGAGGGGAATGTTTAAGGGTTGGAGCATGTCTATTGTTAATCTTCAAAGGGATAGCAGAGGCTGTGCAGGCTAGGAAGGGAGCGCTTTGTTGCTTGTGGCTGGAGGAGTCAGGGAGCTCACCTGCTGCCAGAAAAAACAAAGCTTTCTCATGCTAAAGCAAGTGATAATGAGATGCTTCATCATGCTGGGTGCCCCTGGGAAGTGTCACAGTTATATTCAAGCTGTAGTAATGAAAGGGGCCATGAAGAGGACACTGAAGTTACAGCTAGTGCTGAAAGCAGTGAATTACCTCCCAAATGGGGTGAGTAACTCTAAGTACATTCAGGGATCGCTACAGGCTATATGTTTGTTTCTGGATTCAGTTCAAGGTGCCATTTGTGACCTTTAAAGGTCAGCCTCTCTCTTTCTCTCTCTCTCACCTGTATAGCTCCTCATTACCATGGTATCTGAACACCTCACAATCTTTAACATATTGCAAGTGCTTTGTGCCCATTTTACAGATGGGCAATTGAGGAACACAAAAATAAATTGACTTGCTCAAGGTTATACAAAGTCTCTGGCAGAGCAGAGAATGCACCCAGGTCTTCCAGTTATCAGGCAAGTCCCTTTAGCATTGTGCTGTCCTCCTAAGGCTGAACCACCTGAGAGATCATCTCCGTTTATCATGACAGCTAAGGTTTGTTGGGTTGCTCTTGCTGATGCTTCTTGCGGTAGCAACTCTTCTTATTGGAGAACTCCCAGATGTGGACATCCCTTTCACTCAGTCAATTTCACAGAACTTGTGGCTTGGTAGACATTTGGTTACAATAGAAAAACCTGTTTGTTCATGCCAGCCTTTAATTAAACTTCATGGCAAACTAAATGAAAACCTGTATGCTGTTTGTGTGTGATGGAAACTTTTTGTCTGCAGGAACAGTTGTTCTGTCATTCATATGTCCAGGTCAGCGGAGGTGCATACAAATATGCTTGTAAATATGTGAATAACTGCATAAAAAGAAAGGGGGCAAGATTACACCAATTTTTCAAGCATTATCCCTTACTAGTTTGTTCAGTAAATTTAGGGCATTCCAAGCTGTTGCTATCTGGTAAATATAGACAATGGTACAACATAAATAAACTTATCTACTGCAACCTATTCGCACATGGGGAAATTAATTATTACGGCATGCTTTGCAGATGTGCATATAGTAAATTCCACCAGAGGGCAGTAAAGGTTTATAATATATTGACTTCAGCTTCCTACGCAATAAAGTTCAAAGGGGGAGGGGGGCAAGAGATTGAATTAGCATTTTCAAGCTAGCTATAATGGAGATCTACAGAATCTCTAATTCCACATGGCACATACTCTATGATCACACTAACAGATTTTTTTTTTTAATCTGTCACTAGACATAAACAAACAATTATGTAAAAAGCAAATGATTGTATAAGGAATCTATTAAAATGACAAATGAGGCACACTGATCTAATTTACACAGAAAACTGAAGGTTTATGTAAAAAAAAATAACAGTAGAATGAAAGGGTCTAATCTGCTCTTGACACGCAGGCAGAACTCCTATTAATGTCTATAGGAATTACACACTTTGATGGAGAGAAAGCCATACCATTAAGTGCAACATTAGAGTTGAGACTGTAAACCTATCAAAACCAGGGCATTCCAGCTTCCATGGCAACCTCAATTTTCTTATTGAGATACTGTAAGGTCTCTTATTGCATTATCACTATGTGTAAAGCAATATGATATATGCTTTTATGCAAATACTTATATACGGGTTTGTAAAAGGCTGCAGCTGAGGGCTGGCCCAGTGGCATAGCAGGCCCTGCCAAGTATCTTCACCCCAGGCTGGGGGGAAGTGTTACAGAAAAAAAAACTTGAACAAAAACTGAAAAAACTCAAATGTCTTTTTGCTGGATGCCCTTTGCCTCAGCAGGCCTGGCTGGGAATGGGGGTTGGGTGTGTCTTTTGACTCTCCTTTGTGACAGGGAGATAGTGTTCAAACAGTCTAATCTCATTGGGTGCGTCTACGCTTGTAAATTAAGTCGACTTAAGCTTGGTTTAAGTCGATTTAATATGCCCTACATCTACACTACACTTTGCTTGAGTCGACTTAAGCAGCTTGCTTAAGTCGACTTAAGGAAAATAAAGTCGACTTAATGAAAATTAAGTCGACTTTATTAAACCACCTTTCTAATCGACCTAAGGCTTAATTCGACTTTTTAAAGTCGAATTAAGCCAGTGTAGCCCTGGGGTAGCCCTAAGTCGACTTAGGGCTACCCCAGGACTACACCAATGCCCTCTCTGCCGGGGGGATCACAGGGGGAGCCTGGCATGCCCCCCAAAGGGCAGGGCATGTGGGCACAGTGTGACACTGTCTGGATTTAGGGAAGCATTTATGATATTATTTTCTATGGATATCTCATAAATGCTATAATCCGTAGGAACTATGTCATGCTTGGTATCAATAGAAAGGTAGTCATTTGCTGGGGATGAGTATCTCTAGGAATTCTATTTTGATTAGAAGTTAAGAATTTGATGTTATATCCATACTTTAACTTGTGTCGTTCTGGAGAAATGTCTTAGACGGAGGGTGTGAACAACCATTGTCTCCTTAATGTTTAGGAATTTGCCAGGTGATATGGTTCCAGGGAGTAAACTGATGAGCCATTAAGGATACAATGGTTGTATTCTTTATGTCCTCAATGGCTCATCAGTTTACTCCCTGGAACCATTTTGACACAAGTTAAAGTATGGATATAACATCAAATTCTTAACTTCTAATCAAAATAGAATTCCTAGACATAAACTATATAATCATTCCCAGCAAATGACTACCTTTCTATTTATACCAAACATGACATAGTTCCTACGGATTATAGCATTTATGAGATATCCATAGAAAATAATATCATAAATGCTTCCCTAAATCCAGACAGCATCACACACAGGGCTCTGCCCTGCCAGGGTCCCTGTCCCCCTTTGCCCCATTGTACACAGGGGATGCCCCCCCTGCCACCATGGACCTGCCCAAGGTCCCCCTAGCCCCACAAAGTCGACCTAGAGCATCCAGTGTGGACTTTGTAAATTCCCCTTTAAGTCGACTTTAATTTTAAGTGTAGACACACTAAGTCGACTTAACTAAGTCGACTTTAAGTTGACTTAGTTAGGTCGACTTAGTTAAAGTCGACTTAAAAGTGCAAGTGTAGACATAGCCATTTTCACTTTCCCTGGAAGAAGAAAACAGCCAGTCCTCTTCCTACGATCATCTTGCCCTCTATGGCTTGTCTTCACTAGGAGAAAAACTGTGTTCTTAACTTGATTTAGCTAATAACTTGAGTTAAAGTCCTAGGGAAGACAAGGCAGTTTGTAGTTTTCAAGAGCTATCAACTCAAGTTAAAGCCTAGGGGAGAGCCTAGACTGCAATCCAAACTTGTCTTTATTACAATTTTAACTCAAATTAGTAACTCTAGTAAAGACCACACTTCCCCTCCTTCACTGCCTTCCCATCCCTAGTGAAGACAAGGCCATTGGGGGAAGAGACAGGGATAAGTTTCCCTCCTTCCCCCCAGCATCACATCTAGCGGGCTGGCAGAGAAGGAACTCAGCTACAATTTATGCTATGATGCTTCTGGTCTCAAGCTCCATACAGAACAGGAGCCTGTAGTTTTTCCAGACATCTACTGTTACCCTTTGACCACTTTATCTCTGTCATCCTGTGGACCGCAAACTCCTGGAATAGGTTAGCCTGCCTTCTGAAACCTTCTCCTCTGACTAATATGAATCGGTGCTGAGGTACTCTCTAACACCTGTAAAGTACAGAAAGGCCTGCAGTTTCTTCCATTGTTCCGTTGGCCCAACCCATGTCCAAGCCAAATATGAAAAAAACTAACATTTAGTATCAGGAAAAAAAACCCACATATGATCTTGCTGCAAGGTGTTGCTAGGCATACTGTGCTACATCAGTCTGCATTAGATACCTACTGTTTTGCGCTGTGCGTTATGGGCTGGGGTAGGGATGCAAGCATTGCAGATGATCCATGTGCTAGGCTCTATAGGCTATGTAGGTTGTTGTTAGGACTTGTTACACTGGGCATTGACTTGGCGGCATGTATATTGTAGCAGAACTTGTCAGCACCACCTTAACTGAAGCGGCAACATTAAAAAGTGTCATGAATAAGAAGATTCATAAATTGCAAAGCCAGAAAAGAGCCTTGTGATCATCTAGTTTGTGCAGCATAATCCATAGCACCTCTTCCAAAATCATGCTTTTTGAAAACAAGAACATACCTTTTTTTCTTTTTTTTTTAATTCAATCTTTTAAAAATTTCCAGCAACGTAGTTATAGCAATATAGGTCTGTAGCGTAAAACTGGCCTGACTCTGGGATGTTGGAATATGGATCCATGTAAGCAGTTGTAGACAGTGATCAATTCACTAGTTAATCCATTGAGTTTATTCAGGAGAAAGTTGAGCTCCTAAGGCTATGTACACACGATCACTTTATTGCGTGGTAAGGCTCCTTACCACGCAATAAAGCCAACAGTGTACACACAATCAATTTCTCTGTTGCGCGACAGCACCCTCTTGCCGCGCAACAGTTAAACCACTCAAAACGAGAGTGGTAGCATTATTGCGGAACAGCTGTTCCGCGGTAATGCTCGTTTGTACTCATTTTTCGCAATAGACAGCCTCCGGAAATGTCCCAGAGTGCCAATCCAGGCCACTCTGGGACATTGGAGCTGTCAAATATGTCAATTTCACTGCTCTCTTTCTAGTTTATAGTGGTACAGATAAAGAGGTACAATGTGTGGGGGGAGTGCAATGAGGCTTTGGCCCTCATCCATGCTGAAACTGAAGCATCACACCATGTTAGGAATCACTGTTAACCAAATTCATGTTGAGAACCACATATGCCCCTAGGGTGGGTTAAAAGATTGTGTTGAGTTTCGATAGTGCTTGGCCCCATTGTAAACAAGTAAAAAGGATCAATCCTACTCTTGAAAATGTACTGTATAAAAGATACACTGGAAAACTCTTATATGGCCTGACTCACCCCTTATGCAAACAGTTCTATTAAAGTCAATAGGATTCTTCTGTTGATTAAGGAATGAAGGATTACACAATGGTTTGTAACTATAGGTGATGTTAGTGTTACTGTAACCAAGGGACAAGGCTTTTTCACCCTTTGTTATTATAATAGATCACAATGTGTATTAAAGAGATTGCAGGGTAATGAGGGACTTCATTTCTGCCTGCCCCACCAGGAGCTTTTATCATCTATTCCTTCCTCTGTGTGCTTTCCACACTATCCAGCCTCAGGCTGTCATTAATTATCTCCTTCCACTCTCTTGTTCATTATGTGCTGCATCTGTTGACTGTAGCACTTGGTAAAACATATGCTCCTTACTCCTCCTAGTTCATTACCTTATCTGATGGAGGAGCTCTGAACTGTGTGGAAGAGTGGCTCCTCAAGGGTGCATCTGCAAAAGCCAAATTAACAACGAACAGAGACAGTATTGTGAGCGCACTCACAGCCATGAATCACAAAAGTTACACACATCTTTTTCTCGCTGTCCCTGTCTTAGCGCACAGCTTGGCATGAGTCCCAATATGGTGAGTTCATCAGGGAGTGGAGGACTGGCAAGGGTGAATGGGCAAGAAGGGACAAAGAATGGTTACAACTGGGTAGGAAGACTATTCAGAATATTGGTACCCTTTTCCACAGGAGAAGGTAATAGAATTTGTTATCTCACTTCTAAAGGTAACCCAGGATGTAAGGGTGCATCTCCTGCATGCGTCTTCAGATTAGCTATGTATGCTGCTCTGGTCCCCACAGAAATAATTGCCAGATGGCACAGCAAAGTTTCTTACAGCTGGGGTGTGACATTGGCCTCCAGGTGAGCCACACTGTGATTGCTCAATTTAGGGTAAACAGCACAGAATTTGCCAGGCAACCCCCCAAATACTGGCAGCAATTTCTAAAAACTAGATTCACCAAGCCAGCAACAAACAACTTCTAATTACCTTATTGATTATACAGAAGGCAAAACACAGTTCTCTTAAAGCCATCCAGTCCTCTGACTTCTACTCTGACAACCAAGTCAAATATGGGGAGATTATTAAATATCTTTGTCCA
>ML685798.1:18258448-18275108 GCA_007922175.1 Pelusios castaneus | reverse complement strand
CATTTTTCTTTCTTTCCCACTAGCAAAAATACACAATAACAATCCATCATGCCAATAAAGGCCTTATAGCTCCTGCTAGGCTCGTTGTATCTTAAACCTCTTTGCATAACAGTGTTAAGCATTCCAAATAAACACTGATCTATATATTTTTAATATGAGGAATTTGGAGACTTTGTTTTGTGGCAGGAGCCTTCCTGGAACTGTCTGCTTACAAATCTACAAAAGTGAAATTAGTGGTTGCTGTAGAGTAGCTGGATCTAGGGCTTATAGTATTTTATTCATTCACAGCTTGCAGGTTGGACTAATTACATGAAATATAGCCATTCTGGAAAGCCCTGAAAGCCAGGGTTTTTTTTGATGATGCCATTAGACAGCCCTTCCACTCTATTGATTCCACAGCTGGTTTGCAGGTGATATCTCTGATCAGATCATGAAACCCATTCAGTTGCAATGAACCTGATATCTCTAATCAGATCATAAAACCCATTCAGCCCTTTCTGGTTTCTGTTTTGGGACAGTATTTTGGTTTGCCAGTTGGGAAGGGAATTGAACAAATTTACCTTGAAGGCATTGAGCATTAGTGACCAGATCCTCAGCTGGTATAAATAAGTGAACATCTAGTGACCTCAATGGAGCGCCATCAATTTATATCAGTTGGCCAGGGAATTCATATTTCCTACATTACCGATGTCGGGGTAACCTCAACAATTACAGGCACTGGCATAGAAGTCCTTCACATGGGAACCTTATTGATCAAGAGATGAGTAATAGAAAATTAAATCCAAAAGAAAATATGTAATCTGACAATCAATGCTTTCATGAATATCAATTGACCTTCACTCTGTCTTCCATAAAGGAGGAGAAAAGGCTCTTTTCTTCTTCAAGTCTTCTTTACTCTTTCAGCATAGGGTACAACTTGAATCTATAAATAAAAGTCTTGTTCATGGAACAGACTGCACCCTTGTTCATTCTCTCACTCATTTTCTTCTGTTCCCCAGCTTGCTGTCATAATGTTACCCCGCATTTATTAGACTGCAACTTATTATAACCAAGTTTCCCTTGATTTTTTTTAAAAGATGTCTTTCTGAGTATATTCCACTTTCCCAATGATTTTAAAATTAAAACAGTTGCTGTCCATATCTCTGTTTCAGCTTTGCCTTTCCTATTGTAAGGCAGCCACTTCCACCTTCCTAAAGGGTGGGCTCCTGGCCCCCCTCTCTCTCTCTTTCTCTCTCTCTCTCTCTCACACACAGTCTCTGGCCCCTTGGGCGGGGCAGGCAAACACAACAATCTCTAGGTCACCACGGGTAGATATGCGAGACTCGGAGTAGGGAGACAGTTCTGGTGAGGTTCCTGAAGGGGGTGAGGGGGACACAGGCCCACCTGACTCCCCTGCGTCCCAGCCCAGGTCCCTATCCATGGCAGAGGGGTCCATCACAGAGCCAGCGGGGGTTCCCACTGCAACACCCTGGCTTGGTCCATGACCTGACCGAGTCAGGACCAGGCTCCTAGTCCCCTGGGCCACTTCCTGCCCCCGCCCCTGGTGGTAACTGCTTTGGACTTTCATCGTCGGCCTCCTCAGGGTAATTGCCCAGGGGTAGATTACAAAACCCCTCGGCATTGTTGAGGGGTGGCAGGTTTGGTAGCTCATATGAGTCGTCAGCGGAGGGCTATTTCTCCAGGCCACAGCCGTCCAGTGTTGGACTCTCCTCGCTGGCAAGGGGCAGCTCTTTTAGGTCACAGGTAGCCAGCTGGGGGCCTGGGTCTGGAGGTTCCTCTGGCTTCCGGGGTGTTGGTGTAACCTTTGGGTGGGCTAAATTCATTTAGTTGCCCTTCTCCAGTGCCTCACAGAAATCATTCCCAATCCCTATGGGGAAAGCAGCTGGAGACCCAGGATCCAGTCTGTACGGGACTCTCAGCAAAGATTGCTCAGAGTTACCACCCCACATTAGAATACTACTACATTAAACATAACAATGAACTTTATTAACTACTAACTAAATGAACCTTAACCTAAGAAAACAAACTACAATTAACCAAGAACAATCCCTTGCATGAAAGATACCCAAGAGTCCCAAAGTCTGTGTGGAGTTCACCCAACTCTCAGCCACAGTCTCTGTTCCAGTGTGGAAGCTTGAGTGGCAAGAAATAGCTGTCCTCTTCTTTCTTTGCTGGGATCCTCTGTAGTATTACATGCAGGCTTTCTCTTCTCCTCTGCAACCAGCCCTCAGTCCCATATGCATGTCTGCAAGGTCTGTTGCAAATGACTCCTTTACATGGAGAAAACATCTTGTTCACTCCTGGCTCAGCTCCTCTCCAGAACATTGAGCACATGGTCTCCTTTCAAGGCAGCTCCTGCCTGCTGTCTGCTCAGGCTGCTGCTCTCCAGTCATCTGATTGAGAACATCACATCACACCAGGAGGGTACACTGTGGAGCATGCTCAAATTGCTACCACTCCCTGCTACTGGAAGTTTCCAGTTGTGGGTTGCTAATCTGCCCAACAACAGTAACCCACCCTCAGCAGGTCTCTCAAGAGATAGCCTTTTCAGGCATATGGGTTACATTGGCAGCTCCAGGAAGTCCTCTGGGTTCCCAGCACTGGGCAGCGGTCACCAAACGTCTGTCACAGACAGATCCAGGCGGCCATCATGGCCCCAGACCACAGGCAGATTCTCAGCCGTGCAGTGGTAGGGCTGGTACTGTGAAAGGAGCAGAGGGACACCCTTCCCCTTCGTCTGCATAGCCCCAACTGAGCACCAGGGCTTCCCTTTCTGTCCGCCCCCCACCTTGCTTCCAGCCTGACGGACAAGCTGCCTCTGGCCGCGCTCACCTAGGGGCGGGTTGGCCCTGGCTGTCTATCTCAGAGGGGGGCCACACTCCTTTGCTACACTATATAGACCTGAACTTTATATTTTTGTTTAATGGCTCTTGAGATTTAGGCTCTAGTCTGGCTGAACTGTACAGGTGATCAAAGTCCAGCAATGCATTTACAGATATGTGGAACTCTAAACATACAGGTAGACCCAATGAAACCATAGGATTACTTAGAATCATAGAATCATAGGGTGGGAAGGGACCTCATGAGGTCATCTAGTCCAACCCCCTGCTAAAAGCAGGACCACTCCCACTAAATCATCCCAGCCAGGGTATTGGCTAACCGGACCTTAAATATCCCCAAAGATGGAGATTCCACCACCTCCCTAGGTAACCCATTTCAAAGCTTCACCACCCTACTAGTGAGAAAGTTTTTCCCAATATCCGCCCTTGACCTCTCCAGCTGCAACTTGAAACCATTGCTCCTTGTTCTGTCCTCTGTTACTACTGAGAACAGCCTACCTCCCTCCTCTTTGGAAAGTAGTTGAAGGTTGCTATCAAATCCCCCCTCAGTCTTCTTTTCTGTAGACTAAATAAGTCTAGTTCCTTCAGTATCTCCTCGTAAGTCATGTGCCCCAGCCCCCTAATCATTTTCGTTGCCCTCCACTGGACTCTTTCTAATTTGTCAACATCCTTTCTGTAGTGGGAGCCCAAAACTAGACACAGTATTCCAGATGCGGCCTGACCAGTGTCGAATAGAGGGGAATAATCACATCCTTCGACCTGCTGGTAACAGTCCTACTGATGCAGCCCAATATGCCATTGGCCTTTTTGGCAACAAGAGCACACTGTTGACTCATATCCAGCTTCCCATCCACCATAACCCCAAGGTCCTTTTCTACAGTGCTGCTACTCAGCTGATCGGTCCCCAGCCTGTAGCAGTGCATGGGATTTTTCCGTCTTAAGGTCAAGACTTTGCACTTGTTCTTCTTGAACCTCATGAGATTTCTTTTGGCCCAGTGCTCGAAGCAACAAAGGGTGAAATGCTTTTCCGAACTTGGGGTCATCACGCAGGACTGATGAGGCAGTTTGCAGGAACTTCAATAAAGCCTCCCAAAAAGAAGAGTGAGGGGAGTTAGCTGCATGGCACAATAGAAACTGAAGTGTTTAATGTTCCACAAATGCTCTCATACTGAAAGCCAGGTTGCTCTGAGCTCTTACATGAGCGCATATGTACAGGAGATTACAGGTATTGTTACCCTATTGCAAGTGGCTTGCTTGAATGCCGCAACTGAAAGTTTTGGGCTCAGGGAAGGGAAGCAATCATCTCTTCCTGGCTCCCACTGGGATACAAAAACACCCCAAAAGGGTGCTGGGCATGGTCCTCTCTGCTGCCTTTCCACCTTTTTCCACAGAATGAGACTAGTGCACAGTGCGGGATATGCTGTATCCCTCAAAAGGGTGTAGTAACCTGCTGGAGCTTTCCCAGGGCAGCGAAGCTCTGCATCACAGAGGCTGAGATAGGGGTTTTACAACTGTTGAAGTGTGCTCTACTCTGAGGGCTCAACTTCATTTAAACAAATGTTTGTTCACTCTCTCTAAAAGACTACTTCCCTGCAGAAAGAAAGAAAGAAAGAAAGAAAGAAAGAAAGAAAGAAAGAAAGAGAAAAGCCCTGTGACAAGCAGATATAAAATGTTTATAACACTGAAGGGATAAGTAAATCAAGAACTCGGTGGAGGTCTAGATAGGGTTAATCATAGGTTTGCTCTAATCAGGACCAGATGACTGTAATGATCTTGAGGGTTCATTAAAGACTATGCCATTGAATGAGTGAGGAATAGAACTTTAACAACACAGACAGGAGTGATTCCCAGGTGTGTAGCTGGGAGTAGCCATGTTATGTCACCTGTAGGGCAGTCTCCCAATTCAGAGAACACTGGCCCATGCTAGGGAGTGTCTCTAAAATCACAACCTTCCAGAAGCATCTCTCTACAAAGACAAATTGACCAGTTTTTAGGTTATAGAAGTAAGCAGAAGCAACAATGCAATTGCAAAATTCTCCAGCCTGTTAATATGCTGTAGTCATTCCACTAAATAATAACTTTCTCGGAGCTTTAAAGTCAGAATGACAAAGTGTCCCACCACCCCTCTAGTGCAGGTCCGCAGAGAGGATAACAACCTTCTAACCTTGCTGATGGCTCATGCAAATGTAAACATGGGGCCACATGATGGAATTTCTGTTATTTCTGTTTGTGGAATTTCTAGGATTTTTTTTAAAAAGCAAAGTCAATGAAAAAAATATTATTAATGTTACAAGTTAAGCCATCAAAATTTAGGAAAAGCCTAAGGTTGCCTGGCCATCCCTAGTTTGGCCCCCTTATGTGGATATTTTATACTTATGTGATCACATACTATTTCCACCTCAACCCACACAGGACTCCTACTTCATTCAGAGCAGAAGATGAACCTGTTTGGGGGATGAATCAGGGGTGAGTGGTAGGACCACATTTCATTTTTTTGCAAAAGCTGGAAAGTGTGGAGTGAATGAGGCAGAGGATGGCATGAAGAGAAAAGATGGTCTTATGATTAAAACCATCGAATAGTACCTAGAAGAAATGGAGTCTATTCCTGCCTCAACCACAGAGTTCCCATGTGGTGCTAGCTAAGCTAAAACTTTCATTAATTTTGTGTTCTTCAGCTTCTGGGTATCTGACTGGATACTCTGCATGCTGGATTGCAGAAGTGCTGAGCACTCACAGCTGCAATTTAAATCAACAGGGCTGTACTTGAATAGGTAAAGCCTACATAATCATAAGTGCTCTGAAAAATCAGGTCTAAGGTGTGCAAAATTAGTGGCTAATTCTGATTTAATTCTCTCTGTGCCTTATTTCCCATCTTGAAAATAGTGATAAGGCCCCCTTCATCAATCAGGGGCATTGTGAAAATAAATTAATTATTGTGAAGTAGTTAGGCCTGGAAGAAGAGCCTTTTTATAAGCTTGACAGCTTCTCTCTTTCACCACCAGAAATTGGTCTAATAAAAGGTCTTACCTCACCTTGTCTTTCTAATATCAGGGACCAATATGGCCACAACAAAACTGCAAACAGATTTTCTAGAGGTATTTAAGCATTGGAATGTATTGGTTGTTTTTGGTTGGTTTTCCTTCTATAAATCTAAGAAACCCTTCCTTTATCATACTGTTTATTGTACAAGGTGGTATTATTGTATATCTAATGGTGTTGACTGTATGGTTAAAAGGTAAAATGAATAGGTGATGCGCCGTAGCCCCTGTAACGGTCTCCTTGCATCAAGGAGGGGATCTGTTACACATGGAATATGTATGTGTATAAGGAAGCCATGTTTTGTTTAATGATAAGGTTAAAATCAAGATGGAGTCTGTATCAGCATGTTTGGCTGTCAGCAGCTCCATAAGGGTTTGGTAAACTGTCAGTTAATGTTGCAACTGAAGTTCTGCCCAGAGATACCACTGAGTTGCGGGTGGTGTGCACAGAACCGAAGGGCCGGGTGCAAAAGGACTAAAGTGCTGTGTGCACAACTGGGACTAAGGCGCGGGAAATCCCAGCCTTGGGATTGGATTCTGGACTCTATATAGGCACCCAGCTCTAAGGGTTCGGTTCGCTTCTTCGTTTCTTCATCGTCGGTTCCAGAGAATTGCTGTTCAGGACTTGTGGACTTGCTGAAATCACTCTGAGCTGAAATCACTCCTCACCTCTTCGGACCAGGAAGAGAAGCAGACGGGGCGTCGCGGAGCTGCGGACGTGGACCCTGAAGCAGACGGGGTGATCCCGGCGGAGGCCGGACCTCGACCCAGACGGACGGGGCAAGCTTGGAGGACAGCGGACCAGGACCCTGAAGCAGACGAAACTGTGGAGGGCCACAGACCTAGAGGATCAGACGATCCAAGTCTGGAGGGACGCCGGACCAGGACCAAGAAGTAGACGGTTGCTCTCGCCAGAGCTAGAGACTTGACCGCTTACCCCTCTGTGTTCCTGCAGACGATCGGGTAACCAACTCCCGGGAGAGGGAGAAGACAAACAGTAAAGTTTGGGCCCTCTGGGTGAGGGGTGGTCAGGGAGGTGTTACTGTGCATTGTTGTATTCTGCCTCTGGTTTTTAATCCTAAGGCTCAGTCCTAAGGTTTTCCTGAGGTGTGTTTAACTGTTTCCCTTGTGTTGTTAAATAAAGGTTACTGTTTTTACTGAAACAAAGACTGTCTCCATCTATTCCTCATAACTCTGTTAGGGTTGACAGATGCCCACTCAAGACCGAAGGCCCTAAGTACATTTTGTGTACAAGGTAACTCCCTGGGACCATTGTCCTGGCACATTCCTAAACAATAAGGACACAGTGGTTTTAACATAAGTTAAAGTATGGATATAACACCAAATTCTAACTTCTAATCGCAATAGAATTCCTAGACATAATACTATATAATCATTCCCAGCAAATTACTACCTTTCTATTGATACCAAACATGACATAGTTCCTATGGATTATAGAGCATTTATGAGATATCCATTGAAAATAATATCATAAATGTTTCTTAAATCCAGACAGTGTCACACCCTGCCCACATGCCCTGCCAGGGTCCCTGTCCCCCTTTGCCCCATTGCACACAAGGGGTGCCCCCCCTGCCACCGTGGACCTACCCAAGGTTCCCCTAGTCCCACAAAGTTGACCTAGAGCATCCAGTGTGGATGCTCTAGGTCGACTTTGTAAGTTCCCCTTTAAGTCGACTTTAATTTTAAGTGTAGACACACTAAGTCGACTTAACAGTGCAAGTGTAGACATAGCCTATGAGTCATCAATGCAATGCAGTTGCAAAACAGGCTAATGTCATTCTGGGGTGTATTAGCAGGAGTGTTGTATGTAAGACGTGGGAGATAATTGTCCTGTTCTACGTGGCATTGATGGGGTCTCAGCTGGAGTGTTGTATCCAATTCTGAGTAACACACTTAAGAAAAGATGTGGATAAACTTGAAAGAGTCCAGAGGAGAGCAACAATAATAACGGATTTGGAAAACCTGACCTATGAGGAAAGGTTTAAAAAACCCAAAGAAACAGGGCATGTTTTAGTCTTGAGTTAAGAAAACTGATAACAATCTTCAAATATGTTAAGGGCTTTTATAAAGAGGATTGTGACTGACTGTTCTTCATGTCCACAGAAGGTAGGACATGGGTTTGTGGATTCAGTATTTCCGAACTCTTGCTTGAGTGCTCACATTGCATTGTACACTTGGTTTATAATTGTTGGGTCTCTCAGACATGCCAAATGTATCCATGCTGCACTGTGCAGATCTTCTACTTTGGTCTGCAGCTTTACCTGCTTCCATACTGCAAAATGACAGGGCTTGGGCCCAGGACTCAATGGGCCTTCATTCCCCCCGTCCCCCAGTTGGGTCATGAGTCTGAGGCCTTGCTGACCTGAGTCAGACTGAATGTGTGTGAGGGCAGAAGTGGGGATTGGGCTAAAACTGAGTCAGGCCCTGGGCTTAGTGTGTATTATATACATACCCAGTGAGGGAGAACATGGGACGGTGGGAGTGGTGGGAATAGTACAAACTGCCAATCAGCTGGGGGAAAGCATGCAGGCATCTGTTCCGACCTGCTATCCAGTGCAGGCAACAGAAGTTCCTTTTGTGTCAGGACCTTTTATTTTCTCTGGTAAGCATGCCCCAGATACAGGTAACAGTATTTTCAGTTGATCCTGATCCAACTGAATGGAGAGACTCAAGCATGATTAACCAAAAGAGTTCCAAAAGCTGCAATGGCTGGTACTCTTGAGGTTTAGAATAAAAGGTTTGCAGAGTGCTGAGCCAGCAGCTGTGAGAGAATCTCTGGGCAGGTCTACGCTGCCCGCTGTTTTCACTGGCAATTGAAGGGAGAGACTCAAGTTACTTAAAATAAACTTGTGTATCGACTTCTGACTTCTCTACGCCTAGAAATTCCACCAAGATGAGTCGAAGGGAGGCAACTCAGTGCTATGCTATTTACCAGGGTAGTCTTCAGGGATCAACTTCCTAATCATCTAAGCGGGTCTTCACAGACTTGATCAGTCAATTGGGAAGGTTGATCTGATGGGCGTGATTTTGTTGCTGTCAGTGAAGACTAGCCTAGAGATCTGAAATACCAGAGCAGAGCAGTCATAGTAAGAAGATTGACATTGTGTGAATGAAGGAAACTAGACCCTGGAAACCTGTTTAAAAATGATGTACAATTAGAATTTGAATGTCTAACTTTCTTACCCCAGTTCAGCATCTAAAATCTTTTCATCAGCTTTTTGATCTATACTATCAATAAATTAATTTCAAATTACTATGTCTTGCCAAATCATATCCAACCAATAGAGATATAAAATGCTTTTTATCTCTCATTCACATATGGGCTGTCAAACAGAAAGATTGTTAGGTCAATCAAAAATATTTTTTGGTCAGTCTTTTTGTGAAAAATGGGCTGTCAAGCACATCAGATTAATTATAGAGGTGCCCATTACTACCAAGATAATTAACAGTTTCTCAGTATTTTTTCAACTGTTAAAATTTACTTTGCTGTAAAACTTGGAAAGAAAGATCTATGACTAGGAGTGAGACATTTAAAATGTTGTTTTTAAAGCTAGTTCGGACATTTGTACATAAAGTTATTCAATGTGTTGGCTCCAACAATAATTAGATGCAGACATAAAAAAAAAAACAAAAACAAAAACCTCCTGTGGGATACACATTCAAAAGCAGTTCAAATCTGCTCAAGCAGAATCACACAACTAAATCAAATTCAGTAAAATACTACACGAGAGACTTTACAGAGGCATAGCTAAACCAATGCACTTGCTCCACTGTGTAAGGTCTCCTGTGTAGCACTTTATGCCAACAAGAGAGAGCTCTCCCACTAGCATAATTAAACCACTCCCACAACTGACAAAAGTTTTACCGACAAAAATGCCCGTGTGGACATAGCAGACAGAGATCAGTTATATTGTCACTCCTATTGGTCTTGCCTTAATATAGGTTAGAAGTTATTAACTATATGTTTAGTTAGTACTTAGCACAAAAGGGATCTCTAATCCTGCAGCACTATAAATACATTAATAATACAAAAAAGTGGGCCATTGAGTTGGCAAGATTTTGAGGGGGTTTTCCAAGAAAGAGGCATGGAATTTTTCTGCCAATTGAACAATCTTCCTACCTTGATATTCTTACATATTTACCTGGTATCATAATTAAAGGCCATGTGGTGTATCCAGGTTCACCCCTGCCTGTTGCAGCCCATCTATTTCTTTTAAAGATTTTTGTTCTCTAAACAGTCTCCGTTAAAGTACTGCCTTCCCTTTTTCATGTTCTGGTCAAGCTGTTCAATACAAACATGTCAGTGGTCTCTTCTCTCAGCCTGCCTCCAGTAACCACAGTTTCATGGCAATTTCATTCCAATTTACAAGCAGACAGAGAGAGTTCCTTTTCTGACCAGAAGGTCATTTACAAGTCAGAACCAATCCTTCAGAGCCATTTAGAGGAAGAAAAACTCAGATAGTTTGCTCCCTGCCTGGATAACTGAATAAGATAAAAAGCATGCATTTCATATGTATTAATCATCCTCTGTGATCAAGTTTGGCAGCATGATGTGCTTTTATGTAATTGAACTAATAGTTCTGGTTTAGTAACATCATTAAATCAGTGTTGTCTTGTAAACTATCCTTTTATCTCGGCTCATAATTTTTCTTGCCCTGAAGGGACAAAAGTTGTTTCCTGGAAATCGGGAAGAATGCATGTACAAATCTGGCTTATATGCATTGATACAATCCCACTTGTGGCCCAGTACTGATGTTCTTAATGGTGACTCAGAAACACAGATCACTGCTGTAACTTTACCATAATAATAATTGCCATGCTGCTATGCTTCTTTCTGTTTAGGTAGCAACAGCTGCCAGCAATCTCCCACTAGGGCAGAAATCTCAAATCACAGTAATGCTTATTAATCATGCAGAGGGGGACAACATTTATAACTGAAAAACAGAACAGTTTCATCTGCCTTGCCAAAGGCTGTCTCAAGGCAAATGAAGATTTTCTATTTACTGGCTTGTTTGTAGGTAAAGGATTACAAGGGGAATATACCTAGTTGCATTCTGCACCTGAGACTGAGATAAATCTGCCGTTTGTGAGGCTGCAGTTTGTTCAGATTGGGTTATTAAGGGTAATGCTACATTGGGAAAGAATGCTGCATGTAAGTGGAAGCATCGCAAGACAAGCAGGAGGTAAATAAGCAATTAAAAAAGGAACGAAAATCCAACCTGAATTGTGTTGTTTCAATTCCATTCATTTTGAATATGACAGTTTCTGCCCCCCCCCCTTAATCTCAGTAATCACCTGTATTTATTTCCAAAGCAGCAGTAGACAGAGAGAATTCTCCAGTTCCCCCTACTGCTACCTGCAGTGTTCTCCAAGGAGGGTGTGGTGCCTAGAATTTTCTTCCATGCACACAGCAGGGCTAACATGAATTTCATTTTCAAGGGGTCGTTGCCCCTTCTGATTAGCTGGAAGCAGCAGTATTCCTAGGGAGGGGACAGAAGCCACACAAAGGACTAAGAGCTGTGGATCACATTGCAAGGGTTATTTTCTCCCCCCCACAGAGGTTCCCTTCATTGGGGAGTGGAAAAGGTGGCTGGTGTAGGATGCAGCTATGTGCTTCCACTAATTTTCCACCTGTGGGCTGTCCTGTACATGAGTGGAATTATCTACTGGCCCTTTCTGGTCAGTTAGTGGTGCAAACTAGATTTCAATTGGAGAATCCTCAGTATGTAGAAATGTGCCTTGATAACCATGCCTGTAAGTATCTCAGTTGTGCCCATGACTGCAATAACTCCACACTACAGTTGGGCACTAGGATTGGAGTTGGGCATTTGGGCATACATTTTCATATCTGAACTTACTTACTCCCACCACTGAAATTTTGCCTGTTCTAAACGTTCAGAGGTGTGGAATAGTTGGAGTGTGTATGAGTGTGTTTGTTATAGGCTGGAAGGATTTCCCTAGGCTATGTCTACACTACAAAAAGTTAGGCCAATTTAACAAAGTGGTTTCCCTGAACGGGGACTTAGTAAGTCAACCTAACTGCTCTTAGGTCGACATAACAAAGTGGACTTAAGTGTCCACACTGTGCTTAGGTCGACTTAAGGAGTTGACTTAAGGCTTAATTCGACCTAACTGGCAGTTCTTATTAAGTCGACCTAACCTTTCATTAAGTCGACTTAATGAAAGCCTGGTGTGGACAGGGACTAAGTTAGGTCGACCTAAGCCCCCTTAAGTCAACCTAACTTGCAAGTGTAGACATAGCCCTAGATTCCCCATATGAACAAATGTGATTTACTGGTTTATTTTGTTGTGAAATTTGTTTTTCCCCAGCTAAACTAGGGACATTAGGGATCAATAAATACCTTGTTCAGTTTAGACTCTGAGTACAGGCTGGTGTGTTAAAGCTTCTTGTTTGGTAATTGCATCACTCTTGAAGGGTGGATCTATGAGTGACTCATGCAGTGTACCCCAACAAAATGCTATGTATGTCACACTTGGTCTATTATGTCACCTATTTTGATGAAAATATTTTATTGGGGCTCTTCATAACTCTTATTCTGTAAGGCCAGAGGAGCATTAAGATATCTGAAAGCTTTTCTATAACTTGGGTGGTGGTGATGTTAAGGTCTAATTTATAATTGCAGCCCCCAGAGCCGGAAATGAATAGTGGCCATCACAGGAATTACACTTAGAGATGTCATATGAAATGAACCTCTCTGCTCCTTCCCCAACGACTCGCAAAGTATCAGAACATAAATCACCCAGTAGGTCTTCTCAAATGCTTAAGGCCCTGATTCAGGAAGGTATTATATTTCTAAATTTACACTTCACTTTATGTTTGTGTCAATACTGGGATTTCGTAGATTCTGAGGCCAGAAAGGACCACTGCGACTATCACTGTGATCGTCTGTGTAACAAAAGGCCACAGAACTAGAACTAATTAGTTATTCCCTCCTATTAACTCATCTTGATTTCATATGGTTAGATATCATACCCTTTGCTAACTCAGCCCAGGAATATTTCCTTCCAATACATGATTTCCACCCTAAGAAAATTGAAAAATTCAAGCAAAGTGACCTCAGTAGCCAAATTAGATGTGAAAAGACCCCAAGTCACCAACTATTACATTCATCTCTCCATCAAGTATATTTTCTTCTTTAATAACGTTTGTATATGATTTTTATTTATTGCTTTCAGTACCATGGAATGGGAGGCCTGCTTTAGGCATCTCTTTGCCTGTTTGTTTTTCTCTTTTGTTCCAGTTTTGTATGAATGTATCAGTTATGGCAAAAGCTATGTGTGAGTATGTCGAGACAATTGGTTGTGCTTTGTTCAGAAGACTGTTTTATTAATAAAGCTGTAGTGAACAGGTAACCAAGTTGAGCGAGTCCCAACTCCAATGTTTTTGTCTGTTTGTTTTGGTGTGCCTTTGTCACTGTGCTCAGTGGAGTGAATGTGATTGATTTATTATTTATTTATATATGTATACATTTATTATTTTTATTATTAGAATCATAGAATAATAGGGTTGGAAGGGACCTCACGAGGTCATCTAGTCCTACCCCCTGCTAAAAAGCAGGACCACTCCCCCTAAATTATCCCAGCCAGGGTTTTGTCTAACCGAGCCTTAAAAATCTCCAAAGATGAAGATTCTACCACCTCCCTAGGTAGCCCATTACAATGCTTCACCACCCTCCTAGTGAGAAAGTTTTTCCTAATATCCAACCTTGACCTCTGCAGCTGTAATTTGAAACCATTGCTCCTTGTTCTGTCCTCTGTTACCCTCGAGAACAGCCTAGCTCCCTCCTCTTTGGAGCAACCCTTCAAGTAGTTGAAGGTTGCTATCAAATCTCCCCTCAGTCTTCTCTTCTGTAGACTAAATAAGCCTAGTTCCTTCAGTCTCTCCTCATAAGTCATGTGCCCCAGCCCCCTAATCATTTTTGTTGCCCTCCGCTGGACTCTTTCTAATTTGTCCACATCCTTTCTGTAGTGGATGTTTACTAGTAGTATTAGTTTACTACTATTTATTTATTATGTTATTACTACTTTATTATTCTATTTATTATTTGTATTACCCTAGCACTAAAGAGCCCTATTCATGGACCAGAACGCCATCTCTAACGCACAAGCATTGTCTAAATACACAAGTTTCACAGGGCTAATTGCTTTGAAAGCACTTCTCTCTCATTTCAGCTCTAGTCAATTTCTAAACAGCTTAAGATAAACTGAAAGATTCCATTCTTAAGATGAAATAAGAGTGGAGACACAGGGGTTTGTAGTGGTTTAACTTAATCGGTTCAAAATAGCACCTTTCATTGAACTAGTGAGCCTTTCGATGTAGAGAAGCCCACTGTGCACATCTGTCAGTATGGCCCAGCTCCTCAAAAGATATTTAGATATCTAAATATCTTTTAAGGATCTAGGCCTTATAAGTCTCTAATCATTTTCTTTCTGCTATTATTCAAAGGGCACAGAGTCTCAGGGATGTCCCAGACTTTGATCTTGTCTACATTAGGAATTGCACTGATTTAAATTAAGGCATGATTTTAAACTGATTTAGTCTCACCTATTCTGTTAAATTATTTTGGCTTAAACCAAATTTATTTCAGTTTTGCTTAAATCAATTAGGAAAAGTTTTAAGAAAAGCTGATAAATTACTCTTAGTCCACTGGAATAAACTGTGGAAACAAGCATGCCCAAGCATCCATTTGCACTGGTTTAAGAAAAGTAGTTTAATTAAACCAGAATAATAAGTCTAAGCAAGGCCTTAGACCAGAATGTATTCTGCATTTGGTTCAGTTTTTATTTGTATCAGAATCAAGTGGAGTGGACTTTAATACCCTCACTTTCAAATTAGGCTTCAAATTGAATGAATCTTGTTTCCCCATAGTTAGATATCACTGCAAAATTTAGGCACACTGTGGATCTTTACATGGGTTTGTTGGATTGACAACAGGTGAGTCTAGTAGGCACATGGGAAAATTACTATGGGCTAGATCCCCAAATGGATTTAGCAGCTTTGCAACTGGGAGTCTAACTTTACTTGCCAATAAGCACAGTGCAGGAGGGCAGCAGAGAAACACAGTGATTTAGTTGCTAGGTCCAGACAGGAAAGTAGGACTTAGAGGAAAAATAAGTGTCTTTAGATACTTTGGTGAGTGTATGGCAATTGGAAGCTTTCCTCTTTTTAATATACAATATCACCAAGATTATAATATCATGGGTGACAAAGGTGAATTTGATCAACTTAATTTAGTCAAGGGAATTTGCAATATAATATACATTGAGGGTCAAGACCCTGTTTTCTGTAACAGAGAGCTTCAGATAATCAACATTCAACTTCATTTCATTATCAGGTCTTGTTTTCTAGTTTCCATTTTTATGCCTATCTGGTATGTGAAAAACTTATTGTGGTAGCTGTAGTCAGTGGAGTATAGAGAAAGATGTTATCCATTGAGTGGGCTATAGGCATCACACCCTCTACTTCCCATTTAGACAGCACAGATTCTTTGCTATGTCACGAGTGGTCCCTTATTAGTCCCCCTTTGGTAATGGTGTTAGCAAATGCTATAGAGGGCTGCTGCATTGAAAACAAATTCTCTAATGCTGGCAGGGAGACAAGTTGGTGCAAAACAAAGATGAATTTCAGTCTAGCTTGTTCTAACAATCTTTCTGTCATGTAACAAAAGCCAAGCCAAAAGTTAATGTTTAAGTGTTTACAGTAATCTCAGTGATGTGCAAACTATGAAATGCATGTTCCTTTTCCAGGTTACATATGTAGTTATAATTGGTTTGCCTCCAGATAGATCTGTCTGTTAAGAAAGCAAAGGCATGTGTGAACCAAAAATGGATCACCAAGGGACTCAGACTGCTGGAAATAACAACATTTGACACTTCTAGGTTAGGGCATCACTTAAACTAGGAAAAGTCAGTGAAAACTGATTATACATCATAATGTACCTTGGCTGTCCTAGCATTTGATATATTTTTCATTGTTTCATCAGCCCTTTGAAGGATCTCTGTTAGAAAAGTACTTTTCCATGGCTTTCATTTCTTTTGAGCTCTCGTACGTCTGAGGTATCCGAATTGTCCTTTTATTAGTGCCAGCACTGTTTACATGATTATATGAGTGCTCTCGCATGATGAGGTTATAATGTAGCCCCCACAACGAGTTTTTGAACTGAAGTTCAGGGGCATAATAAGTCACAAGAGGGATGGGGTATAAGTGAAGGACCCCCTTCCCAATTCATACATCTAAAATTTTTCTTAGCTTTATCATCTTGGAAAAGCAGAACATATCCCTTTTATCCATACATATATCAACATGATGTCTATAATTTTTCATAGCATATAAATGCACAAAAATATTTACACATTTATTCAAAATTTAAATAAAATAATTTTCTAGCCTCTTAGTCAGGAAATTTATTGATTTGTTTTCAATGTCTCCACTTCTCTTGTGCATGTATTTTCCACTGAAAGAACTGTTAGCTCTAACTGCTCTTGTTTCCTTGTAGAGTGAATATGTGTTTTAATCAATTTGAGCTTTATAAAAATAAAAGAGCATTCATGAGTGAATACAGTAGCAGGAATTGTTTGAAACAGCATGCAGACAGTGCAAACATCAGGAACACTAAATAAAAGAGTGCTGCTTTTTGTTTGTATTTTTCCTGACTCTCAGCATTGGTGCTAGCTCTTTCACTGTTGACAATCACTTTTCTTTTCTTTTCTTTTCTTTTCTTTTCTTTTCTTTTCTTTTCT
>ML685798.1:18241464-18258438 GCA_007922175.1 Pelusios castaneus | reverse complement strand
CTTTTCTTTTCTTTTCTTTTCTTTTCTTTTCTTTTCTTTTCTTTTCTTTTCTTTTCAAGTGATGACTTGAGCTGTGAAATATGGAGGCAGGTTTGCAGCCTACCTCAAAACTAAAACCACTCTGGCTCGATGAACATCATCTTCAGAAGAGTCAACAAAAAACGGGACTGAACAGAGCGGAAGTTATGCACAATTAACTTCAGGCTTTGAAACTAATGGTTGAGCTGTGCTATTACTATGTCTATATATTAGTAAAAAAAAAGTTTACCTTAAACTGACTTTCTGGATCTGTTAAACCAGTTAGCTAATAGCTCATTAAAACGACGCTTAGTTTTTGGTACTTGTTTAGATTTGAATTTACCTTATACTTCCCCGTATGTGCAATTTTGATGACTGATTGTTTAATATAAGAAAAACTATTTCTAAGATCTTTCACTACATGATATGCATTTTCTAGCATTTCATTAGCTTTGTTCAGTTCTTGAGTTTCCAACTGCAACATTCGGGATGCAACATTCACTGCTTCCAGAACTTCAGTCTGAAAAACAATCATAAGAACAACAGTGAAGCTTTCTAAATCTGTGTGTAAAGTTGAATCTTTCTCATACTCTTTGGCTATGTCTACACTTGAAAAGTTATGAATTTATGAAGTCGACTTAATAAGGTCGACTTTAAGTCGACTTAAAATGGACCTTATTAAGTCAATTTAATAAAAGTCGACTTAACTTTTCAAGTGTAGACATGGCCCTTTTTTGGCCTTATTAAGTCGACTTAACATCCAACTAGGCACTACTCTCCACATCTCCACTGGCTTAACTCGACTTAATAAAGTCAACTTAAGTGCTAGTTCGAATTAAAATGAGGTGTTATTAATTCAAACTAACTTTTCCTTAATTCAATTTAAGGAGCAGCTTAAGTTGAATTAAGGAAAGCCCTGTGTAGATGCCAAGTAAATTAAGTTGACTTAAGCCTCCTTAAATCGATTTAATTTGTAAGTGTAGATGCACCCTTTGCGCTTCGTGTTCTTAACAATAACTTGAGATAAGGGACTTTAACTATATCTCTGTATCAATATCTTAAAGAAACCAAAGAATCATAATGAGAAGACCAACATCTATGACAAAGCCTGTTCAAATTTAGGTCAGATTCACTTACAAAAGAAGAGAGCAAAGCCTCTTGGTTAATGCTATGAATAAAAAATGTATCTAATTGACCAACTAAATCAAAACAGTTTTGAAGTTGGTGATTATCCATAGTGGATTATTTAACACTGGATTTAAACTGTGTGATGCATAGTGTACATACTTTGTGTTTGGTTCTTTTCTTTCTTATGCACCACAATAGGTTCTGCTCATATTCACAAAATCATCATATCCCTGTTCTTGTTGTTTCAATAGTTTTAGATCTGTTGTCTTCAATATGCTTGATGATATTGCTTTCAAGATTAGCACTTGATCGATCACTTTATGAAATCCTAGAAAACTCTCGTTACTATTTATTTTGGCAGGATTTTTCATCTTTTTCTATAGTAACATACTAAAAAACTGACTTAGATGATCAACAGTAGATAAGTCCTGGGCTGTGTCTATTATCCCTGATTTTAAAAAAACCGAGAGTTCATGTCAATAACAATGCTTTCTATTAGCTGACAACATCTCTATAGCCTCATTTTGAATTTCTAGGCTGAGATACATTATTGAGCCTTTTGGCTTCCTTCTGAGTTCTTCTAGATTGGATCACGTTTGGTAAATAGTTCCTCAATAGATAAAAAGTTGCCACTGTTTCCTTCACCAATAATCTTTCTATGACTTCTAAAAATAGCTAAAGTAAGGGTGACATTAATGATATGTTCAAGGACCTGCCCTCAGTAAGCAACCTATTTCCTTATTTTTAATTTGAGATCATTGTCAATGCTACTGTGCAAATGTGATTATCATGAAATAGGCAAACTCAATCATGACTATCAGATGATTTGTGTATTGCTATATTTCAAGTTAAATGCTACCAGTCTCTCATTCCACTTATCCATGTTGAATCATCTGAATTTTTCTTCCAACCCCCGAAAAGCAAACAGCATCAGTTTGTCTTAGAGTGACAAGGGAAGAGTCACTCAGGCAGACAAGGGCTGCTTTACAATTAAAAATTTCTGTTCTGAACTTAGTTTCCTCACTAAACTTAGATTTATCAGTGGAATTTTCTCTAAGCAACTCACTTTGAACCTCACTGGAATTGGTCATTAAGAAGTCACTGGTTGCTGCAAGGTATTAATATTTTCATGCTGAACAGAGTCTGCTCTTTGAGCACTATTAAGTTAGAATGTCTTTGGGCTATCAGGATTAAAATAATTTTCAACACAGTCACTGCCAGAATTTTCTGTGATATTGTCACTGGTGACTACAGTGCTGTGGTCACATCGATGTGATAGTGACTTTTTTTAAAATCAATTTTTGAAATCTTGGCAATTTTCTCAATAGACTTCTTTCCTTTCCATGTTTAGCAGCTCTAGTCTTAATGTTTTAACACAGTACATAAATTTCTAGCAATGCAAACAAAATACGTTTTTCAATAGAAATAACATAGTGCTTAATTTTATAGGGCAAGAACCCTGCTGAAAGGATCTCAAGTTGTTAATTCTCTCAAACATAAAATAATCTTTTTTAAAAAAAGGTCTATCTTGTATGTGATATCATCATAAAAAGGTCTATCTTGTATGTGATATCATCATAAGACAGAGCACCCTTCTTTAAAATTAACTGACAATTTAGCAGTGAAGTTTTTCTAACTAAAAATCTGTGCAACTGCAATTCTGAGACTTCACACAGTAGTAATAAATATACTTAGGTCTTCTCTACACAGCAGGACCAAGTTGATGGGAGATATGCAATCTGCGTGCCACAGAATGCATATTTCCCATCAGTTTAATTACTTTGACTTACTGTGGTGTCTTCACTTGGCTGTGTTGACCGGCAATGCTCTCCCATCAACACAGCATTACTCCACGTGGAGGGGTGGAGTTATTGCATTGATGGGAGAGCAGTTCTGGGATCAATTGAGTGGGTCTACAATGGCCGCTCAATCGATCCCTCTGCGTTGATCCATGGGGATCGATGCAGCATTTTCAATATAGACAAGCTGCTATCATAACAAATACAGGTCAGCTTTTATATGTCAAGCTTTAAACTAAATAGCAAGGCACATCCAAAGCACACATATAGTTAGTTAAAAAGCCCAATTAGGGTGATCAACCCTCCCACAAATAGCGAGCCAGTCTTGCAGTTGAATCCTTTGTCCTATATCCTGCAATGATTGCACAATGTCCCACACAATACGGAATTGGTAGGGGCTGCCCTGCAGGGGTCTAGGAGTTGGGAGGGGGAATTCCCTGTCAGGCTGTTCCACTTCATGCTCAGAGTCAGGAGGGACTGTTGGCCAGACTGCTCTGCTCCATGTCGGGCTCAGGGGCTTTAGGAATCTCAGGCTGGTTGGCAGGTGAGCACCGGGAGGCACAGAAAGGGCAGGGCCAGGTGGGAAGGGGCCTCCGGGAGAAGGGTCAGGAGCCAGCTGTGGGGCAGGAAGCTAGCCTCCTTCTGAAGTGCACATGCCACCTATGGACAGGTAAATGTAACATTAGATTTTATGTATTATAATTTGCTATCTCATAGTTGGGGAAAGCAGTCAGCTAGCTAGATACTGGGTGCAGAATTTAGTTAAATGTGTTATTTTAATCGTCTACACTACAACTTCCAGAAATGGTCTATTTTGCTATGGAATGTTTGTGTTCTTGATTACATTAAAGGGATTTATTTATTTCTATTTTTCCATGTCCTGCAGTCCTGCAAATGAGCTCATGTTGTTCTGAAATAGGACTTATGCTAGTTGGCCACTCTAAGCCTGAAGGTTACTCCAGTTCCAAGTTGGAGTAACTCTACTGGAACTACATGAATAGAGTTGCACTGCTGTAAAAGATTGGTAATGCAATGGGAAATTCAAAGCCACCAATCTTTATAGCTGAAGCCACAATTTTGCCCATAGTTAAAACTTGCAATTTGAGCACAAACAGTATTTGCTTTGCATTCACCAATCAGGTGACTGGGCACCAAATGCAAACAAATATTGACTAGGATGTACTAAGCACTCTTGAATATTGGTTTCTGTCACAAGGATCCATGGTATCATGCAATTAAAACAAGCAAAGAAACCTATTTAAACAATTACATCCTCAGCACTTTTCAAAGATAGTCTATTTTGTATTACTAAGGCAAGCAGTTATGGTATGTCTACTTGCATGTCTGAAAAATGTAGATAAAAAGCCAGGTCTCATCAACATCTGTAGTATCTTCTAAGTACCTCTATGATACACAGACTATTTGGGTACGGTTTGATTCTACCCCATATGGAACAAGACTGACTGGTATATTCCAGATAGTTCTAGGCCACTTCATAAATTCAATTTAACTGGCTGATCAAATTAGGTTGGCAGTGGTTTGTCAAAACATCACACAGGAGCCAGAGTGTGCCAGTGAATCTAGCTTAGTGAGGGGAAACATGTCTAACAATGAAGAGACTTATTCTTACCAGTGAACACTCAGCTAAGTGTCTCTTCCCCATCCCACAAACAGTCCCCCAAATGGCCCTCGCACCCCACATATACCCCAACAACCAATCACGAGCCATCGCTTAACCTGACAGCCCCCTCACTGGAACTCCTAAAATCTCAACCCCATTGACCACAGCTCCTAAGAGCTTCCACTTGCCTTTACCATCCTGGCTCCAAACCTATCCCATTGGTTCCCAACTTTCCCCATTCCCTTCACAGTCCCATAACTCTTCCCCAGTACTCTCCACTCACCCCATAGTTCAACAACTTGCCCCATCCCATCATTCACCACAGCCTGAGACCTTTCTGGCCATTCACCAGGGCCCTTCTGTAGCTCAGTGGTCTACTCCAATCCCACACTAGGGTGGCTTCTTGCAATGCTGGCCACTCAGAGGCGTCACTTCCTTCCATTACCTTCCCCACACTGACACGACATGGGTCAAATTTGAGTAGTGAGTGGAAGTATGTCTTGGCACATAAGGTCGCGGCACTGCTCATGTTGGGCCCAGACTCCCCTCTGTCCTGAGAGAGGGGTGACCAGGCCCAATCTGTGCATCACTGCAAACACCACACGCCCAGTCACAGTGCCATCTAAATTTGACCTGGCTCCTTCTGTTGGAGGGGTTATGGGGTCAAATCTTCAGTGACTCATATTTGCCCCCTATCCCTTGTGCCAAATAAAATGCTGGAATGCCACTCTGTCTTGCTGAGCATCCATCACTCATGGGTCTTCACACGACTTACATCATCATAGCTACACCACTGCTGAAATCTTGCTCTGCTGGATTGAAGGCTCCTTCCCTCTCCTATGGGGTGTGGCTAGCATGGCCCTTTGTGAAGGTCAAGATGATGGAATTATCTTAGTTCAGATGTGCAAAAATTTCAGAATGAAAACTGAACCCAGGAAAAACTGGCCTGTTTTCAGATCTGATTACAAACTGGGAAATGGGGTAAGGATTAACAAGGTTTGTGAGCCTTCAGTTTGTGCATAGCTGTGGTGATGTATTGATTTTAATTAGTCTGCAGTCCATACAAAACTGAACTGAAGAAGAGAATGGAACGGGAGAAAGAGAATTCATATGAAACACCTGAAAAATGCAGCATCTGTGCCACGAGGCACACAAACACACCGTGCTCTATCTTCCTTGTATTCACTGCTGCAACACTGAGACCAAAGTGGCCACTGCTTTAGGGCAGAGTCTTTAGAATTTAAAATTGCCGTGTGCACACCGATGGTATCCCAGCTGCATCCTTCATGGGAGAGTATGGAATTAGAGCTGCAGCTGAACTTCTTGGCTTGGGTTCAGCACAGTGTTGATTCAGCATGACACCAGCAGTGACTGAGATTGTTCTTTTTTTCATTTGAAATGAGAAGGTTAAAAGAAGTAAAACTCGAGATTTGAAGAAAAAAAAAAAAGATAAGCAAAGGAAGGATGGAACGTGGACACTTAGTCTGACTGGATCCATTCTGCAGCACTCACTAACAAATCCCTAGTGAGCTGCTCTGCTGCACTGAATTTACCCACTTAGCTCCTCAGTCCCTCACTGAACACTGAAGGTTCCAAATTGTCAGGGTATCATTTATCTGTTGGGGCCATACAAAGCGGATGGGTGCTGAACTGATAAGTACATAATTTATACATTAAAAGAAGAACCCAATACCTCCATTATGTGCTGGCAATTATTTGTGCTTCTAGGCAGGTTTTGTAAAGCTATGATACCACCAGGAAGTTGCAGGTAGAACAGCCTCAGAGGTGTTGCTGACCTGATGCAAAGTATTACATTAACAAAATCCTTTCCCCCACTCCACCTTTCATCAGATCATTAGTAGGGTTTCTAAAACTGCTTGTATATGTGTGGGAGAGAGATTTGGACTCTGCTGAACCACTCACTGGCCTGATTAAAGAGATCATTAAGCATTTTGATGTGTCCATCAACAAAATTCTGTCCAAAAACTAAAGGAAAAATTAAATGGAAAGTGATTTTCCCCTGCTGATATACACACACATATAATCAATCAACATCACAAGCCAGATTCTGATATTATAACGGTTACTCTCAATTTTCAGTGGTGTTAAAGAGACCAGAATTGGGCCCTGTGTATCATAGGGAAAATGGCTTTCAATATACTGATACATAATTTTTCCTTGGATTTTCAGGCAGAATGCTTTGATGGACACATCAACCCTGGTACGAGATTGCTAACGTGACAGTAACAGACATAGCAAACCTAATGAGGCTTGAAGGCAGTTTTTCAGGCTTTATTCTTCTTCACCCTCCTTCATTTAGATAAAATATTGTTGTTGTGTTTATTCATGGCCTGTTTTATTAACTTATAATACTTGATGCCTGAGCTTTAAAAACTGTCAGCTCACATATACACAGTTATCTTTAATACAAAACAAGCATTATATGCTCTAAATGGATGTTTCTTTTATTGCCTTTAATCAGTTTGAATTAAGTAATACCACATGACAGGCCATGCATTTCTCAGCGATTATAACACGCTTGGGGCAGGAGGATTTTTCACAGCACGAGAAGCACAGTCATCACCTTCAAGTGCGCTGAGTGTGTCATATCTTATGACTATTATGAAATGAAATTCAGAAACGCTCAACAATGGGCACCATTATGGACGTTGAGAATGACATCAGTGGCAGCGTCGGTTGTGTCCACATTCCGAATTCAGAGGCCCTTTCATAACACTTTCTATTAAAATGGGTTGAAAGGGGTGAGGAGCCACTTGAATTGATAATCAAAGAACAAGAGACTCACAGGTTAGGGTCAGTCAGAACTCATTAGTGGCTGTACATCAAGCTTCTTCAGATCACTGAGTTTCAAACTAATGAATGTAAAATAAATAAAGGTTCTGGAGTCTTAGAGATTAGGCTAGCTCTAAGTCTCCTGCCTTTAAAGTGTCCATGGCTGAGGGCAAAGCAGCTCCTAGCAGATAGAATAGTAGTTTTAAAAAGTGGTTCTCAAACTGTGTGGTTTGTGGAGCTCTTCCTGGTGAGCTGAGGAGAGCAGGGCAGTAACATGCTGCTGCTAGCTTTCATCCCTGGTGTACAGTTTCAGTCAAGATACCTCAAAATACTTAGTTGGGGCTGCTAAAATGGCCCACAGTTCCATAAAAAGAGTTGCCTCCTTCGCCTTCCCTGAACCAAGACCTGCCAGAGAAAGTAGCCTGAATACATGGCAATCACCGTGCAGGGAATGAACAAGAGCCACTGAGGATCTCATTCCAGTGGAAGAGTATTTTTCTGGACTTGCCCCCCACCATGGAGAGTCACCCAGGAACCAGTATCCAGAGATTGCTTTAAGGGGAGTGGGGCCTAGGGATCAGTCCACTCTCATCATGTGGCATGGCCCTTTAAGATTTTGGAAGGTTTAATATATCCAAGAACATAGGCAATCGGAGACATTGATAGAAGGAAAGCAGTCCTAGGGATAGATAGTGTTTGTGGGCAAATTCTGTCATGCTTTGCTTGAGGGCCAGGATTAGGAGCATGCAGAGTGGGTAGGGCAAAACGCCCCTCTATCTCAGCCAATTAGGATGAGCTTTAGGCTAAGGAGGAGAGCAGCCGACTGGTGTTACAAATCAAGCTCCAAGGTGAAGGGCTTGGGGATTTCGGCCTCCAGGAGTGAGACGGTGGCTGTTTGAAGCACAAACTAGCTGCTGTTAAAGAAGTTGGCCCACACTTGAAGGAGCTCCTCAGCAAAGGGCTGGAAAGAAGCTGCATGACACAGTACTTCAGAACGGCAGTAGAGGGGGCTGTGTAACCCTGTGAGAAATGTGGACAAACAGGGGAAAAGTAGAAAAGTGGAATGGGAACAATAACTTGTAAAGAGCAAGACAACAGAGTCCTGTGGCACTTTTAAAGACTAACAGATTTATTTATCTCATGAGCTTTCGTGGGAGAAAATCCCACTTCATCAGACGCTTTGAAGATAGGAAAGTTACAGAGTGGGAGGAAATTAAATGCAGGGGAGTGTATGACATAGCATCAGGTCAGGCTGTAACAGCAAATCAAAATAGGTGTTAGGATTCAAAACACTGGGGAACAGCACATAGAGGAGGGGGAGGTCAAATCACGCATTACAACAATTAGGTAAGGACCTCAGACTTGGATAATGATTTATTATTTACACTATGGTACAGATCTGCATGGTGCTTTATGAAACCAGATGAGAGACCTGATCTGAGTAATTCTCAAGAGCACAGACAAAAGCTTAGTATACAAGTATGAATAAAAAAGCTTAAAGCCTTAATTAAAAAAAAAATAATACTGGATGGCAGTCACAGTGATTTAAAAAAATATTATTGATCCTGGGATGGAGTGCTGTGAAGAACTGCTTTGGAAAGACAACGAAGAATTAAAGAGAATGGAAGATGGGTGTGCGGTAATAGCTTTTATACCAAAGCCTAGTATCAAAATCCAGGTTTATATGTGTGTGACGGGATGTACATCCGTGCAGCTCTAGGGCATGACCTGTATAACTTTTCTGTTCAGTTTTGCAGTATAATTGAGTGATTTGATGCCAATTATGCTATACCAGGTTCCTTTGTGAATGCTCAAAACGTGTTCCACGTGGTTGCCATGGGGCCATGTTTCCTACAGCAACATGTATGTACAGATGTGAAGCATGATACAGGGTTCAGACTCTTAGGACTCTCTCTAGCACAGCGGCTGCAGATTTACATGTCAAAGGGAATGCTAATACCCTCCCTGGCTCAGGTAGAAGTGAAGAGAATCTCACAACAGGACAGTGAGGGAAGGGGCTGTCAGCAGTTTGTTAAAACAAAGACACAGAGACTGTGAGGGGGGAACTATTGTAGAAAGACAACAGAGTCCTGTGGCACTTTTAAAGACTAACAGATTTATTAATCGCATGAGCTTTCGGATTTTCTCCCACGAAAGCTCATGCGATTAATAAATCTGTTAGTCATTAAAAGTGCCACAGGACTCTGTTGTCTTTCTACAATAGTTTCTACAATAGACTAACACGGCTACCCCTTTGGAATGTGAGGGGGGAGAAACTGCAGGCTTTTGGCCAGAGAAGACACCATCTTGCAACCAACTTCAAGCAAGATCGGGGCCCTGCTTGAGAACAGGCAGAGAATGGCTGTAAAACATCAAACAGCCGAACACCTTGCATATAATCTTGGACTCTGAGGTCAGTTTAGGTAGAGATGTTAGATTAGTATGCGGTTTATACCTTTTATTTGATAGTGGTCACTCCTGACTCATTTATAGTATGATTCGGCCTTAATTGGCCATGTTCTCACTTGAAATCAGACTCTGATCAATAAACTAGTAGTTGTTTTACCTAAAGCTGTGTGGTCTTTAGAGGGTGTGGATGTTGGAGGCTGGGCACAATCCACTTCTTTGTTAAGTGGAAGGACTTAGACTAAGGTTATTGGGAGTGGGTCCCAATCCCTGTAGGGCAGCGGCTTCCAATGTAGTGTCTGGGGCTGGGTGTGCTTGCTTGGGGACCAACGCCTGTGTGGCTAGTGGATTTATACCCACTGCCTGGGACCAATTACACGCTGGTGGCTGGCGTGGACTGACTCAGGAGTGAGTGGTCACCCAGCAGAGCGGGGTGAATTGGGGTTCAGGAGCAGGGTTCAAGTGATCATAGCAGCACACCAGGCTGGATTTGGGGAGCAGCCTGTCACATTGGCGCAGCGATTCTAGGGTTTTGTGCCCAGGCCTGATACCTTCATTGAGTGATTTCAAGTGAGTTATATGTGTAGTACCTGAACGGTCAGGAGGCCACTGTTTGTTGTTTTCTGTTTGTTTATTTCGGGTGAAGGAAATAGACACAGGGAAAGTGAAAGATGTCTGACACAGCTGCAAAGCTGGAGTTAGCCCGTTTGGAAGCCCAGGAGAGAGAGAAAGAACGCGAATTCACGAGATGGCAGGCAGAGGTGAAAAGGCAAGAAGAAACTGCCCACAGATGGGCCAGAGAGACCGAGGAAGCCGCCCACAAACTAAAGCAGTGGAACTAAAGCAGCTAGAAGAGGAGGCAGCGGAGAAAGAGAGAAAACACCAGCTGTTGATGCTGGAGAAAGAGGCCCCCCCACCAGTGGGCCCTGCGCCCACCACATATAAAACAACCATCTATGAGAAACTGCGTCCAACGTACCAAGAGACAGACTGCATTGAGGAATACTTCACCACTTTCGAAAGACTTTGTGAACTGCACAAGATCCCTGAGGAGCAGAAAGTTCCTGTGATCGTGGCTAAACTATCTGGAAAAGCTAGGGTGGTGTTTAACGAAATGCCAATTGGGGAGGCTGTAAAGTATGATGCCTTTAAGAGGGCTGTCTTGCAGAGGTTCCAGATTACCCCTGAAGTGTATAGAATGAGGTTCAGAGATCTCAAGAAGCAGGCTGGCATGACTTATAGTGAATATGCTCATAAGTTATGGGATCTGCTAAACAAATGGGTTATGGGTAAAGGGGCCAGCACCTCTGACCAGCTCTTTGCTCTCATAGCATAGGAGCGGTTCTTAAGTGGATGTACGGACGAGGTCCAAGCTGGTCTGTGGGATAAAGAGAAGGAATCCGTATGGGACTGGCCGCAGTGGCGGATGTTTTTGAGCAAGCCCAAAGATATATGGGTCACAAACCCCAAAGGGAGGGAGGCCAGGGAGGGAGGCACACGCCCCCTGTGAGCCCTGCCTCACCTAGGAAGGCCCAGCACAGCCCTCCAATGAAGAGGGGAGGGGACTGGGGTGGCAGAAACCCCCCCTCCCCAAGAAGCCCCCTACCTTCTATGAAAACCCAATACAGTCCCCCTGAGGGGGAGGGGAGCCTGAGAAGGTGTTTTCAATGCAATTCCCCTGAGCATTTGAGGAAGCAGTGCCCGAGGCTGGCAGGGGTTAATTCTCCCCCAGCTCAAGTGCTTTCTGTGATTGCAACACCTGAGACTCCTGAGGTGCAGGACATGCCCCCTGTTTATGTGACCGGCTTTGTAGGTGTCGTGGGGGGCAGGGGGAATGAGGAGTTTCTAAGAGATATCAAGATAAATGGCCAGAAGGCTGTAGGATGGAGAGATACCGGTGCACAATTATTCCTGGTTAGGCCACACTGGGTCCCCAAGAGAGACAGGTTGCCTGGTCAGGTAGCATATCTTGAAGTGGTGAGAGGTGGTAGGATCCATGTGCCTCTGGCCATGGTGCAAGTGCAGTGTGAAGGCATGGAAGGGAACACCATGGTGGGGGTACTAGATGAGCTCCCTGTGCCGGTGTTAACTGGGAATGACTTTCCAATAGGGGTTGAGCCTGTCAGGGAAGAGACTGGTGCCAGCCTAAAAGGCCTGGTGACAACCACAAGCGGTAGAGGTGAAGCCCCTGAGTGTGCGCAGGAGGAGGGCTGCGTGTCTCCTGGTGAGGAGGCATCCATGGCAACTCCTGCCTGCCAGAGAGGAGTGACATGGATCCTGTGGCCAAGGAAGTCGTTCCCCAGACAGGATGCCCACAGGTTCTGACAGTGCGAGCAATGGGTCCCCCTCAGCAAACTAGGGTAGTCTCTGTCCCAGGGTGGGAACAAGAGATGGAAGCCAAGGAAGAGTTATTGGGGTTACAGGAATGTCCCCCCACTACTCACTCAGGAGAGGGAGGCGAAACCCCAGAAGTTACAAGAGAAGAGACCAGTGTGTTTCCTGGTTGGGGGAGGGTGGAAAGTGATTCTTACCCACTGCAGGAGACAGCACTCGCTCTGGACAGCTGTGTCCCAGGGTGGGAACCAGATGTGGAGGATAAGGAAAAATTTATGGGGTGCAGGAGTGTCCCCCCACTACTCACTTGGGGGTGTGTGCCCAAGAGGGAGGGGCTGACTCAGGGTCTCTGCACCCAGACGCTCAGCCTGTGATTCAGATTTTAGGAGAGGATTGTGTTTACCCTGATGTGAAGATGAAAATTAACTTTGCTTCTTTAAGCCAGGAACGTCCAGCTTGTGAATGTTCTATCTTGCCTGTGGACAGAGGGGCAGGGCAACCAGAGATGGAGGCTAAGGAGGAATTAGTGGGGATGCAAGAGTGTCCCCCCACTACTCACGTGGGAGGGGGTGCCCAAGAGGAAGTGTCTGACTCAGGGTCTCTGCACCCAGATACTCGGCCTGCAATTTGGATTTTTGGAGGGGATTGTGTTTATCCTGAGGTGTTGATGAAAATTAACTTTGCCTCTTCAAGTCAGCAGGATTTGGCTTCCAGCAGAGAAGGGGGTCCTTGTGACTACTCCATTCTTCCTGCTGACAGGGAGGAAGGGCATTTTCACCGTGGAGGTAACATTGATGCATTTATGCTGAATACACTATCTGCAAAATGAGCAGCCCAGAGAGATCACATGATAACCTCTTAGGAGACAGAGGGGGAAAGGTATCCAATGCTGTTCAGGGGAACCATCGAGTGACCCCAAGGAGGGAGAGGGACTTCCTACACATGTATAGTCCTGGAGCTGGGCAATGGATCCATGAGGGGCCAACTGGCATGCAGGATTCTTCCCAGATCCTTGTTACCCCTGACCCTGGGATTCCAACACCACAAGGGGCCAGGAGAATGTTGGTGAGGGCAAAGGGTTGAACCAATCAACCCTGCAACCAGACTGCCTGAACAAAGGGTGTGGTATGAACACATACTTGTAAGCATCTTTGGCAGCTTAATATTGATGTAAAACTAGATAATAGTGATTCAGATATGCATGTAACCTTTGTAGTTAGATGTGTGGTGTATTGATTTTTGATAAGGGTTCGTGAATGCAGAAAATGGAGAATGGGGAAACTGAGGCATGCAGCCTCACCATATTGATGGAATGATTTCGCAAGAACTTTGAATAGTCTGCCTCCGGATTAGACAGTGCCTAATCCTCCACCAGTTTTGAAAGAGGGGAGATGTGATGGGATGCACATCCGTGCAGCTCTAGGGCATGACCTGTATAACTTTTCTGTTCAGTTTTGCAGTAAAATTGTGTGATTTGATGCCAGTCACGCTATACCAGGTTCCTTTGTGAATGCTCAGACATGTTCCACGTGGTTGCCATGGGGCCATGTTTCCTACAGCAACATGTATGTACAGATGTGAAGCATGATACAGGTTTCAGACTCTCAGGACTCTCTCTAGCACAGCGGCTGCAGATTTACATATCAAAGGGAATGCTAATACCCTCCCTGGCTCAGGTAGAAGTGAAGAGAATCTCACAACAGGACAGTGAGGGAAGGGGCTGTCAGCAGTTTGTTAAAACAAAGACACAGAGACGGTGAGGGGGGAGAAGCTGCAGGCTTTTGGCTGGAGAAGACACCATCTTGCAAGCAACTTCAAGCAAGATCGGGGCCCTGCCTGAGAACAGGCAGAGAATGGCTGTAAACATCAGACAGCCGAACACCTTGCGCATATTCTTGGACTCTGAGGTCAGTTTAGGTAGAGATGTTAGAGTAGCATGCGGTTTATACCTTTTATTTGATAGTGGTCACTCCTGACTCATTTATAGTATGGTTCTGCCTTGATTGGCCATGTTCTCACTTGAAATCAGACTCTGATCAATAAACTAGTAGTTGTTTTACCTAAAGCTGTGTGGTCTTTGGAGGGTGTGGATGTGGAAGACTGGGCACAATCTACTTCTTTGTTAAGTGGACGGATTTGAGACTAAGGTTATTGGGAGTGGGTCCCAATCCCTGTAAGACAGTGGCTCCCAGGGTAGTGTCTGGGGCTGGGTGTGCTCGCTTGGGGACCAACGCCTGTGTGGCTAGTGGATTTATACCCACTGCCTGGGACCAATTACACAGTAGTGGCTGGTGTGGACTGACTCAGGAGTGAGTGGTCATTCAGCAGAGCGGGGTGAATTGGGGTTTAGGAGCGGGGTTTAAGTGATCATAGCAGCACACCAGGCTGGATTTGGGGAGCAGCCTGTCACAATGTGCAAAGAAAGATATATCCTTCCCACAGTTGACCGGATGTTAGCTTCGTTATCAGAAGGCAAAGTCTTCTTGTAGTTAGATGCTACTGCAGGCTTCTGGCAAATACCACTTGCTAAATAACTTATATAATTAACTACATTCATCACACTCTTTGGAAGGTACTGTTTCAGTCATCTTTCATTTGGCATATCTTCAGGATCAGAACATTTCCAAAAGAACCTGTCAGACTGTGTCAGATTTTCCTGGCTTTCTTTGCCATGCATATGATGGGTTGGTCTATGGCAGAGATAAAAATGAACATGATGAGTGACAATATAAAGTTTTGATACAATTCTAACAAGGCATTACTTGCGTTACCTGAACCCAAAGATGTTTCCGTTGTCAGAAGATTCCTGGGCATGACAAGCTATTGGCAAAATTCTTACTAGATTGAGCTCATTTAAAAAAACTCTTACGAGACTCTTTTATGGTCACAGTATATGGATTTAGGATAATATGCAACAAAATACATTTAATAAAATAAAACCTGCTTACATCTACATCTGCTTTGGCACAATATTTGATAAAATAACCTAATAACGGGAGCAGCGGACACATGCCTATGGTTTAAAAGTAGTGCTTACACAAAAGCAGCCAGAAGGAGACCAGAAACCTGTTGCATTCATATCAAGAAGGCTGTCAGAAACAGAGCAGCAATACACTTAGGTGAAAAATGAAATCCCAGCAGTCACCTGAGCTTGTGAATGTTTGGGAGTATCTCTGTGTGGCTGTGTGGGGTGTCTGTCCTAAACTGGCACTTTAGGGGTTAGATGCAGTCCTAGGGAGACTGCATGGGAGGCCACCAATAGGAGAGATGCTGAGAGGAACAGCCAAACAAAAGGCCAGCAGGCCCATACAAAAGGACCTGCAGAGTGGAACAGAGCAGTTACTGATTGGAGCTCAAAGAGGGAAAGCTGTGTCTGTCACAGGCTGAGAGGCCTGTGGCACCAGAGACCGACCGCTTTACTGTTTGGAGTGAATGAGAGTAGGCCCTGGTCAGAGAAGATGCTAGGACTGGGGGAAGTGGCCCAGGAAGACAGCAGCAAAAAGAGGAATTTGAGGTGCAGCTGGAAGCTGCAATCCACAAGGTTCATGGGCTACAATCCAACTGCAGTGGAAGGGTGATAGTGCACAGAGCAGAGACATTGGCATTGACTTGAAGCTAATTCCCAGACAACTAGGAGGAAGCACAAGTTAGGCAGTGAGTGGTGTGAACTCATCACAGGCTTGAATTTTAACATAAAATCAGACCACAAGCCCAAAATGGTGTTGTTGGGTTCATTACCACTGGATCCTTCAGTCAAGAGTTAAGAGATTTTGACTATGGCTTAGGTGATTTTTTTTCCTTCTGTGTTCCACGCATACGAGGGAAAGCACTCTGATAGCAGCCGACACTCTATCTGCAGCCCCAGTTGAACAGTCATCACCAGTAGAAGAATAAAAGACTTTAGAGAAAGATGTCAAAATCTACATTGACCTCGTTCCTGAAGCAATTCCAGCATCTGCCAGCCAAGTAAAGGATGAGACTGTTAGAAATCCACTCAACTTTGCCAAAAAGGTTGGGGCTGAAGGAATTAATTTTTAACAGACCTGCTACCATATTGACAGGACTTAAATGACCTTCATGTGGCTGATGGCAAGCTTCTGAATAGATGCTGATGCTTATCTCTAGTGAACTTCAGAAGAGATACTCTGCAGAATTCATGTGGGACACAAGGGTATAAATGGGTGGTGTTCTAGTGCCCTGAAATCTGTATGATGACCTGGTTTGAGTAGACAAATTCAGACCTGAGTAGAGGACTGTGAGATATATAAGAAGGGAAACAGAAAGTGGTTCTGGTGATTCTTGCTCTCTACAAAGCTACTTGGCAGAGGTTAGCCAGGGATTTTTTTAATTGCAAAGGACATGTATAGCCCATGTGCCTAATTAGAGAGTTTCTCTTTAAGAGATCTGTTAGGTCAATGTTGCAAGGCAGACATAGCTGCTTAGAGCCAGAAGTTTCTGGTCTGTGGAGTGGCAGCTTATAGCATGCTCCACAGGGTCCCCAGCTGCTTGCTGCTGTGGTCAGATGCCTGAGAGCCAGGATGGTCAAATTGAGAGGAGCCCAGGTGCTCTGTGCATGGGGAGAAGCTGAGCCAGGAGCAGACAGCAGGCTGTTTTCCCCAACTCTGAGGCATTTTGCTTCAGGTCAGTGACATTGCTAACCCTCCAGCAGGGCAGTCTGGGGCACTGGTTGCAGAGAAGGGACCATTGGAAGAGGAGGGGGGTTTCTTTTAATGGATACTTTGAGTTGTTTTAAATACTGTGAGGAATGAACAGTTCTTTAATGTAAGGGGAAAGAGCTAATTATATTTTTTTAATCATTCTTAGAGTTGTATGTTTTCTTTCTTTCTTTCTTTCTTTCTTTCTTTCTTTCTTTCT
>ML685798.1:18201978-18241364 GCA_007922175.1 Pelusios castaneus | reverse complement strand
ATATATATATGAGTGGTGACTAAGCCTAAAGCTGGCTGAAGAGCAGTGATCCCAGCAGAGGAGGAGCAGGGTTTGCCTGGAAGTTTCCAGCAGCCAGAGAACAAGGAGCTGCTTCTTCCTACTCAAGCCTTTGAGCTTAGTATACAGAGACTATCACTGGGAGCCAGGTGAACTCCACCAGAACTTTAGGACACTTGAGTTGATAGTGTTTCTGAAGGGCTGCTCTGTTTAAATTCATTTTTTTTGTTTATATATGTTGTGGAATAGTAAATGTGAGTTCACAAAATTAGCCACATCTTGTTATAGATTTATATAGTAGTCATTGTTTCTTTTATCATATGATTTATAAAGTTATTGCTTAATAAAACTCATTACTTTTTGTTTTCATCTGCTTTGAACAATCTTTGTTGTGAGTCCTTAGAAACTGAGTCCTGGGTCTCCAGCTGCTTCTGCTTAGGAATTGGGTTACATTTTCTATGTGGCACTGGAGAAAGGAAAAGTGTGGTAAACTCTAGCCCACTTGAAGATTATACATGCATAAATATATTAATCTAGTCAACAGTTTCTCCAGATATATTGACAAGGCTATACTTAGACTTCAAAGGCACAGATCATCCCGAAACTAGTCAATATTTGAAAGATACGGAGTTTTGGAAATCCACATACCCGTTCGTGGGCTTCCATTTACCTCTGGCACCAGAGCAAACCGGTTTTCATTGTAATCGTAGTACATGTGATCAGGTTCTGGCACTTACAACTTTCATTGAAAACAGATTTCAGCCTAAGATGATGACTGGTTCAGTTTGTCTTAACCAAACCAAAGCATAGGATACACTTTGACACGTGGGACTTTTGGTGAGGAGTTCCAGTGGGGTAGCCACGTTAGGTATTCCAGCAAAACAAAAAAGGAGTTCTGTGGCACTTTTAAAGACTATTTGTTACATGAGCTTTCGTGGGCACAATCTCATTTTGTTAGATGAATGAAATAGAAAATATAGCATTTAGGTTGTAAATACATAGATACAGAGAAGGGTGTGTCACAAGGTTAATTCAAACAGATCTAGAGGTCTAGAATGCTAGCCTATCTCTTAAAAGTAAATAAGATGTTTGGATTCAAGCTGTGGAATAAATTATCTAGAACTAGGCCAAGCTTGTTAGTACGTGCAATGGTTCTGCTTTTGAGAAATCACCATTTCTGTGTGCAGATTGGTGATAGAACGAGTGCTCAGAGGCACCAGAAGAATGGCCTCCCTCAAGGATTACTATTATCCCTAGCATTATTCAATTTATATTTAAAGGATCTTCCATAGACCCAGACCTCACAAGTTTGTTTATGCAGAAAATGCATGCCTCAACACTCAGTCAGAGTCCACTGGCAACTTGAGGATGTTCTGAATGAGGATATGACAGCTCTGACTGATTATTAGCATCAGTGACAACTGATGCTAAGTGTAAATAAGACTGTATTGAGTGTCTTTCACTTTCATTATGCACAAGCAGGCAAAGAGCTGAACATAGTTCTCAATGGTCATCAAATAAAGCATGGTTCACACCTGATCTATCTTGGCCTCACGCTGGAGAGAAAAAACTCTCACGTGTCGTGATCTCCTTACAAAGACAGCAACTAAAGTCAAAACGCATAACAAACTGCTCAGAAAAATGGCCAGGATGACTTGGGCATCAACAACCAAATATTATGCACTTCAGCCTTGGCACTCTATTATTCAGCTGCGGTGCATTGAGCTCCACTATGATCTCACTTGTCTCACACAAAGATGACACATTTAGAACTTGATTCCACCAGGTGTATAATTTCAGGCACACTTGAATCTACTGCTCTATCATGTACATGGGTTCTCTGTAATATTGCTCTTGCCAATCTTTGCAGAGATGAAAACAGAGTAAAGCTTGTGACAAAATTACATGATATACCATTAATTAAAGACTTGTTTAATCCATCAGAGGGTCGTTGGCCCTCATGTCGCTCATTGTGGATAAATTCACCATGTGAAGGTTTATGGTAGAGGATACATGGTGAGCTTTATGTCTGGCAGAAAAAGTGACATAATTGTCTTGTCTTGGATCCCACTCAACATCAACCCAAGTTTGATTTACTGCAAAGACAAAGGAGCCTTCGGAACCAATTTTGTATCGGACGTGGAACTTGTGTAGTAGAGGAATTTCAGTGGCATTTTAGAGACAACTTCCAGAGGGATAGCCATGTTAGTTTGTTTCAGCAAAATAAAGACTAACTTATAAAGACTAACAAATTTATTAAGACATAAGCTTTCATGGTTTACAGCCCACTTTTTAGAGATAGTTCACTATGTCAATCTGGGCTGCCACCAACCATAGCACATTCTGTTTAGGACTGCAAAATGATAATTTCCTGGAGGACTTTGGGCCTTGAATAGCAGAGGTTAGAATGTGGTGACTTGGCTTGATCAGATTGCATATATCAAATATACATTTACCTCTGAAACATTCTTTGCATTTGCAGAGGGCTTTGATTTTGAACATCATACTAGTAGACCATGGTACTCCCTCTTCCACCGAGCAACAGGGAGATAGATAGAAAGCAGAGCAGACTTTAAAAAGACTTCTGCAAAAAAAGTGGACCTATATATACCACTGCTGGCATATCAGCCAACATTGCTTGCACCTGGATTATCTCTAGCAGAATTTCTGATGGGAAAATGAGCAATGGAAATACATTGGCTGAAGGGGGGAGTGCGAGGAAGATTCTACAGTGTTTTACATTATCTTTTTTTATTCCATTCTACTGTGTCTAACTCTAAAACAAGTGATTTGACCTCCCCCTCCTCTATGTGCTGTTCCCCAGTGTTTTGAATCCTAACACCTATTTTGATTTGCTGTTACAGCCTGACCTGATGCTATGTCATACACTCCCCTGCATTTAATTTCCTCCCACTCTGTAACTTTCCTATCTTCAAAGCGTCTGACGAAGTGGGATTTTCTCCCACGAAAGCTCATGAGATAAATAAATCTGTTAGTCTTTAAAAGTGCCACAGGACTCTGTTGTCTAAATATGTGATACAGTCATTAATTTTTTTTTAAAAGAATAACCATAGAAACCAGTGGACAGTAACAAAAACAAGAGTTAGAATCTAAAATGTGGAGATTAAAAAATAGCTGCTTCATCAGCTTCTTCTGAGATCTGCCTCTTTTGTAATTATCAAAGAAGGAGTTAATGAGGCCTAGTAATGTACAATCAAAAATCAACATTTGTTGGTCAGGGTTAAACTTGCAATATTTTATATACAAATCATGGCTTCAGATTTTCTGCATAATTAGTTTTTGAAATGTTCCAGTTACTGGCCATCTTGGTGTGTTGACCATGTCATACAGCAGGGATTCTGTGCGTGCCTTTTGGACATAAGTACTCACTGGCTGAGGCTGGTGACTAGCTACAGTGTGCAGATAAATGATAAACAGCCTGGTCCAAAGTCAACTGAAATCAACAGAAGTCTTTCCATTGATTTCTAGGGACTGTGGGTGAGGTTAAAAGAGCAATCTGGTGTATTTGCTTTGATAAGTCTCTGTACCTCTTTTTATTTTATCCTTGTTAAAATCTTCAGGAAATTATTTTAAAATGTATATTTCTCATCGTCTTTGTTTAGGTCTCTCTCTCCCCCCCTCTCTCCCTCCCTCTCCTTAGCAGAGAGCAGCAATTTCAGGGCCAGCTCTGGCTCATGTAGATGATAGTATGATTTTGACTTTGATGAGAGCATAGCTGAGCCCACAGTTCTGTGGCTGGCTTCAGAAGAGAGCCAGCAACTGAGTAGAAGGGCATAAGGAGGCTGTCCATATTCAGAATCATTCATCACTACTTTGAAATAAAGCTGGGGGGAAGGGAAGAGAAAAGAGATTCCTAAGCAATTTTGTTCTGTTGCTAAAAGGAAAATAAATACATAATGAATAATTAATGATCCATAATGCCCTCCTGTAAAAACAGCACCTGACATCTGAGCTTCCTCACAGCACTGTTCAGCTGTGACATGAACTGCTCATTTAGGCCCTCAAAGTTATTTCAATGCCTAATTCCTTTTGAGAGTTTAAATATCTTTTGTAGATCTGGGCCCTACTCTCTGAATAGTGAAATGAACTTCTGCCACAGTAACACTGATGTCCATATCTTTATTTCTAATCAGAATCCTTCTAACCGAATATTGAACACTTATATTTTGGTGTAAAAGTACACTGTATTTTAGTGTTAATGAAGGAGCCAGGCATATTATGAATGCAGGACTTCTGTTGTTTCCTTATGTTTTCTACATCTGCATATTCAGTTAATAAACCTATAGGTGAAATTGACTCCTTCATAGAACCATAGAATATTAGGGCTTGAAGGGACCTCAGAAGGTCATCTAGTCCAGGGGTGCTAACCTTTCTGGGTAAGGGCCCACTTTGCAATTCTTTTCTCAGTCAGGGGGCTGGTTAATAAATTTTGGACAGATAAGGCATAAAAATGGATCTTACTATTAATAAAATTTAAACAATCAAAAGATAAACACTGGTTTTACAAGCTCAGTTTGATTCCCTAAAACATCGGTTTTAAAACATTTTTTGTCGGGACCTGGTTCCCATCCCCTCCACTATGCTGGGGCCCCTTTTGCTGAGAAATAGCAGCTGCAAAGGTGGAGGCCAAGCTTGGGTGGGGGGGAAGCAGCAGCTGCAAGAAGGCCAGAGGACTTCCTTCTGCAGCGTTCTTAGGGACACCCCCAAGCTGAAAAGGTTCTACTTTGGGTGGCTTCTTTTGGCTGGGAGTGGTGATCCCCAGACATGTGGCACAAAGGAGCCACTCCAGGAGGCTTTTTTTCTGGGGGTGCCAGAGGACAAGGGTAGCAGCGGCAGGAAATTTGAAAGGATGCCAGCCATCACCGCTACCATGTGCCCCAGGGCAGCCCCGGTCCTTTTAAATTTCTCCTCACTGCTACCTTGAAGCCCCAGAAAAGCCTGAGGGGAGGGCAAGGGAAGCACAGGAGAAGTCCTGGGGGGGAAGCCCCAGCTTAGAGGGAGAAGCCCTGGGCTTTGGGCTGGAGTACTAAGCCCTTGCCCAGAAGCCCCACACACCGCAGGGCTCAGGGCAGTACCTGGCTAGGGGTGGGACATGGGGCAGCCTTCAGGGAGCAGCCCCAGCCAGGTGCGGAGCAGCTGTCCATCCCCAGAGCAGCCCTGGCAGCCAGGTGTAGGGCTGGGGGAGAAGCCCTGGTGCAGGGTTCTGGGCAGTGGGGCATGGAGCAGCCCCTGGAGCAGCACCAGCTGGGCAGAAGGCTGGGTGGTGAAGCCCCTGCTCCAGAGCAGTACTTTCAGGGCTCAGAGCAGCCCTGGCCAGGTGCAGAGCTCAAGGGAGAAGCCTTGAAGAAGCCCCAGCTCAGAGCTAGGGAAGAAGCCCTGGCTTGGGCCTCTGGGCAGCTACCAGGGCCCCCACCCCCGAAGCAGCGCCCACGAGGCTCGGAGCCAGATTCCAGGCCCTGGCGGGCCATAGGTTGGAAAAGCTAGATCTAGTCCAGACTCTTGCTCAAAACAGGACCAACCCCAACTAAATCATCACAACCAGAGCTTTGTCAAGTCAGGACATAAAAACCTCTAAGGAGGGAGACTCCACTATGTCCCTAGGTAACCCATTCCAGTGCTTCCCCACCCTCCTAGTGAAAAAGTTTTCCTAATATCCCTCCTAGATATCCCCCACTGCAACTTGAGACCATTACTCCTTGTTCTGTCATCTGCCACCACTGGGAATGGCTTAGCTCCATCCTCCCTGGAATCCCCCTTCAGGTAACTGAAGGCCACTATCAAATCCCCCCTCACTTCTTCAAACTAAACAAATCTAGTTACCTTAACTTCTCCTCATAAGTCATGAGCTCCAGCCTTCTAATAATTTTCATTGCTCTCCACTGGATTCTGTCCACTTTGTCCACATCCTTCCTGTAGTGGGGGACTCAAAACTCAGCACAGTACTCCAAATATGGTCTCACCAATGCCAAATAAAAGGAAATAATCACTTCTCTCAATCTGCTGGCATTGCTTCTACAAATGCAGCCCTATATGCCATTAGTCTTCTTGGTAGTAAGGGCACACAGTTGACTCATATCCAACTTCTTGTCTACTGTAACCCTCATGTCCTTTTCTGCAGAACTGCTGCCTAGCCAGTCAGTCCCCAGTCTGTAGCAGCGTATGGGATTCTTTTGTCCTTGCTGAACCTCATCAGATTTCTTTTGACCCAATCCTCCAATTTGTCTAGGTCCCTTTGATGATGAAAAAGGTAAGTGTTATTTCTTCAGAACACTTTTTTCTGAATTAATTTTTATAAAACTGAAAAGCATCTCCAAACAATTTCATATACATAACCTCATCAGTAGCACTAACAATGTTTTCTAGAATTTCAGACCCTCTTCCTTTGAGGTATCACAGCAATGACAGCCCCAGTGAATATATCCTTCCAAGAAGGATGGTTGTTATTTCACACTTACCTACAGCAAAAAGGTGTTGTATATGTCATTTCAGTGCGCCTATGTACCCCAAAGCAGAGGTTGTGAGGTTTAATTTTGTAATGTTTGTAAAGTACGTGGCTATCCTCAGTTGAAAGATTCCACCAGACTACAAAGTGTGAGTTGCCTTCTGCTGCCCTTCCCTGTTGAATAATATAGAAGATAAAGTTCTAAATTTATTACAGCCAATTTCTGTTTTACCTTTCACAGAAAGTGTGTATTTAATCCCTTCTGGAAAAAAAAGCTTTGTTGACTTGAAGACAGCTGTGAGAAACAGAGCATTTACTGTTCTGTATGTTGATGTTTCATGCCTGGATAGGAAAGTGATGATAAAACTGCCACGAGGTTACGTTTTACACACTGGATAAAAAGACACTGGAAAGGTTTCATTATTACTGTTCTTTAGAAGCTCTTGCTGGTGCTGCCTTAGTGTGTGTCAAATCTTCTAAAAATGAGTTGTATTATTTAACGGATGGGATAGAATTACAGTCTAGGAAATTATTAAAATAAGACTTCATAAACATCTCTTTTTTGGAGAGGGCTCCTCATTACCACAACCTGATAACAGGGGTATGTGCAGGAATTTAAATTTGACCCCTGGAGGAATTTGCTCTCTCCTACCTTGGCCTCAGGAGGAGTTCACTCTTCCTTCCCCCTCCCTGCCACCACAGCTCTGGTTTCTGAGGAATTCTGTGCCCCTAACGATTATTGGGGGACCATCTGTTGCCCTCTTGCTGTAACAGTGTATTCACTTTTCAGGAGAAACTCATGGCCTCTGACCCCTCTCCCCAATTAACTTAGGATTCCTCCAGGTTGTGGAGTCCTGGCAGCATGATGGAGCCAACCTTTGGCTATGTCTACACTTGTTAATTTAAGTCGACTTAGCATGTACCCACTCAAAAATTAAGTCAACTTAAAGGGGACCCTGCCAAATTGACTTAGAGCGTCCACACTGGATGCCTAAGTCAACTTGTAGGGGCTAGATGGACCTGGGACAGGTCCACAGTGGCAGAGGGTGCACCCCTTGCCAACTGCCAGGGAGCTCAGCATTTGCCCCATTGTACCTGTGTACAATAGGGGCTGAGCTGGACAGGGACACTGGCAGGGCATAGGAGTGTGGTGGGCAGGGCTCTGTCCTGCCCTGTGGGGGGGCACGCCAGACTGTGGCTGTGCCAGCCACCCTGGCAGAGAGGGCAGTGGGGAAGCCCTGAAGCCCTTTAAGTCGACTTAAAGTCGACTTAGGGCTACTCTGCGTCCACACTGGCTAAGTCGACCTAATAAACACTGGCTAAGTTGACTTAAAACGAGGTTTAATAAAGTCGACTTTAATTTTCCTTAAATCAACTTAAGCAGCAGCTTAAGTTGACTTAAGAAAAATGTAGTGTGGACGCAGATTCAATTAAGTCGACTTAAGCAAGCTTAAATCAATTTAATTGGTAAGTGTAGACGCACCCTTTCAGAGAGATGGGATGAGCAGCAGGGATCCTCCAGACCAATATAGAAGCACTGAGACTCTGACATGGGCAGCCGGGTCCTCCAGCAGATCTTGAGGAATCCATTGAGTTTGGGGCTAGCCCTCAGATTTATCCACAGAGGTTACACCTCCCAGCCCGAGTTATAATCCATTGAAGACTAGTAACTTTTCCATTTTCCTCTTTACTCACAAGCTCACTTCGCATGAGCATCTACAACCTGACTTTTTATAATGATTATTTCTGGAGCAGCAAGTTATTAAACATAGCTGTCAGCACAGCACTATGTTACTGGCACTGGAGCTCTATGGGTCTGAGTTTGAAAAAGAGACACAGCCTAATGCAGCATTTTAAGCAAGATCAAGTGAGGGAATTGAATAGATTTTCACACCTGCAAATAAGGCTGCCCTGACTCTTATCAGAGCCACAGGCAGCTCTAGATAATATAACTAGGAAGCTGTTAAACCCTCTATTCATTTTTTTTTTCAGAAAGCACATTTGCTATTTTTGCTGCCATGTTTAGAATCAAGGGGACAATTGGATGCATTGAAAGAACAGCCTCAAGCTAATGTAGAACAACAGTTAGGCAAAGCAAAGCACGAGCAAAGGCAATTTTAGAAAGACACTAGATATGATTAAATGGCTTGATAGTACGCTTGTTTGGAATGAATTCTGGGCTCTCCAGTGCTATGGATTTCTATAGAATTACAAAAGAGGGTGCATGCAGGCCAGAATGCAGTATTTTTCTGAATGAAGCAAATATTTTTCTGTTTTGGTAGATGACTTCTGAGACAAGTCTTGTCTGGAATAAATGATTGTTTATGTCAAATGCATCTTGTTGCAGGTTTGAATATAATAACAACGATGTGAGATTATCAAAATAACTGGCTCAAATGGAATTATTTAATGAAAGATTATCACTCAAAGATTAATAGAGCAGTATCCAGAATACAGAAAGAAAACATATACCCCTCTTTGTGTAACGCAGAACTGGCTCCCATTTCCTCCCTCTGACACTGGTGAAATATGGCCAGTGTGCATTCCCAATCCAACTCCCAAAACCTCTTTCCTTTGAGAGGGTGTGAGACAAAGAAATTCCTTTTTGAAGGAAAATTTACTTTCCCAGGATGAGTACAGTTTGTAATAGCTCATTTTACTTATGGAATTTCTTTTATGGTTATTTCAGTTTACTTGACTGATAAACAAAAGAGGATTTCTAATCCAGTTTTTATTATTGCTATTTGTGATAACAGGCAGTTGCTAATGAGTCAAAAACATCTTTCAGTGGGCACTATTTCATTCATTACAGAAAACATGTGCAATAACAGATGCCTTTTATCAATCACTGAACATAATTGGAACAAAAGCAATTCTTATAAATTACTCTATCTTGTTTATTATAACATACTTCTACAGGCCTCTTTCATTAGTTTCAAGAGGTCTTTTTCCTTGACTATGAACTCCTACAGACTGAGGGACTGAGGATAATTAGATACACCCCTGTACTGAAATATATACATTCTTGAACAGTGGACTAACACTAGGTTCAGGCTAAGAACTAACAGTCTGAGGCCTTAGAATTCAGACACACTTTTTGCTAATATTGCAAAGATTTTGAAAGAAAAGTTCATATGCTAACAATTATAAGAGTTTAAAATATAAAATGTTAATATTTACAATCAATCTGTTTAAAAAACTGCACACCAGGAGAAAAAGGTGTTTCTCTTTTTTTGTGTATCAATAGCTTTGAGCTGGATGGCCAGTGTACATGTATTGCTTGGTGTCAAATCAATAAGAAATGTGACATCGTGACTTGTATAAACGTCATGTGACTTATGTTGCCTAAACATGTACCGAAGACAGAACACCGAGTAGTCATTTGTAAAACTTTTTCATGTATATGTTTTTTTCCATTCCCCCCTTAGCCTTGAACCCTCATTGCAGTGCATTTAAGATAAATCTTCTGTTATTGGACAGTTGCCAGTGCAAGAATTATTGGTGGTTTTGTGGAAGGTGTACGTGCATTCTCTTCAACATGGATATTACCTGCTAAAAGGCTGACTGCAATAACAAAACAAAAAGCTATAGAAAACCAAGTCACTTGAGAGAGACTAGATGGAAACATTAGAAAAGGGCACTGGAGTCTCTGAAACATCTACCCCAGTTTATCATCCTGTGACCACAGAAATGCACCTAGAGTTCACTGTCTATAAAAATTGCTCATCTTCACCCAGCATTGGGTTTTCCTGTGTGACTTGTTACTGGAGTTTACCAATACCTACCCAATACTTCTGAGCTATCTCTCATTAGGAGAAGTGTCATTCAATTTAGATCCAGGTTCATCTTAATCTCACCAAAACTGGTGTTATCACATTTTTATTTCATAATAGACTGAATATTCAAAGCTCCAAATCATAAAATTGTGGTTGTAAGAAAATATATCTAGCATAATTTAAGATTTCTGTTTATTTATGGTTTAAAGCGTCCTTAAATCAACCTAAGTTGCAAGTGTAGACATACCCAGGGTACTTGATCTTGTTTCGTCTCTTAGGCTATGTCTACACTTAGAAATTTAGGTCGAATTTACTAAGTCGATTTTATTAAGTCGCCTTAAAGCTGACCTTACTAAGTCGACTTAGAGAGTCTACACTAGACTAAGTGGTCTGGTTAGGTCCAGGGGAAGGCAAGGCTCCTTTGGAGTCTTGGCTCCCCAGGCTAGGGGGGCTCGTCCTGGGGCTTGTCCCAAGACAGCAAGCTCCGGAGCGGTCTGGGGGAGAAGGGAGCATGGAGCTCCTTTCTGGCCTGGACCGCTCGGCTCCCTTCTGGTCAGGACTGCTCAGGTCCCGGGCAGAAGGGAGCCCCACACTCTCTTCTAGCTGGAACCTGAGCAATCCCGGGGAGAAGGGAGCCCTACGCTCTCTTCTAGCCGGAACCTGAGCAGTCCTGGCTGAAGGGAGCCCTGTGACTCCTTTCTGTCTGGGACCCAAGCGGTCCTGGCCAGGTGTGAGCCCGCAGCTTCTCTCTGCCCAGGACCCACGCAGGTCCTGGAAAAAAGGGAGCCGGGGCTTCCTTTTTGCCGGGACCCGCAGGAGTCCGGGGCAGAGGGAAGCTGCGGCTTCCTTTTTGCTGGGACCCGCAGGGGTCCTGGGCAGAGGGGAGCCGTGGGGCTCCCTTCCCCCTGGGACCCCTGCGGTCCCAGGCAGAAAGGAGCCCTGTGCTTCCTTCTCCCTGGGACGCATGGGGTCTGGGCAAGAAGGGAGCGTGCTCCAGCTAACAGAGGAAACCTCTGGGTTTCCTCTGTCAGCTGAAGTGCGGGGCTGGCAATTGCCGGCCCCATGCTCCAGCTGATGGGAAACCCCTGGGTTTCCCTGTCAGCGGGGCTCCCTTCTCCTTGGGACCCCATTGTCCCGGGCTGAAGGGAGCCCACGCTCCTTTTTCCCCAGGACCTGGGTGGTCCCAGGGAGAAGGGATCCAGGACAGCTGCCCGCGGCTTCTTGGTCCCGGCACAGCCAGCTGTGTGCCGGCTGGCTCTGCCGGGACAAGCCGCCCGCTTCCTGGGCTCTCCAGCCAGGGTTCCAGTGGGGGGTCCCCTCCCGCTGGAGCCCTGGCTGGGGAGCCCTTCTCCCCAGGACTGCGGCTTCTCTGGCCACGGTGGCTCCCTTGTCTCCCCTGCCCTAGGTCGACCAAGTCGACTTAGGGCATCTACACTGGCTAAGTTGACTTAATAAAGTCGACTTAGACACTAGTTCGAATTATAACGAGGTGTTATTAATTCGAACTAGTTTTTCCTTAATTCGAGTTAAGGAACAGCTTAAGTCGAATTAAGAAAAGCCCAGAGTAGACGTGAACTAAATTAAGTCGATTTAAGCCTGCTTAAGTCGACTTAATTTATAAGTGTTGATGCACCCTTAGGGCCCTAGGTGAGAACTTGGTGAAGTAGAAGGGTCCAGCTCCCCTAACAATGGTTCTTGTTGAGGAAGCTCCATAAACCTCCATTCCAGATAATCCTCAGAAGTAAAAAGAGGCTGAAAGACCTGTGTCAAGGGCAAGCCACGTACAGGGGCTAGGAGATGGGATTAAGGCCTTTTCTCTTGTGAGGACATAAAACTTTTGTTATGCCATGAGAAGGTGAACTAAATTTGTGACCTGACGGGCGGGCCAAGTCACCACCTACCAAGAGACAGGCCATTGCATTGTTGGAGTGCCAGCCGCTGAGAGACATGGAAGATGGGAAAGTGGAGGCCCAGCTGCCTAATCAATAAGCCTGGGCCCATCACAGAAGCCTTTATTCATCTGTGTATTTGCTTTGTTTTTGTTGCTTTGTTTACCCAGCCTTCTCAGAGAATGAGTATGTAACAAACAAGGTGGCCATCGATCATTGAACCTGTAATTTAACATTTTTACAAGCAAAACACTAACTAAATGTTCAAATACATCACCTTAAATAATTTTGTTATTCCATTTTAAGAACAAATAGCCACAGTTGTAGTTGTAGGTACTGCAAATATCCACAGGAAAGTAGGATCTGGCTCTTCCTAAGTTTTATTGTTGCCTTTATACAGCCCAGAGGAGGGTGGAGAAATTGGAGGAACACTTTAGATATGATGAAAGCTCCTTGGCTATGTCTACACTTGCAAGGTAGGTCGACTTAAGAAGGTTTAAGTCGACCTCATTCTTAAGTCGACCTCACTTAGTCCCTGTCCACACCAGGCTTTCATTAAGTTGACTTAAGAAATTCCTTAAGTCGACTTAATGAAAGGTTAGGTCGACTTAATAAGAACCACCGGTTAGGTCGACCTCAGCACAGTATGGACGCGTAAGTCCACTTTATTAGGTCGACCTAAGGGCAGTTAGGTCGACTTACTAAGTCCCCGTTCAGGGAAAGCACTTTGTTAGGTCCACCTAATAAGGTCGACTTAAAGTCAACCTTATTAGGTCAACTTAACAAAGTCGAACTAACTTTTTGCAGTGTAGACATAGCCCTTGAGTTTTAATAGTATTCTGCTTGAAACTTCAGGTCTCGTCTCTTTTCATGTTTCATTTCTTCCCTGACTGAGGTTATAAACGTCATTCTCTGGTTTTGATTCAGCAATGTAGTATCAAGAAGATGCTTTACGACTCAAGTGAAATCATTCTTTCTCCAGTATTTCTCTTGTAAAAATCCAGAGCTACACCCCTTACGATTACAATGCTATATCCTGCAGTAATGTATTAGTAAAGGATTCAAATAATTCAATGTCTGATTGTTAGTGGAAGCACTTGCTCTTTTATAGACATAGATTATGGTTCATTGGATGTTTTTTGTATTACATAGAACAGTCTTTATATTTCCTCCATGAAAAGTCTTATGGTTGTAGAACCCTAAAATTTTTTTTGCTCTGTTTTTATATATTATCCACACCACAAGCTGCTATGTAAAAACTGTAAACCGCTAACATTGTGCACACACGTGTGTGTTTGTGTTTAAAATTCACTCTATATACTTGTTCCCCACCCCTTCAGATGAATGGAAAGAATTGATTTAAGAAGTCAGGATTCTCATTCACCTACTATTTAAAGAAGAAATATACTTCAAAGGAATTTCCAGAATGAATCCTTTCTCTATCCAGAGTCTACTGGTGCATACCAGGAGCCCATAGGTGGTACTGCAATATAAACAATAAATAAAATAATAATATAAGACACTCCTCTGAAAGGCTTCCTCACAGAGCCCTTCCTATTGAGGCTGGGCAAACACAAAACGCCCATAATCCACCTTCACAAACTGACATTTATTTCAAAAGAAGTTTGTTCCTGATCCCATAAAAGGCACTCTCTGTGCTGCCTTGCACCTGTTTCTCTCTTTTTCCATTTCCCCATCTCTTATGATGCCATTGAATGATCTAGAGCGGGAGGGTATATTTTGATGCTGCGTATCACCTGGCTGATGGTTCCGGGTGTCACACTGCTTTTAGCAGCTGGGGGCGAGTCAGACGGCAGAGTGCTACTACCACAACTCCATGTCTATCCTGGTTGTGTGTGCAGGACAGATTACTTCAGCTGAGATTCATATGAGAAACATACAAAGGCTAGGTGAGTTGCAAGGCAGCTTCTGCAGACCAGGCAAATAGGAGAGGTATTAAGCTTGTCTCAGCTAACATTTGTTCTTATGGGAAATATGGGATGTGACAATTGCTTAAATTAGGCAGCATGTAATTCTTCAGGAACTGAACAGGTAGGCCAAGCTCTACTTTGAGCTGAGCATGCTCAAAACGCTCACTGAAAAGAACTAGACATTCTACACATCTGGGAGAACAATTTAACCTATTATATAACTTACAGAATCCATCAGCGATGCCACATGGCACTTGCACTCACTTGTTTTCCTCTCTTTTCCTGCCCCATTTCATTAATAGTTTGCAAAGGTTTAGGAGTTACCCCAAGGAACACTTGCATGAGAGGAGTAAATACTTGTGTTGCCACTTTTCATCTATTTTGGCTCTTTTCTTGTGCCCTTTTTTGGAGTTACTGTGATGTGTAAGCTATGATCCATCGCCCTAGAGTGCAAGGAATTTGTTCTCTGCTTTTTCCTCCTGTAATTTCTATAACAATCTCACTTCAAACGATTGGGCTTTTCCAGAAATAGTGCTGTGTATTTTTCTTTTAATCATTAAGGTCTGATGTTCTTCTGTTCTCACACTGAACCAGAAAACAATTCTTAACGTGTATTTTAAATTCTTCAAGGTCCACATTATACCCCTTTGAAACAACCAATTAAGCTCTAAGTTCACTGTGGCTTTCAGATACAAGCAATCACTGTCTCTTGCAGAGCTGATAAGCAACAAAAGTTCACACTCAAAAGTAGTAATTTAAGGACAGAGAAAGCAGGTGTACATAAAGGATTTTTCCCTCTGAAAACTGAACAGTTATAAACCTACAGCTGCTGTTACCGGCTGTGACCACGATTGATTTAAAAACATAGTTGGAAGATTTCTTTAATCTTAGGTTTGTTTTTTTTTAAATTTTTGGAGTAAATAGATTGTGGGTTTTGTTTTTGCCGTCCCCCCCTTCATTGGCAGGAACCATAACAGCAGGGACAGCAGATCCACAAGCGATAGATGTTTTCCTGTCAATTATCTTAGCACTGACCTCTAAGCACTTTCCTCTCCAGGGAAGGGTGCAATTCAGACTATATTAACTCATCCTTGAGCTTCTCCACAGCAGAGGCTCCACTATCAGGCTTCTAAAATACGTGATTAAGCAGAGTGTACAGTGTATGATGGTTTCATGATGCATCCTGCTGTCAGTGAGCAGCTAAACTGAAAATTATTTATTTCACAGAGGATGGAAAATGGGGGCAAGGGTAGAGATGAAGCTAAGCATTAGAGGTAATTCAATAAATTCATGTGGGAACAATTCCATTAATTTTTACAGTGTTGCATCTGATTATAGCAAAGACTAAGTTTGGACCTGATTTCCCATACCAAGTGGAGTGATCACTCTCTATGCGTGTAAGATCAGTGCTGTATTAATCATGTCTCTTCTTGGGTGATTTAAATAATTAGATAGGGCCAAATTCTGCCTCCAGTTATATCTGTATAATTTTTTTTCTTTTCAGTAGGGTAACTCCAGATTACTCCACATCTGCCACTGAGCATGTGGAGATATACACAAATAGAACATCTGGAAGACTTTAAGGGTGCGTCTACACTTGTAAATTAAGTCGATTTAGGCCTGCTTAATTTACTAATTTACTCAACTTAATTTACTCTGCGTCTACACTACAATTTCCTTAAGTCGACTTAAGGAAATTTTAAGTCAACTATATAAAACCTAGTTTAAAGTCGACTTTACTGGCTAAGTTGACTTTATTAAGTTGATTTAGCCAGTGTAGATGCGGATTAGCCCTAAGTCAACTTTAAGTCGACTTAAAGGGCCCCCAGGTCTCCCCCACTGACCTCCCTGCCAGGGTGGCTGGCACAGCCAGAGCCTGCTGTACCCACCCACAGGGCAGGATACAGCCCTGCCCACCCAACTCCTATACCCTGCCCCTGTCCTGCTCAGCCCCCATTGTACTCTGGTACAATGGGGCAAATGCTGAGCCCCCTGGCACTTTGAAAGGGGTGCCCCCCTCCCACCATGGACCACTCCCAGGTCCACCTAGCCCCTAGAAGATGCTCTAAGTCGATTTGGCAAGGTCTACTTTAAGTCGACCTAATTTTATAGTGTGGACATGCTAAGTCGACTTAGCAAAGTCAACTTATTTGGCCAAGTGTAGACATAGCCTAAGAGATCAGTGTTTTGACAAGGTGTACCAGGCCCAGGAGCCCTCTGCTGGAGGCTCTGTGATTCAGCCACATCCTTTTCCAAAAAAGGAGCAGTGGAGCTGAGTTCTCCAAGTACCTGAGAAAGGCTTCATGGGAAGCAGCCAATCAGAGAGAAGCTTCAGGGAGAGAGCCCATACAAACGGAGCTGCACTACAGAGCAGGAGTCAATCGCAGCTGGGAGGCAAAGGAGCAAGGGTGATGTTCTTGGTTGCAAAGCCAGATTGACAAAGGGGCTATAGGGGCTTGAACCCTGGGCCCTGGCCTGAAAGGGGGCCCCAGGCTCCAGCCCCTATAGGCCCTGCCTTATCCGGCCCCGCACTGCCCTGTGTAGCCCCTACAGCACGAGGGGAGGCGGGCAGAGTGCCTCTACCCTGCCAGCACTGGGGTGGGGTGGGGCCCTGGGCCAGAGCCATTCCCACCCTTTCCCTTGGCTGGCTGGTCCACCTCTGGGGGCAGGGCAGGCCGGCCATGTTTGCTGTGCTCTGGGGGCATGGCTGGAGTGGGGCTGGCTGGTGCTTGGTATGGCCTCCGGTGTGGCCCTCCACAGCCTTGGAAGGCTGCACTGGAGCTGCACTGCACAGCAGCCAGCCCTGACCATGCCCTCAGAGCAGAGCAAACAGGTATGTCTACCCTGCTCCTAGGGGTGGACCAGCTGGCTCAGAGGCGGGGCAGGAGTACAGCCTCTCCCACAGCAGCACCATCCCAGGCAGGGTGTCCCATGATGGTGGGGGGTTGGTGGGCCCCAGGCCAGGGTGGGGGGGGCAGGAGGAGGGGCCCCACAAAGGGGGGTAGCCTGGGGCACTGAGGGCCTTTAATCCAGTCCTGGTTGGCTGGCAAAAGTAACTGTAGTACCATGGACAGAGCAGTTGCTGGCAGGGCCTGGGGGAGCAAAAAGGAGCTCTTGGCTGGCTGCTGGGACTTGGTAACTGAAAGCCCTGAGGTCAGGAAGAAGCGTTCATGAAGGGTCTGCAGGGAAGTAGCCGAGGGAACAATAAATACGATAGCAGAGCTAAAGGGTATACAGTGGCATATGGCTGCACTTCAAAGCGTCTATGGGCCGGAACCTGGAATAGTAGGTGGGACAAGATCTCCCCTCCACCTCTACCTCCTGGCCACAGATGGAGTGGCCTAATCACAGAGAGAGGAGTTGACCTTGGCCAGGAGAAGGAACTGAAGATCTTACAGAGAGTCAATGATATTGGACTTTGATATACCCCTGGAAGGAGACCTGAACTATTTAGTGGCCCAGCTGAAGAGCTGGGCCTAGAAAGGCACAGAAAGGATGAAGACATTGACATCAGGGAGGAATCCTAGAAAGGTATGGGCCCATATTAGGGCTGGGACTGTTTAAAGGCTGTGGGACTGTGTAAGAAACTGAGCCCTGGGAGGACTGCAGCAAGAGACATTCCAACTGAGGGGTACTGGGATAGACCATATCCCCCAGAAGGGGTTTGTTTTGCTTGTGTTGCACATATAGACCGTGTGTGACTCAGCCAGAGGGCTGAGTCACTGAAGACTTACCACAAACAATCATAGAAAGAGGGTAGGCACATGCATTTGACCGGGGACACACAGGAGCCCTATCCCACTACAAATCTTTATTCATGTGTCGAAGAGCTAGAGAATGTGAACAAGAGCAAACTATAAAGCCACACACAAAGTGTTGTAGAAAATTATTGGCATGTGTATACATCAATATCTTGAGACAAGAATTAGCAGAAGTCAGTTTGGTTTCTGCCTAAGAATAGTCCTGATGCAGTCAATTTTTTCCACTGATGATCTTATATAAATGTGAAGCAGATGTACCAAGAAAATGAACATGTGATCTATAGATTATGAGAAGGCATTTGACAAAATCCAACACAACAATATGGTACATATTCATGAAGAACTTTGATTCTCAAGATAAACAATTAATGAAAAGCCTGTACTGGGGACAGAAAGCAGCAATCTGAATGAACTATGAACTATCTGAGTATTGCTTCATTGAAAAAGGTATGTATGTCAAGGCTGCATTCTAGTTCCACAACTATCTAATAAATATGTAGAACAAATATGTAAGACTAGTTCCACAACTATCCAATAAATATGTAAGACAAAGTTTAAAAGACACTGACCAGGGCATACAAGTCAAGAACATATACCTCAACAACATAAGACACACCAATGACATAGTTTGCATCACTTCAACTAGGGAAGAACTTCAAAACATATTTATTGTGGTGAACAGTGTCCGCAAGAAATATGGAATGACAATCAACATTAGGAAGACAAAGTATAAGTTAACACAGTGATATATAAGGTATGTGACATCTATACCTTGATGGTTGAGTGGTGGTACATGTGAATAGGTCCCCCTATTTACAGAGTCTAATATCATGAATTGGAAGATGTAACAAAGACATTAAGAGAAGGATATAGGTTGCAGAAAATGTACTCACCACTTTCCGAAGACTTCTGTATTGTCAAAAGTTAAAAATGCATATCTGTAATAGATTGCTGAAGTGCCACATATGATTAACTGTCCTGTATAATTGTGCGAACTGGACACTGAGAGCAGGTTCAGAGCATGAGTTCTGATGTTATAAATGAATATTGAAAATTAGCTGGATAACAAAGACTACAAATGAATAGGTAATGAGAAGGATAAATTTTAATGAGCACAATTGTTGAGATCCTAGATAAAAGAATAACATTCTTGTGGACACACAGCTCATTGATCACAGAGTGACTTGCTTCCAGCACACCTACTATCAGGCAAGATGGCAGGCAAACCAGGGAGAAGAAGAAAGAGAGCCAGTTATATCAGAAATATCATCAGATGTAATGGTATTCAAATGACAGTGAAAGTTTTACAACTCTGTCATGACTATGAAAGCTGTAAGTTGGCCATGGACAAACTTCGCATCAGAGACGACACTTTAAGAAGAAGAAACTCCAGATTGACACCCATGTAATTGAAAATATGGAGTGACACACTAAAAAGAATAACTTTACTGGTGTACCTAAAAAGTAGAAGCTGGCCCATTATATTGTGCAAGGGTATATTTTATATAAATATTTTAGAGAGGGTACTCCACAGGCCGCTGAGTTGTAAGGCTACAAACACACGTCTAGGGGTTCTTCTGTCAATGTGATAAACTGAAGAACAAATCTCAGGCAATCTGTGATATCATTACAATTCTTAAATGCATACTATCAACTTCAAGACTAGTCAGTTTTTAAAACAAGTTAAAAGTTTTGGGGCCTATACCTGTCCCTGAATTCCCCTGGAAGAAGTGTGTGGTTTTACTATCACATTTTTCAGTTTCAGAATGTTCTTGTTTCCCTTGTTGTGTGAAAGACTCACACAAACAAGGGCAATGGTCTAATTGACTGACCACAGGCAAAACTGTCTATACTGACTATATGTAATGTCTGTTGATGTATAAAGTAAACTACCTGAGAAAAATAGAGAAAAGGCCCTTCCTGTCTCTAGTCACATTCAGTTCCAGCAGACTGTAGCTGTTTGTATGTAATAATAGAATCAAAAACATTTCTGGACATAAGCATGATTTAAATTGACAGTGTCACTTTAACATATGGTTTTTTGATAGCATTGTTAAGTTTGTTTTATATACTTGAAGAGTGACACAAGCTGGAGGAAAATGCAAACTCTCCATTTTTTATCCTGAATATTTATCCTGTAAATATTACTATGCCCTTCTATTGTTTGTTTATTTTTGGAAAGGAAATAATAGCAAAAACAAAACAGGGATTTGCATCCTGGGATAGGCTTTAGTCAAATTGGCAAAATCCTGCTAGCTTTACTTAGTTTGAATAAGGCTGATGGAATCCAGCCTAATGTGAATAAATGATGAATAATGACTCTTTTGGCTTCCAAATTTAAAAAGAGGGTTATGCACTGTTAAATTGTATTGTTATATAATGATGAAATATCATCAAGCAATAATTTAAGTAGGAGGCCTTCTTCAGGATCCATCTGTAAGAAGGAAGAAAAGCAGGCTCATGTGTTACACTTGGCATTATCCAAAAGGAAATTACAGGATTTGTTTCAGAAAATAATTAATACAGGGTCAAGTTCTATTACCCTTAATCAGGAGATCTACCTATGAAATGTACATAGCCCTAATCACTGTAGTATCTGAACACCTCAGAATCATTCCTTATTTTTATCATCACAATACCCAAAGTATGAAATTATTATTATCCCCATTTGAGGGACAAGAACTTCAGTACCTTGCCCCAGGTCACAGAAGCCGTCTGTGTGAAAACCAGAATTGAATCCAGGTGCCCAGAATCCCAGTTCACAATATTAACCACAAGTTCTTCCTTCTTTCCAAGTTGGGCAGAATCTAGGCTGTGTGGTACCTTTATTCTGAAGTAGCCTCATTGACTCCATTAAGTAAATTAATCATCAGCTGAAGTAATGGTGGGAGAATCAGACTTTTAAGGATGAAGACAAAAAAAGGGGAGAAATATTTATAAGTAAAAGGCTATAGGTATAAAGTTACTTCATACTGTGTGTGTCTGGTGAAAGTTTCCCTGCCCATGCACAATGCATAACAGAAGAACTGAATAAATATTATTTGGTTACTATAATTTGAGATTACCCCCTCCGCACCTTTAAAATTCAATTTTGGCTTAGATCTAAACACACTAAAACAACAGTGATTATTTTCCTTGCTGTGTGTATGCCTGTGATGGGTATCAGTGTAGATATATACCAGAGCCAACATTTTCAAAAGTGGCCATTAAGATTGGGTGAATTAATTTTTGGGTGCCCATCTGTAGACCAGCTGGGCCTGAGCTTCATAGGAGATGAACAAGAGCAGTTTCCATTAACCCCCTTCCCTTCCCATGCCCGAAATGGAAATCTGGGTGATCATCAACTCTACAAATTCAAGCCCAAAGGCTTGCAGGTTAAGTACCTGAAAAGGGTGGCACCAGTCGTGAGTGGATGCTTAAAAATGTGGGCCATATTTTGTCCTAAGGAACACACACTCACACAACCTCAGTGGGATAATACAAGAGTAACTCAAGGGAGAACTTGGCCCATTATATACAAACGAAAGGAGATCTTAGGTCAGAATCTAATGTCTCATGATTGCTTGTAAGAGAGCTGAGCTGGATTAAGCCATCACTTAGCCTTAAAAAAACATACACTTCTGGATCTTTCTACTGGTTAGACATCTATATGCTCCCATTGCATGGATGCATTTATATTGAACCTATCCTGGCCAGCATAACTGATGAGTGATCTTCTCACGCAAGCACCTCTGGCTTGATGCATGGATGTTTCTTAGTTAACCCTCTCCTATCCTTCTCAGCCAGTGACTGTTTCCTGCTGCAAGGACACTGACCTAACAGCCCTCTCATGTCCATCCCCAGCCAGACTCTCCACCCTCCTTCTTCAGGCCAGCTCCCCCATGCAGGCCCTCATGGTAGCTCCACATACTTGTAGTAGGTTGTAAGGCTGTGACTGAGTGAGTCCTGTGGGCAGAGCAGAGAGTAGTGGTGCAGGACCTGGTCCCACAGCAGAGGTCAAGAGAAGCAGCACTGGCTGCTACACTTCCCACTCAAGTTTGTCCCATGGCAGCCTTAGATCATCTGGGGCCCTAGGCGAAGGCCCACTGCAGGGCCCTCCTATAGGAACTAAACACATAATTAAAGTATAACTTTTTTTAAAATTTCATCTATTACATCTGAAAGCAATATAGGTTTTCCAGATGATGAATCAATGATCAGATGGTGAATATAATTAATATAATGTACCTATCTAAAATGTAATACCATATCATGAGCAAATAGAAATTTTTTCTCAGTGTTAAATGTGGCGTACCAAACTAAAAAGTTCACTTTCCTACTTTCTGTTGGTAAATTCAGTAATAAGTTCTTAAAAGTCAACAGATAGCATAGTGTGTCTTGTTCATTGTAAAGGACAACTAGTACATTAAGGCCATGTCTACACTCAAAATGCTGTGTCGATCCATGGGATCAATTGAGCGACCAATATAGAACCACTCAATCAAGCCTGGAAGTGGTCTTGCGTCAATGCAATGACTCCACCCCTCCAAGTGGAGTAACACTGTGTCGACGGGAGAGCATTGCTAGTTGACGCAGTGGAGTGAAGACAGTGGAGTAAGAGAGAGTAACTAAGTTGACAGGAGATACGTATTCTGTGGCACGTAGACTGTATATCTCCCATTGACTTAGCCCTACAGAGTAGACTACGTCTAAATCTAATCAGCAAAAGCTACTTTCTGCAGCTGCAACAGTTATGGGGCAACTTTAGCCATGATTCCAGGGTCTACTTAGGCACCTAAAAGTTTTGGGATTTTTTACAAGTTATAAGTTAGAAATGAAGCTGACATGAGCACTGTACCTAATAATATATAAAAATAAACCCCAATTAAGCCACATTTTAAGTTTATTTATAAATTTTAAACAATCAGGAAATAATACAACAAAAATTTCCCAATCCCAAATCTTACTAGGCAGATAATAACGACACTGATTTATAGAGCCCTGCGTGGATACAAAAATGTGGATCTGCAGCTGATCCTCCTCCACTCAGTGTCATCCTGCATCCGATCCAGGCTCCACACGTTGGGTTTTATGTCCATCCTCAGCCACACCACCCCCACCTTGCAGCAGCTCCTGCTCTAACTATAGAAGCAGACCATCTGTCTGGCTGCTGGGATAGGGGGAGGAGGGAGTTGGTGGGGCTCCTAGAGTCAGAGGTGGGACTAGCCAGTAAGCTGAGTTCCCATAAGTGATGGCCTCTGGTTGGCTGGCAGACCGCAAATGGAGCTGAACTGGGACTGGCTGGAGTTCTTCCTTTTTTCCTAGCTTGCTCACTGCTCTCCACAGCTGTGGCAGAGGCAGCAGCTGCAGTGATCACATCCTGAGCAGATAAAAATAGAATCTTCATCCAACCTCCAATCCATAACAGTGGATCTGCAGATATCCACAGCCACATCTGTGGATGCGGATACCCGCAGATCTGAAGTGGATACTGGCAGATCTTCAGCTCTCTACTGATTTAGTCCACTACAAATTAAAAAAATTAAAAAGTGTAATATAGTTGGTAACTACTGATGTGATTTATTTTCTGCATTTCTTTAAGTGTAGACAATGGGAAAAATTCAGTTCTATTTGTAATTTATTTCACTTTCAGTGTTCTTGTTAATTGCTCTGATGTTTGGGTTGCAAACTCTGCCCAAGAATCTTGGTCTAAGAACTATTTTCAGTCAGATGCATATTTTTTCTCCCTCCTCCTTGTAACAACCTTTTAGGTACTTGAAAACTATTACCATGTTCCCTTTCAGTCTCCTCTTTTCCAGACTAAACAAACCCAGTTCTTTCAATCTTGCCTCATAAGTCAAGTATTCCTGACCTTTAAACATTTTTGTTGCTTTTCTCTGGACTTTCTCCAACTTGTCCACAGCTTTCCTGAAATGAGACTCCCCAGGACTGGATGCAATTGTCCAGTTGAGGGCTAATCAGTGTAGAGTAGAACGGAAGAATTCTCATGTCTTACTAACAATACTTCTGTTAATACATCTCAGAATGTTTGCTTTTTTTGCAACAGTGTTACACTGTTGACTCATATTTAGCTTGTGGTCCACTATGACACCCAGATCCTTTTCCACAGTACTCCTTCCTAAGCAGTCATTGCCCATTTTGTATTTGCACAACTGGTTGATTGTTCTTTCCTCAATGGAGTACTTTGCATTTGTCCTTCTTGAATTTCATGCTATTCACCTCAGACCATTTCACCAGTTTGTCCAAGTCATTTTGAATTGTGATCCTATCCTCCAAAGCACTTGGAACCCCTCCTAGCTTGGTATCATCTGCAAACTTTATGTGTACTTTCTATGCCATTATCTAAATCATTGATGAAAATATTGAACAGAACTGGACCGCCTACTGTTTCTGCCTTCACTTCCCATGGAAATTCATTGACTTTAGTGGGTGTATGGGCAGAAATTAATTCAGACTGAACTGCCCTGGCAATGTCCAATTGGGAAGAATAGAGTCAAAACCAAATGTGGCTATTTCAGGTTTAGGTGAGCAGGAGGGAAATCATCTGTAGGATGTGGGGGAAGGTCCTGCTCAGTCCCAAACACTAACACCTAGAAGGTCTATCCGAGTGAAAGGGATCACCAGAGGTAGACTCAAAGGGAAAAATGAGATGGAAGTTAAAGTCAAAATGAAGGGATGGAGAAGGAGAGAAATAATTATAGCTAGAAGAAGAACCAAGAAGAGCATAGAATCTGCACTTTGGGAGGTTCAGGAAAATTAAGTCATTCTAAGATCTTGCCAAAATCTAGAAAAAAAATCTGTGTTCGTAAATTACTTGTCACATACTCTATGGCATAAATCCTAGCTAGAGCTCCTCTTTCTAATACCCAAACATTAGGGACCAGACCTTTATTAGAAAATCTGGCTTTCCAGGTATAAATCCAGACAGATGGCAGCTGCCTCTTGTCAGTGACAAGAGGCAATTCATTACTAGAAGGAAATAGGTGGGGGGAAAATGTTGTGGTTAGCTTCTCTCTTTTTAAACTAAAGGTGATTTTAAAAATATGGTTGTTTAGACTAAAAGCTAATTAGTTCATTAAGCTGTTAACTGGCTGCCCACTAAGATTATATTTCTGAATAAAAATATAGTGTCATTAAAAACAATCCTCAAATTTCTTCGTCCTGGAAAATCCACAGGAGCACTGTATAAATAATCACAGATCTGCATGAGCCCTTTCTGGAAGAGCCTCTTGCCACAGACTTATCACAGACAAATGCTTAATAGGTTGTGGCTGGAAAATCCCAGGGAAAGCTAGAGATTTTTATGAGGATGAGCACTGATTGTACAAGACCCTGCAGCTGTTGCTGACCTGTCTCTTCCAAAGAAGGAGGATTATTACGTAAGAGACAATAGTAGAGACATTGTATGAACAATTGCATTTTAATTTCTTTCCCTACAAGAGAAAAGGATTTGTGAGAGAAATAAGATAATTTGCAGCTGGTTATTTCTTCAGCTTCTTTGAGTGGGATTCATTTTTATTGTTTTTCAAAATATTGTAGCTAGGGTCTTTATATATAATACTCACCCCACAGCCACATTTGTGTATATATGCACACCTCACATGGCAGCATCTCATCCCCCAATTCTTCTCTTCCTATCCTTCCCTCCTTTTCCTTAAAATGGACTGTCATAATTGAGAGAAAAAGACTATGTCTTCTAAATGCTTCTTGTTCCAGCATAGGTTCTTCTCTTGTTAATTGTCTAATCTTTTTGTTTCTTTAATGTCAAGGTTGTGTTGACGTGTGTGAATGTAAAGCCACCATCCCTTTAATGCTTTTATTTGCTAAGTCTTGTTTTTTCTCTCACTCATTTGGTGATGTCAGCTGCTTCTGCTCTCTATTTTTGTCTGATTTCTCCATAGACTCTGCCCCCCCCCCACCAGCTGATGCTGCACACTGAGCAGCTTGTTCCTCAGTAACCATGACAACCAGAATGACATCAGCAAGAGGCTGCAACATCACAGCGAGGCCTCCAATCTAATGAAATGCTAATAATGTCTTTTTAATTGTAGTTCAAATATTTCTGATACAAAAAAGGGTGTGTAAGGTGGGAGGGAACATTCTCTTTTTATACTGTCTATGCAGTCTATACCATGTTTCCCCCAGGCTCCCCAAGATTGTCATTTTCTGTCAGAAAGCCTTCTCTCCTATTCATCTGCATCTGCCTCTCTGGTAGCACCAGCTGCAGGTGGCTGGATGCTCCCTAATGGCTGACTTGCACTTGTAGGGTAATACTGGAACACACTTCAGTCTTACAAGGAAGCACAGCTCACTTTTATATTTTGTCATTCATTCCAGATTTATCTCTCCATGTCCTTCCGTCCACCATACATGGAGGCAAGGGTGTGCTCAAGGTCACTAGTAGGATAGGAATGTCATATTTCATTTCACTTTCTCAAAATGTGCCAACAGTGGAGTAAAGGTCTGAGAAAGAACAGTGGGAAAACAGGACAAAGTACAGAGGCATTCCTAGGCTCCTGTTAGACAAGGTGTTAAGGTGCTCAGCTTCCCCGTTCCCTTGCACAGGTACTCAGCAGAAAGGCTATAATACTGCTTTGAGAAAGCGAGGCTTGTGGGACTGGGTTGAATTGCAAATTGGAGAATTAGTCTGGGTGAATTAATTATTGGATTCATGTCTGCAAATTTTTCTTCCCCTCCCTGCTGCACCATTCCACCAACTTATTGCCAATTCCCAGGTAGCATTGCTCTCATCAGCTATGTCTACACTTGTTAATTTAAGTCGACTTTAACTAAGTCGACTTTAACTAAGTCGACTTTAACTAAGTCAACTTAAAGTCAACTTAGTTAAGTCGACTTAGTGTGTCTACACTTAAAATTAAAGTCGACTTAAAGGGGAACTTACAAAGTCGACCTAGAGCATCCACACTGGATGCTCTAGGTCAACTTTATGGGGCTAGGGGGATCTTGGGCAGGTCCACGGTGGCGGGGGGGGGCAACCCTTGTGTGCAATGGGGCAAAGGGGGACAGGGACCCTGGCAGGGCATGTGGGCAGGACTGGCTCATCAGGTTTCTCCCTTTGGCCCATTGTAGGTGGGAGCTTCCTTAACATTAAGGAGACAATGGTTGTTCACACCCTCCTGTCTAAGGCATTCCTCCAGAATGACAAAAGTTAAAGTATAGATATAACATCAAATTCCTAATTTCTAATCCAAATACAATTCCTAGACATAAACTATATAATCATTCCCAGCAAATTACTACATTTCTATTGATACCAAATATGACATAGTTCCTATGGGTTATAGCATTTATGAGATATCCATTGAAAATAATATAATAAATGCTTCCCTAAATCCAGACAGTGTCACACCCTGCCCACATGCCCTGCCCTTTGGGGGGCATGCCAGGCTCCCCCTGTGCCCCCCCCCAGCAGGGAGGGCATTGGTGTAGTCCTGGGGTAGCCCTAAGTCGACTTAGGGCTACCCCAGGGCTACACTGGCTTAATTCAATTTTTAAAAGTCTAATTAAGTCTTAAGTCTAATGAAAAGGTGGTTTAATAAAGTCGACTTAATGAAAATTTTCATTAAGTCGACTTTATTTTCCTTAAGTCAACTTAAGCAACTTGCTTAAGTCGACTTAAGGAAACTGTGGTGTAGACACAGGGTAAATTAAGTCGACTTAAGCTTGCTTAATTTACCAGTGTAGACACAGCCATTTAGATGGGGCAAAAATGAACTAAATTTAGTCTTCAGTCCATCCCCAACTCCCAACAAGCCATATCCTCTCCTGTGTGCCAGATGGAACTGATCCATTGCTAGACTGTTTCCAAAGAGGGGCACCTCTATCTTTTTCTTCTGGTATTGCTAGGTTTCAAGCAGAATTAGAGATCATGGCTTTGATTGGGTTCTCTCGCTACCTGAGATCATGCAGAATCAGCAAAGCACCAGTCAGTGTGCTCAGACCATGTAGTGCGGCAGGTCAGTTTGATAATAAATTGGTAAACAACTAGACTGGACTTTAAAATCTAGGTCTCCAGGGCTACAGCCACACAGATGATAACCTTCCTTAACAGAGCAGAGGTGATTCACTCTCTAAGAAAGAAAAATAGGCAGTGCCTTACCCAGCCAGGCTTGCATAGTACTGGCCTTTCTTCCCCCCACAATAACAATTCATGTCTTTGACACAAGAAACAGATGCAGGACAACATCAGTTATTCCAAATTCTGGAGGGACCACCAGCCATGGAGATTCAGACAGCCACCTCAGCAGTTACTGAAGTCAGTGAGTGCTTATGTTCCTCTAATGCTAAGCACCAACTCCAAAGTCTGCTGTTTGAGATCCCTTAGTTCTGTGGAGCCAGATAGCTTATCCCAGGCTGGGCAGTTCAGCAACACTTTAGTGCACTGGTCTTGTGTGCCCTACAGGCAAGACCTTTAATGGAAGGAACCCTGCAGGGTAGAAGACACAGCTACTCTTTCTGCTGGAAGCGGCTGGCTGGGGTGATTTAGAGAATGAGTGGGTGCTGCCACAATTATCTAAACTCATGTATCTGTAACCTTCAGAACACATGACCCTTTTATGGATAACAGCAATTTTCAGATAAAGTATGTTACACTACGTGTAAAACTCTGAGATGAATTGGACTGGATAGGAAGGTACAGTTGACATCCTTTGGTCTTATTACTAAGTTTTTGGTTCCTTTGGCTATGTCTAAATTTGAAAATTTAGGTCGACTTAGTGAGTCTACATCTAAAGTTTAAGTCGACTTTGGGGGGAACTTACAAAGTCGACCTAGAGCATCCACACTGGACACCTAGGTTGACTTCTAAGGGCTAGGAGAACCTAGGGCAGGTCCACAGGGGCAGGGGGGCACCCCTTGCCCAGTGCCAGGGGGCTCAGCCTTTGCCCCATTGTACCTTGGTACAATGGGGCAAAGGGGGACATGGACCCTGGCAGGGCATAGGGGCACGGTGGGCAGGGCTCTGCCCTGCCCTGTGGGGGGGCATGCCAGGCTCCCCCTGTACTCCCCCCAGCAGGGAGGGCATTGGTGCAGTCCTGGGGTAGCCCTAAGTTGAGTAGGTGGTACTTAAGGCTATCCCACGGCTACACTGGCTTAAGTCGACTCTAGGGAGTTGACTTAAGCCCTAAGTCGAATTAAATTGAGGTTTAATAACGTCGACTTAATTTTCATTAAGTCGACTTTATTTTCCTTAAGTCAACCTGAGCAACTTGCTTAAGTCAACTTAAGGAAACTGTAGCATAGACGCAGGGTAAATTAAGTCGACTTAAGCAAGCTTGCTTAAGTCGACTTAATTTACAAGTCTAGATGCAGGCTTTCTTAGCTGTCTAGGATAGATCAGTTAGCAGTTGCAGCATTCTGCGTTCCCATCAACACCAGTCACTAGGGCACCATGCTGGCACTCCATATATTACTGGGACAAGTCCAAGTTGCTGTTTTGGTTTTCAAGTCCCTCCATGAAACTGGCCCTCTATTTATTAGCAGATACTTCCCTCTCTGTGGTAATGACTGGGGCACTCTCTGGGTTTAGAGGACCACTTATGATTGTTTTTTATATTAATGGTTCATAATTGCAATAATCCATGGGAGCTATGCCATGTTTAGTGCCAATGGAAAGTGTAGGATTTGCTAGGAATGATTATACTGTCTAGATGTAAGTATCATATCTGTATTATAAAGTATGAATGTGTTTGCTATATCTATATTCCTACTAGTGTGATTCTGAGAAACATCCCAGATTGCATGTCTGCAGTCATTGTCTCCTTTAACAGCCCATTAAGGGAACCACAGATACAATGGGCCTGGGGAAAACCTGCTCAGTGAGTCACCCAGACTGACCAAGTGACTCAACTCCATTTTTATTGGAAAAAAAACTCCACACAGCTTGGGGGAGACCAGAGGTGATAAAAGGAGCTACACCCAACTCCATCTTGTCTTCAGCCTTCATCCAACACCCATCATTCTTCTCTGGATTTATTCCTCTGTGACTGAATAAGGGACTGAGACCCACCTATGAGCTGGGTGTCTACCAGAGGAACAAGCCTGCAAACTGCTTTGCATGGACTCTAAGGCCATGTGCACACTACAGGAATAATCGCGCAACAAGCCCGTTGCGCTTTAAAAGTCACGTGGTTTTTGTAGCGCAGGATCACGTCCACACTCTGCCACTTGTGACGGAACAGAGCCCCCCCCTGCAATTCACGATTTCACAAGAAACCCAATTGAATTGTGGGAACCTATCCCACAGTTCCATCCATCCTGATTTGGTGCTAAGAATCCTGGATAGAAGGAAAGTAGCGCTGAGCACCATGGGTAAAGTCTTGGTTTCCCATGGTGCATTCTGTTCCCCTTGCGTCACTCGCGCCCATTTTCAACAGTAGCGCATTGCTTCCCGGAAGTCCTTTTTGCAGCAACATGGATCCAGCTCTGATCTCGACTGTCGCCTTCAGCATAATGAATACATCTTGGCTGGTGGCACAGTATGCATTCAGCTCTGAATCAGACCAGGATTCGGATGACCCTGGGCTGGTGACTGCCATGCAGAACAACAGCACCGCATTGCTGAGCTCCTTCACAGGGCATCTGCACACAGTGCACCGCCGGTTCTGGTCACGAGAGACAAGCACCGAGTGGTGGGACCACATCGTTTTGCAGGTGTGGGATGATGAGCAGTGGCTACAGAACTTTCAAATGCGGAAAGCCACATTCATGGAACTGTGTGAGGAGCTAGCCCCTGCCCTGCAATGCAAGGATACCAAAATGAGAGCCGCCCTCACCCTGGAGAAGCGTGTCGCGATCGCGCAGTGGAAAATGGCAACTCCAGACTGCTACCGCTCGGTCGCGAATCAGTTTGGAGTCGGCAGGTCGACCGTCGGGTTAGCACTTTCACAAGTGTGCAGAGCCATTAATTGTTCTGCTCCAAAGGACAGTGACGTCGGGCAACGTGTGGGAGATCGTCGATGGATTCGCGGCCATGGGATTCCCGAACTGTGGAGGGGCAATAGATGGCACACACATCCCTATTCTCGCTCCGGAGCATCTTGCGACTGAGTATATTAATAGGAAGGGCTACTTCTCCCTGGTGCTTCAGGCACTGGTGGATGACAGGGGGCGTTTCACGGACATAAATGTGGGGTGGTCGGGTAAGGTGCATGATGCTCACATTTTCCGGAACATGGGCCTGTACCCAAAGTTGCAGGCAGGGACCTTCTTCCCCGATGATAAAATTACTGTTGGGGATGTGGAGATGCCCATAGTCACCATAGGAGACTCAGCCTACCCACTGATGCCTTGATTCATGAAGCCCTATACTGGAAATTTGGATCCCAGCAAGCAGCGCTTCAATTACCGGGTAAGCCGGTGCCGAATGACTGTAGAGTGTGCCTTTGGGTGCTTAAAAGGCCGCTGGCACTGTTTGTATGGGAGGCTAGACTTGAATGAGGACAACATTCCAGCCGTCATTGCAACGTGCTGTGTCCTGCATAACCTCTGCGAAAATAGGGGAGAGAAATTTCCCCCTTCATGGGACGTGGAGGCTGAGTGGCTAGAGTTTGCCTTCTAGCAGCCAGCCACTAGGAGTATCAGGGGGGCACAGCTGAGAGCCGTCCACATAAGGGAGGCACATAGGGTGCATTTTAGTGATGGGGACTCATAGGATGCATTGCATCACTGTGCAGTAGTGTTCCTAAGCACTACTGGGTGCTGATTGGGGGGGGGGGGGGGGCGGTGCCGGTGGGCGTGTACTGTACTATGCTCGAATGAGTGAATACTAAACATGCAACAACTAATCTTGTTGTGTATCAATAAAGACATTGTGCACGAGTCAAGTGATTCAATTTTATTATTATAAAACATTAAATATTTACAGTAAGCAGTGCCTGCAAAAGGGGCTATAGAAGCGTGTAGGTGCATGTCTCAATGCCATAGCTTGGTGCAGGACTGGATGTAACATTGTACCAGGAGGGTCCCTGGGCTTCAAAGAACTGCTTTGAGGGAGAATGGGGCATGGGGACAGAAAGTGTTGCTGTGGCTGCAGGGGGGGGCGAGCCTGGAGCAGCTGGGTCTGCAGACCAACCATGGTCTTCAGCAGTTGGGTCTGCTCCTGTAGGATGCTTATGAGGGCATCCTTCTGCTTCTGCCTCTTCAAATTGTTCTCTTTCTGCTTCTGCTGGCACTCCTGCCTCCATTGTCTAGTCTCCCTTGCTGATGCCTCATTGGACTGCATAAGCTCCTGGAAGATATCCTCCTTGCTCCTGCGAGGCCTCCTCCTTATCTGTCTCAGCTGGTCAGCTGGCGCAGACCACCGACCGGCGAAGGTCATTTCTAAGGAAAAATGAAACATCATAAGTAGTGCTATTGTTCTCACTTTGGTTAAGGAGCCGGTAATATGCTCTGCCGCCACATTCCTCAGTGCCCACGGGACAGGTCATTGCTGGGAACTGAAAGGGCTTTTGCAAAGGGAGGTTCGGGTTGCTGAGACAAGACACACAGCTCCGTGAACTATTTGCAGTGCTTTGGGCAATTACTTCACATATGGCACTGCCATGGAAGCCAATATCTCGCTGCTTAGAACGCCTCTGCAAGCCAGAATGCGTATCCTGCATGTCACTGGTTTTAAGCCAGGACCGTATGCAGCAGGCTTGTGCGCAGCCATGGTTTCCGCTGCTATGCTTTGCAACTGGCGAGGGAGAGTATCCCTCTATGGGGGAGGGGAAACAGTTGCTCTCCCATCGAATTTAACTAGAAGGCTGTGGAAATACATCGAGGACACCTTCAGTGATCTCAACAGAGAGGATTTCTTGACAATTACAGCATGCGTTGATGCACTGCTCATGTAATGCAGGGTAGACCCCCCAATCCAAAAAAAGAAAGGATGAAACTCAAAACGCCTATCTCCCTCCCGCTCTTCATTTGCCCGCAAAGCTTATCCAGCTAGCATAGAAGCCACTTCTGATGAAACTTACCAGAGCTCCCCTCTGCTGCATTCGAAGACAATATGGAGAAAGAATCTGGGCAGCACATGTCAGGTGACGTGGAGAACAGCTCCTGGCTCCCTAGGTCGGCTGCACGCTTTCACCCTCCCGGTCATCCTCCACCTCCACGTCCTCGTCAACGAATTGCTCGTCACCATCTGCTCCGGTATCCTTTTCATGGGGGGGTGCCGACGTGTCCACAGGAGCTTTTGGGGTGGTTGTGGGATCCCCGCTCAGGATTGCTTCAAGCGCCTTGTAAAATCGGCATGTAGCCGGCGCTGAGCCGGAGCGCTGGTTTGCCTCTCTGGCTCTGTGGTACGTAATCCGCAACTCCTTCACCTTCGACCTGCACTGAAGAGTGTCTCTCTCATACCCCTTCTCTGCCATGGCCCGAGAAATCTGGCCAAAAATATCAAAATTCCGCCAGCTGCCATGTAACTGTGCCTGCACAGCGGACTCTCCCCAGATGCCTATGAGATCAAGCACCTCAGCTGTGGTCCAGACTGGAGCAAGTTTGCTGTGTTGAGCCACCATTGCTCTTGGAGAACACAGCTGCAGCTGCACTCCACGCCGATCAAACAGAAAGAGTGAAGAATTCAAAAATTCCCGGGAATGATGGGAGGGCGGGTACAGTCACGTCACAGCCACAGAGCGCAGAAGGAAGTGCAGAAGGGATGGAATTGGAATTCTGGGACATTTCCGGAGGTTTTTGCGTGGCAACCGTACACACACGAACTATCGCGGAACAGCTGTTCCGCGGTAGCCGCTACCAACCTCATTTTGGTGGTTTACATGTTGCGCAGTAAGATGGCTGTTACCGCACAACAACATGGATTTGTGTGTGGACGCTGTGCCTGTTATCGCGCAATAACGAGTGTTATCGCGCAATAACTTTGTAGTGTTTACAAGGCCTGAATCATTTCTATGTATGTGATTCACGTTGACTCTTCAACATCTTATATTTTGTTTCTTTTTCTTTTATATTAAACCTTTAGTTGTAGTTACTAAAGGATTGACTATCAGTGTGGTGTTTTGGTTCAGATCCAAACCTATATCGTTCTGTGTAATGTGGCTGACCCTTTGGGTCAGGAGAACCTACTTCTTTAAGAGACCATGTGGTTAGGTAGGAGCCAGAGGAGCTGGAGTGCAGTAAAGGGAGCTGTTTCTATTTTGACAGGCTTTGTGGTAACCGATGTGGGGAATCAGGAGCCTGGTTGTGGCTGATAGGGAGCCTGGTTTAAGTATCACCCATCAGTGTTTAGGGAGTTTAGCTCCCACTTTTGCAGCTTGTCCTGATTTTTGCACATTCAGGAGGTTATGCCAGGAGGCCACAGTCACAAGACCTCCCTTGACAGCTAAGTTTTTTTTAAAAACTATATGAAATAGTGAGTCTTGAGGGTGAAGTGCATGAAAGCAGGCAACAGGGTTTCTTGGAAATATAGCCAAGATTTATTATTGCAGATGGACCACAAATTTCATTGCCCTCAGCATGAAGTGAAAACCCAGCTTTCCTACAGCCCCACCTATAAATATAAAAAAAGGGAAAGATGAAGAGAAACTTGGTAAAGAGCTGAAGGAAGGGAAAGTGGAAGGAAAAGGAAAGAGACAAAAATATCACCCAATTGCCCTGGGATAAAGAAGGAAGGAAAATTAGATCTTGGACCATTCCTGGATTTGGTTTTCATTTCTTCCAGGAGGCATACCAATCCTACAGAACCTTTATAAAAACACAGATAGAATGGATGACCAAACCAATCTTTATATCTCTTCAGCAAATTTACTAGGGTCAAACAATTTTAGAGATGCTGCTGGAAACCTGTTCCATGGTTTGATGTGGTTATTATCTTTCATCTTTCTAAGTTAGGTATCTAGCCACTTATCTCTAACAGCAGTTGTTATAGTTCACAGTTAGATTTCAGACAAGAGTGGTGATATTGAACATACAATACAATAATGGAGGTTTGGTTTTTTTAGCCTACCGGGAAAGTGGCAAATTCATTTCACAATCCTTAATGTTAATTTACAAGGATTTACCTTGCTTAGCTCCTTCTCATTTGTATGAACTTCTGTTATTTATTACAAGAGCATCTGCACTGTTTGGCTTATAATGGTATTTTATCTGTTCCATGAAATAATTTTAAATGAGTACTTAAACTCATTGCTCCTTGTATTGCTGGACCTATTAAAGAAAAAAAATCATGAAGACAGCTCTTTTGCTGGTTTGTAAGAATTCTTACAAATAGATCAGCTGATCTATTCAAATGCTTTCATCTTTGGATTTTTTATTGGTTTTATTGGTGGTTTTTTGTGTGTGCTAAACTCCCATAAAACAGCATGCATCCAATGTTCTAATAAACAGAGAACTGTTGAATGCTGGTCAGGACATTTTTTTTCCTTATGAATAATTTACATGAAAATGGGAAAAAAATTGTTTTCACTGATTCTTTTCTTATAATTTTTTCAAGTTTGCATTGGAACACCAAGAACTGAAACCCCAAACACTTCCATTTAGCCAAAATTAATCCATTTTGGCAATTAAATTAATTTTATTAAACATTTGCAAAATTTTCAACCAATTGTATCCATCAGTAATCCAAGATCAAATTAAATAACCCACTGACAACATAAATATAACAAAAATTAATCAACCGCCTCACACTATCTTCACAAGAGTCCCATGTCATTGCAATGCAGCCCTAGACCAAGCCCTGACTCCTCACCATCAATGGAGAAAAATTGAGCCTTGCATCCTTTTCTCAAGCCTAACAAATCTAGATTGTCCTAGATCAAGCAGGGAGAAGTAAGTTTTCCAGGCCCACTTTTTGTATTCATGTGTTATGAATGGATTCTATGTCTATGATTTTATGACTCTTAGAAACTCTGGGCAATTAAAAAAAATCTACTGTTTGATAAATGTTTTCTCCCCTTGTCCATCCCCCCACCCCTCCCAAAAGGTGGTAATCACGTAAAAAACTGCTCTTGCCAGGGGAGAAATGTCGTCAATTTTCAGTCCTGAATCAGTGACAGGTTTAAGGGCCAATATCTCCCAATCCTGCAGAAATAGAAATTGGAGGTCTATGCCCTTGGAAAATGGAGATTTGTAGTTCTTGTTTCTAAACATGGAATGTCCCAATATGGTGAATTTTAAAGCCACCACATTTAAATCCATAGAAAAAATATTTTAGGTCTTTTTATTAGATATGTTTTAAATGCATTAGTTATAATGTCTTTCCTTCTGAATTCTCTACATTTGGACTCTTGGTGACCAAGACACTTGACTTTGATTGAACCGCAATACAAACCACAATACATTTTAAAAAGCCCCAAATTGGTTAATGTTTAACTAAAATAACTTTATACAGGAAAAAATACTTACCTTGCCATTTGGGGGCTTGAGAGAACCAGCTTCCAGCAAGCAGTTCCCACAGAAAATAGGAGATCTGAACATGGAATTACCTCCCTAAACTGTGCTTGCGTGACACAAACTGCCTGAGAGGGCAATACCAAGAACCCATCTGACAAACAGTGAAACAAACTGCAGGCCTCAGAGACCCTCAGTTTTGTTAAATCTTGATATTTTGTCACAAGTCTTCCGATATTTACTGTTCTTCTTAAAGTACCAGCTGCTGGAATCAAGGGATTTCACGAGAAACCAAATTTCTAGCCCTTATAGTTGCAATGAAAAGCTTGAAAATGGGAAGTGAGTTTACCCTAAAGGCTCAGAAAACAGAAGGGAAACAAAATTTCCCCAAATGTATTTTAAACAAAACAAAACTGATTTTTAAGCAAATTTCATGATTATTTTGAGGCCTGACTCATAATTTTTGAATACTTGAAGTTCACATTATACGTGCAAGGCAGATACCACCTGAACATGTGAGCTGATCCCCAGGAGATCCTACATTTGGGAGGAAAAGGAGGAATTACCAAGCCGGAGCATGACAAATAGACCTGGCTGATTGACTGAAGGTTCAGGTATTTGGAGAGCGAGGCTGCTGGCTATAAGGATTTGGGTTACAGCAGCAAGTGAGGTAGGGTGGCCGGGTACCAGTTTTCAATCAGAATATCCATTTGAAAAGGAACCTGACAGTGTCTGGCCAGATCTGCTGATTGGACACCCAAAGTCCAGTTACTGTTGGCAGAGGAGGCAGGGAGGCACAGTGCCATCCTCCTCACCATCCTCTCCTCATCCAGTGCTGCCTCTTATCTGCATCAGGTGGCTGCAGCTCCCAGCCCTGGTTCTAGGTGAGTTCCGCCCCTCCCCCTCCACCCCTGCCAGAGAGGATGGGGATCCAGGGGGAGAGGCAAAGAACAGTGAGCAATAGATTGGGGGAAGAGGAGTGAACGGGGCAGGGATTTGTGAAGAGGAGGTGGGCAGAGGAGGTTTTGGCACTTCTGCTGGTGTGTCTGGTTTTTAAATAAGATGAAGTTGGCAACCCCATAGGGTGAGGACACAGCTGTCACAGAGAACCGGAGACTCTATTTTGCTTTTCTTGACCTGAAATGGCTGTCTGCCAGCTGAGTCCCAGAGGCTTTCCCCTGCCCTGGGATCTAGGATTCAGCCCAGGCTTCAGACACCATCTGACCCACTCAGCTTACTCCACTCACTGGCTAATAGTTGTGGAGGGTTTTTACTATTAATTATTATTATTATTATTATTATTATTATTACCTAGTTGTTGGCTTTCAAGTATGTAAGGGAGGAAGAGTTTGATTATAGCAATGTGGCTGGATATTCAGTCATTTCTTACCACTAACTCTGATACCTTTTCCTTCTGTCCCTTGTGCTTGCCCATCTCCCTGTCTTTTACCCGTTGCTTTTCCTGGAATAAAAGTATATTTATCTGTAAAATCTGCTGGCTCCCTTACCATGGGATGCACATCTGTGCACCCCTGGGCTATGATCTCTGATTTGATTTTTCAGTTCACTTTTGCAATGTAATTGTACAGTTTGATTCCAATATGTCATGCAAGGTCCCTTTATGAATATTCATAACATACTCTACATGACTAGTATCATGTTTCCTGAAGCAACATGTATGTGTACAGAGGTGAAGCATGTTTACATGGCACAGGCCCTCAGGAATATCTCTCTAGCACAGAGGCTGGAGAATTACTTGACAAAGGGCATGCAAATATCCTCCCTGGCTTAGGTAGCAGTAAAGAGAATCACATTGCAGCACAGAAAGGGAGGGGTTGCGGGGGTTTGGAACCAAAGAGAGACACTTTGAGATGCTTGAAGCTTTTTGCCTGGGAAACCCCATCTTGAAACATTCACAAGAAGAATTGGGCACTGCCTGGGATCAGGTAGAGAGACTGGCTGCTAAACCATCATTTAGCCAGATCTTGTGGGTAACCTTGGAGAATGATAGTAGTTAACATGCACTTTATATCTTTTATTTGAGTGTGGTTATTTCTGACTCATTAATATTATGATTCTGCATTGATTTGCCATACACTCACTTAAAATCATATTCTGATCAATACATTAGTAGTTATTTTAGCCAAAGCTGTGCAGACTTTAGAGGGTGTGAGGGAGGTAGGCTGGGCACAATCCATTTCAGTGTTAAATGGACAAACTTGAGACCATGGTGATTGGGAGTGGGTCCCAATCCTTGTAGGACAGTGGCTCCCAGTGTGGTAACTGGGGCTGGGGGTGCTTGCTGGGCGACCATCCCCTATGTGACTGGAGAGAGCATGCTCACAGCTGGGGACCAGCTGCACGCAGGAGGCTAAGTGAACTAACTCAGGAGTGAGTAGTAATCTAGCTAGGCAGGGTAAATCAGGGTTCAGGAGTGGAGTTTGGTGGGTCACACATCTGTTTTATGTCATTATGATCTGTACTGGTAAGTCATAGGAGTTGGTATCAATTTATGCCCTAGGTGGAGATATTGAATGTCAAGAGACCAGGGACCATTGCTCCTAAGGCAGGATATTGAGTTCCTGAGGAGGGAAGAAGAACAGGCTCTAATCACAGCATGGATCATGGGTACCCCAGGACGGGGCTACACACATAGGCTATGTCTACACTTGCACTTTTAAGTCGACTTTAACTAAGTCAACTTAACTAAGTCGACTTTAAATCGACTTAGTTAAGTCGACTTAGGCTATGTACACACGATCAGATTAAAGCGCAACAAGGCAATCGCGCTATAAAACTCACGTGACCTTTATTGCGGGACAATGCGTACACACGTTGCTCCCTGCGACGCAACAAAATTACAGGCATTATCGCGGTTGAGCGCAATGACTTCTGGGCACCTATCCCATCGTTCCATTTTCCCCTAAATCGGCGCTATGAATCATGGGATGAAGGAAAGGAACGCAAAGCACCATGGGTAAAGTGTCAGTTTCCCATGGTGCTTTGTGTTCCCCTAGTGTCTTCGTCATTTCCAATAGCAACTCGCGCCTGTTTTCAACATTGCAGTGACGCACCGCACCACTTGCAATCAATCACAACAGCGACAGCATGGATCCTGCTCTGATCTCCACTGTCGCCTTCAGCATTCTGAATACATCTCGGCTTGTTGCTCAGTACGCAATGAGCTCCGAGTCAGA
>ML685798.1:18119312-18196978 GCA_007922175.1 Pelusios castaneus | reverse complement strand
AGACAATGGTTGTTCACACCCTCCCGTCTAATGACACAAGTTAAAGTATGGATATAACATCAAATTCTTAACTTCTAATCCAAATAGAATTCCTAGACATAAACTATATAATCATTCCCAGCAAATTACTACCTTTCTATTGATACCAAACATGACATAGTTCCTATGGATTATAGCGTTTATGAGATATCCATTGAAAATAGTATCATAAATGCTTCCCTAAATCCAGACAGTGTCACACTGTGCCCACATGCCCTGCCCTTTGGGGGGCATGCCAGGCTCCCCCTGTGCCCCCCCCAGCAGGGAGGGCATTGGTGTAGTCCTGGGGTAGCCCTAAGTCGACTTAGGCCTACCCCAGGGCTACACTGGCTTAATTCGACTTTAGAAAGTCGAATTAAGCCTTAGGTCGAATAGAAAGGTGGTTTTATAAAGTCGACTTAATTTTCATTAAGTCGACTTTATTTTCCTTATGTCGACTTAAGCAAGCTGCTTAAGTTGACTTAAGGAAAGTGTAGTGTAGATGCGGGGCACATTAAGTCGACTTAAGCCAAGCTTAAGTCGACTTAATTTACCAGTGTAGGCGCAGCCATAGAGCGTTACGTGAAAAAAAGGGTCCCCTGGCTGCTTGACCCCTCAGCTGTCCACCTGGCAGGCTTCATAGATCCCTGGGATCCCCAGCTGCCCACTAAGGTTTTTGAAAATGTTTCCACATAATGGATGTTCAAGTTTCTACAGTGATCAGTTAAATACAAAATTAACATACCTTCTACTTAGCTCCTAAAAAGAAGCACAGAGTGAAAGATGAGCTAGGCTAGGTAATGGCAGTTCCTGTAGGGCTGGGCTGATGTGAATCAGCTCATTGTTCTCTGTCTAGTTTGTAAATAGATTTTAAAAAATCTAGTTTCCAGCTTTACCAGTTTATCACTTTCCCCAAATGCATTTACAGCTTGTGTTTCAACTTCAGTCATACATTTCGTCCTTCCTCCATCCTCCCACCTGCCAATATTTAACAGCAAGTGCTCAGAATAAAGCATATTATTCTGACAAGCATTTTTATCAGGGTAAATTGGCACCCACTCAGAGCATTAAAATGCCTTGTACATAACTAAATACAGGAGTACAGGTTAATGTTCAGATATCTAATGATTCACAAACACACACATTTCCCTACTGAAGGATGAAAAAATTTCTGATAAAGAGGAGGCTTATTGTTTCACAGTGTAAAAAGCAGAAGACTCAGCTGTCCCCACAGGACATTCTTGAAAACCAGATGGTTGCATTTTGCAGGCGCTTTTAAAGAAAACTTTAAAGAAATATGCAAATCATGCCATTGCTTTTTTAGCTTGCATATTTCCTTCTCATTCTCCCTTTCCATGACCCGATTGCAAATCTGTTTTCACCTATACACAGAATATTTATTGTGAGCTTGTTTATCTGCTTGAATTTGTAATACCAAGACGCACATTTCAGAGACTGAGTAGTGTTGTTTATCATTTATGTAGTGTCAGAAGGTGGTCACAATTCTTATATTAGGTCATTGTGCCAGACAAAGAACATACCTGAGTTTACAGATTGAAAGGGACACCATCAACCTGAAAACCACATTTCTATCTGAAAGGATTTTAGCTCCTGTTGTCACAAGTAACACCTATAATGAAAGAACACACCATATATAGGTATACAGGGTCTCCATATATAAAGGAAACACCCGCTTAATCCTATGTTGAGCAACAGCAGCAGCAATCCTATTGCTCTTTTATTGGTAAATATCCTCTTGCAGGACTTGAGGAACATCATGTACATAAACTCATTCCAGAACTGTGCATGAAGGTGTGATGTAATCATGTTGGTTTATGAAATAGGAAGTGCAAATGCCCATCAATAATACTGTAAAACTTAGTATATACACAGTGCTGGGAAAGGCACAGAATAAAGAGACTGAAAAGAAAGGAAAATCTATATCTAGCTATATTCTCTTTCTCTCTCTTTCTCTCTCTCTCTGTACAGCTGTTGTTGAGCATGGACTTAGGAGGTTGTCTCCTTTTCCTCCTTAGAACAGCAGGAGATGAAGGAAGGTGGCCAGAGGAACCCCTTGATCGTCACTCTCCAGATCCATCTATAGTGCTGGGGGAAAATGTAAGCTCTAGGGCCCCATTCACTCTCCACAGCTCTACACAGAAGCAAGTGAAACTGTGTAGCACCTGGGGCTATGTCTACATTTGTAAAGTCAAGTCGACTTAACAGAGTAGCTACACTTTAAGTCAACTTAAGTCGACATAGCCGTCCACATTGGCTTTAAGTCGACTTAGTAAGGTCAACTTAGCGCTATTGCCCGTCCACACTGGCTTTAAGTCGACTTACAGCTTAAGTCGACCTTCAGAGGTGTGTTATTAAGTCGACTTAATAAAAGCCCAGTGTGGACGCGGCTTTGTGTAGGTTGACTTAAGCCTCCTTAAGTTGACCTAAGTTGCCAATGTAGACGCACTCTGGGAGCCCTTTCTTCACTCCAGTTCTTTGCACTGGGCTAGGAAGCAATAGCAGCTTGGATGGGGAATCAGCCATCATATCCCAAAAGTCCTCTGCAGGTACCAATACAGCTAGTCAAAACTGGGAATTTTCATTTAATTTGATATTTTGCCATTCCAATTTTTTTGATCCAATTCCAAAGTGAAAACAAGTATTTTCAAAATCTCCCATGAAACAAAATTTCCCAAATGCTTAGTTTTTGAAAAATTCAATTTAAGAGAATTTCAGTATTTTCTTCCAAATTTGATTTTATGTTCTCCCCCGTTTCTACACTATTTTTTTGACACCATGTTGCGGTAGATGAGTAGTGCACAATGTGACATAATGTAGTTAAAATAAATTATTTTACTTTAGTTTAATTTTTAAAATTACTAAGGACAGCTGCTTCTTAAAATTGAAATATTTGTATCTTCTTTTCTCGGTCAAACAAAAATATCATGAAATAATATAAAAATATATATAATTTTTAAAAAGCCCATAAAATCAAATTGAAATTTTTCAAAATGATTTTTTTTCATACAAAAAAGTGTCTCACTTCCAAAAGGTTTCACAGGAAATTTTCTCAAAATCAATATTGTTTCATGAAAAATTACGTTTTTGCTGAAGCAGCTTTTTCTGATGAAAAATTATTTAAACAAAATAATTTTGTGTAGGTCTTAGTCCCAGGAAGAAGTTTGCAGGTTAGGAGGCAGGAGTATTCATGGAGGGAGATAGGGCTGAGCAGAAGGCAAATGTGATGATATGGCTCTCAGGTCTGTCTACTCTCCCTTGCCCAACCAGCCTCCTCTCTTGTCCATTAACCCTTATAAATATCAGGAGGAAGCAGAAACTATGTTTAGTGCAATCTAATATTAGGACATTCTGTTTCATACTTTCAGAAACAAAATTTCTGAAATTAGTCACTTTCAATATGTTTGAGCAGAACAAGGCCCCTTAAAAGAAAGGGTATAGAACAATGCAATAGAAATAAGTGCCATATAGGCAAGTACACAGACATTTGAACTATGGTAATAAAGAAGGATATGGGAAACATTTTATTTTAAATGTGTGTGCATTTGGACTTTCATTTCATTGGTATCTGACTATCATAAAGGATCTAGCATGCAACTGACATGCAGCTTTTCCACAAACATTTATGTGGGCAGAAGCCAGCTACGTGAATGGTTATGGAAAAACAAACAACAAGAAACAAAACAAAAAGGAACAAATATGATTAGCTCTATTCACAAATTGGATTTAGTGAACATGTGCATAAAAAAGTTTCTTACCATGCACCCCACTCTGATTTTAAACTAATCATGGTTCGTTATTAAATGCCAATCAGTAAATGTCTCCCATTCACTCTGCAAAGATTATATCGATATGGGCACATACATAGAGAAATCTACTGTGTGTCAAAAAAAAAATGTTCTTTGTGCCAAAAGAAACAGTGCAAACAAATCCTGATATAATTTAACAAATGAGAATCAAGGTTAGACTATCATGTAAATTAAACAGATCATGATGAGGTGTACAACACACTACTGATATGCATGAAAAATCTGGCAACTGTATCCTCAAACTCTCTTCCTCAGAATCAGGATGGTTAGTTACAACTTAGTAAGTCTGACAATCAGGAAAAGGATAGCCATAATATAATTTTGAAATTGTTTAACTCCTTTGGTAGGAACTTTAATTTAATAAAACATAGAACAATATCGCTTTTAACTCTCTAAAATTCATTTTTTCATCAATGTACTGGTCACACTTTGTATTAAGTTTACATTTATAAAGGGTTCATAAATGGTTAATAGATGAGTTAATAAATGGTTCATCAATTGTTAGAATCCAAAAGAGCAACCTGCAGTTTACACCCATTTGAAACACCACCTACTGACGAGATTATATCTATCTATATTATATACTACTCATGTTTGTAAAGTGCTTACAACAGCTATTAATAATTTATTAGCCCTTTATAAATGGAATCTTAATATAAAATGTAAGCAACATATTTTAGATACCTGGTACTACTATGTTGCTTGGAGAACTGGGTGAACAATTTGTAATGAATTCAGTGGATTTTGCCTTTTTCTAGTCACAAATTGGTGGCAAGCAGAATGTGATTTATCTAATATATTTGTTGTTAGACAGGATTTGCTGAATAAGTGTTGTGTTCCCCTTTACTTAACTTTTTTATTTCTGATTTGGAAAAACATTCTAATGAGATAAATTAAGTTATACTATCAGAGAATTTGACCCTGAACTTGCAGATTATACTCAGCTGTGCGAGTAGTGATCAATACCAAGGGACCTAGTGAGATCTGAAATAGTGCCCCAAAAATTGCAAACTCTCAACCTGGAAAAATGTTAATTGAAATAGGGCCAGATCCTGCTCTCACTTATACCGATGTGAATTAGGAGTATCTACCCTGAAATAGAGTCAAATTAATGGGCAGTGATGTACAATCAGAATTAGGTCCATGAATTGGAAGAGTAGAGACTTTAATTCAAACTGAAAAGATTCATTGAACAGAAGATATTTGGAAAGCAGTAATAATAAGAGTGGGCTGTAATCCATATTTTTATATAAATCTAACTCCAAGTGGCCTGACTTTAGAGGTACTGAGAGCCTACAACCATCCCTGAAGTCAATAGAGGTAGCAGGAGTTCAGCATGTCTACAACTTATATCAGTTACTTAGGTGCCTAAATTTGGAATTGGGTGCCTAAATCGAGGCCTCCAAGTTTGAAAATGATGGTCTGTACTTAAAGCTTGGCAAAATGGTGGGAATGGGAAATTATAATTAGAGATGAACAGGATATCTACAGAGCAATGAAAAAGGATATCTACTCAGCAGTGAAAAAGCCCCATGGCCCAAGCCCCATGAGCCTGAGTCGGCTGGCACAGGCACTAGCCACAGGGTTTTCTTAGCTGTATAGACATACCCTAGATCAGAGGTTCCCAAACTTTTTGTCATCATGACCCCATTTGAATGAAGTATTTCCTGCTACGACCCCAGACAACATTGAGGTCGCTATTTTGCTCTTTGAATAGTGTGAGCTTGCAAACACTGTATATGCAAGGTCATGCTGTGCAAAGGAAAATGGTATCCTCCATGTACTAGGGATTGCTGTGACCCCATCTGCTGATTGTGTGATCCCATTTGGGATCACAGCCCACAGTCTGAGAATTGCACCCCTAGATATCTCGAGATTTCCACCTTCATACCTAGCAGGCAACTTACCGTGAGATTCTCCCGGTCACCAGAAACTCAATTATCTCTATTTCCAATAATCAAATCCCCCATTACTATTGCCTGCCTCTTCCTAATAACAGGGGCTCTTCCCCCAGAGGGGTATCCTGAGGGTACCCTGAGAGGCTACCATGACATCATCTGGAAGAGTGGTCCTAACCAGAGGCGGCCTTAGGCAATCGGGAGCCCTAGGCAAAGACCCATTGTGGGGCCCTCTATAGGTCCCCACAGCCTCCCCTCCAGCTCCCCACCACCGTTGACCCCCCTCCGCAGCCCCAGCTCCCCGCTGCCAGCTCCCCACCAAGGTCCTAGTCTCCCCCCTGTGGCCCTGAACCTCACCTCTGCCAGCCCTGGCTCCCCCCTCCAAGGCCCCATGGCTCCCCGCTGCTGGCCCCAAGGCCAGTTCCTCCTCCTGCTGCTGCTGATTGAGGCAGATGTGGCTTTTGGAGTAGGCGAAGCAGGTGGGGGCCTAGGGCCCCTTATTGCTCGGGGCCCTAGGCATGCGCCTGCTTTGCCTACCCCAAAAGCCGCCTCTGGTCCCAACTATGGGATAGTTTCCTTCTGCTCCAGTGGATTTGCTTCTTTCCTCAGATTTTTGCTATCACCGAGGCTGTCAGACTGGGGGAGGGGTTGCTGTACTGTGTCCTGGAAAGTCTTATCTATGTGCTCTTCTGTTTCCCTTAGCTTCTCAAGTTCAGTGACTCTGTCCTCAAGAGTCCATGCTCAGTCTCTGAGGGCCATGAGCTGCTTACACCAAATACACACACATACACCTGCCCACAAAGTGGGTATGGTAATCATATATGCTGCATTCAGTGCAGCTAACAGGACAGTTCACAGTATGCTCACATTACTATTATTCTTGTGGTTTTTATTTTTGTTTTGCAGGGGGTGTTTGTTGGCCTAAGTTTAGGGATTGTTAGGTATATCCAGCTCTCTCCCTCCTTTGCAAAATTTCCATTTGCTGCTCCTGTTTCCTAGCTTCTTTGGTCACTTAGTAGCTGGCTTTTTAAACTGCTGTTCTCCCTGAATAACCCCTCCCCATGGTTAAGGATTACTAAAGGGATTAGGGATCAGAGCCTCATTAAGAAGACCTCAGCCTTACCTAGTAGGCCACTAGGCTCAGTACAAGACCTCCCAAATAGATCACTCCATATTCTTCAATCAATCAGGCACACAGCAAGCAGTAAAACACACAACAAACAAACTCAGGCCAAGGGTCACATGGTTGCTCCTCCTTCACCCAGAAAACTCCCTTGCAAAACTCTTGTTTGCTAGCTCCTCCAAAGTGACGGTGAATACTCATTCAGTCTAGACATGATCAAAGAAGCTCATAGTTATTTACTTCACTCTTGAGTCTTGATGATAGTGTTTTGATCTCCGGAGCTTCCGTAAACCTGGGGAACAACAAGGCCACATCCAAAGAGAGCCTTTTACAAGTGTTTGAAAGTGCAAACATCAAAGGAAACTTCACTGCTTGAGTCCTTTTGAACTAGACTGAGCAAAGTGTCTGAGAACACATTGCAGAAAACAATTCTTCGTTGACGGATGGAGAGCAAAGATGAGTCAGTAGGCCTTCCAATGTTAGGCGCTGGATACTACTAATATGGCTTGTTTCCAACACAGATGACTGCTATTCAAGAGTAAGTCATGAAAGCATAAATCGGAATTTTCATGTAGAGTTTTCTATGCCTCTTGTAATGTCCACAGAGATCCTCAACACCTGCGGGGCTTTGCTTGTTGACATCATTGCAGGGTCACAAGTGAGAGTGACTGAACTTTTAACAGGAAACAATTAGCTGAGTGGTTGGTAACAGGTAGAGGAGTTCAGTTTTTGGCTGGAACAGAACAGACATTCTTGCCAGACCTAGTAAAATAATACAAGTATAGCTAAAGAGAAATTGTTATAGAAGGTGAGGTATCAAAAGCCATTAGACATTTTCTTAAGTCAAGAATTTATAGGTCTTATAGAGGGCTAAGTAGCTTGCCTAAAGTCACAGAAGTAGTTAATGTTAGAGTCAGGATTTAAAATTTGCAGTTCTTTGCTTTCAATTTGGTATTCAGGCTATTAAACCATGACTACCCTGCCAATGAATAAGAACATAAGAACATAAGAAAGGCCGTACTGGGTCAGACCAGAGGTCCATCTAGCCCAGTATCTGTCTACCGACAGTGGCCAGTGCCCAGGTGCCCCAGAGGGAGTGAACCTAACAGGCAATGATCAAGTGATCACTCTCCTGCCATCCGTCTCCATCCTCTGATAAACAGAGGCTAGGGACACCATTCTTAACCCCTTTCTGGCTAATAGCCATTTATGGACTTAGCCACCATGAACTTATCCAGTTCCCTTTTAAATATTGTTATAGTCCCAGCCTTCACAACCTCCTCAGGTAAGGAGTTCCACAAGTTGACTGTGCGTTGTGTGAAGAAGAACTTCCTTTTATTTGTTTTGAACCTGCTACCTATCAGTTTCATTTGGTGACCCCTGGTTCTTGTATTATGGGAGTATTTAAACAACTTTTCCTTGTCCACTTTTTCCACATCAGTCATAATTTTATATACTTCTATCATGTCCCCCCTCAGTCTCCTCTTTTCCAAGCTGAAGAGGCCCAGCCTTTTCAATCGTTCCTCATACGAGGCACTCTCCAAACCCCTAATCATTTTAGTTGCCCTTTTCTGAACCTTTTCTATGTCAGTCATTAATGAATGTCCCTGCTATAGGATTATATCAGGGCCAGAGCTAGAGCACAAGAGGATTAACTAGAATTTACAATGGAAAATACTAACAGCCCTACCTTACCTGCATAATTTACCCCCCTACCCAATCTAAATAGTGACTATACATTTTAACGCTGACCTACAAAACTGTGCCCCATTACACCAGTAACTGATCTACACTACTTGCTTCTTCTGTAGCCTGTGGTACTTTGTTTCAAAGTTCAACCACTTCTTGTATAAAAGAGGATCAGTCCACCTGAATTGCTTATAGGTTGGAAGCAAATCCTCTCCCTTATCACCAATCCATGACCTCTTGTTTTTCTTTTAAAAGGTTAGACATCTTTTTTCCTGTGTTCTGGAATTTCTGGACCCAGTGCCTTTCCAACCTTTAATAGTCCTAATTAACTGTTCTAGCATAATCATAGAGCCGTTTAGCATTTTACTTTCTCCCTCAGGAAAATATATCTTAATCTCTGTAATATGACCTTCAGCTTCGGTTGTGAACGCAGAGAGAAAAAGAATACTCAGGCTCTTAACAACATCAGCTTCATCTGTACATTCCAACAGTGATTGCTTAATGACTCACTTCTTGTTTATGGCTTCTTATGTATTTACAGAACTTATTGTTTATCTTTATTTCTTTGGCTATTTCTACTCTGTTTATTAATTTAGCTGCCCTTATTAACCTAATTTTTTCATTATTTTTTATCCTCCTCCATTGTTGTTTTTCATAATACCAACAAGCACTGTTCCTATCATAAATAATCCTGAGACTCTTTATTCATTTACATGAATTCCCTCAGTTCCTACTGCTTGAATAGGAACCAACATGCAGACTTTGCGCCTCCATATATTTGTGGAGAGGATACTTCATCTCTTTTCCTGTGGCAAAGTAAACAAGCATTTTTTAGCCCTTGCATTTAAATGGTTACAAGGAGAACCCAGGCTCCCTGTTTATCCCATGGGTGATCTGGAGTGAGGTTATAAGTGTACACAGAAAGCAGCTGCTGCGTCAGTTCCTTAGGGGAAGATGTGTCTTCGTGCTCTCCATGTTGAAAGTTGTAACGGCTCCTGGTGGCTTTGATCAAGTGTTCTGAGCTGCTGTGCTCTTGATTTGGATCATTTTGTGTTAATAAAGCCACACTTGAGGAAAGGGCCTCAGATCAAACTGGAGTTTGGGTCTTTATTTTATCTTCCGCAGCTGGGACATCTGTCCACTAGCTTTCATTCCCTTTCCCCAGTTCTTTACCCCCATCTGATTGCTGAGGGTACTTGCAATTTATTTTAGTCTATCTACTTTGCCTAAAGTAGATTTGGAGGGATCTCTCCCTTCAAGTTAGAGATAGGATATTTTATCAGTCTGTGAGAACTACATGCATTCTAGACCCACCTTTCTGCCTATATTCTGCTTTCTTCCCTCATAAAAGAGACTACTATGAATGCTGGTTCTCAGAGACCCTGACAGTTAGAAATACAATATCCTGCACCAAGACTGCACATTACCTTAACCACCCATTATCAGGTGAAAAACTGCAGTGCCAGCTTGACCACTTTGTCACAATCTATGTCCTTGTCAGCCTAAAGCCAAAGACAGTGAGATAGTTTAGAGGCCACAGTGTCTCAAATGGCTGCTTATTGTTCTATCCCCGGAGCCATTTCATCTCCGTTAATCTGATCAAAGTGACCCTTCAAATTCAATTCTTTTGACTTTTCCCTTTACTTTTCATTTTTATTAATTTCCAAATGTAATAAAGTTTTAATTATGGCTCCCACTCTTTTCTCCTTTACCTCTCTATCACATCCTTTAACAGCTTCCTTATCCCCAGCAGTTAAAAGACTTCCATATTTATGTTCCTGCTGTTCTACATTTATGAGTTTCACAGTCACTGTATTAAATTAATTGTTTGATGACATCAGGGCCACCCCTAGGGGAGAATGCAACAAGAGGGATGTTGTGGTGGGTGTCTGCTACAGACCGCCAGACCAGAAAGAGGAGGTGGATGAGGCGTTCTATGGACAACTAACAGAAGTTTCCAGATCATCGCAGGCCCTAGTTCTTATGGGGGACTTCAATTATCCTGACATCTGCTGGGAAGATAATACAGCAATGCACAGGCAATCCAGGAAGTTTTTGGAGAATATTAAGGACAACTTCCTAGTACAAATGCTGGAAGAACCAACTAGGGGCCTTGTACCTCTAGACCTATTGCTCACAAACAGAGAAGAATTGATCGGGGAAGTAGAAGTAAATGGAAACCTGGGCAGCAGTGACCATGAGATGGTAAAGTTCAGGATCCTGATCAATGGAAGGAAGGAAAGAAGCAGAACACAAACCCTGGACTTCAGAAAAGCAGATTTTGGCTCCCTTAGGGAGCTGATGGGCAGGATCCTTTGGGAGGCTGATCTGAAGGGGAAAGGTGTCCAAGACAGCTGGATCTATTTTAAAGAAACCCTGTTAAAGGCACAGGAAGATAACATTCTGATGTGCAGAAAGAACAGCAAATGTGGACGGCGACCAGTGTGGCTTAGCAGGGAACTCTATGGGGAGCTGAAACATAAAAGGGAGGCTTACAAGAAGTGGAAGCTTGGACAGATGACAAGAGAGGCGTATAAAGATATTGCTCGGGACTGTAGGGATAAAATCAGAAAGGCCAAAGGACAATTGGAGTTGCAGCTAGCAAGAGATGTGAAGGATAACAGAAAGGGGTTCTATAAGTATATCAGCAACAAGAAAAGGATCAGGGGTGGTGTAGGTCCCTTACTGAATGGGGCAGGCATCCTCATGGTGGATGATGCGGAAAAGGCTGAAGTACTCAATGCTTTTTTTACTTCAGTCTTCACAGGGAGGGCCAGCTCCCAGGCTACTACATGGGTAATGCAGAATGGAGAGAAGAGCGGCCCTCGGTGATGGAAAGTCAGGTTTGGGAACACTTAAAGAAATTGGATGTGCACAAGTCCATGGGGCCGGATGAACTGCATCCGAGGGTGCTGAGGGAGTTGGGGGAAGTGATTGCAGAGCCGCTGGCCATTATCTTTGAGAAATCGTGGCAAATGGGGAAGGTCCCGGAGGATTGGAAAAAGGCAAATATAGTACCTATCTTTAAGAAAGGGAAAAAGGAGGATCTGGGGAACTACAGACTGGTCAGCCTCGCCTCAGTCCCTGGGGAAATCATGGAGCAGGTCCTCAAAGAATCCATCCTGAAACACTTGGAAAATAGAGTGATCAGGAACAGTCAACATAGATTCACCAAGGGCAAATCGAGCCAGAACAACCTGATTTCCTTCTATGATGAGATGACTGGATTTGTGGATGTGGGAAGAGCCATTGACGTGGTATACCTTGACTTTAGCAAGGCTTTTGATATGGTTTCCCACAGCATTCTCGTCGGCAAGTTAAGGAAGTATGGGTTGGACGAGTGGACCGTAAGGTGGATCGAAAACTGGCTAGATCAACGGGCTCAGTGGGTAGGAATCAATGGCTCGATGTCTGGTTGGCAACCGGTAATGAGTGGAGTGCCCCAGGGGTCAGTCCTGGGGCTGGTCCTATTCAACATCTTCATTAATGATCTTGATGATGGAATATATTGCGTGCTTAGTAAGTTCGCGGATGACACCAAGTTGGGGGGAATGGTAGATACTCTGGAGGACAGGGACAGGGACAGGATCCAGGGAGACTTGGACAAATTGGAACACTGGGCTGAAAGAAACCTCATGAGGTTCAACAAAGACAAGTGCAAAGTCCTGCACTTAGGACGGAAAAATCCCATGCACTGCTAGAGGCTGGGGACCGATCGGCTAAGTAGCAGCGCTGTAGAAAAGGACCCGGGGGTTATGGTGGACGGAAAGATGAATATGAGACAATAGTGTGCCCTTGTTGTCAAAAAGGCCAATGGCATATTAGGCTGCATCAGTAGGAGTATTGCCAGCAGATTGAGGGATGTGATAATTCCCCTCTATTCGACACTGGTCAGGCCGCATCTGGAATACTGTGTCCAGTTTTGGGCTCCCCATTACAGAAAGGATGTGGACAAATTAGAGAGTCCAGCGGAGGGCAACAAAAATGATTAGGGGGCTGGGGCACATGACTTATGAGGAAAGACTAAAGGAATTAGGCTTATTTAGTCTACAGAGGAGAAGACTGAGGGGAGATTTGATAGCAACCTTCAACTATTTGAAGGGGTGCTCCAAAGAGGAGGAAGCTAGGCTGTTCTCGATGGTAACAGAGGACAGAACAAGGAGCAATGGTTTCAAATTACAGCTGGGGAGGTCAAGGTTGGATATTAGGAAAAACTTTCTCACTAGGAGGGTGGTGAAGCATTGGAATGGGCTATCTAGGGAGGTGGTAGAATCTCCATCTTTGGAGATTTTTAAGGCCCAGTTAGACAAAACCCTGGCTGGGATGATTTAGTGGGAGTGGTCCTGCTTTTTAGCAGGGGGTTGTACTAGATGACCTCGTGAGGTCCCTTCCAACCCTATTATTCTATGATTCTAGGGGGGAGTGGGGCCCGGGGCCAATAGGCCTAGACAGGGCCCCCACCCCGCTATGCTGGTGGGGAGTGCGGGGCGGGGTGGTTTGCTTCACCCCTTAGGGACCCTGGTCGTCCCCGCGGGGAGTTAGCCCCGGAAGCCATGGCCACCTGCTATGTGTTTGGGATCCATGGCCACGGGCCGGGCAGCGGGGAACCGCCGCTGTGGCCCCAGCCCCGGGGAGCCGAAGCCGCGGCCCAGGGAGGCGGCTGCTCCAGCCGCAGCCAGGACTCCAGGTGGCCGCGGCTGGCCCAGAGGCCAGGACACATGCACCTGCCCTGCCCCTGGGCCTGCCTGCTCCACCCTGGGGGCAGGGAGCAGGGCCAGCCTAGGAGCCAGGGGAGGTGCTCCTGGCCCGCCCTGCTGCCTTTGGCTTCCCGAAGGCAGCGGGGAGCAGGGGAAAGCACGGCCGTGGGGGGGGGGGGGGCATGGGCCCCGCACTGCCCTGCTGGGAGTGGGACAGCGTGGGGCCCACGTTACCGCGGGGCCCAGGGCAATCACCCCGTTCGCCCCCCCTCCCCCCCACTCCCCAAAGGACAGCCCTGGATGACATGACCATTTCATTTGGTATTTGGAGAATAAACAATGAAGTCTTTTACGAATTTCATAAAGAATGATCATGATTCTCGAAAGACTACTGAGCAATTTGCATAAAATAATCAAAGCAAAGCAGGTTCACTTTAATCATAACTTATATTTTGTTGGCTATGGTCTTCATTTCATCCTTTCCCAGTAATTTTGTTTTATATTCACTTGGGACACTTAAGTTAATATCCTTTTACATAGAAAGCTCAGTTCTGAAGAGCCATAGAATTCTAGAAGTGAGTTCCTTTTGAAAAACAGTTCAATTCATTCCTAAGCAGCCTTTAAGATCAAACCTATAGAAATGAAAATCAGAAACTCTATAATGATATATCCTTTATATCCCTTAAGATAAAGCTCTCTATGCCAATTTATCAGTGTTTTTATTATTCCATCCTCACTGTGATTCTGGGTGACAAAAACTGGAAACTCAAGTCACCCTGAATACAGAATTTTTAAAAGAAAAAGATAATTTTTCCTTAAGAATTTTATGCTATTTTAACCTATCACCTCTCAGAAGCCCCAGGATAACACTTTGTTTAAAAAAAAAAAAAGCAACATTTTGTTTACATATTGGAGTTTCATATTACAATAAGACATGGTCCTACACGTATGGACTTTGTTAGAAAATTAATTACCATTGGCTAACATAGACTTGTATTCAAATTACACAAGCAGCAATTTCTACCACAAAATGGTGATAAATTATGTCATTTGCATTCCTGGACAGGTAGCTCTCGCAATTCAAGAAAATATAGGATTTCAATGAACTTGTAGTTTACAGGATTCATTGCATAACAGTTCTTCAAATGATTAACTATCTGGAAGGATTAAATCTTCAGAAGTACCTCTCTTTTCTATTTGGTAATATTCAAAAGGAGAGAATTAGGAATATTATACAGATAATAATTAGCAACCACATTCCAGAATTTATAGAAAACGGGGTAATCTGTAATAGCACAGTTCAATATTTGTTATATGTCAGTTTTCTATAAGGGTGGAATTTCTGCAACGGAGTGCAGTTTTTAGTCGGAAAGCTTTGGAAATAACCACTGAATTCTGGCTTGGTGGTGTAGCAGCAGGGTAACATGTTACCCCTTGGCAGTTGAGTTCTTGATCACGAGGATCACTCAATGGCATATCAAGTGTCTCCAGCACCCGAGGGCCAAACCTAAATTGGTGTTCCCCCCATCTCCGCCACGCAGGGTAGGAGATGTCCTGACACCACCCCCAGCTGCCCTGGGGTGGGGGTCTGTATCTGTGCAGTGTGGAGAGATGCCAAAGGATTGAAAGATGCAAATACTGGCTTAGCTCCGCAGCCCCCACTCTTCCCTCCTCCTCCACCCCCCCACTCCTACCCAGTGTGAGGTGCTCACGCTGAGTGCTCATGGCTCATGCAGGTGAGCTTTGCAGGGCCTGCTTTGTTCTGTATTTTTGCAAGGGAGGTGGTGTTAGTAGAGACAATGCTCACTGGCAAATAAGTGCTTGCCCTGCTCTTATTTGTTTGTTTTTTAAAGATGCAAAGCCACATTTGAGGAGTCCGGAAATACTTTTCCCCTCTCTTCTCTCTTCTGTGCCAGGCAGCAGTGGTCATTCCCATTGCATGCCGCAAACAGGGGTGGAAGGTGGTCGCAGCCCCCAGCCCTGCCCCTCCTCCTTGGCTTCTTCTGGGCTGGAAGCAGCTTTTTCAGCCTGAGCCTCTGCAGCAGGAAACTTGGGGAGAACCCCCTCTGAGTAGGTTCCCCCCTGACCCAGCTCTAGGAGTCCCCCGGCTCCCACCCTCCCTTACCACATCGCAATGCTGAGGGAAAACCCCCATCCTAGCCGGGTAGGTAAGGGACTGTGCCGAATGGGCTGGGAGCCTCTATGTGCAGCTCTAGGGGGGCATCATAGCCCCCATTCTTGTCTTCCCTGACTCCTTCAGAGATGGAGGCAACTTTTCAAGTCTCAGCCTCTTCAGTGGGAAGCCCTCGGGGCAGGGAGGAGGAGGCAGGCACTCTAGCTCTCAAGGCAGAATCCAGGTCAGCCTTTATCTCTGGCTGATATTCACACTTAGCTAAATTGTGAGTGACAATCGGGCAGCAGCAGCCCCCAGCTCATATGCCACTGGAATCATTTCAAAAAGAGTATGTTCCGCTCTGGGGACAAGAGTTGGAAGACAGGAACATCATGCTGCTCTCACCTACACTGTCTGGAGCAACACTGCGGAGGCCTAAAGAATTTGTCCAAACTTCTTCATCAGAAGGGATTGTCACAAAAGAGCGGAGTAAAAGGGAGAGGGAAATATAAAGATTCCACAGTATTTCTGGGAGAAAATGAAGGAACAACACTTTACGGTGGTTCCAGGAGCCACCATGCATGAAGCATATCAAGGGCAGTTCAATCCCTGGAAGCCCAGATCTTCAAAGGTATTTAGGCACCTTTCAAATCAATAGGAGTTACATAAAACAAATGGCATTTTTTAGTTTCATAGAAAAGTGAATTGATTTAACTAAAAAATCCAGAATGCAGTACATTTACATATAGGGAAATTGTATTTATATCACTATTCACGTTTCTTCTTTCTCTGGTTCTAAATCAAAGCAGCCAAAGCAAGTAATAACTAACATTGCAAAAATCCTGTTTTGTCAAAACAGTTAAAAGTAAATGTACATTGATGCCTTATTGGTGAACAAATGCTATTCATAAATTGGTTTAAAAAGGAAGAAAGCAGGGATTTGAGAGCACGCACTGCTTAACGGAAATGAAGACTGAACGTAAGACAGTAAGAAGTGACTGTGAGTTGGTCACAGCAAAGTCATGTAGGCAGTTGATATCCTCCAGCAATACAGCTCATCTGGTGAGCCAGCTGTAATTGGAAATAAAACCCACTCATTTTAAAGCATCACTGTGTCTTTGGAAGCTTAATGTAGGCTCTGTTTCAAGAGGTATTTTAAGAAAATCCCTTTATGTCCTTTTCAAAAGCATCTTAATAATTGGCTTTGGCTATTGCTTTGAACTCAGATTTGCATTGAAATATTTGTTGACCTTTCACTTTCAGTTACACTACGATTATGATAAGGAGGAGCTATATAATATCTAGCAACGTTTTTGGGGATGTGGCCAGGGCCGGATTAAGGCCCCTGTGGGCTCAGGTCTATACGATTTTGTGGGGCCCCTGGCCAACCACCAGCCAACTTGGGCCAGGACAGTGGGGTCTCTGGCACCCAGGGGGCATACTTACATTGGCACCCCCCATCACTGGTGCTGCACTGTCGGGGGGGGGGATCTGCAGGCCCCTGTCCTGCTCTCACCCATGCCCACTCCTCCCCTGCCCCCCAAACAGCAACAGCAGCACCCTACAGGGTGGGGAGAATCTGCAGGTCCACATCCCACTCTTCCCCAGCTGTGGGGGTGGTGGTGGGAGAGAGATGTGACAGACTATCCGTGGCTCCCTCCTTTCACCCAGGGCAGGGGGAAGGGGTCGGAGGATGCCCTGGCTCCCAGTGAGCTGTGACAGCCAGGAAGTGGGGTTCCTGCTCTCACATCCCCCTCTACTCCAGCCACCTTTCCCCAATCTCTCAACACCCTTTCCCCTGATGCTCTTGCATTACTTCATCCCCGCTGCCTCCTGCCACCCACTGCCCTCCTCTCGTTCTGCCCCCCGTAATTATCTGTCACCTCCTCTGGTCCCTCACATCCTTGTTCTCCTCTCTGGCCCAGTCCCTTCCGCAGTCCCATCCCCTGCCCCTCTCCTTGCAGCTCTGGCTTCTAGGTGTTGAGGTCCCAGCCCAGCCTGCTGCATACTCCCTCCACTACCTGCAAACAAATGCAGTCAGAGGCAGCTTGGGGAATCACAGCCGGCTCAGCTGGGAGCAGACTGGAGTCAAACCCTCTCCCTGCAGGGGGAGAGAGGGTGTGACCAGTGGGCAACGCTCCCTGGAACAGGGGTTAGGAAGGTCTCTCTTACATTCCCTCCAAGTGGTGCCTCACGGGGAGCAGGCCAGGGCTGGGTTTTTGCAGGCCTCCTCTTAGCTGAGGGCCCTAGGCTGCAGCCCCTGAAGCCCCTGCATAAATCTGGCCCTGGAGGCAGCACACAAAATGATAAAGGTCATCTTTCATGTTAGTTTTTGGGCGCTTATTGATACTTGTTCTATCACACCAATTTGTCATTGGTCCATCTTGGGGTGGTGTGGAGCTGTACCACACTGAGGGGCTCCAGGAATTCCTTCGCATTCAGGAAAACCATAATTCCTTTCATGCTTTTCTCATGCCCCAGCCCGTTGGGCAAAGGGAGGTGATCTAGGGCTCTGCCTCTCTGCACTTGCTAGGGGTTGTGGTGCACTCCCAGAGATACATGACGGAGCCTTAAGAAAAAATAAAAATGCCAGACTAGTTACTCTAAGTTCTTTTAGGATTTTATGTTGCTCTGTTGGCCTGAGATTAGCTGGTCTGGTATTTTTATTTCTTCTTAATGCTCCATCATAGTCACAAATCTTTGTTAAAATAAGAGCATGTATAACCTCTTCACTTTCCTTTAGCAGTCACAAAAGGCAATGGTAGCTCACAAAAATGTTCGTGTGAAGAGGAAAAAGTTGTACTAATGAAAATGTGATGAATATTTAAGCCAGAAGGCTTTGCCTGGCTGTCTGAAAGTATGTGTGTGCTTGGGAGTCATCCAATCAGAGAGCAGGAAAAATACTTATGTGAAAAAGTACTTAGGTTTATAGAGAATTGTGTGGCAGTTAGATCATGAGTGATCCATAGTCCGAAACTGATTTGCATAAGCCATTAACTGAATAGTTTTGAACAACAAACATTTCTTTGAAAATCTAAGTGTTCTCACTGATGATTTGTAAAGATAAAAAGGAGCTAAATCAAACGAATACTTCACCAACCTTCTCCCAGATTCCTCCACATATCTTGCTTCCTATTTTTTAAAGACTCATGTTCCTTTTTTTAAATGATGATTTCTCATCTTTTAATGTGTCTCCTTGTCTGTAAATATTTCAAACTATTTCATTTCCAGCACAGACATTGCTTGCAACTGATTATTACTTTGGAATGGTTCCCAGTATGTAGAAGATTGACAAATTTCTGCTTTTAACATCTCCTTTAATTTCACAGAAGACCAAGGAAGATGAAAATGGGTAAACAGTCAGCTTGATTTTAGCTGAGAGCACAACCTTCTTTCCTGGTCAATGAATAGATCCTTTTCTGACAGTCTTGGGATTCGCCCCCTAGTATTAATGCCAATGCTGTGATTTTAAGTTTTTGGACAAAATTCTCCTCTTGCTTGCAGTGATGTAAATCTTTAATTTCAAGGAAGTAAGAAGACTGACTTCAGTGGACTTTCCTGGAATTTTCTTTGGTGCTAATGAGATCAGGATATGGATTCTAGACCTTGAAGCTCTACTGAGTCACTGACCCACTTTTTTCATGTTTACAGTTACATCCTTGTCCGACAGAACTTCACTCTTGTATAAATAAAAACTCTATCCATTTGCCTAGAAATCTCAAAGCTGAAATCATCAAGAAGCACTGTGGAGTTTGCCTAATAAACTATGATGTGTATTTGAAAATAATAGGGTTGTTTTTAATTAAAATTGGCATTTCTGCTTGGTGAAGGCATTCATCTGGCTGAAAAGTGGAATCATTTTAACATTACCACCTTGGCAGCTTAGTGGGAGGGACTGTAAGAAAACCATTGAGTGGAATTAAAACTTGTTGGACCATTAGATGGAAAAATTGAATGCTTAGGAGATAGATTGTGTCTGACCTGTTTGAGGGCGTCCAAAGGAGAGAGACAGGGAGTACAAGGAACACTTGGCCTATATGTATGTTTGGTTCAGGGCCTAAGCACAAGTGGAATCCTTGCTCTAAAAGACCATGATGCCAAGAACTATCCTTAGAGTCTTGTTTCTCTGCAGTGTGTCCAATTCAGAGCTGACCATACAGCAGCTCAAAAATCTGGCCCTCAGTCCTCTTTGCAGCAGGCCCTGAGAGAATGCAATGCTTTTCAGCATCTCTAACATATTCTGGGATAGGGTTATACAGGATTAGGGTGCTACAACCAGCTCCATGTCTACACCTGTTAAGTTAAGTCCACTTAACAGAGTAGCTACACTTAAAGTCAACTTAAGTCAACCTTGTTAAGTGGACCAGTGTCTACACTGGCTTTAAGTCCACTTAAGTCGACTTAATAAGGTCGACTTAAGCCTTAAATTGACCTTCAGAGGTGGTGTTATTAAGTCGACTTAAGGAAGTGCTTAAGTCGACTTAACAAGCACCCCGTGTGGACGCAGAGTTCTGTAGGTCAACTTAAGTGTCCTTAGATTGACCGAAGGCACTAGTGTAGACACACCCAAGTTTGTGTCCCTCTCTGCCCCCAAAGCATTCATGTGTGCTTGGGGAGGGGGGGAGAATCTAGTCTAGTCTTAATATTTAAACAAACATCACATTTTTAAAGGGATATTTTTGTAACAGAAAATAATTATACACTGAAATGAAAAGAAAGAAACGGTTCCATCAATAATACATACACTTCTCTGATCAGAAATAGAGTTCTGTATTGATGGTATTGTTTGGTTTACCAATGCAAGAGCTGATGGCATAGGTACGAATTAGCTGAAGTTATGGTGTCTCATATTAAAGCATGGTGTCATAATATTAGCATTCTTATGAGCAAACACAGTATGAATACTGCAACGCAAGCAGATGATTCATATGCATTAGTCACAGTCTCTTGTCATAACAATCTCTCGTCCATAGAGGTGTGCTTCATGTTCTAACTCTACATAGCGACTATGGCAATTTGTCACAACATTACCTTGCTGGGAGAACCCATACATTGTAAGAGAACAATATATTCTAGTTCAGCAAGAGAATCAGCTGATGCAAGGTGCCCAATATTTCCTTTCTGGTGATGCATACCTAGAATATCCTTTCTCTTACATCATCTAAGCTGGATCAATAACATTAAAAAAAAGTTGTTTGTGGCATTTTAGACAGTTGTCAAGCATTATAAAAGTCTTCACATCCAAGCCAATTTGAAATAACTTGTGAAGTAAAATTTTGTAAGACACAAAAATAAGATGCTTTATGGAAAGCCACATACAGCACAACCAACAAGATCCTTTTGTCCAGCTACTTATTTTGTAATTCTGCCAGAAACTGCATGTTTGCCTGGTAACATTTAGATGGATTCATTACAAACCTATTCCTCTCATCATTTGTGGTTCCCTTACATTTTCCTCCATATTTTAGTTTATACACAAATGCAGTAAGGTTCCTCTTTACTCAACTCATCTGCTACCTCTGAGTATTCAGTGTAATATCAGCTGACTTTACCAACTGAAATACATTTGTCTTACATCTTGTTCCTGTTTGCTCTGCTGGGTGAACACAAATAAGAAAGAATGACCTGCTATTCTTGCATCGGTTAAGCTCTGATGGCAGGATGTTTATTGTGGTGATGGATGAGATAGAAAGAACCCAGTTTGATGTTCAGGTGCTAGGTTGAGTTTGTAGGATTAGCCCTTCCTCTCATCCTTTTACTTGTAAACTGAGCAGAACGGATCTAAAGAAAGAATACAGTAGAACCTCAGAGTTATGAAGACCAGAGGTAGAACTGACCAAACAGCCAAACATCTCACTTGGAGCCAGAAGTGGACAATCAGGAAGCCTCAGTATAAGGGGTTAGGGGTGGCAAAGGTAGTACATTACTGTGTTAAATGTAAACTGCTAAAAAAATAAAGGGTAAGCAGCATTTTTCTTTTGCATAGTAGTGTTTCAAGGCTGTATGAAGTTAATGTTCAGTTATAAACTTTTGAAAGAACAACTATAACATTTTATTCAGAGTTATGAACATTTCAGAGTTACTCACAGCCTCCAATTCCAAGGTATTTATAACTCTGAGGTTCTACAGTAAGTCTGGAACTCCTTGATACCATTTTAACACTCACTTTTTGCAGGAGAAATTTCCTTTAGCTCCTGGGCAATGGTCAATTCTAAGGAGAAGAGTGTGGGCTTCAATTTTCAGTGGGAGTTAACCACCAAACTCTTTTAGGCTCCTTTAAAAATCCAGCCATTCTGCACAGTAGAGAAGAATTCAGACACACATCTGACATGCATAACTAGTATGGCTGGCCAGAAAATGAGGATCCCATTTTCCAAAAAATGTTGAGGATGAAGCATTCTGTTTCACTCTGCATTTCGGAGACAGCAAGAATGTGACTACATTACAATTAGACATCCACGGACAACCTGGCATAGACAGACAGGCTCAGGCTATAGTCCTGTCTCTAGGACCTGTCAAGGTGGGAGGGCCCCAGAGCTTGAAGTCCAGTCTAAACCCAAACATCTACATTGTAATTAAACAGTCTCTTAGTCTGAACCTGAGATTGAGTCAGTTGGCATGGGCCAGCTGTAGGTGGCCGGTTGCAATGTAGGCATACCAGAAGAGAGACTCACCCCAGATTAGATAGTAACTTAGCATTTAGGGCACTCACCTGGGATGTGGGAGATGACCCAGGTTCATGTCTCGGCCCTCATTAAGAGCAGGGACCTGATCCTGGGTTTTCCATGTGTGAGGTGAGAGCCCTAACAAACCCATTGATGTATTGGCTATTATAGGATAGCCAGAACTATATCTCTTTGATCTGGTAAGAAATTCCATCCTTGACCCAAGAAACCTTCCTGATGAAAAAGTCATCAAAACTAAATCATTTCTGCAAAAGGTTTCAGCTTTCCATGAATTAGCATTTGTTTGGTTTGTTGAAAAATTCCCATCCAACTCTGCTAACCATTACTTCAGGGCAGCCAAGCACAGAGTTTTCTTCCTGCAAGTAAGTCATCAAACACAGTTTTGGAGTTGTAAGCTGTGTGATTAGAAAACATTTTAGGTAAATGGATTCGTGCAGAATTTAGACAGCCAGCCCAGGACTTGGCACCCGTTCATTTGGCATGTGATTGTTCTCGAGAGATGTAAAGCAGTTTATGAAGATCTTAAGCTACAAAAAATAGTGGCCATAATTTTGAATAGAAATCTGAGGAAAGAGAAAGTTTGTTTTATTAAAAAATCAATTCTAGTACTTCCCCTTTCCTGGGGTCTGGCAAAATCTTTACCTAGCCTTTTAAACTGTCCACTTAAGCAATACAACTCATGCCAGCTACAACCACGGAAGCTATTCATTTCTTCTTTACTCTCCAAGTAAACATTAAACTTTCTTAAGAAGAATAGCACTTTGCAGGGGAAAAAATGCCCTCTCTCATCAGATCTGTCAAGATTCAGTAACTATGTGTACCATAGCAATCTATGCAACTGACACTAAATAACTCCAGGCGTTATTTACTGAGACAACTCTGTATCATACAAAGATCTGCTGCAGGCTTCAATTGCCTTACCTTACCGTAGTAAGAGACAATCTGGCTGGGTTTTCTGTGGAACAGCCAGAAGACCCCGAGGGAGGAAAAGAGCCAAGCAGGATGTGAGGGTCATAACCTGAACGTATATAATGCAATGTTCAGAGCCTTCTGGAAAAAGATGTTCCTATGGCTTGAGGGGAGCACTAATCATATTATTAAAGAAAGGATTCGGTATGGACTATATTGATGGACAATACCAGCTATTTTCCAAGACAGAAATCTCTGAAGACACAGTGCACAGTTTTAGCGCTGTAATGGTTAAATAAAAGCTGCTCTGGCAGCAGAAAGTCCATAGCAATTTAAACTGCAGAGCGCTACACAAACAGCAATGAGATAAATGTAATAAATGGTACAGTAGAACTGGGGTCAGATGCATAGCTTATGGGCATGGTATCTTATCATTTCAGAAACCAATACACTGGAGTTGGAAAGTAAATATCCTATATCCAGTTTCAAAGCAGAAAATAATATCTTCAACTACTTCAGAACAAAGTTGGGATTTTTATTTGAGGGATAAAAATTATGCCCTAATATGGCAAAAAAAAGAAGAAGAAGAAGAAGAAGAAGAAGAAGAAGAAGAAGAAGAAGAGAGATTGTTCTTTCATGGAGAAATCATTGTTGAAGTTATACCTATTTTAGCTGTTCCCAGTAGAAGGTGTTGGAGGGAGGCATTATAGAAAGTCTGCTAGGGCTGAAATATATAGTGCATCAAAAGAAGCCAGTCAAATGGATGTGAGTCATAACTAGATTAAAGGAGTGTTTCTCCCCTTTATGTAAATGCCGGGCGGGGATTACCTTCTTTCCGAGTTCTTTCAAGAGACAAATGGAAGAGAAACAGAAAGCTAGACACAGAAACTGACCATGTTTCAGAAACCGGGTTTGGTTTTTTTAAAATTTGTTTTGTTTTGTTTCTGGGAGGAGAGAAAGGAAACGTTTTGTGTTGAAAGGGCATAGAAAAAGGCACATTTTAAGCATCCACAAGCAGTAAAGGGCAGTTGGGAGTTTCATTTTAGATTCTCACTCAGCTGTATGAATGTTTATTTGAACATCATATAAACTATCCACATTTACTGAGTCTACCAAATTATGCTGGTAACCTCACAGGACCACTTTTTCTCCTGAAATATTTAGTTCATTCTGTCTTAATATTTTGTCTCTTGTGTCCCCAATCTTAGCTGGACACTAGAAGTAGAGGAATTGAAATTGAAAACAAAGTGGAAAAGATATAGATATGTATAACACCAGTGACAGCAAAAATTCAAAAAGATTCAGATTGGAGATGATTCAGATAAAGGTCCAGGTCAATTTGCTTGGACCTGTTCATTCATCCTTTATCACAAACGCAAATGTGTATTTATTGATTACTTTTGTCCACACCATTGGATTCAGTGTTTCTGCTGTACCATTGCATTGATCTCTTCTGCTCAAACCCCTGTACTGATTTCTTCTGCTCCTGTTATATGCTTTCTCTGCTTCACTTGGTCCTGATCCTGATCCTACAAACAGTCAGGCACACAATAAATTTACACATAGGAGTAATCCTGGAACTGCAGCTCTTATCATAGGACTGCTCACATGCATAAAGTTAGCAGGGTAGGGGCCTAATACTAATACTCATGTGTGAAGTTTTTCATACACAGTCTTTTGCAATGTCAAGGCCTTAATGTGCTTCATCAAGGCAGTCGCAGATGATTCAAAATCTCTGATAGGCTTTCAGTCATTTGGGCAAAATGATATTTGGGAGCAATCTATTAAAGATATTGGTATAGTGACGTTACAGAGGGGTAGCCGTGTTAGTCGACTGCAGAAAAACAACAGAGTCCTGTGGCACTTTTAAAGACTAACAGATTTATTTATCGCATGAGCTTTTGTGGGAGAAAATCCCACTTCGTCAGACGCTTTGAAGTATAGTGATGGTAACTGGACTTCTCTTTCCTAAAAAGGGTCTGGATTTCAAAAGAAGTCAGAGCTCACAATCACAACCTATTTTCAAAAGAGTGCATGCTTGATGCATGTTGGGTGGTGTGTTTTTTTAAAAATCTGATCCTTAATTAGTTCCTAGCCAGTACCTGGGTTCTTTGGAAAAATCTTATGCTCGTTGAGGTGCTGAACTCTTGAAAATCTACTACTATGAAAAGAAAATACATTCCAGCTATCTCATATATATTTTATATAAACATCTTATTATGGAAAATGTGACTTTAAACTAATCAAGCATTTGATTTCATCAAAATTTACAATTTTTCATGGGCAAGTGAAACATTTTTGGCTGAAAATAATTTTTTCTACTTTTTCTGGCTGTTTTTAGTTCCTATGGGGGGGGTTATGTTAAATTGATGTTAAATTTTCCATAGAGAAAAAATTCCTTTTCTGACCAGCTGTAATTAATAAAATTGAACTTAAAATAAATGTCCTTGTGTTGTTCCTGGTATAGGGTTTTAAATAAAAGCTGGCAAGTGTAATACCAGTAAATTCTAAATATTTTGAAATAATCTACATTTATATTTTTAACACATCATTACTGTTGAAATTGTATATGATAAGAGCTTTGTTTGTTTCCATCTTGAAAGGGGAATATAGGGAGCTATAATAACCCTACCAAAACAGGAGACAAATTTTATGCATGGAGATCCTGTGCTGTCTGATCATTATTTCTATGCTGTTTCATGTGTCCTCTGGGTGTTATTTCCACTCAACTTTATGGCTTTTTCATTCAAAACCCCCAAGAATTTATAATAACGTTCTATACCCACAGGAGATACATTTATAAAAACATGTACAACTCTTTGGTGATACTGAAAGAATAGTATTGTTTAGGTAGGGTTATGTGTTGATGTACAGTTGACACACAGGATCAGAGCAGCTCTGTTCATGTATATTGCTTTTTTAAAGTCATGGTTGTGAAAGCAACATGGCTGTCATGTCTTTTTAAACAAGGGATCCTTTGCTACTGACAAATAACCAGAAATGTGTTGAATTCAGCATGTTTTGTGCTCACAGAATGTACTAAAACTGATTACAATTTTTCTTAAGTGTGTTTTCTTAAGTCACTCCCATATATGATACAAACAGAGCCCATCAATTATCATAGAATCATAGAACCATAGGGTTGGAAGGGACTCACAAGGTCATCTAGTCCAACCCCCTGCTAAAAAGCAGGATCACTCCCCCTAAATCACCCCAGCCAGGGTTTTGTCTAACCGAGCCTTAAAAATGTCCAAAGATGGAGATTCTACCACCTCCCTAGGTAACCCATTCCAATGCTTCACCACCCTCCTAGTGAGAAAGATTTTCCTAATATCCAACCTTGACCTCCCCAGCTGTAATTTGAAACCATTGCTCCTTGTTCTGTCCTCTGTTACCATCGAGAACAGCCTAGCTCCCTCCTCTTTGGAGCAACCCTTCAAGTAGTTGAAGGTTGCTATCAAATCTCTCCTCAGTCTTCTTTTCTGTAGACTAAATAAGCCTAATTCCTTCAGTCTCTCCTCATAAGTCATGTACCCAAGCCCCTAATCATTTTTGCTGCCCTCCACTGGACTCTTTCTAATTTGTCCACATCCTTTCTGTAATGGGTAGCTCAAAACTGGACACAGTATTCCAGATGCGGCCTGACGAGTGTCGAATAGAGGAGAATTATCACATCCCTCGATCTGCTGGCAATACTCCTGCTGATGCAGCCTAATATGCCATTGGCCTTTTTGGCAACAAGGGCACACTGTTGGCTCATATTCATCTTCCCGTCCACCATAACCCCCAGGTCCTTTTCTACAGCGCTGCTACTTAGCCGATCGGTCCCCAGCCTGTAGCAGTGCATGGTATATTTCCATCCTAAATGCTGGACTTTGCACTTGTCTTTGTTGAACCTCATGAGGTTTCTTTCGGCCCAGTGTTCCAATTTGTCCAAGTCTCCCTGGATCCTGTCCCTGCTCTCCAGAGTATCTACCATTCCCCTCAACTTGGTGTCATCCGCGAACTTACTAAGCACGCAGTCTATTTCATCATCAAGATCATTAATGAAGATGTTGAATAGAACCGGCCCCAGGACTGACCCCTGGGGCACTCCACTCGTTACCGGTTGCCAACCAGACATCAAGCCATTGATTCCTACCCACTGAGCCCGTTGATCTAGCCAGTTTTCTATCCAAAAGGGATCAAATTTAAATTCCTGGGCACACCCCTGCCTCTAGCTGTTTGTTACCCTCATTTATGGCACTTTTATTTTCAAAATTAAAGTGCAAGTATTGATGCAACAACATCACGAAAAAGGAAGGAGGCGTGGTTGTGGATGCCCATTCATAATATACACAGGTGCAGGTGTGTTTAAAATGTTTTTTTTCCCACTCAATCTGTTTAGTTAACTGAACCTGTACTTCAAATATTTTTACACTAGTTACCCTGGAAATGTGTTGAAACAGAGAAGGAGTGAGATAATTGTATATGTACACTAGAAATTATTACTCTTTTTTTTTCCCCAAAGGAAATAAAGCAGGGTCCCTTTAATGGTGAAGCATTATGGGTACCCTGTCAGGAGAATAAAAACCAGCCTTTCCAGAGACTCCTTATTTTGATGTGTTCTCAGGTATTCTATATAGCTGAAAGAGTAAGATGATGTAGAGCAAGAATTCAGTTTAAATATTAGGTTAGCTGTGTAATAGTTGATTTTTTAATATATATATATTTTGGTGTTGGGGAGGAGGGAAGAATTAATGGGAAATGGAAGATGGGTTTGATATTATTATCTTTAATAAATCAAAAGTATTACCTTAATATAAAAGAGCTAAGTTAAATACATGCTGGGCAGGATTCCATGTTGCAGACTGGAAATGGGAAAATAACTGTACCTATCTTAAGAAAGATCCCACAGGTCTATACACTGGCAAATGCACACTGCACTCATGTATACACAATGTGGGGCAAATTCAGTTAAGTTAATGGAGCTGCACCCATTCAAAGATGTCTGAATTTGACTCCATGTATGTATATACACACTTTTCACTCTGTACGTATGAAAGAGAGATATACTGCTTTATTTTTCGCTGGGGAGATGGCAGGAAAAGAAAGTATAATGGAAACAGAGCAGCTAACATTCACAAACATGGTATAATATATCATGTATGTGCTGCAGTCAGGAAATCTTCCCTCACTGGACTTCAAAATGTTATATGTAATATATGTGGCACTTGAGTTGAGATGAAGTATGTATCTCCAGAGGTGAAAATAGTCTCTGTTCATGTACACTATATATTTTTTTTCTTCTTCCTTTCTGGCTTTTCAATATGAAAATAGCTTTCACATGGAAAGTTTTTCAATAAGCGCCATCCTGCCAACAGGATTCTGGATTTGTTAACAGCATATTTTCTTTAAGGTAAATGCCAACTTTGGTCAAGGCTTATTACAGTTAGTTACCTGAGGCTAAATGCATCATTTGGAAAGAGAGTTTGAAATTATGGTTATTTCCTGCATGCTTACCTCCCCAGGAAAACTCTGTTTTCAAAGATCTTTTGGGGACCGCTGCATCAGGAAACCCAGTAGAATACTCAAAAGGAAATTTAGCTCTCTTCACCCTTTCCCTCTATTACTCTTCCCTCCCTACGGTAGCTGTGAGCATGCCTGTCAATTGTCTGTCATTTTGAGAAATGTCACTCATTTTAGTCCCAAACTTAACTACATTCCACATATATTGTGTGCTCCCCTCACTTTTTTTGTTGAGATTTATTGATGTTATCAGTAGCCAGGCAACCAAAATTTCCACTCAAGAGGCAAATTCCACAGCAAGTTTCCTACATGAATAATGTTTTGTGCCCCTATTGTGGGTCTTTGATGCATGTTGTCTCACAGTCGAATCTTGCCATGTTGTAGAGAATGTCAATGAGGATTAAGGTAAAACACATTGCTGGAGTTCAAGAAAGCTGTAACAGCCACTCACCGTTCAGTGCTCTGGAGATGTGCACATCCTCAAATGACTGAAGACCTGTAATGCTGTCATTGAGGAGAAAGAGTAGAATAGGGTGAAGCAGTGAGTTAATATGCTTGTCTTTCACCTGTAGAGGCCTTGACCGGTTTCAGACTTGGATTAGAGTTCAGAAGTGAAATGAGTGTTATAGTCTTGATTTAATCCTGGTTGACATAAATCCCCATCAAAAACCAACACACTTTCTTTCCAATAGAACTACCTGTGGAAAGTTTTCGGTGCCCAAGAGAGAGCCGAGGATGTTTTAGTTCAGCAGTAAAAGAAGCTGACAACTAGAGTGAAAAGATTTGCACGGATACTGCCAGCCCTATCTGTTTCTGTGGTCCGTGACAGGAATTTACCTGTCCCTGCAAAATTGAGGGCCAGGTGGTGATGAATTTCCAGGCAGAAGATTTAGGCTCAGTTCACAGTTCTGGTCTCTTGATCTTTTGCCTGGCAGGGAAGGCTGCAGAGGCAATGGCCTTTATTTCTACGGCAGCTAAAAATCTAAATACTCTGGAGAATGTGGGACAACTTGATTATCCTCTAAGTGGAAGAGAGTATTGTATGCCATTTCCTAGCAATCTTTTTGATTCACAAGCAGCAGTGTTTTGGGAATCCTGTCCAGTTGCTCTTAGGCAGAAGGATATTGCTGTAATATGAAGCTTTAAGGAGGGAGAGCATAAAGGTGAGCAACTGAAAGACTCCTCTCTTGCCTTATTCCCATGAAAGAAAAACAATGCAGTGCTTGTTGATAAACAAATGATTACAAATGATCAGCCCACCAAATGGTGTCAAGTGCTTTATAGTTCAAAGAGCCCTCCTGATAACCAATTGGTTAAGCCATGTACTATGTTAGGAGCACTGCTCCTAACAAATGTGATTGTCCAAACTGACAGATATTCACAAAAAGGAATCTTTTTTTAGTTTTCAGCGATACAACTTCTCAGCTAGTTAGGGACTAGAATGTTGTAACCTTAGACTCTGCATTGCCCCAAAAGCATGCTAGGGACTGCTTCTGACAGCCACAATTTGCTCTCCCCTGGTTCCTGGGAAAAGTAACCTACTGTTACCCTCGGCCAACAGCAGATTACTGCCCCCCCCCCCAGCAGTGACTTAATTCCGCTGGCCACTGCAGTGGGGAAGAAGAAGGATTAGTTTATATAGGAGAACAATCAGACACCCAACATCCCTGCACAGGCTCATTGGACATTAAACAGTAGTAACATAAATAGTTAAAGTATATCAGAGAGCAAAGGTTCATTTCTGGTGACACAAGTGAGAAAGTGTAAATTTGGTCTGTGCCCTATCTACACCAAGTCTGGAGAGCTTATACAGTGTTTTAGATCTGTGCCTTTATGGATTCAGCAGACCCTGGTTACAGATCTGAGAGCACCAGCCTATCTCTTATCAGAAGTACTGTTGTACAGTGGAACCCACCATTTCAAGTTTAAACAAAGAATAGCATTAGCCTATCTGTCTAGTTGGTTCGTGCTGTATCTCTTTGACTCTCTTGTTTACTGACATAGCCATCAGTGGCTTTGTGAGGCTTGAGGAGTTCGCTCCCCTAAATACCTTTTAAACCACCTTTGCCCTGCTCCCTTATTCCCCAACAAAATGAATTTTGATGCATGTATCATGCACTCTGCTTTGTCACAAATGACAGAGGTCAACAAGTCTTTCCTTCTTCACCAACTGATTTCCAGTGAAGCCTCAGATACCTATTTGTAATGCACGTTTGAAGCAAAGCTAAATATCAGTGAGATTCTAGCAAGAGATGTAACTTACAAATGATACTGTGTGGTTCTGGTCCCACTGTTATTGCCTCTTGGTGATTTCTGTAGTCTTCCTGTTTATTGTTATGTGCACCAACAAGAAGATTTTTCTGTCACACTGTAAACCAACCTCTGATCTGAAAATCAGTCTTTGTTTTTTCCACCTCTTGCTTTATAAAGGGAGCTAAAGAGTCTAACCAGAATTTAGATGACAGTTCTGCTGATGATTCAGAAGAGAGCCTTTTATACCTACAAGGTAGCTCTGGTTAACATTTAAAATGTTTGTTTTTAGTCACTAAGATAAGTAAACATAACTTAGAGACAAACAGACAATAAATTCAAGGCAAAATCCTGTCCACCCCCCTCCATTGCATTTCATTTGAGCCACTCTGCCAAAGCATAACAACCACAGAGCTAGTTTAGCCAGTCACCCACGGATTATCCTAGCACTGGTCAATCCCCAGGTTGCATACGTGCAGCAAAGCCAGCAATACACCAATCTTTCTTGAACCTCCAAAGTAAGGAGCTTTTTGGGGGTGTGAGTGGAACATGCTTGCTCCAAAGAACCTCAGTTAGCAAAACAGCCCATGGGTGGCGGGGGACTCTCTTACAACAAGGCCAGATTAACTGGTCTCGGGGCCCTGGGCTGCCCTTGAGCTGTGCCCCGCCGCCTGGGGCCTCATTGCAGGCCTCCATCCCTCAGCATGGCAGCCTGTGGGAGGGTGGGTGGGATGTCATCGGGGGAGGGGTCTGGGGCCAGAGGGTGCTCCCACCCTGGCTCTACTCCAGCCAGTCTGTCCTCAGGGGTGGGGCCAACTGGAGCACGGCATGGTCCCCGGTGCAGCCCCTGACGGCCATAGGCTTTGGAAGGCCACATGCCAGCTGGCCCCACCCCCTGGGCAGAGCAAACAGGCTCTGGCCTGCAATGCTCCCAGGGGTAGGGTGGAAGTGCGGAGCATGGCCTCTGGCCCCAGGGCTCCCCCCATCAGCATTGGCAGGGCAGGAGCATTCTCAGTGCTTCCCCACGCCCTGCCAATGGTAAATATGCCTGGGGGTGGATCAGGTAAGAGTTTTAGGGGCTGGATCCTGGGATCCCCCCTTTAGGCTGGGGCCTGAGGCTTAAGCCCCTGCAATAATCCAGCCCTTTCTTACAACTGGCACAACATAGAGGAATGCTGAGGCCAGCCCAGCCCCCAGCATCCTTTGAAGGCACCAAGGAAGCACCAAGTGTCTTACAGCGGCTCTCTTTTCTATAGCTACACTGAACAGAACTGGTATAGCTCAGGGCTAGGGGTCCTTTATTATTAAAATGCCTGTGTTATCATTGGAGATGGGTATCACTGAATCTAGTGCCCTTTCATTCTCCCTGCCTATGCAAGCTTCATTTGCAGTGGAGGAATCACTGTTCCCTGCTTTGGACTCTTGTTTTCTTTCTATCTGCCTAGACTGCCTGAGAAATGCCATCTCTGTAGTATCTGAGCACCTTCCACACAAAGTCAGTTAAGATCAGCAAAGTCCTTAGTGGATTTTGTTGAGTCCCTGGCACTTCTCTTTGTTCAGGGTAAAAGCTCTGCTTCAGGTAGCATCTTAGGGTGGCTAGCTCCAGTAAGTGAAAACGGGCCCTTAGCCCCACCTGTGACAAGCTCCGCTTGCCTTCCCACATGGGTTAGGATTAGGGTTAAACATTAGTTAACATTTAAATGATTAACTCAGGCCAGGCCTGGAGATATAAGAGGGGAAGACCCAAACTCCTGGGCTAATTCTTGAGAAAGGAGACTAAGTAGGAGTTTAGAAATATGGCTCAGCAGTCTAGAAGCCTGTAACAGGCTGAAGAAGGCAGCTGTAGGGAATAATGGGCCAGTTAGAACTGAACATTGCTCCAGGAAGGTGAGCTTGGGGCTCCTGCTTCCAAACCAGTGAATAGCTTAAGTAATAGCAGGTGCTGGAAGAGGGAGAGGGTAAAGCAGGCAGGGCAGGTGCTGTCTCCAGCTGCTCAGAGAGTGCAAAGAAACAGTCTCTCAGGGAGAAGGAGTTGGGCTCAGCTGGAGTCTGAGTGGAAAAAAGTTTATTTACAAGCTGATTTGGACTCAAAGAAGACCTTCAGTAGGGGACTTCTACTTCATGCCTTTTGGACTAGGTGGAGTTCTTTGGGGCCTGAATAGATGTGAAAATTGAGGCAAGGTACTGCAGAGCTGCCTCAGCCGCAAGGGAGTGTTTGGGAGGTGACTGACTATGTTATGGATAAGAAATTTTTTTATATTCTGTCCTTTGATTAACTTTCTCTCTATTTGTTGGTTGATAAAAGTGTATTGAATGAAAAGAGGATGGGGTCAGTACACAGTTTCCTTAAACAAGGAAGGATTTGCAACATTTCCTCTAGATTGTTCACATCACAATTTCATAGCTGTGGTTCTGCACTGCCCCAAAGGAGCACATTTATTAGTTCAAAATTCAGTCTTTAGTGTTGCTGGGGCTTGATCTGTTAATTGCTTTGAAACACCCAGCTCCTTTTAAAGTCAGATGCTCACTTCCATTTTTGAGAAGCCATGACCATTAAATCAACTTAGAATTGTTTTCCTTTGTGCCACTCAAGTTACTTGTCTAAATGCTAGAGTTGGTTTGGGAATTTTCTGTTGGAAAAGTGTTCTGATAGAAAATGCCTTTTTTTTTTTTTTTTTTTTTTAAATTGAAATTTTTTGTTAGGGTAAATAAAAGTTACAGCTCCCTGGCTGCCTACCTGGAAAGCTCTTGTTAATGTCACTTTCTGCCTGCAAAAATTGACATTGACAAGAGCCACCTAGTCAGAGAAGCAGCAAGCTGAGAAATTCCTCTCTTGGTTCACTGAAAAATTTCTAGGAATCCTTTCTTGTGGGAGAAACCTCGCATTTTCTACTTTGTCCTATGTTAGGATGAACTCTGATTTTAAAAAAAATTGGTAAGAAGTGTTTCCAATTTTCTCTCCACCTCTACTAAGTACCCCCCATCTATATTTCCAGTTCATGTCAATGGATGTCTTTCATACAGTCTTTTAAACCTGAAAACTCTTTTCAGACCCTGACATCCATTCTTCCACTCTCACCATGTTGCAGCCTCTCTCACTGATAGAACTTAAGGCCAGAATGTACCACCAGATCATCTAGTCTGACCTCCTGTATAGTGTAGGCCATGAACTGCCCCTGCCTATGACACAGGCTCTTAACTTTTCCTCAAAGCAGCTGTTCTGGTCCCCAATGTTTAAAAAGGATGAATTGAAATTGGAACAGGTGCAAAGAAGGTCTACAAGGATGGTCTGTGGAGTGGAAAACCTGCCTTATGAGTGGAGACTCAAGAAGCTTGGCTTGTTTAGCTTAACCAAAAGAAGGCTGAGGGGGGGATATGATTGCTCTCTATAAATACATCAGAGGGATTAATATCAGGGAGGGAGAGGAATTATTTGAGTACAGCATGAATGTGGACACCAGAACAAAGGGTTATAAACTGTCCAAGAAATTTAGGCTTGAAATTAGACACAGGTTTCTAACCATTAGAGGTGTAAAGTTCTGGAATAACCTTCCAAGGGGAGTTGTGGGGGCAAAAACCATAACTGCTTTCAAATCTGAGCTTGATAAATTTATGGAGGGGATGGTATGATTAGCCTATTTTGGAAATTGACTGATATTTGGCTACGTGTGGTGGATTTACAAGTGGCCTAAGAGGGGATAGTATGTGAGGTGGGTTCTGAGTTATTACAGAGAATTGTTTCTTGGTTAACTGGCTGTTGAGACTTGCCCACGTGCTCAGGGTTTAACTGATCGCCATATTTGGGGTCAGGAAGGAATTTTCCCCCAGGGCTGATTGGCCTGGGCTCTGGGGGTTTTTCGCCTTCCTCTGTAGCACAGGGCATGGTTCACCTACCGGTGAATTCTCTGTATCTTAAGTCCTTAAATCATGATTTAAGGAGGTAAATAACTCAGTCATAGGTTGGTGGCCTATTGCAGGAGTGGGTGGGTGAGGTCTTGAGGCCTGCATTTTGCAGGAGGTCAGACTAGATGATCGTACTGGTCCCTTCCGACCTTAAAGTCTGAGTCTGAGTCCTTTAAAAACAGGAGGATGGAAATGAGTGTACACACACAAACATGTTGCTGTAAACCTTGTCCTTCATTTTAACTAACCACCCAACATTTGTTGCCATCATTTATGTCCAGTCCTAGTTGAGAGTTCGATTCTACATAATTAGTAGTCCTCCTGGAAGTATTCCATTGAACTCATGTTAGTGAGTAAGGACCACTTCAATGAACAAGGGTTTTCAGGAGTGGACCTTTAGATTGTTGTTGCACTGTTTGTTCATAAAGCATTTTGCATTCTAATGGTACTATATAAATATGAAATAGTAAAAATTAACTATCAAGTTAAATGTTTAGTCTTAATCCATAATTGTATAATATATAATATAATCCAAACAATCCCAAAACTTTGGATGATTTTATCCAGATTTCAATTTGACAAATTGTCCATTATTAATAGACACCTGCTATGAACCCTGAATCTAAACACCTTTGATCTCTAGTGTGTCTAAATCCAGATGAAGGTCCAAATACTGCAACTTGATCTTTCCTCTCATTCTGAGTCTTGACAATGTTGACAACCCTGTTGCTGTCTTTGTGTTTTCCTTTTTAAAAATAAAAGGATGAAATTTTCAAGTGTTACTTTCCCCCCCAAAATAAAACTAGCTTACTGTAATGTTAGATCAGGTACTTGTTGTCTTTGAGGTGGGCTGACTTTTGTGAGACAACCACGGAAACCAAGCTGCCTTGAAATACTGTCACTTAGACCAGTATCTTTTTCTATCTTTGTTGATTCCATCCTGAAGATGACAATGAATAAATTCACTGTCATGTTTAAAGATCATGGACAGCAAGAATCATGTTTCTTATCACAGAAAACTGTGTCAGTGGAAGTGAGCATTACCGAGTACAACCCCACTTAGTAAAATCAGCAGAAAGTTGATAGCATGCCTGGAAACACAGCCAGAGAGCTAATCAGCTAAGGGATCAGCCATGGAGAGATCTATTCTCAACTACACTCAAAAACAGACTTAAGGTTTGAGGTGTCTCAACAGTATGTGAAAGCATTCGTTACCTGAGTGAAAGATGCCTAATACACTTACGAGTGTTATAAAAATACAGGGCCTTGCTAGAATTAAGTGGGTAGAACTAAACTTCAAGCTCAGTGGTCCAAGTTCATTATCACAATGAAATTAGGTGATTTCCCCCCCCCCCCCCCGCCCTTAAATCTTATTGTTGGTTTCTTTCTGAATTATTCCAAAGAAACCTGCAGAGTCATCAAAAGGATATTTATAAAACAGAAGAAAAAGTTTCATATAGAGGCCTTAAGAGATAAGTAGGTCCATTAAGATTAAGATTATTGGATTAAGATATAAGTAGGTCCATTAGCCCAGATCCTCAAAGGTGTTGAAGACCTGAGCCATTGGGTCTTATTCTCTCACTTGCACCAGAGTAAGCAAAATGGAGAGTAACCCCCCAATGATGTCACTGGAGCAGCACCGCTGTAAAGATAGCATTAATGAGGGCAGAATTGGTCTCAGTGAGCCAGGTCCACTGGTGCACCCTGGCAGATCTCCTCCAGCAAGGCACAGTAACCACAATGCTGATTAACTGAGCTTTTGAGTGAGATGTCGGGATCCTGTGCATCACGGGGGCAGCAGAAAGCAGCAGGAACATTCCAGTGGTTCCATCCCTGAGGCCTGACCCAGGTGTGGTTATTTCTAACAACATAATCATGTTGGTTAGGGGTGTAATTTTTTTAAATTGAAATAATTATACTAGTAAAAACTCCACTGTGGACTCAACACATGGCAGCTTTATGATATTGGATTAAAGGTGCCATAAGTGTGCATAGCTTATTCACTCTCCTATATGGGAATGGCTATACTAGCAAAACTGGCACCATGTGTTGCTCTAACTATACTGGGATAGTTCAGGCGGTACAACTCTTCCATGTATATCAGACCTTAGATCAGGACAGACATGGAGATTTCGCTCTATTTTGCTGAATGGAAAAAATTTCGTGTCTTTGGAAGAAAGAAAGAAAAAGTTAACCTCTTCTTAATATGGTATTAGTAGGTCAGACAAAACTGTTCTGGAACTAGCATTCAGTTCTCTGATCAGTGGTTTTATCTCTGGCTGCAGCTTTTGCAAACATTTCCCTTTCCCCTTTTTGCTTTCTGCAAAAGCATTGTCTTCAAACTGCTGAGAGAGCTCATGGAACTTATTACCGTCTGAGACTGGAAAGAAGGAAAAGGAAGATAATAGTATGTAAGCTGATAAAAGCTTCAGGAACATCTATAAACAATCATGCATGAATTATATCTTCAACAACAAATGTAATTACTGAATGATTCAGAAAATACAGATGGGTTTGAGTCTTACAGATTTTATTTCCTTTTCTGGCCTGTGTCTTGAATCCATTTCAAGTGTCCCTAATTTTGCATGGAAAATTTTGTACCTGTAACATATGAGCTGTTACATGTCAATAACAGAGCAGGGAGATCAGCAGATAAAATTAATTAAAATGAGGCAGGCTCCTCCACACTTGTGCTCCAGCCCTGCTCCATGGACTGGTGTCCAAGAAGGGATGAAGGCATGACCCTACCTACTTTCTATGCCAATTTTCAGAGTCCTGCTCTAAATCAAGCACCCTAGAGCCTCCCAGAGCATAGGGAGAGAGCAGTGGTGAGGGAGAAACATCTCACCCCATATTTCTGAGAGTCCCTGACTTGCCCCCTACATAATATGAATTCACTAGGCAACTACAAAGAATGGCTACATTCATAAAAACCAAGGCTGTTTCTAGATAACTTGCACACAGTAGAAGATAAAATTCAGCAGATACATTTTTTCACCGACTCTCCCAGAGCAAGTCAATGAGGACTAGGTTTAGAAAGATCTCATGGCACACTGAGCATGATAAAGAATGTATGACTATTAATCTGGGTAAGTTTTGCAGCCATCTGGAAATGACCTACCCGATGAAAATCATTATTCCCAAGAGAATCTTGAGGGAAAGCAGTCAAGCACTAGACCCAACCACTAGAGTTCACATGCAGTACTGTGTCCAGGGCTGGATTTACACCTTATGTGCTCCCAAGCACAGTACCTTCAGTGCGTGCTCCTCGTCCCCCTCCTACAGCTGACATTCATGTTTTCGGGGAGAAAGGGGCTGGCCTGGCCAGCTCCATGTGTGGGAGAAGAATGACTGGGGCTGCCAACTCCCCCTGAGGGAACATGCTCCTCCCTAGATTCCAGCTTCCAGCCTAGCTAAGGGGCAAAGCTGCAGGGGGAAGAGGAGGATCAGGGGTGGGGCAGAATATTGGCACTCATGTGGGGTCCCAAACTGGCCAGGGCCCTGGGCACAGGCCCCATTGGACTGTGTGGTAATCCACCATTGTTTAGGCAATCCTAGAATGCTGTCACCCCTAGCCACAAGCCTACTGTGCCAAACTGGAAATCTGGCCTTGACTATATCTCTTTCTACATAAAAAGCACAGATGAGAAGATCATTGTGACATAAATGTTTGATTACTGAAATGCAAAGGCTGAGAAGGTTAACTTCCCATTATACAGTGAATAAGGAAGGTTGTTACAAGCAGTGGAGCTGAATCTTTGAAAGCTTTCTGGCCTGTATTTGTGCTATAGCAGAGCTGTAACCATGTTGTCTTCATCAACGCTCATAACTGTTAACCATTCACACTAGTGAATCTGAGAGCTACTTTGGAATTCAGTTAATAAATACTGATACATAATATGCAACTACTTTCTTCCATTTCTCCAAGAAAAATTTTAGCTTGTTTGATATTTTGTATAATATGCATTAAAGGAGCATCTAGAGTCAAGCCCCTTGATGCTTGGCCTTGTACAAACTCACAGTGAGATGTTTCCCATCCCCCAAAAGCTTATCACTGAAGATTGAAATACATGACGCAGGTAAACCTCGACGTAGGTAACAATATATTGCTCTTTAGCTGTTAGTGCTGCTTTCAGGAATGACACTTCCTGCAATAATATTTGCAGCTCCTTGTCTAAACTCAGGGCAGGTGACTAGAGATTCTACATTCTTCAATTTTGGGGTACCCAACTTGAGACACCTTAAAGGAACCGGAGTTTGAGGAAGTTCTCAGTGCCTGGCCCTCCATCAATCAGACTTCTTTAAGGTGTAGTAAGTCAGGCACCCAAAAATGGATGTAATCTCAAATCATCAGTACCTTTCTTAAAAACCTTGCCTGGCCTTGGTTTCAACTGCCCAAACCCATTTAAAAGATATGTATAAAATTAGTTTCTAAAGTTAGTTTTCAACACAAGCTTGCTAATGTTAGAAACCTGTTTAGCTAGAACTGTTTAAATTCTGTTTCAATGTAATCTCCTAATATGGTTTAAAAGTTCAGCACAGATGGAGTCTATAAGATGCATTCAAGAGGCGCTGAGGAAGAATAGGAGATCAAAACACAAACCCGACCTACTTACTGACTTTTAACCTCCTTCTATTTTGGAGGGGCCTTTCTGAAGCAATCTGACCCACATCAAGAGCCATAGACTTGATCCAGCACATGTCTCTACGACTTGCTGCTCTATCTGTGAGAGATATAATACTTGCTCTTGCATTTTGTTTTTATAAATTGAGGCTTATTTGGGGCCTTATCCTGTACAGTTGACACCAAAAGGAGGTTAGCTTTTGACTTCACTTAAAGCAAGATCAGGCCCTTTCTGAAGAGAAATGCAAGACTGGGACTTTATTTACTTAGCTGACTAATTAAAAAGAAGAAAATAAGAACCTGCATGGTGTCATTAACTTTATAGTAGTTCAGTTTGCCTAACAACATTAGCTGGCAATCTTTTTTAGTAGCCTAATTCTTACTGTCATGAGGAAATCCATTTCCTGCTGGGACCTAAACCCTTGATCTAAGATTTAAAACCAATCTGAGTTAAAGGAAACGCTCCATTATTCAAGTGGGAGGAATGCTGCAAAAATGTCAAAAAATGTTTTCATATTGAAGAGAATTTGCTTTGACTATTTCCACCACCTATTCTTTGCTTTTTGTGAATATTGTGCTGGAGGAGTTTACTGGCAGGATTACTGGCTCAAAGTGTAAAGTGTAAGCGATATTGGGGGCATATTGGCAGAAAACAAGCAATCAGGTAATAGAAATATATCAGGTAACCAATGGACAAATGTTTCAAAACCAAGTGCCTAAAGTTAGGCAGCAATATCCGTATAGAGGCACCTTTGATTGATAATGGGATTGTTCTTTCAGAGAAGCTGGGCAACTGTAGCTTCTATGTGAAGTACCATTTATTTATGTGCCTAAGTGTGGACTTTGTACTCTAATTCTAGGTGCTGAAGTTGGAATTGTGGTGAGTATTTTCACTACACTACTCAAATGGGACCAGATACGTGGAACAATCTGGTCATGGACAAGCTATAGACCATGAAGTGTTTGAGGAATTTATTCAACAAATAATTCTGAATGACAAATAGAACTGAGAAAATAGTAAACTCTTCCCCAATGATTTGCAAACGGAAAGAGATCAAATTAATTGAATAAGTTATTCATTACAAATTGTTTACCAAAGCTGAGATTCACCCTACGCAGAGGACAGCGCAAGATTTATGCACCATTTAAGGGCCACCTGGGAGCTGAGAAATATGAGTCACATCACTTAAGTGAGACAAAGGCCTTTTGCTGACCTGTTGTATAAAGATGAGTATCACCCTCAGGTTCACTGTCCAAAAGCTTTGAAGTCACTTATCTCTATCAGAAATTGCATACATTTCTTTAACAACTCTCATCCAAGGGGCTGATTCAAACATAGGAGAATGGACTATTGAAGCCAGGTAAATTCAGTAAGCTTTGAATCAATTCTCAGATGCACACACACATTTCCTGCCTTACTTTTCAACCCGACTCCTGCTGGAATTTGAGCCAACTATTTTCTGTCCCCTTTTCTTTATTTCCAGAAGGAGGACAACATTCCACTCAGTTCCACAGAAACAGTGGCACAGGCCTTTTAAGAAAGAGGACAATACACCTGTGACTCACCAGCTGCCTGCCTTTTGAGTTTACATGACGGAATCTGGCCCATAAAATGGGGAGCAATTCTGACAGGGAAGTCAGTCAGGAATAGGGCATGTAAGAACTGTGTGGGCATGAGATCAAGAGACTGTAGGAGGTACCTGAAAGAAGCTGAAGTGGTTCCTGGAAAAGGCTGAAAGCAGTACAAAGGAAGAGGGAGTAGTTGTTGACCTCCCTGAGCCAGGATTGGATAGAGCTGAAGGCAGAAGAGCAGCAGAGGGAGTTGTCTGCTGACTTCTAAGCTAAAGCAGAGGGCCAATATCAAGGGGACAGTAAAGTGCTGATGTATTCATGCTGGAGTCCTGGAAAAGGTTAATAGGACAAGAAGAATGAAGGAAGCTCTTCTGGTGAGGATGCACTCCCAGAAGACACGGCTGATGGGAGGTTCCAACTAAGAAGAGCTGGGTTGCATTCTAGCTGGGAGGGCTGGGGTGACTCTTCTGGCAATAAGACAGGAGAGGACCAAAGAGCCTTCTGTGTGTGGTAGAAAATGCAAGAGAGTGGTATGGAGGGACTTGATGTCTTTGGATTTTAAGGACTATAGGCGCATCAATGGACTGTCTTGGTTATTACAAAAACCATAGCCTAAGTAGTCTGTAATAACTGGCTCCAAGGAAAGGTATTAGTGAGTTAAGGAAGCGTGGGTAGCGTGATTGGAGACTCTGAAGAATGGACACTGAGAAGGCATTCATGTGGTGCTGCTGAAGTGAGCATCAGGCGTAGAATGTCAGAGGACAGCCCCTCTCAAAATTGAGCTCTGCTCCCTTAAAATAGTCCTTCTGTGCATGAGAAGATGAGCACAATGCAATACGCAGGCACCAAGAAGTATTTTTCAAAGAGTTTTATGGAGATGTAGCTGCCCAACTCACAGTGATGTTAATAGGATTAAACCCTCGGACTGTACACAATTTAAATAATTTAAGGACATGTCTTCTTTTATCCTGTTAGCCTCTGATCATTTTGTCTATCACTTGCCATTTCCTCATAAGAAAAGAAATTGTTTTGCTCTAACATTTGTTGGCTATTGCTGACCTTATTACTAATCGTCTCAGTGATCTTATAGCTAGGATGCTAGTTTTAAACTCTTCACTCAGACTATATGCTGACAGTGCTTTTCTGATGGTGTCATGAGACACCAGCTGTGATTCCAAATGCACAGGAACACAATTAGTGTGGCAGCGCTGGCACAAAGCCATGACATTTTCTCTTGCAGAGAGATTGCCTGGAGTTATTTGCAGAACAACCAGCTTCTTCTTAATGCTGTTAGGTTGTAGTAGTATAGCCCATTGCAAAAACCACTGCTGCTTTGCTGGCCAAATGCCCAGTTGATAGCATAGGGTGGGGACCCCAGTGAAAGTAATCTCTGACCATAGGAATGATCTATATATCACAAGTCTGGTGATTCTAGCTTCCAGCGATGGGGAAGAGAGGGTGCATCACCCATGAATGTGCCAAGCTCATCGTTTGGAAAAGTATTTCTACTTGACTATGGATCCTTTAGTCCATGAACCTGAGTGCTGAGATAAAGCTGTGCTGATTGCCTGCATATGGGGAGATGGGAAACATCATGACAGTGGCCCAGAATAAAGGACTGGCCCTAGTGAAGTCAATGGAAGTCTTGACTTTGACTTCAGTGGGGCTAGAATGTCACAGTATGACCCTCTTTGGTCTGGCTACAATCCTGAAATCAGGATTTAAGTAGGGAAGTGAGAATCCTTCGGTCTACTTCTTGGCCAAGCTCAGATGAGCTGAGACACCATGTGTATTGGAACTAGGAGTGCTGCCGCAGCCCCGGGGTAGAAGTAGTTTCCATTATATACAGGGTTTACAGTTGTGTCTCAGCACCTTCACAGTCCCTGTGAGAGACTGCTTACATCTAGATTCTGGGAGCAGCTGACTGTGGGTATGATAAGGCAGCTCTAATCATTATGAAAATCAAGATTCTGGATGTAGGCATAAAAACTCCAAGCTATAGCTGAAGGAGAAAAGACAGGATTTTCTCTCCAAATGGACAGTCTTTAGCAGGTAATGCAACATGTAGATTTTCAGTGCGAGGACTGAAAGTTGCTGTTCTCTTCCTCCATCCCTTCCCCAACCCAATATAATAAAAGAGAAAGATTAATTGGAAATCTTCCCTGGCTGCTCTGCCTATTCTCCCATCATCTGCTATTCTACGAAGCAGCTTCTTCAGTGGGTTGCCATTTAAAAAAGATTAGTTACTCAGGGGGAGAAGAGGAGTATGAGAAATTGGTAGTTAGTCAGGTATTTCTCTGTAAATAAACAAAATTTCTTTAAAGTCCCATTTCCAAGAACAATCTAAGAAACAAACAGCAGGAGAAAATTCTTGTGTTCTCTGTTCCAAGCCCCTCGGCACAGCACTCTGTACTCCCAAAAACATTTTTTCTCTTAGCTTTCCCACAGGTCTCTGTTCTCAATCTTCTGTTACTATCTGAATAGATTTCTCTTGCTTCTTCTGTCTCTGTGGTGCATCATTGTAGGCTATCTCAGTCACATGCTCTTAGACAAATACAGCTCTACCAATCCAAACCCTAGTCCTTGTATTGAAACCTCTTACATCCACATGATTCAGGTTCAACTCAAGTTTTTTCATGGGCCTGTGTTTTGGCTGCTGCTGCTGTTTTTCCAGCCACTTCTTTACAATGGCCCCTTTACATTTATCCTGAATGGAAGGCAGCAACTATATCTGACCCATAACAATGTTTGGTTCAACCCATAATTCTGGTATTTATTCTATGCTTATGGAAAGAGCGGATCCTTGGTTAGAGATTTTTAAGGACATCTGTCTCAAACAGTATCTTGGCCTTGTGGTGAAAATCATTCACAAGTAAAGAGCATAAAATATGTAGACAGCTGGGATCTTTAAATTATTTTGCCTGTTGAATTATTGTAGCTCAGCAATGTTCCGCCTGTGGCACTCTGTGCACCACAAATAGTATATAGGATTACCCTGTTAACACTAATAAACTCCAAATGTCAGAACATAAATCATTTGACAGCAGTTCTGGGATTATTTTGGCCTCTGTGAAGAAATTTACCTATTATAGCTCTAAAGCTGTGAGATTTTAGGATGGAAAATTTATGATGTATTCACCTCCAAACCCTAATTAGAAAAGAAAAGATCCTACAAGCTCCAGGTTGTATAGTTCTGACACAACTTAATAAAAAGATTTTATATATTTCCCCCTAAGCCTTTTTTCTGTGTGTAGGATAAATTATGTTTATGACCTCAGAAAAATTATCTGCAATAATTTATCCTGCCTACAGTACCATCTCTTGGTGAGAATAGATCTAATCAACTTTACTGAACATTGAACACAACCAACTAACCTCTTGACTACAAGTTTATATTGTCTGAACAAAAGGAACAGCCTTGAGGAGCAATTGCTTACTATTTCCTAATAAAAGGAAAATAACAGAGAGCTGTAAATGTTTTCTGCTATTCTCTGCATCAAAATGAAATATGAAATTCATATATAGCACTGGTACTATCACAGTCATCAACAGCAAAAATATACCTTGAGTGTAGCAGCTGTAGCTACTTTAATGAGAAATCTACGTAGAGAAAAAAGGCAATCAAATTTCTGCGAAGTATGAAATTTTCCATTTAAATTATCTTCCTTTTATATAGCACAGCTGCAACAGTCCTCTATGGCTGTTCTTAAAAATGCCTCCGCTCAGATGACTCTTGGTAGCAGAATATCATTTGAGATGCAGAAGATTTCTTCTGAAAGAGACTGGACCCAACCCCAGAAAATTTAGCAAGCAAAAAATTGTATTATCTGCAGTATTAAGGCTGTAGCTAGTTATCCTGTGAATATTGTAAATGAAGAACATATTTCTAATACGTTAAAAACGGTCACAGATATAATGAATTTCTGTGTCATTTTGCTTTCAAATGAATGTCTGATGATTTAATCAAAGTATTAATCTTCAAAAGGCCTGTGATGTTGTGATCTGTTTGTCTATTGAACTTTATAGTTTTTGGTTTTAATGAGGAAGGGGTTCTGTGATTTTCATCGTATTTGGTTGAATTGCTTAGAATTTACTATAAAAGGCAATGCTCGCCTATTACTTGATGGAGTTCCAAAAATACTGGACTTGGCGTGCTATTTTTTTCATATACTATTGATCTTCTGAATCTTTATTCTATTTCTCAGACCTTTATATGCTGATGGTGGATTCTCTGGGTTATCCATAACTCTTAAAGAAATAAACAAGGAGTCCTGTGGCACTTTTAAAGACTAACACATTTATTTATCGCATGAGCTTTCATGAGAGAACATCCCACTTCATCAGACGCTTTGAAGATGGGGAACTTACAGAATGGGAGGAAAATAAATGCAGGGAAGTGTAAGATATAGGATCGTTCCCATTATGTAAGTTGCCCATCTTCAAAGCACCTGATAAAGTGGGATTTTCTCCCATGAAAGCTCATGTGATAAATAAATTTGTCAGTCTTTAAAAGTGCCACAGGACTCCTTGTTTTGCTGAACTAGACTAACATGGCTATCCTTTGAATCTTAAAGAAATAGTACAGTCTGATCTGAATAATGTAATTATCTGAATGCAATTGTCTCTAGAAGGCATTAATATAGAATGAATTAAAAAAAATCCAAAGAATGTTTATTTCAAGTATTTAACAGAAAATACCGTGACTGCTGTGGAGTAAAATTTTGTTTACTTTTTATAATTACTGTGATATCAAATGAAAAAGTGTTGGATTGTGTTAAAATTTGGCCAAAACTATATGATTCACTTCCGTTGTTGTACCATTACCAGCACCCTCCATGCAGAGGGCAACACAAAGTGTATGTTACACTAAGTCCCAATTAAGCTCTTCTCTGAAAAGTTCAGTGGGATTTAAGTGGTACATAGGCCCTCTACTCAAGGGTGAATTACATCCTTTATGAATTGCTGTGTAAGAGTACCACAGGACTCCTTATTTGCATTAGAGTATTTTACTAGGTTGCTGCAAATATCAGACTGACCCCTTGATTATCTACCATATGGGTTGAAATAGGTTTGGTGAAAAAGAATCAGATCAACAGACTGGTTGTCTTTGGCAGAAATTGTCTAAGAACATCAGCAATAATATAGAAGTCTGAGTGACAGATAAAAAACTAAATACACAATGGAAAAATATACACATTGAGGAGGCAGAGATTGCCATGATTTGACATGTTTGTAGTCTGAGCAAGGAAGTATTTGCTAGACAGAACATTAAATGGCTATTTAGGTGGATGCCTAATTAAAAGAGGTAATCACTTTTATTAGATTTAATTAAATATATTTTAACATCAATCCACTGTAGATTTTATTCTGTACAGTAGATGACAGCAAAATGGCTTCTCTCAAACCTGGGCCTTTGTTTTATTGGTAAAATGAAGACAAAACAATATATGCCATAGCCATTTTAGTTCACCATGTCACTGACATTGAGGGCTGTGTCCTGGAACTATTCATAAAAGTAAGAAAATAATTTATCAAGCATTTTGAATAGAAAAATGTACCAATTTGGTTTTTAATTATTTGCCAGTGTTTTCCCTCTAAATGAGGTATATTTTGCATAATCTCTTGCTTGATAGAATGCTGAAGGCAGGTGCTGAAATTTACAGTAAATATTATTCATATGAAATTAGAGGCAGTATTGCCTAATGGATGGAGCACTAGACTATGATTCAGGAGACCTGAATGCAAGCCAAAATGGGAAAAAGAATATTTAGATAGCTCTATTGAGGTTGGCAGGGCCTGATGAAACTAATGCTAGGATATTTAAAGAACTAGATGAAGAAATCTCAGAGAACCATCATTCATTATCTTTGAGAACTCATGGAGATGGGTCCAGCCCCAGGGACTTGGAAAGAGCAAAAATTGTTCCTCTTTTTAAAGCTAGGCACTAACAGGACAGTCACCTTAACTTAAGTAGCTGGACAGATCCAGGAACAAATTGTTAAAAAAATAATTTATAATCACCTAGAGGATAATAGATGATAGTCATCATGGACTTGTCATTAGAGATTTGTCATGAACGAAATAATAATGCCAAACCAACTTAATTTCTTTCTTTGGCAGAGTTACTGGCCTACTGGATGGGGGGGAAGCTGTAGCCATGATATCTTGATTTCAGTAAGGCTTTTTAACATAGTTTCAAATGATATTCCCATGAGCAGACTAGAGAAATGCAGTCTAGATGAAATTACCGTAAGGTGGGTGCACAACTGGTTGAAAGACTCTATTCACAATAGCTGTCACTATGAAATTAGGAATGCACATCTAATTGAGTACTGAAGGGGTTAGTCCTGGGTCCCGTTCTAGTCAATATTTTCATTAATAACTTAGATAATAGAACAGAGTGCATGCTTATAAAAATTGCAGATGACATTAAGCTGGGAGAAGTTGCAAGTAATTTGGAGGACAGGATTTGAATTCAAAATGCCCTTGGCAAATTGGAGAATTGTCTGAATTCGACAGGATGAAATTCAGTGAAGACAAGTGCAAAGCACTTCGCTTAAGAAGGAAAAATCAAATGCATAACTACAAAATGCAGAATGATTGCCTGGGCATTAATACTGTTGAAAAAGATCAGGGGGTTATAGTGGATCATAAATTGAAGAGCCATCAATGTATTGTGATTGCAAAACTAGCTAATATCATTCTGGGATTTAACAACAGCATTGTTGTATGTAAGAATGGGAATATTGTGTCCAATTCTGTGTGCCATGCTTTAGGAAAAGATGTGGACAAATTGGAAAGAGTCCAGAGCAGAGAGAGAAAGTTGTTTTTTTTTTTAAAAAAAACCTTTTATATGTGGAAAAATTAAAAATTAACTAAGATTTTGTATTCTTGAGGAAAGAGGACTGAGGGGGGCCTGGTAAGTCTTCAGATATATTTAGGGCTGTCACGAGGAAGATGGAGATCAATTGTTCTCCACAGCCACTGAAGGTAGGACAAGAAATAATGAGCTTAATCTACAGCAAGGAAGATTTAGGTTAGATATCAGGAAAAACTTTTTAACTATAAGAATAGTTAAACTCTGCAGTAGGCTTCCAAGGGAGGGGTGGAATCTCCACCGCAGGAGGTTCTTAAGAATAGGTTGGACAAACAACTGTTAGGGATGGCCTAGGTTTACTTAATTCTTTCTCAGTGCAGGGGACTGGACTGGATGATTTCTCCAGTCCCACATTTTTAAGATTCCTAAATCTGCCACTGGCCTGCTTGATGATCTTCGATGCATCACTTAAGTTCAGATCCTCAAAAGTTTTTAATTGTATCGATTTAAATGGTAATTCAGGCACCTAAATATCTTTGAGGATCTGTGCCTTCATCTCTGTGACGCAGTTTCCACTTCTGTTCAATGGAGATTGTAGGCCTCGCAGCAACTTTAAGCATAACTAATAGTGTAAACTAAAGGCTGTGAACCAGAGTAGGCCTGGTCTTGGCAAAATAGCCACAAACTAAGTATTAGCTAACCAAGTAAGCTCATTCCTGACCTGAGAGGATGATAGAACAACACCCAGAGTAACTATATAAGCTATGCATGGAAACACACTGATCCTTCATTACATAAGGGTAAGATGACAGGAAAATGGATGACAATGTTAAGTTTGAACTAGCAGTCACAATGTATACGGATGGTAACCTAGCAATATCTGAGTGTATTGCGTAACTTGTTTGTATCAGCATATAAAAGGAAAAATCAAAGGAGAGGCATCTTTGAACTGGTCCGGAGGACAGCTTCCCGGTACGCTGATTGAACTGATACATTGTTGTAGGCACACATGTGTAGTGTACCTGTAGCTCCTATGTAGTGTTAGTACCATGCTTTGTTGACGGTAAACCTGGCTGAGTGCCTTTGCCATGAAACTGAGCCTGTCATCTTTCTTTTTGAAGAACGTGGAAGTCTGCTGAATCTGCAGGGTGCAATCTCTGCTAGTGCTTCTAACACCAAAGCTCCAAGAACTAGCCACACGAAAAGGGGGGATAATTTTACTGACCTCCTTTATAAAGCCCTTTTATCCATGGATGAAAAGTGTTCTATGAGCTAGGTACTTCATAATTCTTATATTCTTACAAATGCATGTACATATATATGTGAGTGCGTATACACTAGAGCAGCAGTTCCCATAAACGTGTTGTGGCATGTGGTTGACTGTGTCACCTGGAGGTGACCTGCCCCCAACACCCTCCCGCACCCCGCGCTGCTGAAACAGTCCCATCTGAACCCAGCCCCCATTGTGGGGTCTTCTTCTGTGGGGCAGAGGCTTTCTTCTGGGGATGGGATTCTACTGGCTGTGGCGAGCTTGTGCTGCCATGAGTTGCTGTGAAGGCAGTGTGTGTGTGGGTGTGGGTGTGTGTGTTAGTGCCACCAGAAGAATTCCCTACGGTGTTGAGGGCTTCCTGCTACAGCCAGGGGTCAATGCTATCACCAAACCCCCCTGCGGCAGCATGGAGCCTTGGCAGCAGGAGCGCTGTGTTGCACATGGTTGGGAACGCCACCAACTGTGTCGCAATGTGGCGATTGTTGAGAATCCCCGCACTAGTGAGTGGGAAGATTGTGTGAGAACAGTTCAAAAGCACAGTCCTCAGCATACAACAGGAGAGACAGGGAGATATTTCCTGAGAACCGCTAGGAGTATTGTTTGAGACAAGGTGGGTGAGGTCATATCCTGTATTGGGCCAACTTGTGTTGCTGGAAGGGACAAGCTTTTGAGCATGACAGAGTTCTTCCTAGGGTTGGGGGAAGGCAATCAGAGTGTGCCAGCTAAATGCAAGTTAGATAGGTGCAGTATAAGGAATTCATACACGTTATAGGAGACCATTTAAAATGAAGTGACTTAACACCCCTGTAGTTGTAAGACAAAAGAGTGTTAGTAGGCAGCAGACTGTGGTGCAAATTGTTGTAATAAGTGATAAAACTTTAAGTCGACTTAAAGTGGACCTTATTAAGTCGACTTAACAGAAGTGGACTTAACTTTTCAAGTGTAGATGTGGCCCCTTTTCAACCTTATTAAGTTGACTTAACCTTTTAAGTCGACTTAAAAAGGTCCACCTAGACACTACTCCGCGTCCCCACTGGTTTAAGTCGACTTCGACCTAAGCGCTAGTTTGACTTAAAATGAGGTGTTATTAATTTGAAGTAACTTTTCCTTAATTCGACTTAAGGAGCAGGTTAGGTCGAATTAAGGAAAGCCCAGTGTAGACGCGGAGTAAATTAAGTCGATTTAAGCCTCCTTAAATCGACTTAATTTGTAAGTGTAGATGCACCCTAATAGATTATAACGTGACTGTAATTGTCCATTTCTTTTCTTTGGCTGGGTTTTGAAACAACTAAAGTTGGCAAATTATTCACAATGAAAAATTTATTTGAAGAATTTTAGCCTTTTTTTCCCCCCTGTTGCTGAATCATTCATGAAAAGACTTAATTTTTGGTGAATTTGTTTGTTTATAATTATTTAATGAACGTTTCATGTAAACAAATTTTAGTCTGTGGATGGCTCACAAATTACTTTCTGCCTTTTCATTATTTTTGCTGGCTTATGTTACAAAGTTACATTATTTTAGGGTGTAATAGTCAAAAGATGCTAAGTGACTTATGGCTCTAAGTATTCACTGTTTGTCAGATGCTATCTGCACTGTGTGATTGATGATCTAAATGACAAAGATATTCTCTCTACTTCTTTATAGACTTATTGAAACTTTAATAAAGAGGAGGCCTTGAAAATGTCACTTACGGTATGAAAATTAATTTAAATACAATTTTGCCCAAATATTCATGGTAGTTCCAATTAGAGTTGTGTAAATAATTGTTATCTTGATTCATGAGCCAAACTGAAAAATCGGGGGGATGGAGGGCAGGGAAACTCAGTTCAGTACAAATAAAATGAACTTTTCCCCAAATTCATCATCAAATTGGAAAACTAGAGAAATTTCATTTTGAATTGAACAATATGTTTCGAGTTAACATAGAATTTTTTTTCATTTTATTTTGGCCATTTTGGGGTGTTTCACCTTTTTTGTGCTTCTCTTTTTTTTTTTTTTTTTTTTTAAGTTGGCCAAATTTCCAGACAGAATCTTGTTTCCAAATAGAGTAGAAACTAAATGCTTTGAAATTTTCAAAACATTTTTTAAAAACTTACTTTAAAAATTATTTCAACCAAACATAATCAAATTTGATCCAAATTCACAGATAGTTTCAGTCCTGAAAAATGCCATTTCCCACCAAAATTACCATTTGCTAAAAATAAAACTCCCCTGGCTCTAATTCCATTGTAAATACTGGTGTTCATATGGACTTACACTATTGTTTGCAATATCTTCTCTTTTTATAAACATGTGAATATAAATTAAATGAAATTGCACTAGTGTTTAAATGCTGTCATTAGTAACAACCTTATAATTTACTCTCATATTTGTGTACATAAATCATCATAACATCATGCTGTCTAAGCTGTAGTTAAGAATAAAACCAAGAAGAGGTTTGTATGCAGAATACGTGGGTGACATCCTGGTCCCATTGAAGTCAATGGCAAAACTCTGGTTGAAGAGGACCCAGAATTTCATTCCATGTTTTTGATTGGTTATAACTTTGAAAAGGTGATGTACCTGAGCATGAAACTTTCCATCTTTGGACTTTGTCTACAGAAATTTGTAGAACAGATTCAACATACTATGCTTCAGCGATTTCCAAATTTTTCATTTTTTTTCTGGGTATTCAGCTAATAAACAATTTGCTACTGATAATCCAGGATCCCATGATTTTAGTGGAATTATACACATGCTGAAGTACCCTTCTGATGTTAGGCATTAACATTTGTTGACTGGGCAAGTAGAAATTAAACTAGTGTCCTGGACAGATCACTATTTTGAAGCTTGGGTTGTACCTTGTTGTAGGTGTATATTAAAATGAGTGAGACAGAGGAAATATTTTCTTTCCAAAAAACAGCTGTAGGGTATTTAAATGGATACATAGTACATAGGTAGTGCAACATGAATCACAAGTATAAAGATACAGATTTGGCCAGTTAAGGCCATAGCAAAGGATTTAGGGTGATTCAATGTGATAAATTACATGATGGTGAATTAGATAAAATAATGGGGATGTTAACAGTGAGACACTTCTAACCAATTCTTTTTAGGTGGAATTGATTGGGAACTGACACCGTTATTAATGTATTGCAGCCTGTTTTGTTTGATCACCCTCTACAGATGTGATAAGACAAAGTAATTGTGTTCTATATAAATTGTCTAGCAAGGTAAATCAATATTACTGATAACATATTTATATATCAGCTTTAAAGAGCTTTGTTTAAACTGCAGTAAGTGTCCTTAATTACCTAAACATCCTTTAATTTGAATTTCTACTGTAAGAACATATTAAGGCCGTATCTGTACTACTGTTTAACTTGATCTAACTTATGTTGCTCAGGAGTGTGACACCAGAAGTTACAGTGACTTAAGCAGTGGCCACAATGGTGTGATGTTGTCAGAAGGCCCTGTGCCACTGACAGAGATTCTTTCTCATGGCGGTGGAATAAATACGCCAACAGAAGAATGCTCATCTTCACCACCAGCGCTGCACCTGTGTAGTGCTTCTAGTGTAGACCCGCTCCTCTAGATTGCACAGGAAACTGGCAGTGTTTGAATATCCAAAGCCAGCCACAGAATGTGAACCATTATTTGAATCATGCCACAGTGAATTTTGTGATCATTCCTTCCTTGCTTTCTGGAAACATACATATTCCTTATCCACTTTTCCCCCCAAACATCTACATACTATAAATGTGTATATTCTTTGCCTGCTTTACTATCTATGAGTGCATAGTACAATTGCTATGTTACCGCTGTGTACAGTTCATTCCATGGCCACAAAGCCCAGGAGATATGGAGAATCCATGTGGTATAATTAGGTAGCACAGTTCATGTTAGCTCCTCTGCTAGTTAAAAAGTAGGGAGAATTATTTAGCTCTCAGTCCTGTCCTGTAGATTACCTGTGAAGTTCTGTCTCTTTTGCAACCTGTAAAAAAAGGTACAAAATGGACCCGCGTGTGGAAAGATTGAGCAAACAAATAAATAAAATGAGAATTTAAATTAGCCCTAAAAAGAAAGTGCAGCTTTCTTGACATCAAGCTAAAGGGATTCCTAGGCACAGATCCTCAATGGTATTTAGGCACCTAATTCCCATTGAGTGCAGTGGAAGGTAGGCACCTAAATATCTTCGAGGATCTGGGCCCTCAACTCTATACTACTCGAGCACCATGGATCTCTGGATGTTCAGATAGTTCCAGTCAAAATCCACACCCCCCTCTTCTTTTTTTTAATAAAGCTGAAACAGAGGACTAGTTTCCAATGAAAGTGGAGTTCTCCTGTCAGCATAATAAAATCACCTCAGTGAGAGGTGGTAGCTCTGTCAGCAGGAGAAACTATCCTGCCAGTATATACTGACATGAGTGCCAGTGTGGACAGTGGTAACTGAGGTGCTCATAGGGATGGCTTAGTCACAATCCTGAGCAACATAAGTTATACCAGAGTAAGTGGTAGTGAGGCCTGGCCTGAATGTGGATGTGTTTTCTTCTCTGTGTCCTATAGACATTCACATCATATTTCTCCTGGTTTTATTATGAGAGCTGAAATTAAAATTAAGACCAAAAGGGTACCATTCCTTTTCACCCACCGTGGCTGGGATTATCAAATTCATGTAAGAGATTTAATCAAATATCATCCATCAAAATAAATAAGGGATATGTGACTAATCCTCTGCACTGAAAATCTCCAAACTGTTATTTTTCACAGTAGAAATTTAAAGAGGATGGAAAATTATACCAGATTTCTCAACTGAGTCTGGTAGCACAGGGCATGGCTCACCTACGGGTGAATTCTCTGTACCTTAAATGATTTGTGGAGGTAAATAACTCAGTCATAGGTTGGTGGCCTATTGCTGGAGTGGGTGGGTGAGGTTTTGAGGCCTGCATTTTGCAGGAGGTCAGACTAGATGATTGTACTGGTCCCTTCTGACCATAGAGTCTAGGAGTTGGAAGAATACTTTGAAGAATCACTTCCAAATGGTGGTAGTTTGGGTGTTAAGAAGAGGGGCTTTTCAGCTTACTATAGATAACACCGTAAGAGTGTGCTGTACTCTGATAGCTAGCTAAGCATTTGTGGAATGTCTTTATTATGTCTGTGCAGTACTTAGTTCAATGAGCTTTGACCTTAATGGGGCCTCTGCATTTCAGTGTAGCAGAAATAATTAAATTAACAATAATGATCTGGTTTAGGGATTAAGGGAGACAGTGTTTCATTCACAGTGTATAATGTGAGAAGGGGGAAAAAAAATATTTAAACTTATCTGTAGTAAAAAAATCTACTTATCTCTGACTGCACACCTTGGGCAAACTCCATAAAACATAGATTCAGCAGCATAAGTTCACCCCACAACAAAAAACAGCTAGTGAGTCTAAAAACAATGTATCCTCCCAGGAATAGCAGCCATCATCAACTTCCTTCTCCCTCAAAGTTTGAGCAAGTGGAGGGGTTTTGTGGAGTGCCCTAAAGGTCAAGGTCTAGAGAGTGAGACTGTTTTGGCCTAAGAGAGGGAGAACCGATGTTGAGAGTACCTGTGGAGAATGCCCTCTCTTTTAAACCAATGATGCTCTAATACAGGTGCCTTTGTTGGCAACAGCTGCAATAGTAGCAGACAAAGAGTGAAGAGAGGTCACATCTGGGCAAGTCCCAGGCAATTGTGGGCTCTGCAGTTCAGAAACAACCCCTTGCCCTCTGTGCAGACACTGATAGGCAGCCAGAGGACGAATGATGGATGTTCAGGTGACACAGTGCTATAATTCCTGTGCACACTCAAACTGAGCATAATACTCACAAAGAGCAAAGACACGCACTCACCTGCCTCCCTGTTCAAAATATAACCCAAGCACCACACCTTGGTTCATACCTTGCAGTTGCAAATGTTGCAATCTCTACCTTCTTGCTCAGTTTACTTTATTTCCTTGAAGAGACAGTCAGGACCAGTAGGAGAGATGATAACCCAACTCATGTAATAAGGTATTGATGAAGTGGATGATCATTGGGGTCCAAGGTAGCAAGAAGAGAATTGTCTCAGAGAATAAACCTGCTCTTCCTCAAACCCACATTTCCTTGTTTGCAAGAGAGAATGTGTGATTGAAACTCATTCTATTGTCCAATTCCAAGTCAGGTTGTAATAGCAAATCAGAATAGGTGTTGGGATTCAAACACTGGGGAACAACATATAAAGGAAGGTGAGGTCAAATCACCTGTTGTAATGAGAAAAAAATCTGTAGTCCCTGTTTAAGCCTAAATCAATGGAGTCGAATTTACATATAAGTTCCAATTCTGCAGTTTCTCCTGAAGCTGTGACTTGTTATTCATTTGTTTAAGCACTGCTATTAACAAGTCATCAACAACAGTGTTAATCTTTTGAGCTACACACTTACTCCAGAGAGGTATCTGTGCTATCATGGGGACCTTCTTTCTGCCCTACCACCCCCCACATATAAGATACAATTCTGCGGTGACCTGGAGAACTACTTTCGCCATCTTAAACTCAAGCCTTGGGTATGTCTATGCTTGCAATTTAGGTTGATTTAAGAATCCTTAAATCGACCTAAATTACTCCCTGTCTACACCAGACTTTCATTAAGTCAACTTAATGAAAACTTAGGTCGACCTAATAAAAACCACCCATTAGGTCGACCTAATCCTTAGATCGAATCCTTAGGTCTACGGTGTGGACTGGGATTAACCCTTAAATCGACTTTATTAAGTCGACTTAAGGGCAATTAAATCAACTTAACAAAGTGGACTAAGTCAACATAATGTTAAGTCGACTTAGTCCACTTTGTTAAGTTGACTCAATAAGGTTGAATTTAGGTCGACCTAAAGATGACCTTACTAGGTTGCCCTAACAAGGTCGACCTAACTTTTTGTAGTGTAGACATACTGGAATATTATAACGCCACCAAAGAAGAACGCAATGACCTACAGATACCTTCCTCCCAATATTGCAAGAAAAAATATTGGATGTGGACTTCTCCTGATGGTCGGAATAACAGACAAGACTTCTATATAGAGTGTTTCTGCCATCGTAAAAAGACTGAAATCTTGGACAAACACCCTCCCTTACACCATAACCTCAGCTGTGCAGAATGCAATGCCATCCAGAACCTCAGAAACAACTCTGACATTCTTATTAAAGAGGCTGACAAAGAAGGTGCTGTCATCATCATAAATAAATTGGATTACAATCAGTAATCTTACAAACAACTCTCCAACACAACGTTCTACAAACCACTTCTCTGTGACCCCACTGAGGAATACCAAAAGGACCAACACCCCTACTCAAGGAACTCCCCGAAGCAGCACAGGAACAAATAAAGACAGACACACCACCAGAACCCCGACCAGGGATATTCTATCTACTACCGAAAATCCATACAAAAGGAAACCCCAGATGCCTCATCATCTCAGGCATTGGCACGCTTACAGCAGACTTATCTGGCTATGTAGATACTCTCCTCAGACCCTATGCTACCAACATGCCTAGCTGTCTTTGAGACACTATGGATTTACTGAGAAAAATACAATTAATTGGTGAACTTCCAGAAAACACAATCCTGGCCACCACGGATGTAGAGACTCTTTACACTAATATCCCACACAAAGATGCATTACAAACCATTAGAAGAACTATTCCAGATGATGCCACAGCAATCCTTGTGGCTGAACTTTGTACTCACCCACAACCATTTCAGATTTGAAGATAGTTTACACCTTCCAGTCAGCGGCACTGCTATGGGTACCCGAATGGCCCCACAACATGCTAACATTTTTATGGCCAACTTAGAACAACGCTTCCTCACATCTCATCCCACAGCACTTCTACTTTACTAACACTATATTGATGACATCTTCATCATCTGGACCCACGGTAAGGATGCTCTTGAAGATTTCCACAGAGATTTCAAGAATTTCCACTGCACAATCAAACTTATTCTGGAACACTCCACACAGGAGATCCACTTTCTGGACACTACAGTGCAAATTAGAGATGGACACATAAACACTGCCAAAAACCTACTGATCGTTATAGTTACCTACATCCCGTGAGCTTTCATCCCAAACATACCACATGATCCATTATCTACTGTCAAGCCCTAAGATACAACTACAGTTGTTCCAATCCTTTGGACAGAGATAGACACCTTCAGGATCTCTATCAAGCATTCTTAAAACTACGGTACTCATCCGCGGAAGTGAAGAAAAAGATTGACAGAACCAGATGGGTACCCAAAAGTCAACTACTATAGGAGAAGCCCAAGAAAGAAAACAACAGAACGCCACTGGTCATCACCTACAACTCCCAAGTCAGGCCTCTACAGCACATCATCAAGGATCTACAAGCTATTCTACATGACGATCCTTCACAATCTCACACCTTGGGAGACAGACCTCTCCTATCTTACAGACAACCCCCCAACCTTAAACAGATATTCATCAGCAACTACAGATCAAACAACAGAAACATTAAAGCAGGAACATATCTCTGCAACAAATCAAATTGCCAGCTTTGCCCACATATCTACACAAAAGACGCCATCACAGAACCTAATCAACCCACCAACTCCATCATGGGCTCATTCACTTGCTCAGTCCACCAATGTGATTTACGCCATCATGTGCTGGAAATGCTCCCCGCCTTATATATTGGACAAACAGAACTGTGTCTGTGCAAAAGAATAAATGGACACAAGTCTGAAGTGTTCCCCTATTGGTTTTTGAATGTTGTGATTTCTGATGTCAATCTCCCTGCTCACTCCATTGACGACTTGTTAATAGCGGTGCTCAAATAAATGAATAACAAATCGCAGCTTCAAACAGAAACTGCAGAATTGGAACTTGTATGTATTGCAGTTTCAATAGACTTCTGCGGGGAAGGAGGAAATCTGTTACTTGAGCCAAAAAGCACTGTAGATTGCTATACAAATACAGTACTATATTTTTCATTCAGAAAATCTTTATCTCTCAATTATCATCAGAGAGTTGCATGACTCCAGTTGATTTTATTGGAAGTCACAGAGTTAAAGTCCCACATACTGCTTTACAAATGTTGGCGCATAGATTTGATTTAAGCCCATAATAACAAAAAGACAGTCAGAGTTAGGTTCTCCTTGTGGTGCTGATGATACAGCTGGTATGCCACAGGAAGTCAACTCAGTGATAGAAGACATCTGCAAAGTTTTAGCATACGTGGGTGAAGTGAAAAAAAATGGCAGCCTTAACTTGTAAATTGTCTTGGTAAGCATTGTCACCATTATTATAATTTGATATTATATTTGCTTTGGTTTGCAGAGCAAAAAGCAAGAACTGAAAAGAAGAGGAGTGCTCTTGTGGTTAAAATATAGGACAGGGACTATGACAGAATTGGGAAATGAATAGTAGACTTCCTTAATGGCCCTGGACAAGTCACTTAAGCTCTCTGTGCCTCAGTTCCCCATCTGTAAAATGAATAACACTTCTTTTCTCTGTCTATTTAGATTTAAATAATTTTGGAGCAGACATTCTTACTATATATGTAAAGCCCTTAATATAATATATTTAATGGAATGTATTTAATATAATGTTTTATTGAATCCAAATGGTTTCACTAATACTGCATCAGTGAAGCTTTCCTCCATAAGGACTCTCAGGTCACTTTTGCCAAAAGAAAGTAGAATAAAAAATCTGAACATTATGAATTAAAAAAAAAACCAAAAACCAGCCCAGATTTTTGACACAGCTGTTTCATGAAATAGTCAAAAAGTTTTGTTTTCATTCTAATGTGAAACAAAATCACATTTCAAACCCCAAAGGTGGCTGTGAAAAGGAAATGTCATCCTATGGCCTGATACAATCTTTATTTGAAACTGTAGACTTTATCATAATACAAATAAATAATAAGAAAATGTAAATCATGTGTGAGATGCTACTATTCCACCACTGACATTATAGGGGACTCCTCTGGAGTACTTTCATTCTTGGTGAAAGTAACAGAGGCACAGACAACCTGTCAAAAAATACTCAGCAACAAATTTGACTGTAATAGAGCAGTCAAGGTCCATTGTCTCAGAGCTCAGTTGGGAAATCTTTAATCTGACGATTTCTGACTCATTAGCATGCAGATTATTGATATTATATCCTCTAATAGCTCCATGTGAACAGTTATGGTCCATTGGACCAGTGAATTTGCATTGTGATTCTTCATCTGATCAAACACTGAATTATGTGTTGGTTGTCATATAGCGCTCATCCCTGTGGTATCCAAGTTCAGACCAGTTGTGCATTAGTCATGCTGCTCAGCATCTGCCACATGATGACTGTTCACTTTTCTTCTCACCAGGGGAGAAGTGTGTGCAGCAGGATGTTTTATTCTGGTAGGATTTTAAAGTGTTTTTTTGATATTCTGCTTTTGACAAATCTCACACCATTTTTTGGTGTAAAACAAAATTCCATGTCTGTGGGGCTTATTTGATTTTCAGAAAATTCAAATGTACTTGACCCTGGATAAAGTTAAAAACTAAAAAACCTACTCCTTTCTTGGATCATAAAAGCACAATAGACTTCTAAAGCTACTAACATACCTTTTTCCTTCCTATAATTGAAAGGAATGCTCTAAGATTCCTCATATTTAATCTACTTCTAAAAAGTATTAGGTAGATTTTCAAAGATACAAATGGCAGTTATATATCCAAGTCTCATGCACTTTGTGCTTTGAAAATCTCCACCTTAAATATTTTTTTTTTTGTTCAAATAACAACTTTTTATTCAAAGGACAAATAGACACACCCTCTGCCCTGAAGAATTTACAATCTAATTTTAGGTTTGATGTAACAAATAGTAGAGGAGTAGGGTGACAAAAGATTTGTTTTTCAGACATAAGATAATATGGGTACATGATTTACTTCTAGACAATTCAAATGAAATGTTGTTGTTCAACCCTCCAGGTTATAAATAGTAAAAGAAAATAAAGCTATAGCACTTGGAGATTTTGTTACTATTTTTACAGGACATACAAAAATGCAATAAAATGTTTTTGCTGGCTCTGTGGGAACAATAAAATCGGGCCATTTCCTTAGCTGTTGATTGGTATAGGCAACGCTAATCAGCATGAGTTGCATCCAGTTAACACAAGGATTTTGTTGATGTCAGTCACGTCTGAATCAAAGTTTTTCCAGCTCATGAGATACTTTTAAGATGCAGGGTTGTTGTAAATCTCCCCTTCCCCCCAACCTCAACAAAATAATCATAGGTCATCTTGTAGCACTGCTTAGTAATAAAGCTATGCCACTCCATGGGAAGCAAAAGGAGGCATTCTTCATCAGGGGGAGACAACCTCTCTCAGCTTTTGAGAGGGCAGAGAGAATGTGACCTTACTACATAACTGGCTGGTACAGAGAGAGTCAGAGCACAATGAGATAGTGGAAAAAAGGAAGGATGATCCAGTGACTAGAACACAAGCCTCAGACTTGGGAAACACCGATTTAATTCTCTGTTTTGTCACAAACTTGCAAGCTTCAGCCAGACACTTATGCTCTGTGACATCAGTTGGTGCAATCCAAATTAAGTCAACTTAAAGCCAATTAAGTCGATTTAACAAAGTGGACTAAGTCGACTTAAAGTTAAGTCGACTTAGTCCACTTTAAGTCGACATAATAAAGTTGACTTTAAGTCAACTTAAAGTCGACCTAATTAAGTCAACTTAACAAAGTCAACTTAATTTTTCTAGTGTAGACATACCCTTAGATTCCCCCCTCCCAACCCTTCCCCCCCAACCCGAAATATATGTACTCTGTACTGCCTAGCCTTCTCCTGGACAATATAAGTTACATAAAGTTATTTCTTTAATAGAAAAAATATGTACACAACTTGTCACCCCAAATGGATTGTCCCGACCATTTCAGTTTGAACACACTGGGTTAGATAAAAGAAGTTTAACTACAAAGAGAGTATTTAAGCGAATGCAAGTAATGAGGCATAATAGTCAGAAATGGTCATGAGAAAAATAATGATAAAATTCTACTGGTGACTCACTTAACTATGTTAAATTCAAAACAAAATGTTCTCAACACATGCTTTCAGAAATCTTACTAACGAAATTTCTTATGTCAGGCTGTTGCAGAATCCAGTGAAGGCTTCCTTTCTTGCTTTGGGCATAGAAAATGGTATGGGCAGGGAGAGAGGTGTGTGTGTGTCGGGGGGGTGGGGGGGGAGGTCCCTCGGTGTTTGTCCCTCCTTTTTATAGTTTTAGTTCCCCATTTTGAAAAAAAAATAAAAACATTTCCAGCAGGATAACAGTAGAAAAAAGAGTCTATGGGGAAGGAGGTTCCTTGCTGCCTTTTCCTCACCTGTTTGAGCTTCCTTTGTTTCCCTTCCTGCTTGATGACTCTGTTTACTGCTTAAATGCAAATTAAGCAGTATACATGTTTCCACACCCTACACATTGTAATAATACATGTTTGCCAATCTACATTTGGAACATGTGTTAATAACACCATAGTGGAATCTTATAACTTCACATATAGTGTTGCCACACAAACATTTTATTAGGTTAATATTGATCAGCAAATTATGAGTTTTCAAATAATACCTTACAAAATATACTTTGTACAAAGATTATTACAATGTGTAGGGTGTGGATACAGGGGTATATTCTGTCACAGTCTCTTTTATTTTTAAATTTCTCATTTTATTTTTATTCTTTTATTTTTAAATCTCCTGATTTTTCAGCAGTATTGATCCTGGGTTTTGAACACTTAAGGATACAGTACTATTATTTGTGTCCTCTCTGACTTCAGTAATGCAGGCCCAAATTCTGCTTGGGCTCTCGGTGTGTGCACAGTGGGGTGGAGAGTATGAGGAACATTTCTTCCTTTTGATGAGGCTCTGTAATGACCACATAAAATTGTAGTCACTATACACAGGAAGCACAAGAGCTGATCTTTTCCTATTTCTCCATCTCTCCTTCCTTCCCCCTCCACACAGACACATCTCTTGGAAAACAAAGTCAAAGAAAACAGAAAAGGGTGCTCTGCATCCACCGCCATCCTTTAGCTTCAGAGTCAGGTGCACTCTCTAAAGCATGTCATAGCTGGCAAGCTGCCTCTGAGTACCTGGAAGCTCAGTTATGCCTTCCCTCAGACTGAATAACTCCTGATACCACCCTGGAGCAGGATTGCTGTACATCTGTCCCCAACAGAGAGCTATGCCTACAAAGTGCAATTAGATCCTTAGCTTTTACACTCTTCTCTCTGTTTAATCATTCCAATTCTTTGTTTAGTGTTGTCTTTATCTCTTTGCCTTAGGGTAGGTATATTAGGTTATGTCCTTTCTCAATCAAAGGATTTCTATTTAAAATGTCAGCTAATTATGCTAAGGGAATTGAATGTAATTTGTCATTTTTTCCCACCCGGTGTGGACTGTGACTTTTCAAGAATGTATGGGTGCAGACCAACAAGTATTTGCATAAGTCATCTTGATCAGCTGGACAACTAGAGAAATTTACCACCTTCAGGAGGGTTTACTGTACTGTAGTGCAGTACAGACTTCTCTTCTGAATTATTTGGAGTCCTTTGCAGCTCCTACTGAAATCAATGAAAGCATCCCCACTGAATTGGAGGTCAGACTAGATGATCATATCAGTTCTGTCTGATCTTAGAGTCTATGGCTATGTCTACACGGGCAAGTTAGTTCAAATTAAGGAAGCTTAATTTGAACTAACTTAAGCCTTGGCCACACTAGGCTTTCATTAGTTCGAATTAAGGGCTTCCTTAATTTGAACTAATAAATTCAATTATACCTTTCGAACTAACCCTTAATTTGAACTAGTTAGTTCAAATTAAGTCAATGTGGCCATGTTAGTTTGAACTAACTGCTTAGTTCGAAGTAATCGGCACATTGAGCTTAATGCAACTGACTAATTCGAACTAAAATTCCAGTGGGGCCATGCTAGTTCGAATTAAAATTAGTTTGAATTAATTAGTTCAAATTAATTAATTCGATCTAACTTTGGTAAGTGTAGACATAGCCTATGAAACTTTATTGTAAGCTGGATTCAGTCTTCGATGGACTTATTGGACACATAATGGATACATTATTTGTATTACCATACCACCAAGGAGCCTTAGTCAGGATGCAGGGCCCCATTGAGCTAGGCACTGTACAAACACAGAACAAAAAGACAGAGTAAATATGAAAGCAGAGCAAGTGGATGGTTACAGAGTTTTATGTTCCAAAGGGGTAGTTGTGTTAGTCTAGGTCAGCCAAACAAACAAGGAGTCCTGTGGCACTTTTAAAGACTAACAAATTTATTTATTGCATGAGCTTTTGTGGGAGAAAATCCCACTTCCTCAGACGCTTTGAAGATGGGGACTTTACAAAACGGGAGGATATTAAATTCAGGGAAATGTATGACACAGGATCAGGTCAGGCTGTAACAGCAAATCAGAATAGGTGTTGGGATTCAAACACTGGGGAACATCATATAGAGGAAGATGAGGTCAATCACCTGTTGTAATGATAATAAAATCCATAGTCCCTGTTTAACCCTGAGGCAACAGAGTCAAATTTACATATAAATTCCAATTCTGCAGTGTCTCTTTGAAGCTGTGATTTGTTATTCAATTGTTTGAGCACCGCTATTAACAAGTCATCAATGAAGTGAGCAGGGAGATTGAAGTGTTCCCCTATCGGTTTTTGAATTTTGTGATTTCTGATGTCAGATTTCTGTCCATTTATTCTTTCACGTAGAGAGTTTTATGTGTGACGATGGAGGGGGAGCTGACATTCAAAGGTTAACTGCCATAATCTATGCCATAATGTCAGTGTGACCATCACCCCACTGAACTGCATTACTACCATTCTCACACTGTGGGGAAGGAGGACCACTCTTGGAACATAACTGGCATGCTGCTAAATATTTTCTCTTCTGGTTATTACAATACATTTTATTTGCTAATCTTCATTTAGGGCTTGCTCTTGTAGCAGAGCAAGGACTCTTCCTTCCAGAGATTGGACAGTTCTCAGCACTTTGTGGAATTAGACCCTGGTGTGTGTTGTTCTAAAGTGGGGGGAAGAGTTTTGGGTTGGGTTTGGGTTTGATTTTCACTAGGAGAAGAAGATAGTTAGGAGCAAAGAAAAGGGAAGTGTTAAAGAAAAGAAATAAACAACCAAAGCAAACCAAAGAAGGAGGAAAAAAGAGTGGTGGAAGAGTTTTTGAGGGAAAAAATACAAAGCTCAGAACAGCTTTGGTTTTAAGTTTGGGCTTCCCTCAGTATTAAATGGAAACAACCAGCCTTTTATGGGACACTCATGAAAAATGTCTAAAAGAAAAATCACATAATTACAAAAGTAGGACACTAGTTGCTACCTCTGGCAGCAATCTTAAGAGATCCCACGATCTCCCACATTAACCCTCCGAGATGCCCTGGACAGCACTGTGTATTTGAATAAGGGCACAGTTATGTCTAGCAGCTAAAACAAAGGGTCAAAACAGCATTCATAGCCTTCCTTTAGAGCCGTGTTTACCACGGTGGGCTGCATATGCAGCTCTCTGTGTTATGTGGGCCAGTTCCACACAATCTATATACTACCTGTATGGTTCTGATGATGTCTTGTGGGCCACAGCTGTGGGCTGCTTGGGCCACAAGCAGGCCATGGATTGAGAACCAGTGCTTTAGAGTAACATTTTAAAATAGCACATTCTGTTCACTCCTAAGCAAAAGCTAATTTGAACGCTGGATGAACTGTCTCCACATTTGGAAACAAGTACCACAGCAAAGGGAGAACATCTTTTAGGTAGCTCTGCCAGAGGGGAGTGGGAAAAGGAGTAAACTGTACCAATTATGTACAATTAGAGAAAAGTGAAAATACTTGCCCCATCTCAATTCCAGAAAGCAGCCTGGAAAGGTATGCAACCAGTATCTATTGCATCTTTTACTTTTTCCCCTTAAAGACCCAATGTAACTGGGGCAAGAATGCATAAAACTGGCAGAGATTCTACAGAATCCTGCTTCGAGGGAATACTTCAAACCTATATCTTGCTTAGCATGTCCTTAAGTTGGACTGACTTCACTGGAACATAAACACATGCAAATCAATGGGAGCTACATTAAATAAGGCATTAAATAAGGAATCTACCTTGAAATACAAGACACATGGTCACCACTGGATGCTTCCACTCAGCAAAAAATGAGAGCATCATTTAACCATGGCATATTCTGGTTTGTAGCTTTCTCACAAAGAGCAGTCTTGATAGAATGATCTTTGTCCTCAGCATTACATCATCATGATAGTATCCATTTTTGTGGCTATGATTGAAAATTGATTGCAAGTCACTGGTCACTTTCTATTTTCACTATAATAATAGAGTGGAATCATTTTCCAAGACAGATGTTTATGTGCTATGGGTCAGTGCTCCAATCTCTTCCTTCCTGGGGCATGAAAGTCAATCAGCATTCATGGTACCACTGGTGGTGTTAGGGTCTTTATCCTCTACTGTCCCTAAGGAAAAAAAATCTTGTAACCTCACCCACTTTTCCTCTTTGTCATTGCAGGGTTGCTCTCCTGGTGGGTTTCTGATTTATTGTCAGAGAGAAATGGCTCCATATGATAAAGGGTGGTAAACTGTGATGCTGTAGGTAAGGTCATGTTAATCTTTTGACTATCAACCTCAATTTTGTCTGGGTTAATAAATGGGCAATAAACATGCAGCCAGAGTGAAGTTTGGCATGAAACTGGAGGTGTGAAATGTCTGAATTAAAGGAGTTTGGAAAAAAAACAAGTAGCTGATTTCAGATATTTTTTCTCCCTTCACTTATATGACTCAAATCCAAACTTGATTTGAAAGATTAATGATTTAATAATTTCTGGGTAACGATTTGTTTCACAACACAGTGAAATATATCTGTGATTATGTTAGAGTATCTGGCCAAATGTTATATCAATATATTTAAAAAATGTGTATAATACATCTTTGGATATAAAGCTAAATATGAATTTAAACCCTGAGGAAAAAACTCAAGTTTCCTCAAGAACTCACTTCAAAGCTTATCTGTGTGCCTCTTCAGGTGGTCTTACAAAAAACTCCTGGAATCTAATGAAATCAGTGAGAAGCCAAATATTCAGAGGTATAACTTTTGAGTATGCATTGCTTAAAGTGTTGCATCCCTTTTATGTGGCGACAGATCTAGTGCTCTTTAGCTATTCAACTTTCCCTGGTGCATTTTAATCAGTAACACTGCCATCATGGAATTCACACACCACTGCCAAGCATTCACCTGCCTTCCACCTATGATGGATGGGAGATTTAGCCTTCCTTTCAGGTTGGCATTACCCACAATGACCAATATTTAATAAGCAGGACTCCTTCTCTTTCTTTCTTCTGTAAGTTCCCCATCTTCAAAGCATCTGATGAAGTGGGATTTTCTTCCATGAAAGCTCATGCGACAAATAAATCTGCTAGTCTTTAAAAGTGCCACAGGACTCCTTGTTTGTTTTGCAGAACTAGACTAACACAGCTACCCCTTTGGAACTTCTCTTTCCTGTATTTGTTTAATCCATTGTTTATTTTTAATTTTGTGAAACACAAGCAATGCTCTAGCTCAGCACTCAATTTATTCTAGGGCTTGCCAGGCTGAACTCTGGCACCTCTAGGCTTGACAATTCATAGCCATGGCGCCTCCTGGCTTGACAATTCATAGCCGGGGCACCTCTGAGCTTGCTACAGCAATTATGAAAGTAAAAAGAAATTGCTTGTGCCCCAGCAATTCTTTTATGTCAAATTAAGTACAGCTCTAGCTGGAGGAATACTGGGTGGTTAGATTTTGAGGTCACAACAGACCCACGTTCGCTTCTTTTCTGGAATCTATCTATGTATGGAGATTTTTGCCATGTATATAAAACAACCCTCATCTCAGGCACTAGGCACTCTTTATAAATTTTAAATATAATGTATATGTAACAGATGTCAACAATTCTATCGCTGAGATGATGATGCTAGTAGCTATATGAATATAATAAGACCCACCAGTAAAACCAACCACACACTTCCCCCAGCAGCCTGTGGCTCAGGGAGAAAGGAAGGACCTTACAGAATGCCCTGAGGACTAACAGGTGCAGGCTTTAATGGACCTGGCAAGAAGCGAGTCCCAAAGGCATGGCCCTCTAATGGTAAACGCTCAATCAGCAGCCCCTTCTCTGCCAAAGGAACTTAAACTTCATATTTCTCCACAACCTGCAATTGTGGTAATGCTTTAAGGCAGAATGATGGTCTCTTATGTAAATTGGTCCCAGGTGATTCAGGGATTACTGGGAGGTCAAAATCAACTCAGAAACCAAGGCTATGACACAGTAGGATGTATTCAAGCTCCACTTTCTTTTTTTCATTTTATAGAAATGGATCTATTCAAGTACTTACCCAATAACATTTAAATGCCATTCTGAATAAAGAATTCAAGAGAAACTCATGTTGTGTTTACACACACAACCTGTGTTAGAAGAATATTATTACGATTGTGAAGTCAATCCCTTAGAATTTAGGAAATACCAGAATTAAAGTTATCTGTGCGACCTTAACTGGCTTCCCTAACTTGTGTATTATGATGCAGTCCTTTTAATTATGTGATCAAATACTAATTTTTGCACAGGATGGATAGTGGCCACTGAATGAGCAGCTATTCAATATTTTGTTTTACCCTCATTGCTCAATGTGTGGTCCTAGGCCTTACTTCCTGTATACTTCTCAAACTCTGTGCTGAAGATAGTATAGTGATGAGTATGATAGAAAAACCCATGTGGAAATGAATAATTCTATGTGAGTGCTTCACAGACATAAATCAATTTATTTTCGCAACATCCCTGTGAAATAGAATCATAGATGAGTGGGGCTTATCCCCATTTTACAGATGGATGACTGAGGCACAGAGGCTTTAAGGTAAAGATTATCTGCTGATCTTGGACTCCCAGAGATGCCTACAACCTGTTTTGTTTTGTTTTGTTTTTCAGAGCATTTAGGATTATATAGCATTCCATATGTTCAGAGCACAGCTCTCATTGATTTCTGCCGCAGCTGTGAGGGTTCAGCACTTCCTCAGATCAGACTTCTGGGTGTAAAGTCAGGCACCCAGAGAATGAGGAACACGCAATTAAAGATTATCTGTGAAAAATTTGGTTTAAGGGCCATATTTTAAAGGGATTCAGGCACTTAAAGATGCAAATAGGAACCTAGAAGGATTTTCAAAACTGCCTAGACATTTAGGGCCAGATTTTTAAAGCTCGGGGCCTAGACATTTTTGAAAATCAGTGTAGACACTTACCTATAGTTGTAGGTGCCAAAATACCCTTAAAAATATGGCTCTAAATGTGACCCAAGGATCTCGTGATGCCAAGGGGCAGAAGGCAGGGAACAGAGGGCAATAGGAGTTCATAAGACTTAAAGCTCATCCAAGGGTGTCATGTGAAGTCTCTAATAAAAGCCATTGTTAAAGTTAGTTCATCAGTATCACTGGGAACCGCATGTATGGGGGGGTTGTATATGTTGAAACTGATGTTCTATAGCTCTGTGTCTTAAGACAGGGGCTAGTAAACAGCAAAAGTTAAAAGCAGGTTTCTGTCAGGCAAGAAATATTTGTCTGCCTATTGGTTTACATGTAAATCAAGTACTGTATGGTTCACAATGGGCCCTAACTCACAAGTTTGAGACAAAAGCTAAGGAAGAAAGGTCAAGTCTTCAAAGAGAGGAAATTACTAGGAAGGCATAAACAGCAGGACTTAGCCTGTTTAGGGATAATACAATGAACTTTTGAAATTGTAACTGCCTCAGCACAAAAAAAAAAAAAAGAAGAAGAAGCAACAACAAAAATAACAATCCACAAAATTTATATTTTCATTTCCTTCATCTCCTGGGCTGGATTGGCCTGTAGGCCATAAGCAATTGCTGAGCAGTGGTGACTTGAGGGCAAGGCCAGAGTGTATCTGACCTCGCCCTCCTTCATCAGCCCCACAGCCCCATCTACCCTGGACCTGCCCCCTGGATCCGACCCATGGCTTCTGTTCCTGCTTCAAGTGCTGCCTTGCAATTGGATGCTGCTTCCTAGGTCCTAGCGAAGGAAGACTTTCATTCTATGTATTCTGGGCTGTACACTGACTCCAGGCAGCTACCTTGCCACATATTGATACAAATGTGTTGACATTAGCTGGGGTGAGTGCCCTGAGCCATAGTGGATCCAGATGTATGGGAAAATTGTCTCCTTCCAGGTATTGTAGAAGAATAAGGTTTCAGTGGGTAGCCTCTTCTATGTCTACACTTGTTAAAATTAGTTTGAACTAACTAATTGGAACTAATTTTAGTTAGTTTGAATTAGCGATCCCCATTCATTTTAATGGCCAGTTAGTTCAAACTAAGAAATTAGTTCGAATTAACATGGCCACATTGGCTAATTTGAACTAGTTAGTTCAAATTAACCCTTTAGTTCGAATACCCTATTTGAACTTATTAGTTCGAATTAAGGAAGCCCTTAATTCGAACTAACTAAAGCCTAGTGTAGCCATGGCTTTAGTTAGTTCGAATTAAGCCTCCTTAATTCGAACTAACTTGCCAGGGTAGACGTAGCCTTTGTTCCCCTTCAGCCTTTGGAGGATCTGGGCATCTGTTGTTCTCACTTCAGTCCTGTCATTCCTCCCTAATACTACCCTATTATTTCCCCTCTCACCCCTGAGGGAAATGGCCTCCTACATCTAACCTCTCTGGGCTTCCAGGACTCCACTACCTGTCAGGTGCTTTCCTGCTGGCAAGTCAGCATCCAGCTGCCAGTGTTGGTGGGGAGTTTGGAAGGGTTTTTAAGGGGGGGTAGCTGTTCTACTAGGGTTCCTTTTGTTGCATTCCCTGGGAGTGGCTCAGCGCTTTCTCTTCTGGGCCTCAGGGCACAGCTGGAGGGACCCATCCCTCAGTCCAACAAGGTGGAGTGTTGGGTGCCCCTGAGTCCCAGGAGGTCATTCACTTTCTCATTACTGATGACTCTGCCTACCTGCTTTCCCTCTTTTCCATGTCAGCTGACAACATCCCACTGAGTGGGCAGACACTACTGCAAGACAAGAGTGGGGGCCATGGCGGGGAGTTTGTAGAGGGGAGTTTGTAGTCAATGTCAGGGGAAGCATAGGAGAGGAGCTGTCTCAGAGAGATCATGCCTTCCCTTGTTGCCCCATTCCTGCTTCCTCTAGCCTTTATAGCTCCGGCATTGCTTCTGACTATTTACCTGGAGTTATTTTGCCTGGATCCATTGTTTTACTTCCTGTATTTTTCCTAACAGCCTGGCTTCTAAACCAAACTCTTATATGCCTACAGTAAACATTCCAGGATAGGCTACAATGGGTTGTATACCCTATCCTGGCTCTGAGAGGCCAGCTAACTTGTAATATTGCCTGTAATGTCTCAGAGAGTGAATACCAACTTCAGGGAAGACTGTTAAGAATGAGGTCACAAACCCCAAATCAGTTTTAAATTCTATACTTATATTTCACTGGCCAGTAATCAAGTGTGAACACCTCAGACACTATACTGGCCTAAGCATAGAGTCACTGACACTCCCCTTGGATACTCTGATCTGTCTTGCCACTTGCCAGGTGATACGGGCCCATTGTGTCCTTAATGGCTCATCAGTTTACTCCCTGGGCCCATTGTAGCTGGAAAATTCCTAAACATTAAGGACACAATAGTTTGACACACCCGCCCCTCTCAGACATTTCCATAAAATCACACAAGTTAAAGTACAGATAGAACACCAAATTCCTATCTAAACTAACTTCTAATCCAAATAGAATTCCTAGACATAAACTATATAATCATTCCCAACAAATCACTACCTTTCTATTGATACCAAACATGACATAGCTCCTATGGATTATAGAGCATTTAGGATATATGAACAGAAAATAATATCATAAATGCTTCCCTAAATCCAGACAGCATCACACCCTGCCCACATGCCTTGCCAGGGTCCCCGTCCCCCTTTGCCCCATTGCACACAAGTGGTGCCCCCCCGTCACCGTGGACTTGCCCAAGGTCCCCCTAGCCCCTAGAAATCGACCTAGAACGTCCAGTGTGGACGCTCTAGGTCGACTTTGTAAGTTCCCCTTTAAGTCGACTTTAATTTTAAGTGTAGACACACTAAGTCGACTTAAAAATGCATGTGTAGACATAGCTGAAGAGAGCAAGTGGAGTTAGTCAGATGTTTGCAATACTCAGGCTTGGTTCTCATGAAGAATCTGCAGACCCTTTGGGATTACTACATGACAAAACAAAAATAGTTGCCAGGAAAGTAGTAGATGGCGAGAGAAGATTTTTGCATACTGCCAAAGCAGAGTTGAATTTGGCTTTTCATTCTGTGTTGAGGAAATATTCTACAAGGAAATGGTCTCATTCTCTAGTAGCTAGAGAGGTACAAAGAAGATCCAAATTCTATAGCTGTAGTTATCCTATAGCTCAAGTAGCAAGAATGGTACTTATTACCATCCTTGGTTTAATTACCACTAAAGTGAAGTGACTGATGCCCCAACTAAGATGATCCAAGAAGGAGGAAATGGTTGATATGCATTGTTGATGATGTTCTCCAGTGATGGGAAGCAAATCTTACGAATAACTTATGTACATTAAAACAAGATCCTGAAGGTAATTTTATGTAGGCCTCTCCTCAGACCTTAGTCTCACTACACAACTCAGGAAGTTTCTTTACTGAAGAAAACATTTTACTTCTGAGTGACAAGTACAGGGCTATTTTTATAGGAGCCAGCCAGTAAACAAGAATTCAATTTTGCAAATCCCACTTCATCAGACACTTTGAAGTTACCCATCTTCAAAATGTTGGACGAAGTGGGATTTTCTCCCACAAAAGCTCATGTGATAAATAAATTTGTTAGTCTTTAAAGTGCCACAAGACTTCTTGTTTGTTTTGCTGAACTAGACTAAAACGGCTACCCCTTTGGAACTTGTCAAATGTATATGGACTCAAAAAAGAATTAGGTAAGTTCATGGAGGATAGATCCATCAATGGCTGTTAGCCAAGATGTCAGGGACATAACTCCATTCTCTGGGTGTCCCTAAACCTCCAACAGCCAGAAGCTGAGCCTGGACAGCCACATATGAATCACTTGAAATTTCCATGGTTTTTTCATTTCCCCCAGGAGCATCTGGTGTTGGCCGCTGTCAGAGATAGGATACAGGGCTAGCGGGACCACTGATCTGTCCCAATATGGCTGTTCTTGTGTCCTTAAAATAACAAAGCTTTAAAAATATTTAAATTCAACTGAACTAATGACACAGGCTCATTCATAACATTCATTTGCTTTCCACTGTCCCCATTCCCCTGTCGTAACCGAACTTAGAATGTGCAGGTTCATTTCAGTGTGTGGATTTCAGTGGAATTTCTCCACTTTCACTCTTTTTATACACAGAGGAAACAGGCATTCAGGGTGTGTGTATTTTTCCAAAACTTAGAAAAATTAATGTTTGAAGTTTGTACACTGACAGCATTGTAGATGAAAATGATTTGCTTATTTAGACGATAGATAGAGCATGTGTAGCAGAAGTGTCACTTTTTCCACGTCAGTCTGAAATGTACACCAGTCCTGACATGGAAAGAACTACTTCTAGAGATAAGAAGCCTTTTCAGTTCCCTTGTTCATGTTCTGATATCTCTGTTAAGGCCGAAAACAAGGATACTAGTTAACCTAATTTGAGGGGGTTGACTTGGCCACCTGCCCATTAGGAACTAAATTGAAGCCAGAAAAGAAAGAGCAAAGCATAATAGTGTACTCACCCAGATGGATTCAGAACAGAGATGCAAAAGTGAAAGACACTCAAAATTTTAAAATCTGTGACATGACTGGACACGATGAGTGTGGAAACTTGTTAAAAGTTACTTTTCTATCCCTTAATCAGATTCTTTTCCTTTACCTTCATAGCATAGTATGAGAGACCGCATCTGCCAACCTGCAGGCAGACACTGGGAAGAAGAGTGTTATGTTGTGTAAAATAGACTGAGATAACACACCTTAAAGCTTGTTACAAGAAAGTTACAGGACCCTGGCTACAACCTATAGCTCAGGCCCTAAGATTTGATTGGTTTGGTAGGCACAACACCAGGAAATAAGATAAAAGATAAAGAAAAACTGCATTTATTAAAAATACAGATAAGAAAGCAAAGAAATAGGAAAGCACCAATACTTACGCCCCCTCAGCAGACGGGAAACTCAGTTAAATGACTGTGGGCATGGAACATGGGGAGCAATGACTCGTGGCAGCGAACATAGCAGTTGCCCTGACAATGAGGTTCCATATGGGAGGTGGGGGTGCTTAGCCAGCTTCTTATACTTTTTGAGCTTACTAAGTGGGTAAAAGGCATGCACATCTGGTGTTTTTTCACACTTATTTACAACATTTCTTTGCCACAGTCTTATCTTGTTGTTTTACAGAGCTTGCAAGTTATGTCTGCTACTTGGTGGGAGCAAGGTATGTCCTTGGTCAGTACCAGGTTTCTTTTGTATATACACAAAGTTAACTTTTTGTCAGGGCTAATTAATGGCTGATACCACCTACTAAAATTTATCATGTCACAAGGTCTTCCATTGGGTACTACAAAGGTTACCAGTCTTCTTTTTATCCCAGGAACATCTAAACTACCTAAAATCAAACAAATTTATTAAACTTTGCAGATGACATTGGGGGAGTGGTAAATAATGAACAGGACAGGTCACTAATTTGTAGTGATCTGGGTCACTTGGTAAACTAGGCATAAACAAATAATATGAATTTAATTGTATATACTTCAGAACAAAAAATATAGGTCATATTTACATGATGGAGGGATTCTATCCTGGGAAGCAGTGACTCTGAAAAAGATTTGAAGGTCATAGTCAGCTTAACGTGCGCTCCCTGTGTGATGGTTTGGCCAGGACTAATGCAATCATTGGATGCATAAAACAAGGTAATCTCAAGTAGAAGTAGAAAGGCACTGGTATGACTGCTGCTGGAATAATGTGTCCAGTTCTGGTGTCCACAATTCAAGAAGGATGTTGATAAACTTGAGATGGTTCAAAGAAAAGCCAGAAGAACACCAAAAGGATAGGAAAACATGCCTTATTGATTTACTTCAGAAGGTCAATCTATTTAGCTTAAGAAAGACAAGGTTAACCGGTGGCTTGATTACAGTCTGTAAGGACCTGTGTGGAGAACAAAAATTTGTTAATGGGCTCTTCAATCTAGCAGAGTAAGGAGTAACATGATTCAAGGGCTGGAAATTGAAGCTAGGCAAATTTGGAATGGAGATAGTGTATATTTTTTAACGTGCGGGTAATTCATTTTTTAGACAATTTACCAAGGGTCCTAGAAGATTCTGCATCATTGGCAATTTTTGAATCAAGATTTGATGGTTTTCTAAAAGATTTGCTCTAGGAGTAATTTAGGGGCAGTTTGATGGCCTGTGTTATACAGAAGGTCACACTAGATAATCACAACAGTCCCTTCCAGTCTTGAGATTGATTAAATCTGGTATCTATGAATTAGAAAAGAGCAAATGCTGAGAGTGTGTTCCTTTGTTATACTGACTTTTGTATGCATTTTTTGTAAACTTTAAGAGGAAATGTTAAGTGTGTCATCTAAATATGTTGGGGTGAGAGTAAGTGATGTTCTATTAGGTTAGATATAGAATAGAATAAACTAATGTATAAGGGCTATTTTATTCAGCTGCTAACTTTAAATATCCCAGGTTTCTGTGCTCTTGCAACAAACAACATTAGAACTTTCAATCTTTTGCCATATCTCTATATATCACTTTGTGGTATCTTATTTGTAAAAGTTTCATGGCAGGGGTGTCAAACTCATTTGCTATGGCTGACCAGATTTGACTTAAATGTACTTCAAGTGGGCCATTCAAACCATAAATTGAAATACTAGGGCACTCTTGTGGCATCACGGAGTGCTGTATATGGGAAACTGCACTCCTTAAGGACCCCCCCTCAATTAAGGAGAGAGAGTGGTCTTGCGGAACGCAGTCTCGTACACTCGGCGCTGTGCGATGTCGCGAGATTGGACACTCACGGCACCATGGAGCACTGGGTATGCAAAACCACACTCTTTCTTTGTTAGGGAGAGACTGTGGTCCCATGGAGCGCAGTCACGGGCCAGATAGAAGAGGTTCAAGGGCTGCATCCGGCCCTCGGGCTGCATATTTGACACCCCTTTTTTCCAGCCAAATCAAACATTTGAGTTTCTGTTGTATCAGAGTAACACCTCTTCTAAGTTTTACTTTGTGGGCAAATGCATGTGTTTACAATTTCTAACAGTAAGGATGGGAGCTAAATATTGAGGATCATTCTGTGTAGACATATCAGTGCAACAGGTAGGAAGATACAAGCTAATAAAGAGTACAGTCAGAAAATTGCAAGTTTTCACAGTGTAGACCTTTCCAGGTAATGGCAGGTGCTGTGCATCAACAACCTATTAAAGAAACCAAACACAGAGATGGCTCATTTTAAGTCACCAAATATAAGTTGGGTTCTGAAAGTACTGTAGTCTGAAAACATGGCATGTGAGTAGAGTCAGGCAGAACTTTCACAGCTGAGCTGGTATTTAGCATCAGTTGAGTGGGGTGTGGCTGAACTCCAGTTTCCTGCACTGAAGAGACTTGCATCAAGGACAGTGACTTCACCTAACTATCTGGGGGAGAGGAATCTATCATACTTTCAAAAAATGTCCCATTTCCACATTGATAACATTGAATATCTTTTGTGGGACACTTTGTGTAGCTGACCATGTGCAGCAGAGGTCCTCAGCAGTGCAGGACTCTTTTGAATGTAATGGGAGGGTGCTGAAATACATGATGTTTCAGTTCTGTTTGACTCAAGAGCTTGAACTGATTATAAATTAACTGCATTACTTCTAGTCCCTGAGAAATTATTTGCACATCTTCCATAGTAGGCTCAATGTGACTAGCAATTTCTATAGCGTTTTTGGTAAAGTTAGTCCTGATTCAAGCAATACTTAATCACATATAGGTGGCATGGTTGTTAGCTCCATAAACTAGTCTTGATTCATCTTGGACAAATCCCCATATTGTTTTCATAAAGCAGTGGTTTCCAGCCCGTGCCCCATGAGAGATCTGAAGAAGAGAGCTGCTGCCAGGGGGCAGTCTTAGGTATTCTGGGTCCCTGGACAAAAGTCAAGGGTGCCACCCCACCATGAGGAAATTCCATTCTTGACTTTTGCCCCCTGTGAGCCCCCTGACCCTTTGCGGGCCCACCAGGCCCCCAGCCCCGGCTCCCCAGCCCTGCTGCCAGCCCTAAAATAGCAGCAGTGCAGGGTCTCTCCCATCCCCCGCAGGGGTCTGGGCAACTGCCTGCACTGCAGCCCTGCTAAGACCACCTATGGCTGCTGCCTCAGGACCCAGGCAGAGTGTGTTTCAGCAAGGCTAAAAGGACAGTGTAGGCGCCTTGCTTCAGCCAAGGAGATGGCAAATCAATGCCTCCCCTTCCCCTGGCTGTAGCAGGGATAACAGCAAAGCATTCCATCTATGTCAGTAGGTGCTGGGGTCCCTGCTGAAGCCAGAGGAAGGGGAGCACTGATCTTCCATCCCCTTGACTGCAGAACGGAGCCACTGCCTAGGGACTCAGGTGAAGCACACAGGGCTATAGGATGCATATGGTTTCCTTGCTGAGATCAGCGAGGAGGCAGCCTTCTCACTGACCTCCTTCTGTGTGGCTGCAGTGGTGGGGATATCTGCTAGCGGAAGTAGGTGGCCCTTCAGGGTTGTAAAATGGTATCTGTGGCCCTTGAGTCAAAAAAGTTGGGAACCAATGCTATAAAGTAACAGTGTTCATCAATAGGTTCACTCACTTTTTGTGCATGGTGGCGAAATGTATGTCTTTCTACTACTACCATGTTAATTTTTGCCCTAAAGAAACAGAGTCCTGTGGCACTTTTAAAGACTGCAGATCGTTAGTTACAGTTGGGATATAGCATGAAATACATTAGGTATTCTTCATTAAAGCAAGTTCCAAAGGGGTAGCCGTGTTAGTCTATTGCAGAGAAACAAACAGAGCCCTGTGGCACTTTTAAAGACTAACTGATTTATTTATCGCATGAGCTTTTGTGGGAGAAAATCCCATGGAAGCTCATGTGATAAATTCTGTTAGTCTTTAAAAGTGCCATAGGACTCTATTTGTTTCTCTGCGATAGACTAACACGGCTATCCATTTGGAACTTGCCCTAAAGAAGTTATTCAAAGCTAAAATTTATGTAGCAATTGGGTTATCAGCAAGAGGATGCTGATGATAAAATAAGAGCTGGCCATCAGTCTCCAACACAGTGTAATATTTAAGTCTGCTTCCTGGTATGGGAAATATCCATTAATAGCACGAATACAATTCTGACACAAACCATGTCTCATTGCTGCCATGAAGGAAGTGAGCATAAACCAAAAGGAAAGCTAAACACTTTATTAAAGGAACGCTATCCTGCATTAACACTCCATTGTGTGATGAAAATTTCCAGAGAATCAGGCAATGTCGCTACAGTTAAAGGCACTCTCTATGCTGGCTTTCATCTAAGTCATCTTATCCAAGGCAAGGCATCAAAACAAATGTTCAGGTAAACCTTTCCATCACATTCCAAAGGGGTAGCCGTGTTAGTCTATTGTAGAAAGACAACAGAGTCCTGTGGCACTTTTAAAGACTAACAGATTTATTTATCGC
>ML685798.1:18082436-18118912 GCA_007922175.1 Pelusios castaneus | reverse complement strand
TGTTTTTCTCGCATTACAACAAGTGATTTGACCTCCCCCTCCTCTATGTGCTGTTCCCCAGTGTTTTGAATCCTAACACCTATTTTGATTTGCTGTTACAGCCTGACCTGATGCTATGTCATACACTCCCCTGCATTTAGTCTCCTACCACTCTGTAACTTTCCTATCTTCAAAGCATCTGACGAAGTGGGATTTTCTCCCACGAAAGCTCATGCGATAAATAATTCTGTTAGTCTTTAAAAGTGCCACAGGACTCTGTTGTCTTTCCATCACAGTCCAATCACAAGGCTAAATAGAGCAAGTTTATTCTCTTCCCCCACACATCAATTTTACAAAGATTTAACTCCACCAAATTCCAAGAGTTTACTGGTGTAAATCAGAAGAATAAGTGAGAGGAGAATCAGACTCTTCAGTTATGATATTGCCCTCTCCAGCTCCTCGCCGTGATTAAGACTATTATAAACTCTTGATTACAACTGTAACACTCATCTAGCTTTAGGGTACAGTTGTCTCCATTTTTTCAGGGATGGCTTTTGTCAACCACATACTGTGCTTTTGTTGAGCAGGGAGTATATGTGGTTACAGACTATTTTTTAAATTTCACATTTTTGGTCATTCTCTAAGACTAATACCTCTGTTCACTTTCAGGTTTTCTTTCCATCTCTCCTATATACACAACAGTAAATGTGAACCATCTCTCTCTCTCAGGCAGAGTCAATCAGCTCTTGCAAAGGATAGTGTATTCTTGGATTTACTTGATTGGGATCTGCAAGTTCATATTTACATAATTAATATAAACATCCATATTTAATCCATGCAGTTGAGGACAAAGTCATGACTGTATAAACAGTAAAGAGCCTGGCAAGCAATATTGACAGAATGCTGTAATTTAATGCTTTTCCAATGGCTGGTGTTGGAAGGGTCTAGGCAGGCACTGCAAGACACACACCGGGTACAATATATGTACTGAAGAGGCATTTTTTTTCACTTGCTATCTCCTCTCACCTTCATGCTCACTGAGGCAGAAACAAATTTATTTGATTTACACCACTACCGGTCAGCATTGGGGATCATAAATGTTTGTTTATGTTGATTTGTGTTGGTAAATCATGAAATGTTAGGGCTTGTGGGGACAATGAGGAGACAAACATCAGCTGAACCATCAAGGGGATGCTGCTTTGATACCACAACAAAGGCTATGAAAAACCAGGTTCCAGCTATGTAGAAACTTTCACTGTGGTACAGTGTCACCAATTTTGAACACTATACTAGGACTAAGCAAGGAGGAAAAGATAACAAAATGATGACAATGCAGTCTTTCAAAACCCAGAAGAAAACTGTTTCACTCCTTCGTCTGTTCTCCAGGGTATGGGATGAAGACAAAGGAGAAAAGGAGGTTGGATTCAGTCATTTTGGGTGACTTTTATGCAACAATCCCTTCAGATGGGGCTGCCGTAAATGTCAGGTAAACTATGAAAGTAATAGGTGATTGTACTTTAAAAGCTCCATTTGTTTTCTCTGTTCCTATCCCAAACCCCTGTTTCACAGGCACTCTTAACTCACTCTCTTTTTCTTAAGAAAGAGGGAGTGGGTAATGCAGAAACCTGGATAGCAGTTGAAAAACTATACTGCCTCTTCTGAATTAATAAACCAATTATGATGAGTAAGTGATGTCCTATATTTTGTCTGCTTCAGGCTTGAAGACTAGTTTGAGGAAGCCTTGGGGCTGCAAAGCAAAATCATTTAAAGTCTTCTTTCAAGAGAAGTTCAGTGGATGAATGAAAGGATACTGATAGATGTGAGCAGTTTGATCAATTCAAATCAAGTAGTTTGATGCAAAGAGGTAGGGTGCACCACGTTCTAAACAGAATCAGCTTGCTCACACTGGGCAAATTATTTTCTTTAATAATAGTCATACAAATAGAACATCGTGCTAACATATCTTGTTAAGGAAAGTTAAGTTTAGGGCTTTAATTTCAGCTCTAATTATCTCACTCTTAAAAGAAATAATTGTATTTTTAATGAATCTGTAGAGGAGCCCAAGTAGCAGGGTGTTTCAGCTGTTTGGAATGAATCAATCAATCAGGCAGTTAAGGTGGACCGCATTATTTTCTTTCCTAAAGGCAGTGTCTGCACCAGCATCAGAGCTGTTATGTTCTTCCCTGGAAAAAAGCAGGAAGGGTTGGTACATGGGGAAGGAAGGGAACAGAATGTGATAAAGAGCCCTTGTGCTTTTTAGAAAAGATAAACCATTTTGCCCTTCATGGAAGAGAACATGGAAGAAAGAGGGAAGAAGTCATTCTCTGATTGCTGGTAGATGTAGTAAAAACACAAACATCTTTCCTTGGAAATAATTCCAATGTTTTGACTCAATTTTTCTTTCTTTTTTTTTAATACCTCGACTTGCTCCATGAGAACTGTAAAAGAGAAAATTTGTGGTTGGTTGACAATTTTTTTGAATCAAACACAAAAATATTGGAAAGTCTTCTGCATTTTTTAAATAAATCCAAAGTCAGTCTAACATTTCCCTTTATTTTCTCTCAGGTCCAGCCTGTTGAAATTATCTTTTCTGTCTAGAATCCTATATTACTCCCATCACTGTGGAGTGTCACATATGGGTGCTCGGTAATAGGGTTGCTTTCCTCAGAAACCACCTTACTCAAAAGTAAGACAATCCTAATGCTGGATTTAAGTAATTAGATGGCACAGTGAGTTAATTCACCACTTGTGACAACTCACGGTATGGATTAAAATATCATTTTCACTTGGCCAGGAGTCTGATGATTTGATCTCATCAGATCTCTCAAATTATGTTGGGTAAGGTCTAGTTAGCAGTTGGATTAAAAGAAAAAAGACTTAAAAGGAAAATATAAATAATAGCAATTTGATAGATGGGTCTCTAACTCAGTAATGAAAACCCAATATGTACTTAGTACAGAATAGTGAGATTAGGGGGCACACCCCTCATATTAAAATATGTAAAGGTCTATTGTAAAATGGAGTTTATTCAATAAATCAGGTGCCAGTTGTGGTTCTATTACTTCAGTTAGATTATGTTCCTTGTCCTAAAGAGCTTTTATCTCATATGTTCTCTAAAGCAACATATAAATGTCTGGTGCTATCCAGATGTCTCATTAGAATAATATTAAGTCAGATTTCCACATTTCAGTGTCTGAATTGTTATAAATAACTAAGAGCTGTTGGCTCTAATGGGAGTTGAGGATCATGTCCCAAAACTTAACTCTACCAGTACTTTGTCAAGCTTAAAGTGACAAGAGATGTATCTTTGAAAAATCACATTGCAAAAATGATAATTTGGGGTTTCATAGTAGTTGTCTCAATGAGTTCCACCTCAGATTTGCTCAGTACACAAGTAAAGCAATGTTTCTCTAATTGTCATCTCTGTGGACTCATCTTAGATTCTGAGGACCTGTTTCATCACTATGTTTCTCCAGTTTTAGGCTAGTCTAACTCAACTGAAATCAAGGGATAAAACTGGTCTAAGACAGAAATGAGTATACATGGCCATGAATAGTAAGCTGGAGTCTTTCTTGTTTCTGCAGTGAGACTTTAGTTAACATTTCTTGAGACTTTAGTTAACACTTCTGTTGATGTGAGCCAGAACAGAATCAGCTCAGTTTTCCAGATTTCTCTTCTCTTTGCAGTGCAAACAGAAGTAAAACATAGTAACGTTTATTTCAGTTTTATAAAATCAGCCAGTGCAACTTTGAATACAACCCATAGAGCGAGTCCATTGACCAAGAAGGCTGTTTTGACAGATTGCAGAGTTATATGGTAACTTCACTGTGAACTCCACAGTATCCAATCCCCAGGGCTGGTTTGGACAATTCTGCCAAACTTGTTGGTTCAGGGCGCCCATGCACATTGTGACTCCCACTTTGGGTGACCAGTTAGCAAGTATGAAAAATCAGGATGGAGGTAGGGGGTAATAAATGTGAATATAATAAAAGTCCCCATATATTGAGACTGTCGTTTTAAAAATTGAGTTAGCTGGGCACCCTACATCCACCCCACCACAAGCAGGCTGAAAGGCTAGTGTGATGTTTACTGTTCATACTCCAGTGTCACCTAGTGTGAAGTGAAGTACAAATTGCTTGTAATTATTGAAAATTCTTTGGGCCCATGGGAGGATGGCAACAATGTTACACATTGGTCCAGGGGTCTTGTAGACAAGGAACCCAGTCAAATAATTTTTGTTTCTTTGTTCTTTGTTTGTTTCCTTCTGTGACTTAGATATCATTAAACTAGCCTTGACAGTCCCCTAGTGTCATCTTTTTTGAATGCCCTGGACCTTACCCAAACGTCAGTGAAGTGAAAGTTAGTCTTTCCATTTGAAAACCTGGACTACCAATCGGGACCTTGATTTCAATGTGAGTTAACCAAACTCTGATAATCCTTAGGATCATAAAAATATTGCCTCCAGCCTATCCTAACCCACCAATACAGGTATGACATACATGAAAAATCAAGTGTCTGTCACAAAGTTGTACAAGATTTCAATACATTACAGTTAAAATCTCTGGTTTAGATAAGTAATGCCAAATGATCATTAATCTAACTCCACCTCAGCTACCTTACCACCTACAGATTGGTCAAGGTCAAGGGAGTGTTTAGGGTTTTTTCCCCCCACCTTTACCACAAAAGGTTGGGGGTTTTGTTGGAACGAACACAAAAAGGGGTTAGGCCATGATGTTGCAACTCAGGATGTAAGCATAGGGCAGTGGTCCAGTGCAGGTGCTCCATAGAGAAGGGCTGTGGTGATCAAATAAAATGGAGTAGTAAAAGATTTAAAGAAGACAGTCTTTAAAGGAGTAGAAACAGAGGGCTTGGGGCTCCTAATCCAACCCCTCCATTCTTTATAGCTCTGTCTTAAACCTCATTCAAGTGGGGGAGGGTAGTGAAGTCTCAATAGATGCTTGGCTGGGGACCAGAATGGGTAAAGTTGGGGGGGGAGGGGCTGACAGTGGCACCTCCTCCCCCCGAGTAAGTGTATATGATTTTGGAGTTACCTGCACCATACTTTTCTCTTCTGGGTACACTCTGATACTTAGGCAGAAAACAGCAGCCTAATTAAACCACTTCCAGTGACTCCTGTCCTCTTTCTGACATAGCTGGCAAAGGCTGTGGCAGGGGAAGGCAGTGGGGAGCCACCAGAGTCTTTCCCTGTTGTCTCCTCCTGTCAGAGTCTTTCCCTGCAGTGGAACACGACGCTGCTAAAAATAGTAGTCAGGGAAGGCACTGCTTGGGAATGTAGAGCTGTGTAGGGTACACATATTATAGCTCTGGTGAGTCTGAATTTCACTGGCCTAAGCAATAACCTTGCTACCTGCACTGCTGTTTGTGCCCCGCTAGGAGGTGTGCCGTCTATGTACTCTACACACTTCCATAGGAGCTGACATAGCCTAGGATTAAGTGAATAGTTCAGGATCTTAGGATGGATCCTCCAAATCATAAGTGAGGCATGTTAGTGGGGCAAGATAAAGAAGCTTGCACTGCCAGTACCTGGGTACAGTGATGGTATTTATTTCTAATATGACTATTCTGAAACGTTCCACATGTAACTAATTGTGAGAGAGGAAAAAACACCACTGTTGGCTGGCTGCCAGATGGTAGCGTGTCACACAGGGGAACATCATCCATCAGGTGTGTCGTGATATCAAAAAAGGTTGAGAAGCACTGTTCTAGCCATCCAAGTTAAAGCTATAGAATTACAGATTCTCTCCCTGCCCCTCTGCAAAAGCATAGTTGCTGCTAAAAGAGAGCTACTCCTTTAAAATCAATACTGAGCCTGAAATAATTTAATTTAGTCTGCTTTTGTGTGTGTGTTTTGATTTTTTTCTTTAGGTTTTTCTTTTTACTTTTTGGCCTGAAAATGTTAATACAACAACCGGCCAAAGCATCTTTCTAATGGGGAATTCAGTTTACAGGATTAGGCAACAATATTAAATCCAGATTGGATTTGTGAATGCATGGTATTTCTATTTGATTCCATTTTAGATTGCATGTATTTAGATTCATTATTTGCTGCCAGAAAACAAACCATACTATTAACAGAGAGCATCAGACTTACGCAATTAATGCACAGCCATTGACAGTACAAAGGGACCAGGGCCAAGAATGCAAACGTCAGGGACAGTAGACGGTGAACAGAAGTCTGAGAAATTGCCAGAGCTGGATTCAACAAGCAAGCGTTGGGGTCAAAGTCAGATCACAGTCAGAGGTAGGAGATCAGAGATGGTACCAAGCTGGAACTGGGAGGTAGGAATCTGGGTCAGAGTCAGGCTGGGATCAGAGGCCAGAGAACAAGAGACAAGGTGAGGTCAGGAGTTGCTGCAGGCCTAAAGTCTGCTGTATTGCCAGACAACTTCCTGGGACACCGCCAGGATTAAATAGGATGTTTGGTCAATCAGAGATCTGTAGTGTACTGTCACTCAGGCTCCTTTGGACAGTACTTCCTGTTGTCCATCCTGCTCCCTGGCTGTGGCTCTCTGTGGCCACTGTGGGAACATCAGCGGTCCCAGGCTCTGCAAACCAAGATGTTTACACCGATTTATCCAAACTCTAGATTCTTGTGAAAATAAAAACAACCATGTCAACAGATCATTATAAATACTTGCCTATGAGGTATAGGTTATGAGCCAGGATATAGTATACTTAGAAAAGCCATGCATTTTTAAAAAATAGTTCAATTCTATAGCCAAGGATATATTTTAATTTGGTAATGTAGTTTCTGCTTCATATTTCTGTAAGGAGAAAGGCAAAAGAATAACAGAATTGACAGACTATATTTTCTCTATAATGCTATTGAGGTGTGTTTTAGAAAGTTTTTAGAAACATCTATAATTCATATGAGATGTATTAATTCCTTCATCTGCTTTTAGCACTTAATTTATTCCAGAAATCAATATATGGAATGAAAAATATTTTCAGTATGCTTCAAATCATTCCCACAACTTTCCAAACACTGTACAAATCCTCAAGAAATATTTTAATGTGTGTCGTAAATAATTTCAGTACAAGCAATAGATGTATAACCTTAGATCAAAATACCATATGTTTTAAAATGTGAAATATTTATTATTAAGCCAAATGTGAAATCCACACTAAGGCCTTGATCCGACTTCCACCAAAGTCAATGGAAAAAACTTCCTTTGATTTAGAGAGAGCTGGATCACATCCATTTATTTATTTATTTATTTTTAAACCTGCTTAACAGTTGTTTAGAGTCACAATATAGGAATATAGGAATTAACATACCATAGATTCATAGAATCATAGAATCTTAGGGCTGGAAGGGACCTCATGAGGTCATCTAGTCCAACCCCCTGCTAAAAGCAGGACCACTCCCACTACAACATCCCAGTCAGGGTTTTGTCTAACTGGACCTTAAATGTTTCCAAAGATGGAGATTCCACCACCTCCCTAGATAACCCATTCCAATGCTTCACCACCCTCCTAGTGAGAAAGTTTTTCCTAATATCCAAGCTTGACCTGCAACTTCAAACCATTGCTCCTTGTTCTGTTCTCTGTTACTACTGAGAACAGCCTGGCTCCTTCCAGAGTAGACCAAACAGCAATTTAGTCCAATATCTGAGGTAATTCAGTGAGCATTACCTGAAGCTTCATAAAAAGGAATAAACTCCCCGTTATGAGTCTATGTAATACTATAGTAGTTCACAGGAAGTATGTGATTATTTTCTTGTACAGGGTGGTTATTAAATTATTAGTCCTGTAAAAGTTAATGCTATATTTGAATTATTTCCTGACATGGAGTGAGGCAGTTGGGTTCATAAATTCTCAGTCACTCTGAGGTAAAGGGTGTATAGTTTAGTTTTCATTTACTATTTTTTGTTGCTATGTTCTAACTTGAAGGTATGGTCATTGGATAGGTGGAGCTGAGTTTGAAAAAGAGAAAGTATGATTGAGACACTCTTCTATCAATATAGTTGTTTGTTTGTTTGTTTGTTTAAAAACCCTCTGTATCTGTCAGCTGAGGTGGCTGACACTGAGAGCTGATCACTGTTTTCCATTGTGGAAAAACAAGTACCTTTGGAGTACATCTACACTGAATGTAAGCCCAGAGTTCAAAATGAGGCACAAACCTAGCCCCCCTTCCATCTACATGCAAATCACTAACCCAGAGCTCAGACCCAGTGTTCTAGGACCCCATGGGGGTGAAGGGTCCAAGTCTGAGTCAAGCTGGGACCCAGGATTGAAACCCTATTATTTTGCAATGTAGATGCAGTCCCACTGGCCTTTGTGTTCTGGGAATCTTCCAGAAGGATCATGGGCTCACTTTCTTCCTCTCCAATGGCAGAGTTGGCTCTGTCACACTCTTGGACCCCTTACGCCACAGGAAGTTGACCTTAAATCCTTGCTGCTCTATATGAAGAAACCTCTCCCGCTCCAGTCCTTTCCTATTCCGTAAGAGACCCTAGACCACCTTCTTCTTCCTGAGTCATTCCCAGCTATCCCGTTAGCCTGCCAATCTGACTTAATCTCTCCATCGCTAGAGCAGAAGGCTTGCCTTCTAGAGACTTTCTCTTGTAGCTTGCACTTTGAAGATGAGTTCTTGCAACAATAATGTAGGTGGATGAGAAAAGGGTGGGAAAAGGAGCAGGGGTCTGCTGGCTAGCTGCTTATTAGAGCTGAACATAGTTTTGTTTCTCTCTGGAAGATGATACTAGCCAGCTGCCAAACCTGTTTGTTAAAAGCTATCCATGTGCTCCAGGGAGCTACAAAAAGACTGATCTGTGACCTGGCAGTGTAAAGAACTAAAGCTAAAGAAGTGTGAGTGTAGGATTTTGTTCCCAACAGAGTTTACAAACAATGGGTGCGTCTACACTTGTAAATTAAGTCGACTTAAGCTTGCTTAAGTCGATTTAATTTACTCTGCATTTACACTATACTTTCCTTAAGTCGACTTAAGCAGCTGCTTAAATCGACTTAAGGAAAAATTAAGTCGACTTTCTTAAACTTCATTTTAAGTCGACTTTGCTGGCTAAGTCGACTTTAGAAAGTCAACTTAGCCAGTGTGGACATGGAGTAGCCCTAAGTCAACTTGAAGTCTACTTAGGGGTCTCCAGGGCTTCCCCACTGCCCTCCCTGCCAGGGTGGCTGGCACAGCCACAGCCTGGTGTGCCCCCCAGGCCCTGCCCCTATGCCCTGCCAGGGTCCCTGTCTCCCTTTGCCCCATTGTAAGGCTGTCCCCTGGCACTTGGCAAGGGGTGCCCCCCCTGCCACCGTGGACCACCTAGCCTCTAGAAGTCGACCTAGGCATCCAGTGTGGATGCTCTTGGTCGATTTTGTAGGGTCCCCTCTAAGTCGACTTAAAATTTGAGTGTGGACATGCTAAGTCAACTTAATAAAGTCGACTTAGCTAAGTCAACTTAAATTCACAAGTGTAGACATAGCCATAGTTGCAGTTAAGTTTCCAAGGGCTGGAAGTGATTCTGCTCTTCAACGTTCAGAGTTGCTGGATTTGATTCTCCAAAGAAAATCACATTTCCCCATCTTCTCCCTTTTGCATAACATGAACTATGCTGGACTTTTTCTCAGGACAACACTGAATTTGGAGATACGGATGAAAGAATGTAATATTGTATAAGCAACATGCCCTATATGGTAAGGGGCTTGACACACTAGTGATTTATGAAGTGAGGCATCAGGTAAAGAGGAAGAGGAGTTGAAATGTATTAAAATATTGAGAACTAACACAAATAAAGTGCATATTTGGGGCAGGGGGCGGGGGGGGAGGACAGTCGGTGGAGGGAATTAGCAGGTGTGATGCCACAAGGTTCAGAATTAATGATACTTTCTCTTAAGCAGACTGTATAAATGTCTGGGAGGAGGGTCTAAATTAAAAAGTAGCTGCCTTTGCAGATAGACAGAATAATTCTTCCAAGTTATTTTGATTTCTGTCTGAAGGCTGGCACACTTCCATATTGGAATATATGCAGTAATAAAAGCAGGAATGAAAAGTAGCCTATCAAGAAACCTGATGCAGATTCAGACCTAAGAACAAAGCCTCACATGACTGGAGACTTCACAAGACGAGGTGAGTGGACATGGTTCCTAGAACTACCCACACAGTATTTAGCAGAGAAATAAGAGCTCTTGAAATCAATCACAACCTGTCAAATTCACAACGGGTTTCTTAGCCCCTAGCTACCACAAATATATACTATTGTTTCTTTACTTTTCTTTTTCATTAGAGCTGATGCAGTATCACATTTGCAGATAAGTGAATCTAAATAGAAAGTAATAGGGTAATATTTTCTCACTAGGAGGATGGTGAAGCATTGGAATGGGTTACCTAGGGAGGTGGTAGAATCTCCATCCTTAGAGATATTTAAGGCCTGGTTAGACAACCCTGGCTAGGGTGATTTAGTGGGAATGGTCCTGCTTTTTAGCAGGGGGTTGGACTAGATGACCTCGTGAGGTCCCTTCCATCCCTATTATTCTATGATTCTATGATTCTATGATTCCAATATGGAACTCTCTCTTAAATTCTCTCTGCCTTCCTCAATAGCAGGTAACTTCTGTTAGAAGTCAGTGGTTCAGACTAATATAATACTGGACTCTCAGTAGCCAATGAAAGAAAGAACATAACTGCATTATTTCTGAAAGAACACACACAACCAAATAACAAAGGGGGGCTAGAAGGCAGCCCAGAAAGTGTTTAGGGGAACAAACATAGCAGAAGAGGAACAGAGAACTAGGTGAATGAGAGAAACAATCAGAGAGAGAAAATGAAAAAGGGCAATAAATAAAAATGTGCATTTTGGAGATAAAAATATTTAGTTTTGTTTTTTTCCATTGGGCATCTTGTACTATATTAATTAGGTGTTGGCCAGTTCTGATGTTTCTTGATTTATGAATGTTGGTGACTTTGGAAGTAAAAGAGTGATGTAAACTGTGTGTAGCTCTTTTTTGCTCTCTCATATAAATATGCCGCACTATAAAAACCTGGAGGATGGGCCTAGAGCAGAGGAAAACTTTGCAAGGTTGTTTCTGTATATTTTCCATCATATCATTCTATCTTGGGGAACAAGGTTTTGTGTGTGTGTGTGTCACACACAGAGAACAATCAAAACTTTAGAGCCACAGAATCCCCATTTTTCACTGGGGACCAAGGCCATCCACATTAGCTCCCGGACCCTCTCCCCACCTTAGCATCCTGCCTACACAGTTCCAGTTGTAAAGTCCAATGGAGCCATGCAGTCAGGAAGTGAGGCAAGTGAACCAGTGCTGTTTATGGAACCTCTCCCTCATTCTTTAAAAGGGATGGTAAAGGAGTGACACTGAAAAGTGTTCACAGCCTTATATCTTAGCAACAGTGCCCCCAGCTCTGCCCCTCCACTACAATACATTTCACAGGAAGATCAGATTTCATGGTCCGTGCCATGCTTTTCATGGCTGTGAATTTGGTAGGGCCCTAAGCATAAGGTGCTTATCCGCACTCTCCAGGCACCTCACAGCCTACCCCATCCTACTTATCTCTCAATCAGTATTGAAAGGCTGGCTCCCACCTCTGATCGGCCCATGGTGCCGGCGTCCATTGCCCACTTATCAGATTTTCAGACAAGCACCTTATTGCTTCCTCTCATATCCTTCCTTTGCCATGGTACCTACAAAAGCCTGGCAGTGATTAGACTGCTGGAGAGCCCTGCTTGTCATGTTGACCAACATGGTCACATTTTACTCCCCTGTTGGTCTTGTATCCATCTGGTGTTTCATGTATTACATTCTACATATTGGGGGAAGGAACAGATTTTTTCTGTGTTTTTACAGTGCCTAACACAGTGGGATCTAGGTCCAGGAGTAATTTGCCTAAGGGCTATGATGATAAAACTTCATCCAAGCAAATTTTTGTCTACAAAAATGTTAGCAGAAAGAGGATGTGTCATGAATCCTTATATTCTCAAAGCATAATTCTTTCTGGAAGGATTCATGTGACTGTCTTTGTAGGTTTGACAATCATCCAATCAGGGAACAGAAACAATAGCATATCCTTTAGGTGACCAGTCACACAGCACACACAGCACGTTATGAATAGTGAAAACTCAAAGCAATAATCACAGCAGTAGTCTGAATAATCTATCATGTGAAATACACTTACATGAACCATTTGTCAGAATGAGCCCATTAATAAAAAATCAGTCTTCTCACAGATAAATCACAAAGGGTGAAATTCACCCAGGAGGCAGACAGCCAGCAGAGGACCAGCACACCTCTTTAATCCTTCTTCAGGCCTTGGAAAAGGGCTTTGATAGGAATTAAATGGTACACAGCCTGTGGACTGGCCCTCTGCCCATGGATGAATGTTACCCTTTGTGAATTATCCGTGAGAAGACTTTGATTTTTCACCTAAACAGACAAAGGGACTAAATTAGCAGAACGAATGATTAATTTAAAATAGTTCATGTAGTTGCAGTCAATGTCTTACTGTTTTTGGTGTTTTGCTGAGGGTGAAGCAGACATGCCTTGATATCCTGTGAAGAAACTATAATGTGATAAATTCTAGGGGGAAGGAGGGAAAAATATTTTACAGTTTTTCGCCATTGCAGTGAAAAGAAATAGGTTCATTGTTGAATTATAACCTAGTGTAGGAGTAGCTTTGTGTATTCTGAATGGGGTTATAGAAATGGGGTTGAGAAAGAAACCCACACTCAAACATCATGGCCAGTGCTGATCTGGATGTATATGTAAGTACACGAAAGCCCATTAATGGGGCAAAAGTTACTTTGGTATGATGTAACTGGCAACTCCAGCACCACTAAGATGGCCACTGGTATGGCCACTGGTAACATTGCTTAGTGTTCTGACACTGGAAAACTGCTGTCAAGGAAACTCCTAAATAACCTGGGTGGTTGGACTGTGAATGAAGAGGAAGGATTAGCCTGTGCTCTGTAGCTTTGGTGGGTGTGGGGAGAGGCAAAATGGAAGTTGTTAGAGAAGTAAACAAGATCCTTAGGGGAACAGATTGAAGCCAATAAGCTGTTTAAGATAGCAGCTAATTTTAAAACAAGAGGCTGAGACCTGAAATTGGGATGGTATGGATGCAAAAGCAATTCAGACAAAACCACTTCATAGAAAATAGTTTATAATTTAGCACAGACTGAAAAAGTCAGCGACTAAAAAATGCAGAGTGTAAACCAACCGTAGAGGGAACTGAATGTATTTTTGGACAAGGATAGAATTCACTGTTGTAGCCACTAATTGGATTTTTAGGGATCTGATGAGATTGGCTTGTATTTTCTGGGTTTGTGAGGACAGGTTTTAACCAAGCATATTGTTTTCTCCTGACTGTTAATATTCCTGTGAGCCTAGCTCATTTTGGACGTGAGCCAATCTTCGCTGAAGTCAAGGTGAGTAGTTCCTTGACCTCAGTGGGCTTTGGATCAGGCCAATAAATAAGGCTGTATGTAAGGATGGAAAAAGTAGTAGCGCTTTAAGATTTTTTTTTTTTTTTATTAGCACTGTTGGATTAACTAGCTCTGTAACTACCAAAAACAAAAACAAATACCTCCCTCCCCCCCAGTCTCTTTCAAAATGAATTACGGTTGTCAAAGAATAGCACAGCTTTAATCCTTGTCTCTCTCCAGTGCTGTGTGCCCTGGAAGCCTTCCTTCCATGATAATTGGTTAAGGAGTCCCTGATTCTTAATTCATTCTGCTCACTCTCATACTAACTGGTATTGAGTTTTAGGCACAAAGTTTCATATTCAGATCTTCGGAAGGTTAGAGGCCAACATAATGAGAGTTTTAAGAGCCTTCCTCAGCTTACGTTTATACAGTAGCTAATTTTAAGCATAAATACGTTGAGACCCTTTATAAACAGATAGTAATGATCTTTGGACATATACATCACAGTTGTCAACTAGTCAGAAAGAGAAATGAAGAGCTTTGATTCCAGTAATATAGGCCTCATACTTTTATAAACTAACAAAGCAGTTTTGTTAGTTTGGTGATAGAGGGAACTGTTAATACACATGAGGAGCGTTGATCTATTTCTATTCCACGCAGACAAATGTGATGGTCAGCATACAGCCATGCCAATATATCACCAGGTGATTCCCCGGTTTATTTTCCAGCCTATAGATATAGTAGGCAGTAGTGCTGAAGCTGCAGGTTTTGAATATGAAGCCTGAATTTAATGTGCATGGTAACAAATATGCGCATTTTTGCTCACTCGGACCTTATGGAAAAGAATGATAGGGGCAGATGCACTACTGTCTTCCAATTGTTTTATGCCACATTCAAATAGCTTATGCAAAGCCACCATAAATTCAGTTTAACTAGCCAGTTAGACTGGGTCCACAGGCACCTTATATCAGTACCACTGAATCTTGCTCTATAATACTTTTCCATAAGGAATGAGTGGACAAAAATGGTGCCATACAGTAATGATGTGATTTATATTAAAACAGCTTATATGAGAAATTAGGCTTGTTCATATTTTTCCCTATAGTGCACTACAGGGCATAGGAAAGGTTGCCTGGGAGTCTTAACTGTGTATTTAAATACCTTAACTGATTTGGATTTCTTTTAAATGTAACCTCTGTTCTGAGCTAAGATGAATTCTGGGATAATTTATAATATTCCTGTAATGTATTTAACCCCAAGTTACTGATATGTACACAGTTTAACATGATTTTTGGTCTAGAAATTGAAATTAAGAGCTCAATTCTGCCACCCTTCCTTATGTGGGATAGCATGTAACTATTCAAGTAGTCTTGTTGGTTGAAATGGAACTACTTGCTACATAATACAAAGAGTGGTAGAATATGACTCAGTTAAGATTTTAGAATAGTATACGGGTCGGGAACAAATTCTGGTAATGTTACTCCCATAGAGTAGTAGCTTGACTTCAAGAGGCCTACTCATGGAGTAAAGTAATACTTAAAGTCAGAGTATCCAAATCTGGCACAATGAAATTTCACCCAGGGAGTCCTGTGGCACTTTTAAAGACTAACAAATTTATTTACCGCATGAGCTTTTGTGAGTGTAGTCCCATTTCATCGGATGCATGAAATGGAGGTTGTAGCATGTCAGGTGAATAAATAAGTACATAGAAAGGTAAGTCACACGATCAGTTCAGTAGAATAATAATAAGAGAATACTGTATCCCTTGTACAGAATTTTCAAAGCTACCTACAGGATAGAATTTAAGCCAGAATGATAGCTCTGCCATACACCTCTGTAAAGAAGATGGTTCCTCCAAATGTTGCAAACAAAATCTTGATGAACCATGCAACTGTGATCTCTACCTTATTTTTTTTTCAAGAGCTTTCTTGTGTTGAGACATAAAAACACATATGTCCAACAACTTCTTTGCATTACCTTGTGCAGTATTAAATGACTGCAGTGTTTGACAAACAAGGCCACACTTGGAAGAACTGGGAGCATGTTCTGCACAAACACCGTGAATGTAACCAGGTATTTTTTAAGCTTGAAATTTTTTTTTTTATGTATAAGAAGGCTTTTTTTATTATTACAGAAATCAATGGAACTGTATTTTATAATACTCTTAAGATCAATATTAAATAATCAAGTCCAAGCTTTGGGGAAAAAAATTAACTCCATAATTATAATTTCCCCTAAAACTAAGCTCTGCCAAATCAGTCTTATCTAGTGTTCAGTAGTATGCCCCCAATACATTTTATGGCCACTTAAACCATTGCACATATATTTTACACTATAATTTGTGCTAGGAAAAGGAAATAAGTGTTTCTAACATGGAGGAAAGCTGACCAGAGTTTGGTTGATTGGAGCGTGTTCTTTTAAAGCAGTTTCCATTATTCTGCTGGAAGAGCTAAATTATTAGGAAAAATATGAACTAAGAGCTAGTTATCAGTCATGGCTTTATAGGCTTTATTAACATTGTAAGTACTTGTTTTACAACATGAAAGTCCAATAGAACATGCACCGGGGGACAAAGCTTTACTGAAACCTATCAGATATCTTGTAATTTGTGTTTAGAGCAGTTACACTTGTACAATGAAATGGCTCAGGAAAATAAGGTAAGTGACATCTATGAAGTACTGAAGGGAAACTGAACGTATTGGCATCTGGCTAAGCAAGCAATAGAGCCAGTAGTTGCAGGCCCTACAATTCAATAAGTGATCACAATAGCTGAATTACATCATATGCTAAAGAAGACAGCACATAATGGACTTCAAGTCTACACATTGTGCGGCTGAGCAGCTGGTAACAAAAGTGAATATTGTTGTTAAGAAACCATCAAGATTTATGCAGAGACTTTGTTATAAGGCCTGCTATAATAAATAAAACTAGCTTATAACAGGAATGCACAACTGGTTTTGAGCAGTGGGAAGAAAGTTGATGGAAAATGAAAACAATCTGCTGCACTGTGAGTTTCTGTGGATTTCTGGCAGTTTATACTCCAGGAAAACTGAATCATGTGAAAATGATGACCTGACATACTACTCCTCTTGAATCATCTAAACACTGCAGGCCAGATTCTACAGACTCTACATCTTTGCGGCAGATGGAAACATTATTCTCAGCCCCTCTTGCTTCCCTGTAGGAGGACCAAACAGTAACAGTCCTTGAGGGCAAATCCTCAGCAGTGCTGGAACAGAGCTGTATCCACATAACTGAAGAAGGGGAAGGTAAAGGTAGCTCTAAAACACTCTTTAAGTCCTGGGACTGGCTGATGTCCCAGCATGCACTTGTGCCTCTCTAATGCTGCTCTCTCTTTGGTCCCACTCCTCTACAAAGATCTACTTCTTTACTGTATGTGGCCCTTTAATGAACCTTCTTGCTCATCCCTACACAGTCATTCAGGGGCCACATACAATCCAGATTATTTAGACAATATATGTTATGTCAGTGAAGAAAGGAAAATGGTGGAAGCCCCATTACTCGAGACACTTAAAACTCGACTGGACAAAGCACTAGAAAAAAACATATTTAGGAACCATTCCATAATAACAAAGGGATAGAGTAGGTGACCTAAGAGAGGCTTTCTCCATCTCTGTGTTTTATGATTTTGAAAACAGCAACACAATACTTTTAAAAAATGAATCCTTTTCATTTCCAATTCCTGGGTGTTACCACTTAACCCTCTTTCTGGAAAGTACTCTCTTTGTTCAGTTAGCTTCACTAGAGGATAGCTATGGGGCTTTGCATTGTCCATCAGCACCAAGAGCTCCCTCTGGATCTAGGACAGGAATAATTTTTCATTCTGCTCCTTCCAGCTTGTTGCTTTGGTCCAGTTTCAGCCCTGATTCAGTACTAAGACTAGACAGTTAAGAGCTCACTGCCACAGTCCAGCGCAACTGTTCCTGTTTTTCCCCTCAGTGATCCAGCCACAGTACTCACTGACAGGCTGACTGCCTGAACCATTGGGTTTGGTTTTGTGAATGGAGATGGGGTTGTTCTGTACATACTGCGGGCTACCACTGGCCCTTGATCTTCCTGTTACTGAGCAATGTGTCAAATTAGGGCCAATCTTTTGGCAATAAAAAACTATCACTCATGTTTCTTTTTGGTCCCATTAGGGTTTCTCTCCAACCAGATCTGGGAAGGTCCCCCCACCTGCCAATCTCCCTTCTGGAGAGGTCATCTCTGTATCCATCTCTTGTGACCTTCCTCTCAAATCCAGTTGGCTATCTACATATTTGTCAGCCCATTTCCTGTCTATGGTTACATCTCTAGGACTTTTAGCTATTAACCCTAATCTGAAGTCAGCAGGGAGAGGGAAGGAGGGCAGACAATGTTTATAGAATTGTTCTACACACATTACTCAGGCCTCATCAACCATGGTACCCTCCCACCCCAACCAGTTCCCCATTCCCTTACATAATCACTCACCATAGATCACGTCCCTTTATTCTGAATTCCCTGAAATCTTCACCTATGTGCTACAGGAGACAGGTTAATTTTTTGTAACGAAGCTTGTTTTACAACCGTCTTAATCTTTATAGTCCTCCCTTCCCACAAGGGTAAAAATGTTCAGACCTTTTGTCCCAGTCATTTGTTGAGCCTGGCATATCAGCATGGTCCCTTTTCCCATCTTATTCAATTTATGCCCCATTTCAAAGGCATATAAGCTATGTCTACACTTGAAAAGTTCAGTTGACTTTATGAAGCTGACTTAATAAGGTCGATTTTAAGTCAACTTAAAGTGGACCTTATTAAGTCGACTTAACAGAAGTGGACTTAGCTTTTCAAGTGTAGATGTGGCCCCTTTTCGACCTTATTAAGCCGACTTAATGTTTTAAGTCGACTTAAAAAGGTCCAGTTAGGCACTACTCTATGTCTCCACTGGTTTAAGTCAACTTAATAAAGCCAACTGAAGCGCTCGTTCGAATTAAAATGAGGTGTTATTAATTTGAACTAACTTTTCCTTAATTTGACTTAAGGAGCAGCTTAAGTCGACTTAAGGAAAACCCAGTGTAGATGCGGAGTAAATTAAGTCGACTTAATTTGTAAGTGTAGACACACCCATAGGCACACCTCCTTGTCACTCCCTCTCTAAAGCACTGAAGTAATTTGGAGTATACCCCACACACCAGGCCAGGTACCTGGGAACTAGCTCCACCTATTGGACTATAGTTCTGCTGACCTGGCACAGTCTCTCCATCTCAAGTAGATAATGCTCTTCTTTCTCCTCCTCGTCTCTCTCATTCTGATACTTCTGTTATCTGCTTTCTCTCATTCTCTGTCCACAAGCTGCTTGGTTTCCAAGCACTCCATCCCTTTCCAGCTGCAGCTTCTGCTCTAGCAGTTGGACTGTCCACCACTGCTTGGCAAAACCTGGATGCTGCCTCTGTCATCAGCCTCTTCTCTGTTACTCTCCCACATGTTGGCTGCAAGGTTCTTCCCATCTGCTGGACTCTGTCAGCAGGCTGGAGGTTCTCCAGGAATAAAGACCATCATTCCTTGATCTGAACATTAGAATACAGCATTCTTACTAGCTATGATTTTGTTGTAGCCTCAGGGCTGATCTCCCTTTCTCTTTATAACTCAAATCAACTGATTGATTTTCTTCAGCTGTTCATAATTAACATTCCCCATCTCTCATTTTGCTATTCCTTTCCCTGAAAGAACAACTAAATCTTTTTTCTCCATGTTGTTTTCCTTCTACAGTGCGTGCTTTTACTGTTGTTGGTACATATGCAATGCACACTGTTGCAAATCCGACACATGCTGCCACCATATAGGTCACAGTTCAGGGCAACTGCACTAATATTTCCCTTAGTGATTCAGCAAGGTCACCTGCTCATGGCTTCCAGCTCCCCAGTCATGGCCTTTGTAGATGGAGACTCATGTCTCTCTCCCTCCTAACAAGGATATTCCCCAACTGCACAGTTCACTGCCTTCACAGAGTATTTCCCAGCACAGCCTGGTTCCCCAAGAACACCTGCTTGTTTTCTTTCCACAGACTGATAACAGAGAGATTGTTAACCAGGAAATACCACTCCATCTCTCTCTCTAAACAGGCTCTCTTCATTCTTAAAATAAAAAGCATTACAGAGAAAATTTATGAAAAACGATTTTAAAAACCCCTCACTACATCCATGCTAATAAGCTAACCATAATTCCCAGTCCTAAAAGGGGGCCTAACAGGAGCAGCCCTTCAAACTCCCACCCCACAGTTTCAGTTCAGAACAAGCACCCTTGTAACTTGTTCAGTTTTCTTTGTATGCAGAGGAGGATCGTCATTTGGAGTTTCTAGAAGCAGGTAATTAGGACTCAGAGAGGAGAGTTTGTGCTCCTCCACTCCACAGGGCGCTTTCTAGGAAATCCACTTCTCACATCTTGTTCCCAAAAGACCTTTGAACTTCCTGATGTCTTCTACAACTTGTAATAATCTTATCTTCCTGCTAAAGAAGTTCCATACAACCTTGCAGAAGCATATAAATACTTGTATTTCTAATACAATGTATTAGATGTAATACGGTGGACAACCTCCTTCTCTCCTACAGTGAGTGGACAGGTTGGAAGAGAAAGAATATGTTAGAAGAGTAATAGTATAACCATTACCAGATCCTGTTTTAAACAGGAAGAATTAAGCAGAAGCAGGGCCATCCCGTGGGGGAAGCGGGGCCCAGGGCCAATTGGCCAAAGTGGGGCCCCCACCCCCCATTCTGGAGGGGAGCGTGGCGGGCTGACTGGCCCGCTCCACCCCCCAGGGAGCCAGCCCTGGGCCGAGAGGCCAAGGCTGCCGGCGCGGGGACCCTGGAGGCCGCCTGTTGGAGGAGGGGGGGATGGGGGAGCTGACTCCAGCTCCGGCCCCAGCTCCGGCCCCAGATCCGGCCCTGGCTCCGGCTCCGGGCCAGGAGGCCACCTGCCGGGGGGGAGCTGGGCCTGTGCCTGGGCTGGGAGTCCAAGGCCGCCTGCGGGGAGGAGCCGGCCGTTTGGGGTAAGCCGGCCCACAGGCCAGGCCCCACGTGCTCCGCCCGTGGTCCTGCCTGCTCCGCCCTGGGGGCAGGGAGGGCTGGCCCAGGGTCTGGTCATAGCCCTCCCCGCCCACCCCACCCCCCACCCTCGACTAGCTACTAAAGGCAGCTAGGCGGCCATGAGAGGAGAGGCCGCGGCGCATGCAGGCTCCGCACTGCCCTGGTGGGAGTGGGACAGCACGGGGCCCACATAACTGCAGGGCCCGGGGCAATCACCCCGTTCGCCCCCCCTAGGGACAGCCCTGAGCAAAAGTATGCTACCTAGTCTTCTTCCTACTACACTCAAGTTACTGACATCTGTAAAGTGCTGCCATTTTGTTGGCAGGTGCAAAGCCTAGGTCCCATGTCTAAAGTGCATACAGCAGTGGCTACAAATGCTATGACTCTTCATATCTCTGCGTTCAGCTTTTCTCGTGGCTTGGAAGTAAGCACGGCCTGCTAGCCTATTGAGTTGGGAGTTGCACAAGGAACTGTGGCAATTTAAAACAAGTGAAATGCATATACCCACTTTTGGGTGGGAGTGATAGAAACCAGCTTATTGAAATGGTAAGAGAGCATGAATTCTAGCTCTTTCATTGAGTCCTAAATAACATGGTTCATATTTATCAACTAGCTGGAAGGACAAAAGAATTTTGGAGTGAAGGACTTGCCAACCAACAACTAAACCCCAAGACTTCAGTGATTTTCCTGAAATTCTACTCACAAAGTACTCAGCCCACAACTTTCTTTTCCATTCACCCTCCCAAAACCAAACAAGACCTTGTTGAAAATGTACTTGTTTCATTCTAATATATGGAATAAATACATAGAATAATAGAATAATAGGGATGGAAGGGACCTCATGAGGTCATCTAGTCCAACCCCCTGCTAAAAAGCAGGACCACTCCCACTAAATCACCCCAGCCAGGGTTTTGTCTAATTGGGCCTTAAAAATCTCCAAAGATGGAGATTCTACCACCTCCCTAGGTAACCCATTCCAGTGCTTCACCACCCTCCTAGTGAGAAAGATTTTCCTAATATCCAACCTCAACCTCCCCAGCTGTAATTTCAAACCATTGTTCCTTGTTCTGTCCTCTGTTACCATTGAGAACAGCCTAGCTCCCTCCTCTTTGGAGCACCCCTTCAAGTAGTTGAAGTTTGCTATCAAATCTCCCCTCAGTCTTCTCTTCTGCAGACTAAATAAGCCTAATTCTTTCAGTCTCTCCTCATACGTCATGTGCCCCAGCCCCCTAATCATTTTTGTTGCCCTCAGGTGGACTCTTTCTAATTTGTCCGCATCCTTTCTATAGTGGGGAGCCGAAAACTGGACAAAGTATTCCAGATGCGGCCTGACCAGTGTCGAATAGAGGGGAATTATCACATCCCTCAATCTGCTGGCAATACTCCTACTGATGCAGCCTAATATGCCATTGGCCTTTTTGGCAACAAGAGCACACTGTTGGCTCATATTCATCTTCCCGTCCACCATAACCCCCAGGTCCTTTTCTACAGCGCTGCTACTTAGCCGATCGGTCCCCAGCCTGTAGCAGTTCATGGGATTTTTCCGTCCTAAGTGTAGGACTTTGCATTTGTCTTTGTTGAACCTCATGCGATTTCTTTTGGCCCAGTGTTCCAATTTGTCCAAGTCTCCCTGGATCCTGTCCCTGCCCTCCAGAGTATCTACTATTCCCCGCAGCTCAGTGTCATCCGCGAACTTATTAAGCACGCAGTCTATTCCATCATCAAGATCATCAATGAAGATGTTGAACAGAACCGGCCCCAGGACCGACCCCTGGGGCACTCCACTTGTTACCGGTTGCCAACTAGACATCGAGCCATTGATTCCTACCCGCTGAGCCCATTGATCTAGCCAGTTTTCCATCCACCTTACGGTCCACTCGCCCAACCCATACTTCCTTAACTTGCTGACAAGAATGCTGTGGGAAACTGTATCAAAAGCCTTGCTAAAGTTGAGGTATACTATGTCAACGGCACTTCCCACATCCACAAATCCAGTCATCTCATCATAGAAGGAAATCAGGTTCGTTAGGCACAATTTGCCCTTGGTGAATCCATGTTGACTGCTCCTGATCACTCTATTTCCCTCCAAGTGTTTCAGGATGGATTCTTTGAGGACCTGCTCCATGATTTTCCCAGGGATTGAGGTGAGGCTGACCGGTCTGTAGTTCCCCGGATCCTCCTTTTTCCCTTTCTTGAAGATAGGTACTATATTTGCCTTTTTCCAATCCTCCGTTCGCCACGAGTTCTCAAAGATAATGGCCAGCGGCTCTGCCATCACTTCAGCCAACTGCCTTAGCACCCTCGGATGAAGTTTATCCGGCCCCATGGACTTGTGCACATCCAATTTCTTTAAGTAGTCCCTAACCTGACTTTCCATCACTGAGGGCTGCTCTTCTCTCCATTCCGCGTTACCCTGTGTAGTAGCTTGGGAGCTGGCCCTCCCCATGAAGACTGAAGTAAAAAAAGCATTGAGTGCTTCAGCCTTTTCCGCATCATCCACCACGAGGGTGCCTGCCCCATTCAGTAAGGGACCTACACCACCCCTGATCCTTTTCTTGTTGCTAACATACTTATAGAACCCCTTTCTGTTATCCTTCACATCTCTTGCTAGCTGCAACTCTAATTGTCCTTTGGCCTTTCTGATTTTATCCCTGCAGTCCCGAGCAATATCTTTATACGCCTCCCTCGTCATCTGTCCAAGCTTCCACTTCTTGTAAGCTTCCCTTTTATGTTTCAGCTCACCGCAGAGTTCTTTGCTAAGCCACGCTGGTCGCCGTCCACATTTGCTGTTCTTTCTGCACATCGGAATGTTATCTTCCTGTGCCTTTAACAGGGTTTCTTTAAAATACAGCCATGTCACATGATGTGGCTTAGTATCAAGAGGTATAACTTTTTGTACTCTCAATCCATGTCTTATAATTAAAGACAGAATATTAAGTTCAGTCTCCTGATGATTCTCTTTCTGGCACCTTTTAAAAGACTATAGTAATATAATCTATACCCCAAACTGTTCATAAAAACCTTATGTATATACCCCTTATGTTCATAAAAACATAAGAATGGCCATACTGGGTCAGAACAATGATCAGTATAACCCAATATCCTGTTGTCCAACAGTGGCCAATGTCAGATGCTTCTGAGGGAATGAACAGAACATGTAATCATCAGGTGATCTATCTCATCAGCCATTCCGAGCCTCTGGCAAACACTTATCCCTGTGTATCCTGTCTAATAGCCACTGATGGACCTATCCTCCATGAACTTACCTAGTTCTTTTTTGAACCTCATTGCAGTTCTGGCTTTCACAACATCCTCTGGCAAGGAGTGCCACAGGTTAAATATCTACTGTGTGAAGAAATACTTCCTTTTGTTTGTTTTAAACCTGCTGCCTATTAATTTAATGTGGTGATGCCTAGTTTTTGTGTTAATAAAAGGAGTAAATAATATTTCCTTTCTTACTTTCTCCATACCACTCATGTTGTTATAGACCTCTATCATTCTCCTCCCTTCATCATCCTTTTTCCAAGCTGAAATATATTCCATATTCCATGTATTAAAATTAAACAAGTATATTTCCAGCTGTATCTAGTTCGGTTTTTGGAGAGTGAGTGGAAATGGAAGATTTCCACAGCCAATCTGAAGCACCACCACTTCCCTTCTGCAGAAGCTGAAGAAGCCTCTCGGCAGTTCATTCTGTGCTGAGGAGGGGAAAAAGATTGGGTGGACTTTGTTGAAGATTGAGAGAAAGAACAACAGGCATGTTGTCCCGTACAGAGATCAGTCAGACTCTAAATATAGTCTGAAGTTCTTGTTTCTCTTTAATGGAGCCCCCAACCCCTATGTATACTGTACTACCAGGGAGTTAGGAAGAAGGAGCAGAACCATGGGGAACTGCCCACTTTAGTATGGATCCCATGGACTTTTCAGTACAAGGAAAAACTCTGCTCCTCCACTGGTATAATATAGGAGATCCTTATGGAGATTTCCTCCCTCAGATTCCTTCCTTGGGTTTCATTCATGATCTGTGCAAAAGAAATAGCAGCCCACTTTGGATTACAGGTGCCATCAAAGTCTCCCTCTTACCTCTAACTTCTATTTCTGTCTGCTGCAGGGTACCATTATACATCCTACCCCATGCTCAATTTGTAATGGAAGAGTTGCTAGGGCTCAAGCAATATTTTTGAACTTTCATAACTGATACAGCAAGCCCAGAGGTGCCGGAATGATGAATTGCCAAGCCTAGAGGTACAGGGGCTATGAATTGCCAAGTATAGAGGTGCCGTGGCTCAGCCCTGGCAAATCTTGGCACAAATTAAGCACTGCTCCCACCCAAATGGAGTCTGAGTTTTATCTTTCTCTGAGCCAGAGAGTAGCACTTGGGTTTTGCATTATTAACCCCCCAAATAAATTTTCAGAGGTATTTCCAGGAAGTGCTCCTTGTGGGTAAGCAATTTGGTGAAACTGGTTTTGTATGTATGGTGGCTGGATTATTCAGGAACACTATAAAAATAAGCTTGGAATTCCAGAGAGGATTATTTGTTTAACCTGGCCTTCCTGTGGAGTATCTCTTCAGTCACAAACCATAGCCATGTAAGACACTGCAAAACAAAACTAATCCTCCTTATTGCTGAGAAGACATAGTTGCAGAAGGCAGGAAATATAGTAATATTATTACCATTCTTGCTGCCATCCCAACTGAACAACTCTGACTTCTTGTGAATTTTTTCCAGCAACGGTACAAAAATTGTGTTGTTATACATACACTTAATTCCGAAGGGCCCAGTGCTCCCTTCTGCACCTACAAATGGAAGGGAATCTGCCTGGGTGGATCTCCCCCAAAGAGGTTGGAAAAGGAAGACATATCAGTTCCACAACCCCATTCTTCTGTGCAAGACCCTCCAACTCCAGCTCTTGGTGTTTGGGTCCAGTGAATTGAGAGAGCAGGGAAGGAAGTAAAACGAGCTACTTTCTGTGTCATTCTGCAGCTGAGATAATGCTACTTGGGAGTAGTTAATTGAGGATTCATGTCTGCTCTTCTTTTAGAAAAGTGTGTGAATGCATGTGCTGGGGTGTTTTGTTTTCTGTTTTAATACAGTCATGAATTACAATGCCAATGGCAGCATAGTTCAAGGGGGAAAGATTACCAGAGGCACAATATACTTGGGCTGACCGGCCAAAAGAGTACACACCCTGCTTTAATAATGTTCCATGAAACCCAAATCCTTGAGATGCAGTTGAAGAGCACAGACCCAATTATATCCCTGGAAGAGAATAATTGGACCTTAACCATTTATATCCTTCCTCTTTTAAATAAGAAGCACCCGTTTTCATCATGCCCTCTCTCGCTTGGCCCCAGAAACATACATCATCGCAGAAGACATTTCATTGCACAGTACTTACATTTTCTCAGATGGAGTCAGCTTCTTCTGGTGACGCTAATCTCAACAAAACCAGACTAAGTGAAATGAACGATGCAGTGTCCCCTATTTTAATTCCATGAATGTTAATTATTTTTCTCAGAATTTAAAGAATCTCAGAGAAGATCACAATGCATGTGTTCATTGACTGGGGGACAAACAAAAGCATAAAATCCCAATCCCATTCAAGTCAATGGCAAAACTCCCATTCTATCAGGCCAGGATTTTCCCTCATTTGCTAGTCCTGATGCCTGCAGCTCTATGTACATTTCTTGAATCTAGCTTGCAATATTTCTTCCAAATCCAGTTTCCCCAACACTCTCTTCACACAGCCCTTTATAGTTTTAAACAAATATATTAACTATGCCTTTTACAGTAGGATCCTCAATGTCTCCCCTTGAAATTAACAGCAAAACTCCTATTGGCTACCACTAGAAAGGGATAAAGCCCCAAATTGCTACTTGGAGGTTGCTACCACTCAGTGTTTCAAGCTGTTAGCATCCAGTTCCAGCTATGCATATGTTAACTGCAAAGCAAAAATACTTCTCAGGCTAGTGAATATTTTATAGTCAATTAAACAGTTGTAATCAGTATGAAAATGTGAATACCCAACTATAGACTAAAATAAACCAACCCTTTTATAAAAAATGAAAAGGGAGAAATGCCATCCTTAACTTGGAGTTTTGCAGCTCATACTAAGCTGAATTCAGCAAAGAGATTATTCATGGTAATTTTTTTTTCACATTATAGTGATAAGTGTTGGGTTTCTGTATTTACGTTGCCCATTTAAAACATGGCAGGAATGCAGGGCCTGTGAGATCATGTGTTTAGGGCCATGTGGAGCCACATAAGTATTCTTTGTGACCTGGAGTGATCTTTATGTATCAAAAGTTTATTAATGGTTTGCAATTGCATATTTCAGTTGGTCAAAGCTCAAAAATACATTTGCAAATTAAAGCTTTCAAACCTTTTCAGTCATCTGTAGAATGGTCTTTGCAATTCTTTTACCTCAAATGAAATATGGTTTTCCAAACTATACGATTGTTGAGCCAATGACACAACAGAAATTTTAAACTTTAATGTCTCTTCTGCTGTTCATTTGGACATAATTACCATACTGGGTAAGACTAGCCCAGTATCCTGTCTCCAATAGTGGTCAGTACCAGAGCCTCAGGAAGAGTGTACAGAACAGGGCAATTTTAAAGAGACCTATCCTCCATGAACGTGTTTAGTTTTTTTGAACCAAGTTTAATTTTTGACCATCACTACAACCCATGGCAATGAGTTCTACAGGCTAATTATGCATTGTTTGAAAAAGTACCACTTCTTGTCTGTATTAAACCCACCACCTAGTCATTTCCCTGGTTTTTGTATTATTGTGGGAAAGGTAAATAATATTTTCCATATCATTCATGATTTTGTAGACCTCTATTATATCCCCAGTAATAGTCTCTTTTCTAAGCTGAATAGCCCTAACCTTTTGTGACAGGCTGCTCCCCAAATCCAGTCTGGTGTGTCACTATGACCCCCAGATCCTGCTCCTGAACCCCAATTCACCCCACTCTGTGGGTGACCACTCACTCCTGAGTCAGTCCACACCAGCCACCAGCCTGTAATTGGTCCCAAGCAGTGGGTGTAAATCCACTAGCCACACAGGCGTTGGTCCCCAAGTGAGCACACCCAGCCCCAGATCCCACACCGGGAGCCACTGCCTTACAGCGATTGGGACCGACTCCCAATCACCTTAGTCTCAAATCTGTCCACTTAACAAAGAAGTGGATTATGCCCAGCCTTCCACATCCACACCCTCTAAAGATCAGACAGCTTTAGATAAAACAAATATTAGTTTATTGATGAGAGTACGATTTCAAGTGAGAACATGGCCAATCAAGGCAGAATCATACTATAAATGAATCAGGAGTGACCACTATCAAATAAAAGGTATAAACCACATACTAATCTAACATCTCTACCTAAACTGACCTCAGAGTCCAAGATTATGCGCATGGTGTTTGGCTGTTCAATGTTTCACAGCCATTCTCTGCCTATTCCAAGGCAGGGCCCAGATTTTGCTTGAAGTTGGTTGCAAGATGGTGTCTTCCAGGCAAAAGCCTGCAGCTTCCGCTCAAACTCTGTCTGTGTCCTCGTTTTCACAAACTGGTGACAGCCCCTCCCCCTCTGTCCCAATGTGTTATTTCCTTTACTTCTACCTGAGCCAAGGAGGGCATTAGCATTCCCTTTGACTTGTAAATCTCTAGCCACTGTGCTAGAGATAGTCCTAAGAGTCTGAACCCTGTACCCAGGGCGTCCCTGGGGGGGGGGGGGGGGGGGGGGGGGGGGGTGGGGGCACCGCCTCCGGGGGTTACATGGGACCTGTGCTGTTCCACTCCCAGTGGGGCAGTGCAGGGCCAGCGCACGCCGCAGACCCTCCTCCCATGGCCCCCTGCTGCCTTTGGCAGAAAGCCAAAGGCAGCGGGGCGGGGCAGCCCTCCCCGCCCCCAGGGCGGAGCAGGCAGGCCCAGGGGTGGAGCACACTTGTGGGACCCAGCCTCTGGGCTGGCCTGCCCCACACGGCTGCCTGCGGCCTCAGCCTCTTGGGCTGGGGCCGGAGCCAGCCAATTAGCCCAGGGCCCTGCTCCCCCCAAGGGATGGACCATGCCTGTAACATGCTTCACATCTGTACATACATGTTGCTGTAGGAAACATGGCACCACAGCAATCCTGTAGAATATGTTATGAGCATTCACAAAGGAACCTTTTATAGCATAACATAACATTGGCATAAAATCACACAATTACCTTGCAAAACTGAACAGAAAAGTAACACAGATCATGCCCTAGGTGTACACAGATGTGCATCCTGTCACATCTTTTTAGTCTTTCTTTGCATGGAAGCCATTCAATGCTCGTGATCATCTTTTTTGCCCTTCTTTGAGCCTTTTCCAATTCAACTGTAATCTTTTTGAGATGGGCAACCAGAATTGGACATGGTATTCAAACTGTGAATGCACCATGAATTTATACAGTAGTCTGATATTTTGCCTTATTATCTACCCCTTTCCTAATAGCTTCTAACATTGTTAGCCATTTTGACTGCTGCTGTGCATTGAGTTGAAGTTTTTGGAAAAAATATCCATGAAGATTACAAGATTTTTTTTTTCTGAACTGGTAATGGTTAATTAGAACCCATCATTATATATGTGGTGTTGGGATTGGTTTTTCCAATATGCATTACTTAGCACTTATCAACATTGAATTTAATCTGCCATTTTGTTGCCCAGTCACTCAGTTTTGTGAGGTCCCCCTGGAACTCTTCACAGTAGGCTATTGACTTAACAATTTTGAATAATTTTGTATCATCTGCAAACTTTGCCACATCACTATTTATGCTCTCTTCCAGATCGTTATTGGAGTCTGTGCTGCTCAGTAGCTTTCTGAAAGTTCAAGTACACTCTATTGACATGCTCATTGGCACCCTCAAGAATTCTAATAGATTGGTGAGCATGACTTCCCTTTGCAAAAGCCATGATGGCTCTTCACCAACAAATCATGTTCATCTGTGTGTCTGATCATTCTGTTTTTTACTATAGTTTCAACCAATTTGCCTGGTACTGAGTGTAGGCCTACTGGCCTGTAACTGCAAGGATCACCTATGCAGCCCTTTTTAAAAACCAGCATTACCTTAGTTATCTTTCAGTCATTTGGTACAGAAGCATATATCAGCAATAGGTTATATATGAGAGTTAATAATTTTGTATTTGAGTTCCTTCAGAACTCTTGGGTGAATACCATCCAGTCCTTGTGGACTTATTATGGAACTGAAACTTTAACATGTAATGTGGTAATTTGCCATCTAAGACGCATAAAGCCTCTTCTCCTTTCTCCTACGTGACTTTTTTTTTCAGGTCTACCAGACAAATTTTTTTAATTTAAAATTACCTGCCTGTAACACTTTGATTATACTCAGCCTTTTCCTCATCCCTCGGTACACTTCTCTTTGTTTTGTGAAAGGTCTTCACAGGAGACACTAATTGAATTTCATTGTGGAATTTTGCAATAACTCATATGTTTGCATTGTGTAAGGAAGAAAAAAATAATGGAAAATTACTACCTAGGGGCCATATCTCCCCCTCCATTGTATGGTGAGGAGAGAATGATATGAAAGCAAATAAACAACTATCTGATTCTAGCCACTCATTGAACACTGAAGGGAGGGTGCGCCATATGATTTGTATAAGCATATGTGGGTGTGGGAAGGCCAGGCATAGGGATAGGTGCTCCAGACAATGCTGTGCCCTGGCAAACCAACAGACTTATTGCCTTATGAAATTCAGCTTTACCTGCCATTCTGCACAGCATTTCATTCTGTAGCATTAGCCATTTCCCTCCAGAAAGGGGACTACTTCAACATGGCTCCGTAGCTCCAGTTTTGCGAGACATGTGCTCACCAGCTAGTGGGAGGGGGAAACTCAAGAGCAACATGGAGTTGTTGGTTCCCAGTGCAAATACCACAAGACCCACAGAAATGGAACTGCATTTCTCCCTCAGTCTTGCGCATTTGAGTAGCTTCAGGGCCACACCTAAGCACATACTGCTCCCTTAGAAGGGGAGCAGTCTTCATTGTACCTTTTTTATCTTTTGTAGTTTTCTATTTACTTTTTTCTCCCATTTCTGGATTTCTAGCCCTAAATTATTGAAAGTGACAATGATTCATATTTTTAATGTAGAAATCACAACTACTATAAAAAAGTAATATAATGTTCTCCTGAGACCTTTCTCTGGAGGAAAACTAGCATGTGAGCTGTTAGCCCTACTAACTATTAAATATCTCCTTTTGAATTAATTACTAGGGAATGAAATTGGCTGGACTACTTGAGAGTGTACAGAAACTTGACAATTACTATCTGGAAAACTTACAGAATGCTTATCAAAGCTGCACTGTGAATTGCATAATTGTGATGTTTGTCTGGGGTCAAAAGATAAGACACATATCAGGGAGCCAACTTAATTAATGGGTAGTAATACTAATAAAATTAATAAAAATAATTAATGGTTTTAAGTTTTATCAGACATACATGCCAAAGGCATTGAGTGCCTTGGAAAAAAAACATAAAAAATAATAAGAAAGGCAATGTGATCCAATAAATTCTACAGCTGGCAAAGAAATCCCCACTAATCCATCTCCTCTCATTCCATAAATTTGGGCGGGAGCAGGCCGGTATATGAAACTAAAAGAAAACAAAAGGGCTTGAGTTCCAATGGGAAAAATGCCATAGATCTACACTACCATAAATCGATGAGAAGTGCATTCGAGAGTAGAATGCCTCCAGTGAACAAAAGTCTGTTGCCCACATTGGCTATGTCTACACTTACTAAAGTTAGTTCGAATTAGTTAATTCGAACTAACTAATTCAAACTAATTTTAGTTAGTTGAATTAACTTAATTCCAACTAGAAAAATTTAGTTCGAACTAAGCAAGTGCCATTCATGGCACTTGCTTAGTTCGAATTAGCGAATTGCATTGAATTCAATGGGCCAGTTAGTTCAAACTAAGCAATTAGTTTCAACTAACATGGCCACATTGGTTAATTCAAACTAACTAGTTCGAATTAACCCTTAGTTAAAATAGCATATTCGAATTTATTAGTTCGAATTAAGGAAGCCCTTACTTCGAACTAATTAAAGCCTAGTGTAGCCATGGCTTTAGTTAGTTCGAATGAAGCTTCCTTAATTCTAACTAACTTGCCAGTGTAGACACAGCCATTCTTCCTATATTCAGTACTATGGGACAGTGAGCAGCTCCATACTCAGTTACCTCAGTAGCTGTGTGGAACAGAGGGCAACAAATGTTCTCTCTGATAAGCTGGTCCAGTACCACTTAAGACTTTGAATACTAACAGTAAAATCTTGAAGGGCATTCACTAGACAACAGCAAGCCAGTATAGGTCAAAGTTCAAAGAAAGACAGCATGGAAATTCAACGGACAAGTACAAGAGCAAATGTTGGAGTTTACTAGAGATAAAGGGGTTGGATTCACCCCTCATGGAGAGTGAGATGTTTGATTCTACAGTAATGCCAGACTCCATACCAAGGTATTACCTTCAAATAACATTTAGGCCTGGATTTTCAGAGAGGTTGAGTAACCCTTCTTAGCTCCATAGTAAGTCAGGGTACCAAAGGTGGGTACCAAAGGTGCTCAAGACCTCTGAAACTCAGGTCCTTATTCAGCAAAATATAACCGTTTCCCTAGCGATAGAAAAGATATCTTGATTCTTTTTGTTCTGAGCACTGGGCCAAAGCATCCATTATCTCCTTCAGCTTGTTCGTCCTCAAGGTCATAGATTCAATTTTTCCATGAAGCAGAGCTATTGCCAACTGCATTTTGTCTTGCTGTAAAAGTATTTGCTCAAACATGCTACATACTGACAGATTGTCCTACACCGAACCTACTTCACACTTCCTTCCATGATAACTGTCAAAGTTAACACTGCAGACTTGAGGACTATGCTTTGAAGTCCTTTTTGAGGCAGGTTAGCTCTGTATTTTAACATTTTTAAATCTCAACTTCAATATTTCAATGGGCAAATTGCTATCTACACTTCTTCACACTCTTGGCTGGAGCAGAGAGCTGGATACAGCCCCTCCTCATCCCTTGTGTCACCCTTTCAGCACACACAGTGGGGAATTGAGTTTGCTGCTGTCTCCCTTCCTTTTCATCTCATGGCCACACAGAAAGCAAAATGTCTGCTAAAAATTTTTTTTAAAAACAAACCTTATCAGATATAATTGTGGGTGATCCTATTGTCCACATAAAAGTCCAATCATCTTTTAAACCCTACCCAATTTTTGTCCATTTGAAAACTTTGTCCCTTGGCAAGGAGTTCTACAGATTAATTATGCATTGTATAAAATATTTCTTTTTATCAATTTTAAATTTGCTGCATTCCAATCTCATTTTATGACCTCTTGTTTCTCGTATTAGGAGCCTCTAATTTACCTTCTCTACACGCACCAGTCATTATTTTATCTTGATCACATCTCTTCATCTTTGTCTCCTCTCAAAATTGAACAGTCCTGATCTTTTCAGGTTGCCCTCATATTGCAATCTCCCCATGCCTCTAATCATTTCCATTACTTGTCTCTTGCACTCTCTGTCTTTCTTCTAGCTGGAGCCCTCTGGTCTACTTCTATATCACCTGCAGCAGGGATGGAAATGTTGAGGCTGCAGCCCCAGGTAGCACAGCGCTTTAAAGAGACACCCAAACCCATGGGATAATAGAGCTCAGTCCCATCAGGCCTTTCTGAATTCAGAGGTCTCCACAGGCTAGGAGTCAGGGGACGAGGCAGAATGGTGTGAAGAAACTAGGCAGCCCAAGCCCCAGCAATTCCTGGCTTAAATCAGTGAGCCCTTACTTTCGTTGGCATTATTCTACCCCCTCACCAGTCTTTAAAAGGAGAATATTCTGTTTCCATCCAATATGAAGTAAAATAAACTAATGTCGCTGAAATCTAATGAGATGTGTGAGATATGATTAATTTCAGTAATTCTCTGAAGCCTATAGTGCCTTTCATTAAACTCATTATTTGGGGAGAAATCAAAATGTAGATTTTATACCTACGATACATGTTCGAAAGTCAAAGCCAGAAAAGCAGTCTGTAAACTATGTCAGGCCAATTTCTTAAATTAATTAGCTAATAAAGTGTGCAAAGCTCATGCTGAGCCTGATCCAATGCCCAGTGAAGTTATGGGTGGCTTTCCGTTGACTTCATTGGGAGCTGGATTGGACACCGAAGCAGCCTAAACCTGTTCAGCTAAGATGCATCTAAAACGCCACACTCCCTTTCACTTGTACATTGACTGAAGAGAAAAGGCTCAATGTGCATTGACAGTTTTGCCTGCACTGAAGCAGAAGTGCTCTAGCTACAGCACTGAAATTTAGAAGGTGGGCACAACATCCACACTCTCTGGTGCAAGGTGGGTCCCTTTCTCATTTGCAAGAAGTGCCTTAGCCATCCTAACTCCAGGCAGTTGGTTCCTCTTTGTGGATTGCTACGCAGAGAGGCACCAGTCTCTGGCTGCATCTACACTGGTAAATTAAGTCGACTTAAGCTTGCTTAAGTCGACTTAATTTACCCTGCGTCTACACTACAGTTTCGTTAAGACGACTTAAGCAGCTTTAATTAAAATTAAGTCGACTTTATAACACCACCTTCCTATTAGACCTAAGGCTTAAGTCGACTCCCTACAGTTGACTTAAGCCAGTGTAGACGTGGGGTAGCCCTAAGTCAACTTAGGGCTACCCTAGGGCTACACCAATGCCCTCCCTGCCGGGAGGGTACAGGGGGAGCCTGGCATGCCCTGCCCACCCTGCCCCTATGCCCTGCCAGGGTCCCTGTCCCCCTTTGCCCCATTGTACCCAGGTACAATGGGGCAAAGGCTGAGCCCCCTAGCATTGGGCAAGGGGTGCCCCCTGCCCCCATGGTCCTCCCCTAGGTCCCCCTAAGCCCCTAGAAATCGACCTAGGCGTCCAGTGTGGACGCTCTAGGTCGACTTTCTAAGTTCCCCTTTAAGTCAACTTTACTTTTAAGTTTAGACACACTAAGTCGACTTAAATTAACCAGTGTAGACATAGCCAGTCTGAGAGGGGCCAGAACTTAGTTCACACCACTCAGGTTGGCATCTCCCATTGGCTAGCTTAGATGGCTCTGCCTGGAAAATTGATTCCTGTGGATCCTATTCTAAGGCATCTCTTTCTTCCCATTCATTGTATGGGAAATGAGGTGCCACACTTGGCTTTCTGGATCACAGTGGTGCTACTGTGACTTTTTCCCCCTACATGCCTAAACCTGAGGCACTGTGATGCCCAGCATAGCGATGCCGAAGTCCTTCTGTGGCTTCCACTTGGAGACACCTTTTGGCTGCTCTGGAAGTGCCCAGGTTCTTGGGACAGGGTGTTCACACACCCTGAGATTGCCCCTTTTCCAGGGAACCTCTCCTGCCCAGTGAGTATAGAACTGGCAGAGGCTGCTGAGGCCAATTTTTCACCTAGGCAACACTTCTCCTTCAGAAGTTCACCACCAGGACCCACCGCCTCTACTCCCTATGGCCGAGGAACATCACCCTCACCCCCCCCCACAACAACAACCTTTCACAATCATTGCCGCTCAGCAAAACCACAATGGGATCCAGGTGTCCCCCAGCCCAGCACCTTTCCCGGCGAGCTCCGTCTCACCAGGCTCATAGCAAAGGGTGAGTCCTGGTGAGCAGGAAGGGCTGGGAGCTGTCCAGGCAGCAGAGCCCATGAGGGCCAGGCACAGGCTAGCAGACCTGATCTGGACACCCACATGGAGCCAGGGAAATCCCTCTGCTTACAGACCTGGTATTGCTGGCTGGCCATTAGGAGCAGCTCCAAGCTGCTCTGTTCCTGGGCCACAGCTGCATTCTTACCCGCTCTAGGAGCAGGGAGCAGCTGGGTCGAGATGGCAGTGCCATCCTCAGGGGTGGCTACTACCTAAACTGCCTCTGCATAGGGTGGCATTTGAGCACTGATGTAAGATCTGTGTGCTGGCCCTGTTCCCGGTAGTGGGCAGATGTGTACCATACGACAGCTGTTCTCTGCTTCTCAAGGGAGTGACTGAAAGCAGAATGTCAGCAGCCCTGAGGCTGTTCTGATTTACAGCTTGGGCTGGGCAGGCCCTTGCACAGCCCCATGGTATAGACTAGAGAATGCAAGGTTGCTTTAAAACTATCTTCCCCGAACACACTCAGTCCCTGCCTCAGGCAGAGTAAACTAGCCATCAGGTGCACTCAGTAAAGCTACAGGCCCCAAATGCATCAAGTTTCTCCGTCCTTGTAGTTTTCCCTTTATTCTCAGAATTCACTGAAGTAAACTATGCATTTCTAGTTAAGTGTTTAGCTAATGAACTTCTCCATAATGGCGGTGCAGATTCACAGGGAGTAGAAGATGGGAGGGGCATAAGGGAAGGATTACCACTCATTGGCTATGTCTACACTTACCAAAGTTAGTTCGAATTAGTTAATTTGAACTAACTAATTGGAACTAATTTGAGTTAGTTCGAATTAACTTAATTCAAACTAGCACAGTTCCACTGGAATTTTAGTTCGAACTAAGCAAGTGCCATGTATGGCACTTGCTTAGTTCGAATTAGTCGGTTGCATTAAGCTCAATGTGCCGGTTAGTTTGAAATAAGCAGTTCATTCAAACTAACATGGCCACATTGACGTAATTTGAACTAATGAAAGTCTCATGTGGCCAAGGCTTAAATTAGTTCGAATTAAGCTTCCTTAATTCGAACTAACTTGCCAGTGCAGACATAGCCCTTGTTATGAACAACAGAAATATCTGTATCTTGGCTGACGAGAAGCCAGCTTGGAACATTTCCTAAAAAGATACTAATGAAATTATTGGAGCTCCCGCAAAGGGTGGGAGTGGGGAGGAGGAATGTCAGAGAATGGGAATCTAACTAAATCAGCTACGACAAAAGAGTCTTGTGGCACTTTTAAAGACTAACAGATTTATTAATCGCATGAGCTTTCGTGGGAGAAAATCCCACTTCGTCATCTGACGAAGTGGGATTTTCTCCCA
>ML685798.1:18066737-18078946 GCA_007922175.1 Pelusios castaneus | reverse complement strand
TTCTTTCTTTCTTTCTTTCTTTCTTTCTTTCTTTCTTTCTTTCTTTCTTTCTTTCTTTTGCTTGATTTGCTCCTGGACATTCTGCAAGGAGGCTAAATTAGCTGGATAAATTATTCATTACCAATTATTCACTCTATGCAGCATATTCTGATTGTTTACAAAATTCTTTCTTTCTGTCCTAGAACTGTCACTGACTGTAACTTATCTCCTCACTGACAATGTCTGTGGACTGCTTGCTTGCTTACTTTAACGAACATCGGTTTATGGATATAAAAATAATCCTAACGACATCCCTTTCCACATGAGGATCTCAAAGGCCCAGCCCACAAAGGCTCTAAGTCCCAGCTTTAGTCTACACTGCTATCCTGTAAGCACCTGTAAAAACTGGATCCTGTAAGCACCTAAATTCATTCAGCTCTTTAAGTTTTTTGCCTTTGGGTATGCATACTGCTGCCTCACTGTACGTATCCAGACACCTATCTCCTGTCTACATCCCAGTTTGACTCATGAAATGGGGGGAGAGAAGAATTTGTCCACCTGTCTTACATGGAGGCTCAATCCAGTAGGCATGCTCAGAAGCTGTCTGCAGGATTAGGTCCCATTCAAAATCTGGCTGGCGGAGGCAGTGCTGTTGCCTACCTTACAACTTCTACTTTACTAAAGGGGTAGCCGTGTTAGTCTATTGTAGAAAGACAACAGAGTCTTGTGGCACTTTTAAAGACTAACAGATTTATTAATCGCATGAGCTTTCGTGGGAGAAAATCCCACTTCGTCAGACGCTTTGAAGATAGGAAAGTTACAGAGTGGGAGGAAATTAAATGCAGGGGAGTGTATGACATAGCATCAGGTCAGGCTGTAACAGCAAATCAAAGTAGGTGTTAGGATTCAAAACACTGGGGAACAGCACATAGAGGAGGGGGGAGGTCAATTCACTTGATGTAATGCGAGAAAAATCCATAGTCCCTGTTCAACCCCAAGGCAACTGAGTCAAATTTGCATATAAGTTTACTAGTTAGACTAGACCACTCATCTGAGAGGGGAGAGACCCAGGTTCAGTTTCCCACTATGCCTGATGAGAAGAAGAGAAATCCATATTCAAACACTATCCTCAGGAGAGTGCTCTAAGCACCTAAGCTATGACATATCTTGCTGTTGGGGTAACGGAACCTCCCCTCCATCTCTCCTGTTGAAACTGTTCCCCTCTGGCTACATGATGAAAGAGTGATTGGACTGGACCCAGCATCACCCGTGTAGGTGACCTGACCACTAGGCTACAGAATCATTCCCACTCTCTCTTTGCTCCCTTGACCCACTGACTAATGAAACATTTACCCACAATGAAACAGTCAGAGGCCAGAGAGAGAGAGTGACTCTGTAGCCCCATGGTTAGATCGCCCACCTGAGAGGTGGGAGATTCTGAGTCTGGTCCCCTGCTCCAGTCACTCTTTATCGACAATATAATACAGGAGAGGCTGAGGGGACCCCACATCAGCATATCCCACAGCTAAGGGTTTAGAGTAGCTCTCCGGAGAGGTAGGACTTGAACAGAGGTCTCCCTTTCACACATCTGGCAAGCAAAGAACCTGGGTCTCCTAACTTCCAAGGGAGTGCACTCATCACTGGGCTACCAATTGTAAAGAGGGTCACAGCACCAGCAGCCCATCCTCTTCTGGTTGTTTTGGGTGGAACAAGGCAGGAACTTGCATAAAACTGCTTAGATGCCCAAGATGCCTGACTCCCATTCACAGACCACTATGCAAAGATAGATGACTCCCTGGAGGCTGGTTTTAGGCACCTGTCTTTGGGTGAGGAGTGGAGCTTGGGACACACCCTTTCCATCAGCATCTCCTGTTGACTAGCTTGCTTGCTAGCATCTCCACCTAGCGTGTTGGCTTTGTGGATCCTATTCTAAGGATCCCCATTTATTGCAGAGGGAACCTAGGCACCTCACTCAAGCTTTGTCGTGTTGTTGCTGTGGTTTTCTATGCACCTAGAAGATAGGCAACATGATGCCCAGTGTTACAGTGTCTAAGTCCCTTTGTGGATTCAGGCCTAAAAGCTATAGAAATGTTTATGAATCTCCAGAGCACCTGTCAGGTAAAGTATTCTTAGCCTTATGTCTGGTTTGTGGATTTCAGACCTGTGAGAAAGAGTAAAACTATTCTGCTGACTCACCCAGGTGGGTAGACCAGTTGGGTCACATTAGCTCTGTAGTAGAACAGAGAGGATGAACTTCTCTGAAGTTCTGTAAGCCCTGGCTTACAAACTTGGTGCAAGGTAAAGAACGCTGAGTCACAGCCAAGCATAATGAGGTATGGGAAACATCTGGGGACCTGATCCAGGAAAGGATAAAGACCTGGGCCAGAAGCCAGCAGGTGAGGTGTGGCCAGCAGTGTAGTTTGGCAGCCAGACAGCAGATGCTTGAGCCTCTAGGTGTTTGGGGCATAAACTTGGGACTGTGAATAAAGGGCACCAGATTCACACAGTGAAGGGTGTGGGGAGTTTTCTTGGGGCCCTGGGGGAAGCAGACTTGGTGCTGAGAAGCAGGGGAAGCAGAACTGGCCTGCTACAATCTCCATCCTGCCAAGAGAAAAAACTGTGTGCTACATTTGCAGGAACAAGAAATCATATAGGGACTTGTTGTGCTTTGGAAAGTAAAGTTAGAAAGTTGATTAATTGGGCAGCTAAGGACTCTGCTTGCACAAGGAAATCCCTGCATGATGTAAAGTCCTGGAGGATTCTGCTTTCCTTGTTCTGCTGGGGCCAGCCCAAGAGCTTTGGTTTGTAGAGTAGCTTTGAGCCACTTTCCCCAACTCTATGGTACTGCACCAGGCATAGCTTGGTCAGACTTGAGGATTAGGCCTCTTGTGTTTGTGTTATGGGGTGTGCTTCTGTTCATTTGATCTCCAGTTTACAGATTGGAAAACTGAGGCACAGAAAAGTTAAACTTGCACAATCATTGGAAAATGAGACTCAGGAGTCCTAATCTGAAGTCCTGTGTGGGAAAACATCAGTCCATTGACTTGTTTGAACTCCCTATTTTTTCTTACTACCTTCTTTGTCACATTTGAAATAAAAACTTATGTAGTATAACCATATAAGCACATTTTTTTTAAGTGGGTGCTTGGAAAACCAAGTATTTCATGTTCTGCATCACAGGACAGTAGGCATGTATGTGGTCAAACTGCTCTCTCATGTCATTTTGATATTGCTGTTAAAAGTAAAAGGCTAAAGGAGGCTTGCTGGAGAGATTGAGAGAAGGAAACCCACTTTACATTGAAAATGACCAGCAAGGGACAAGGTTAATATGTAAATATTACCAGTGCTGAGCTATTTATTTTAACAAATAGACTGGAGATGGAAAAAGAACACACTAGAGAGGGAAATGGGAACATGACATATAGCAGTCTCTTATCCAAAAGCATACGATATGGCAAATAGTATTTGTGCTTTAAAAACATGATTAGACAAAACCTAAAAAATTAAGCCAGTCAACCAGTCAGCAGCTGCACAGTGTGTGATAGACAGAGGCCACTGGATTGCTGCAGGCTGGAGTACAGGGCTGCTGATGCTGCTTTGGCACTGACACGTTTGTTTCAGAAAGGAGAAAACTAATTTGCCTGTGGTTCAAGGGGAAAACAATGCTCCAGCTCAGAGAGGCATATACAGAAAGATAGGCATTGACCAAAACCCAGAGAGAGTGACTGGTTTATTATATGGCTGCTGGTTGTACTGCAGGGCTCCTGGCCTTGAATGGCATTGATGTGTGTGCTTGATTAAATAAAGGATGGGGGAAAGTAAACAGATCTGTTGTTTAAATTTAGCTGAAGTGTTCTTTCCTTTCTTTGTTCAGAGCTATCTAGCATCAAGAGGAAATAGACCAACTGCATCTGCATAATCCGTGTCTAATCTCACACCAGTGATTAGTGGGAATATCTTCCTGGAAGTTAGTTGCTTTAGACTGGTATGTAAACTAGAGGAAAGTCTTGTCCTAAAACTAATTGTGCATTACTTTTGTGTCTACATTGTTCATTAGTCAGCATCAGAGGGGTGAAGATTCTACTCTGCATTTGAATGACAAATGCTAATGACCTGTGTAGACTTTGCTGGTGTTCACTAAAAGCTATTCAGGGTGCATTATTGTTTGAAACAGCACTATGTTACTGTTTGGGCCACTTAGTGCGTGACATGCCAGGGCAGGCTTGAGTTTACACCCCTCTGGTGTGGACTAATGCATTAGGTATACCAGCCCTAAAACAAAAGAGAAGGTGATAATAGAGGATACTGCAGATCTCTTCCCGGAAAGTATTCCTTGTAGTTATAGTAAAGAGGGAGTTGTACAGTTAGAGACTTAAGAAGCACACAACATCTTGCCAAATTACTGCCTATTTCAATGTCAGCAAGCATAGAGTCTGAGGCAGAGGGAGGTGATGTGATAGCCTTGGAAACCTTTTACTGAATGGCTGTTCTTGCACACACAAAGTTTAGAGACCATCTTGTCAACCTCCACCTGGACAAAATGGTCACTCATAAATCTAAGAGAAGGAAGCTGGACAGGGAGGCTCTCTACTACAGTGGCCCATTTTCCTTATGACCATTAAAGCACTTATTGAGGCAGAAGTCCTCTAGAAAATGTACCAGGCACCTTTCTGGAGCAGCAGGAATTGTTTGGGGTTCCTGCTCAATGTCCTTCTCTGGATGCCTGGTTTGGAACATTTGACTTCACTTCTGTCGCCAGTACTTAGTTGACCCTTGTATTTTTGTGGTCCCTACCCTCTGCTGCTGAGGTAGAGACCCACAGTTGTCATATAGGCTGAATAGTTGTTCTCTTCACTCAGGTGATGGCAGAGAATAGGACTCCCAATAGCGGAGGATGTAAATAATATCGCAATATTCAAGTACAGAAAAGACATGAAAAGAAAACTAAGTCTCTCAGTATCTTTCCTTCTGTAATAATCCTCATAGCTGTGGGAGACCTGTGTTTTAATTCCCTTTTCTAGATTGGTTGTGAGATTAATAATGTAAAAAGAGGAAAACCCTGGCTCTGAAGGTGGCAGAAGATCAAATGTTAGGATACAAAGATCTTTCTTACTTGTTTAGCTATAGCCTATTTTGTGATTGGAATGCAATACCATGTAATCTACATGTGACAAGTTTGTGAGCTCAATTAAAGATGGGTAAAATGAGAACATCCTGGAACTTTTGCTTTATTCTAGAATCAAACAAAATGCAATTTGGAAGGGGCGGAGATGGTTGGTTTGAAATGTCTAGCTTAGTTTTCATTTTTCACATTGACATCAATGTGCTTCTGGATTCTAGCTTTGAGCAAGTATGGCTGGTAAAAATATCACAGGAGAGATGGTGGTCTTTCAGTGTTCCTAGCCAAATAAGAAGTACTAGAAATCTTTTATTTGATTTTTAGCAGTTTTTCAGATTGAACTAAGTATCCAAAAATTTGGATGGGCATCCAAACAAAACATGAGCTCTGGTGGTTGCCTAGTACTGGTCTCATTCCAGTTCACAGAGGGCAATGGAGGCTGCTGTCAATTTACCCCAAATTGGTTGTGAGTCCTATACTTAGATTTCGCCAACCAGTTAGCTAGCGTGAACTCCTCAAACACCATAATAACCTTAATATGGAATCACAGGCAGTGGCCCTGGGTACTCCAACCTATCTTGCCACCCAAGTAAGCTTACTTTAGTGAGAGATGGTCCCTTTCACCAAAGATTACAGTAATACTCAGGTTATCTCAGTCCCAAAGGACCAGTCATGCAATTACCTCAGATCAGTTTTACCTTAGATTCCACACCAAAGAGAACACTTTTAGCCAACCCTATCCTATAATAACTATCTTAAGATTTATTAAATAGGAAAGGAAACAAGAGTTATTCACAAGGTTAAAGCAGGAAAACATACATATGCAAATAAGTTCCAGGCTTTCTTTTCAAACAGCAGTGGAAGCTTCGATAATAAGTAAGCACTATCTATCCTTGTAAGGGCCCAGGGCATACGCAGTGTGGCCCTAGTGGTCACTGATGAACTGGCATCAGCACACCAGGGATGATAGTTGCTTGCAGAAGTTGGAGGAATCACAAGAACCAGATCCCATAAACAAGAGCCAAGGTCAGAGTCAGAGGACAGAGATCAAAGATAATACCAGACTAAATAAGGGACCAGAAATCAGTATCCGAATCAGGCTGGAGTTCGAAGTAGCAGAATGAGCAAGGACTCAGTAGTTGTCCAGACGAGTTATTGGGGCAACCCCTAAGGTTAAATGTGGCTTTTGGCCAATCAAAGGGCTGCAGAGTACTGTCACTCAAGGTCTTTTGGGTGGTACTTCCTGCAGTGCCTACTTTCCAGAGTACTCCCTGATTATGCCTCTGCACTTCTTCCTGGTAGCACTCTGGGAGCGTCAGTTGTTGCAGGCTCTGCAGATGTGGGCTCTGGTCCCTGTAGCCTTTCGTCACCTTAGGGTTAAGCCATGCCAACTCATGGCGTCTTTCATGTATGCTTAGTAATCCTTGTTCCCCAGAGTCCAAGCTGTATAAATTACTGTGTTTCTCCATGTTAGCATGTCTCATTCCTCCCTGCTTCTGCTTTAAGTTGTAAGTTCAGCTTTTAGGAGGAATTCAGTAGTATATCTCCTCTTCATGGCAGGGACAGATGGGCAGGGGAGACCAGTAAAATCTTTTGTTCTCTTACGTTCCACAGTGGTTTGTCTGTCATTGATGGGCCTTCTTTTGTTGGGCAGGAGATAACACCTCGTTCTCGCAAACTAGTATTTTACACTTCTTTCCTGTCCAGTGACTTAGTTACCAGAGGAAACACTTAAATATTTCTAATATGAGATACAGATATTTAAGTGAGATTAATGCGTGCAGCAATTTACAAGCATTCTATAAAATCTAAGTACACTTTTATCATTCTAATATCTATTTAACATTAATACACATGACTACCAGACTGCTTCCAGCTGCTTACTTGTCAATACTCAGTTGAGACCTAGAGTCCATGGCATGTGTTGGCACCTGGTGTACCAGCATCACCATTGCAGCCACAATCCCAAGTGGTAGCACATAATACAGTAACAAAACTGGTAAATCTACTGGAACAATAACATGACTGAAATAAATATCTCCAAAAAGATTAGCAACCCTTTGTTTAAATATACTTATGTGGAACAATAGATAACATCTAGCATAGGGAGTCTGCAGCTGAAACTTGAGTCATTGAACCAGATTCATCCCCCCATCCAATTCCATGAATTTGAAGTTACAGTAGGGGTATGTTTGGTTCGTGTGTTTCAGATGGAAAATGACTGAATCCTAATGTACTTCCTTTGTTTGCAGAGCAATTGGACTCAGCAGTGGAGGGAACCTATTTACCTGTCATGAAATGCCATGGCCAAGTGTGGATAGTGATATCAAATGGCCAATCAGGAAAAGGATTGCAATGTGTTTTGGAGGCAGTTAAAACAGAAAGGTCAATGTATTCACAGCTCCTGGTCTCAAAGTATTAGCTCTTAGAAACAGTACCATTAGGCTATTCTTTTTTCCCTCTTCTTCTAGAAAATGTTTAGTTTGCTTAATCCCTTTGATTTTTCTGCTCAGCTTCTGTACTACCATTCTGCCAATTCTTAGATCACTTGGAATTTCTGGCTGATAAGGCTGAAACTTAAAACAGGAGCTTTAATAAAATGGAATTTTTATTTTGCCTGAAATTCTGATATTTCAACTTTTTCTTGTCATTTGAAAATGGAACAAAAAAAGACAAATTAGATATATTTTCAAAAAGTGAGTTGAAAGTTCTAAGAATTCTTTATTGAAGTAAAAATGTCAATATTTTATATTTTGAAAGGTCAATATTTTGGTTTGAAACAAAATTTCATTTTTAATTTTCTCATTGAAAAAATTTTAGTCTACCATTTTCGTGTGAAAAATATTCAATTTTGATGATTCCCATATTTTATCAGAATTTTTTTTCACTCAAATTTCAACTGAAGTATCATCACATATGGTAAAAATTAATCACTTCCAGATGTTCTCTTCTGTAGATTGCCTTAGTTTCTCATTCCAAAGATTTTTACCTTGCTCAAATTGCATGTTTACAATGAGATGTATGTCTTCAACCTGTTTGTCACACTCAGCAGAGCCTGTGGTAGTTGTTCATTACTGTCAGTTAAAATGTATTCTGTTGTTAGCAAAGAGAAGTTATCACTAAGACCTGCAAAGCCAACAGAAACTACTCTTTTTATTTGTCATCAATCCTTACACGCCAGATGCTGATATGTAATAATGATTTTAAGGAATACTAATAAAAGACACTTGTTTTGTTTTTCTGCACCTGCTTAAAAAGGGACTTATGAAATTCTTGCAGGCATCAGATCTCATTCAAATCATCATATGTTTTTAAAAAAATCTATTTAATACACATTGAATATAATGGGTCTTCTCTCTTTTTTCTTTTGTCAAGTCATTATGGGTATGTCTACACTAGAAAAAGTTAAATTGACTTAAAGTTGACCTCATTAAGTCAACTTAACAAAGTGACAACACTTTAAGTCAACTTAAGTCCACCTTGTTAAGTCGATTTAATGAGGTCGACTTAAGGGCTACTCCCCGTCCACACCGTACTTCAGTCGACGTAAGGAGTCGACTTAAGGCTTAAGTCAACCTAATGAGCAGTAGTTATTAAGTCAACTTAAGCTTTCATTAAGTTGACTTAAGGAATTTCTTAAGTCAACTTAATGAAGGTCTAGTGCGGACATGGAGTAATTTAGGTCGACTTAAGGGTCCTTAAGTCTCATAGGCTCATAGACTCATAGACTTTAAGGTCAGAAGGGACCAGTACGATCATCTAGTCTGACCTCCTGCAAAATGCAGGCCTCAAAACCTCACACCCACTCCAGCAATAGGCCACCAACTTATGATGTTATTTACCTCCTTAAATCATGATTTAAGGACTTTAAGATACAGAGAATTCACTGGTGGGTGAGCCATGCCCTGTGCTACAGAGGAAGGCAAAAAAAACCCCAGAGCCCAGGCTCATCAGCCCTGGGGGAAAATTCCTTCCCGACCCCAAATATGGTGATCAGTTAAACCCTGAGCACATGGGTAAGTCTCAGTCAGTTACCCAAGAAACAATTCCCTGTAATAACTCGGAACCCACCCCATGTACTCTCCCCTCTTAGGCCACTTGTATATGCACCACATGTAGCCAAATATCAGTCAATTTCCAAAATAGGCTAATCATACCATCCCGTCCATACATTTATCAAGCTCAGTTTTGAAAGCAGTTATGGTTTTTGCCCCCACAACTCCCTTTGGAAGGCTATTCCAGAACTTTACTCCACTAATGGTTGGAAACCTGCATCTAATTTCAAGCCTAAATTTCTTGATGGACCGTTTGTAACTATTTGTTCTGGTGTCCACATTGGTGCTGTACTCAAATAATTCCTCTCCCTCCCTGATATTAATTCCTCTGATGTATTTATAGAGAGAAATCATATCCCCCCTCAACTTTCTTTTGGTTAGATTAAACAAGCCACGCAAGTCGACCTAAATCGCTAGTGTAGACATGAGTCTATGAGTCTATGAGTCTCCTAAATGATACCTCCATCTTCCATTCCAAATTAATGGATCTGAATAATAGTATAAACCATACAATCCAAAAAGCATCAAAACTCTTGTATACTTAGCATGCTGTGTTGGCACAACTGATGTGGAAAGTCCATTATTTGGACTTTTATGCCATTCTTACTTCATAGATCAGTGTTGATCATTGGTGAAATGTTCAGACCTTGGAGCAGAGGGACACGTGTGTTAGCTAATTTGTTCTATCAGCAATTCTTTAATCACTGATTCGCAGTGTGGTAGAGCCATTCAGGGTTGCTGCTACTATTTCCCCATGCGTGGGAGTGAAAGAAAGAAAACTGCTATTTATGGTGTTCCAAAATGAGTACATATAATATAATTGTCCGCTGGTGTTGGACCCACATGCAAATAAGAGAAAATAGAAGAGTGAATGCAGTTATCTCCTTATATGCTCGTATGAACGACACTGACGCAGAAATCACAATGCAAAAGAGATACAGAAAACTCCAGACTGCTTAGATTTCATACACTTGTGATTTTATGATTTATAACAAAAAGTGATTCTTTTGTACAATCCCAATCTTTATCAAATGAATAGACAGTTATCATAATGAGAGTGGTTTGTAACAAATTTATTAGCCAGTCTTAGGCATTTAACTAATGTATAGCATTGTAATCTACTTACAGACAAAGTGAATAAAGAACAGAAACAGAAGGACCTTTTATCTTGCACTGAATGAAGACATGCTTAATTATTCTTGTCCATGATGTAATCCAATATTGATCTATAGCCAGAAATTATGGTAATAAATCCATTTACTGAATGGATGTAAGGGTGTAAAACAGTGTGTAAAAACTGTCAAGATTAAGATTCACCATCATATCATCAAACTGTCTGTTTAGGAAGTGTAAAACTGGTCTTGTTCCTGAGCGTATCAGTGTCCTCTCCCTCCCCCAATATAATTAATTTTTATCATTTTCCTCATCATTATATTGAAAAGACATCACCCACAAAGTCAGAGACAGCATATGAATACCAGAAATATAGAGGATGAGTGTTACCTCAGTGATCGGTTAACCAAGGTCAGATGGAGGATGGTAAATTAGTCATATGTGCAAGCAGCTTCATATGGATGATTCCTGTGTCTTCATAGCAACTGCTAACAGTCATTGCAATAATGCTCTCTTATGCCTGTGTGGTGTTCCCAGATAGTCATTTAGCATTATAAGAACAACTTTGATCTGATTAATGCTGAGCAGCAAGGATTTCAATAGAAAGCAGTGGTAGCATGCTTTGGAGTATATGACCTTAACATTGAGTAGCTACAGGAAGCCTTTTTGTATTGGAGGGAAAAAATGTGACTTCATATTGCTGAATCCTCTTAGAATCATCTACCATGGGCATTATTATCCCTAAGTATAAAAATCACATTTCCTACATTTTCTTCTGTATTTTCAGATTGTCGTTATTTTGGAACAGAAAATTAATCAGAAACGTTTTTTTCCTTTGAAGATAATCCATATGACACTACACATTAAATTGTTAAAACAGTGAGACCAGGACTCAGAAACAAATTTTGCTCTCATTACGTTGGTGTAAACCCAGATTATCTACACTGAAGTCAATGGACTTTCCTCCAGATTTATGGTACTGTAACTGAGAGGAGGGAATGGTCCAAAATAGAGATGATGCTTTATGCACTACTGTGCCAAAATTAAACATGGAGAGACTAGATTTTCATCAATAAGGCTGCATCTACACTGGTAAATTAAGTCGACTTAAGCTTGGCTTAAGTCGACTTAATGTGCCCTATGTCTACACTACACTTTGCTTATATCGACTTAAGCTGCTTGCTTAAGTCGACTTAAGCAAAATAAAGTTGACTTAATGAAAATTAAGTCGACTTTATTAAACCACCTTTCTACTCGACCTAAGGCTTAATTCGACTTTTTAAAGTCGAATTAAGTCAGTGTAGCCCTAAGTTGAGTTAGGGCTACCCCAGGACTACACCAATGCCCTCCCTGCTGGGGGGGGGGCACAGGGGGATCCTGGCATGCCCCCCAAAGGGCAGGGCATGTGGGCATGGTGTGACACTGTCTGGATTTAGGGAAGCATTTATGATATTATTTTCTATGGATATCTCATAAATGCTATAATCCATAGGAACTATGTCATATTTGGTATCAATGGAAAGGTAGTAATTTGCTGGGAATGATGATATAGTTTATGTCTAGGAATTGTATTTGCATTAACATTAAGGAGACAATGGTTGTTCACACCCTCCCGTCTAAGGCATTTGTTCAGAATGACACAAGTTAAAGTATGGATATAACATCAAATTCTTAACTTCTAATCAATAGAATTCCTAGACATAAACTATATAATCATTCCCAGCAAATGACTACCTTTCTATTGATACCAAACATGACATAGTTCCTATGGATTATAGCATTTATGAGATATCCATTGAAAATAATATCATAAATGCTTCCCTAAATCCAGACAGCATCACACACAGGGCTCTGCCTTCCCAGGATCCCTGTACCCCTTTCCCCGATTGTACACAGGGGGTGCCCCCCCCATCACCGTGGACCTGCCCAAGGTCCCCCTAGCC
>ML685798.1:18011678-18066637 GCA_007922175.1 Pelusios castaneus | reverse complement strand
ATTTGATGTTATATCCATACTTTAACTTGTGTCATTCTGGACAAATGTCTTAGACGGGGGGGTATGAACAACCATTGTCTCCTTAATGTTTAGGAATTTTCCAGGTAGAATGGTCCCAGGGAGTATCCTGATGAGCCATTAAGGACATAAAGAATACAACTATTGTGTCCTTAATGGCTCATCAGTTTACTCCCTAGGACCATATCACCTGGCAGATTCCTTAACATTAAGGAGACAATGGTTGTTCACACCCTCCCGTCTAAGGCATTTGTTCAGAATGACACAAGTTAAAGTATGGATATAACATCAAATTCTTAACTTCTAATCAAAATAGAATTCCTTGACATAAACTTTATAATCCAGTGTGGATGCTCTAGGTCGACTTTGTAAGTTCCCCTTTAATTCGACTTTTAATTTTAAGTGTAGACTCATTAAGTCGACTTAACTAAGTCGACTTTAAGTCGACTTAGTTAAGTTGACTTAGTTAAAGTCGACTTAAAAGTGTAAGTGTAGACATAGCCTAAATGGTGGTATACATCAATTTCACTGTGCACAAACTGAAGATAAAATATTTCCGTTGATGATGATCAAAAATTACAAATAAGCAAAGTAAGAAAAATGCTGTTGTGAATGTAGAGCTTGATTTAAAGATACTTGCTTAGTATATTTTTGACCCAGGATATTGACCATTAATAGCTGTAAAGCTTTAACTTTTTGAATCTCAACATCTACTGCCATTAAATAATTGTCTAATTTCCATTCTTCATAATCTGATCCCCCTCATAATTTCCTGCAATTATGAAAATGTAAATCAATAAAAATAGAAAAAAATATTTAAAAATAAACATCAATGTTGTCCATTGAAATTATTTTAAAAAATGAATTCTGCCAAGACCAGACACAATGCATTTTCTCCTTTGATTACAACTGGGCAGGAGCCAGATTTTCTATTTCATGGGAAATTTTTTTTAAAAATATTTCCATTAAGAAATAGGACAAAAACAAAACATTTTAAAATGTCAATGTGTGAAATTAGAGAAACTGTACTCTGAGTATGCCTGTCTGATACTGGTCCCTACCTAATGAGGTTGTTGGTTGGACTATTCAGTCATGAACTTCAACTCAGTATAAAAGAGAAATATGTTTATTGGGATACCTGACAGAGCATGGAAAGAGCTTCCAATGCGATGCATGGAGGTTGCATAAAAGAAACGGGATAAACAAGAGGATTTAGTAGACATGTGTGCCTCTGGTACTAAACCAAAATACAAAAGAAAGCACATACTATATTATAACAACTTGAACAACCAGATAATTTAGCAAGTTCTAGTAGAGTTCGTTATGACCGATGAATAGAACATAGTAATAATTAATACCATGTCAATTATCTGGTCACTGAATGCACCAGATAAATGCCATTTTCTCTATTTTCTAAACCTGACTCCGTATTTTGGCCCTTGAGAGAATCGGTTGTGGAGAATCTATTGGTCAGGCAACATAAAACAGACCAAGCTATTTTTGTCCATTGTTCTTGAGGAGGAGCTTCTTTAATTTGTGGTAGTTGGTAATAGCTAGAAGGGACTGCTCCAGAAGCCAAAATCAGATGACTCTAGCTTTGCTACAGCCATACCCTCTTTCTGCTGGCCATGTCCCCTGCCTTGACACACAGAAGAACAGCTTAGGAATTATAGTGAAAGCTCTTTGCCACTCTGGGAATCTTGTAGGCAGAGAAATTCACAAATAGCTGGCTAAACCAGAATAAGGGTATCTGTGTGCGAATTAAATGACTCAAATCTACCCTATTGTAAAAGGCCTTGACTTCAATATAAAGGTGAAGGTTGCCTCAAAGTTGTTCCTTTCCATATTTCTTATTTAAAAGGCATTATTACAGCAAATATCATGTAAGTATTAGATATGATCCCTAAATAAACAAATTTTTAGATGTGCCCCTCCAACAGAGAATGGCCACCTGAGCCACAAATTAAAGATGCCAAGTATCTACTTCTATCATTTTTTAATTATTTTTCTTAACTGATTTTTGGGGAACAGGATGGGAAGAGGGAATCCTTTTATCCAAGATGTTCTGATTCTCTAACAGACCACCAAGGAATTTCTCTTTTTCCAGCTTATTTATTTCTCCCATCTCTTCCAAGGACAAAAATCTGGCATGACTTCTATCATAGGCTTTGATGGAGCTCACTTTAGCTTTCATCTGTGCCATTCCTTCATGACCATTGCAGAGGTCCCACTCTTTGTCAGCTAGAGGAACAAAAGATTGGTCAGAAAACTGCCTCTGGCCACCAACACAGTCCTTTGGGGTCTCTATTGAGCTGAATTTCATATTGTCTGCTTCATTAAGTGAGACACATTGAATAGAGCTTATCTACAAAGCATTATTGACCAAACTTTCTTAGTGTCATAGTTCTCTCTCAAATTTTCACCTTTTTCATGGGTTTCCCAACCAGCAGGAGGGTAATTCTGATGACCTGAATATGGTGAATATTAACAGGGTTCCTTGGAATTTTAAGGCAATTTTATTGTACAATTTAAAGAGAAAAATCATATTTGATATCAAAAGACCCAAGCAAATGATGGGAACTCTAGAGCCCTTAAAACACACATGCATACTACTTGACTTTGTACACTTGAATTGGGACAGAGATTGGGTAAAAACATAGGAACAGCCATACTGGGTCAGATGAAAGGTCCAACTAGCCCAGTGGCCAGTCTTCCAAGAGTGGCTAATACCAGGTGCTTCAGAGGGAATGTACAGAACAGGTAATCAACAAGTGATCCATTCTGGCGCCCATTGCCAGCTTTTGGCAAACAGTTCACATAGTTTCCTTTTCTGCAGATGTTACCCTGCTTACTTTTGCTCTACTGAGATACCTAGACAGATTTTATATATATATACTTCTTCCTGAACCACACCTCCTTAGTTGTTCACACTTCATGCACACCAATATCCCAGCAATTTAGCGAGAAATAGACTCCTCCTGCTCACAGCCAAAAACTTTAATATGTGGTGGCATGAGAAAACGCTCACTAAAGGGAGCGGCAGCATGGTCTAGTGCAGGGATGGGCAAAGTACGGCCCGCGGGCTGTATACGGCCCGGCTGACTTTTTTATCCGGCCCGCAGAGCTGCTCGTTTGTTTTTGGGTTTTTTATATAAAGAAATGGCTCCTAAGCAGTGTTCCCTCTAAGCTGCGCAGGCGTGCGGCCGCGCAGCGGCCGTTGCAACCCCCGCGCAGCATTGAGGGACCCCCGCGCAGACCGGCAGCCCCCACCACTCCCTGCAGACTCCCCGGGCTGCGGCTTTGCCGCGGCAGACCCGGCCCGAGCCCGGCCTCTGCGCTGGCCCTCCCCATCCCCAGGGCGGAGCAGGCAGGCTCAGGGCCGGGGCATGCGCGTGTGCCTGCCTGCATGCCCCATGCAGCCGGGGCAGCGGGGTGGCCGCTGCCGGGTTCCCACCCGCCGGCCACCTCGACTTCCCGGCCTGGGGTCGGCCTCTGGTGCCGGGGTCTGCTTTGCCCTGCCGGGGCCGCATTCGGGTCCCCGCCGCCAGCGGCCTCGGCTTTTTTCTTTCTTTCTTTTTTTTTTCCTCTTCTTTCTCTTCTTCGCCTTCCTTTCTCTTCCCTTCCTTTTCTCTTCTTCGCCTTCTTTTCTCTTCCCTTCCTTTTCTCTTCTTCGCCTTCCTTTCTCTTCCCTTCCTTTTCTCTTCTTTGCTTTCCTTCCTTTTCTCTTCTTTGCCTTCCCTTTTCTTTCCTTCTTTTTCTCTTCTTTGCCTTCTCTTTTCTTTCCTTCTCTTCACCTCTCTTTTCCTACCTTCTCTTTTTCCTTCCTTTCTCTTCCTTTCTTTCTCTTGTTTGCCTTCCTTTTTCTTTCCTTCTTTCTTTTCCTTTTTTCTTTCTCTTCTTTGTCTTCCTCTTCCTTCCTTCCTTCCTTCTTTGTCTTCCTCTTCCTTCCTTCCTTTCTTCTTTCTTTCTCGTCTTCCTCTTCCTTCCTTCTTTCCTTCTCGTCTTCCTCTTCCTTCCTTTCTTCTTTCTCTTACTTTTTTCTTTTTCTCCTCCCTTCTCTCTTTTTTCTTTCTCTTCCTTCCTTTTTAAAAATTAATTTTAAATAAAAACCTTTCTAAAAATTAAATTTCAATTCAAAATTCACTCAAATTCAATTAATTAAACACAATTAATTAATTCTGTTCTACCTTGAATTAAACTAAACCTTTAATGTTACAAAGTTTAAATTTCATTTATATTAGTTCACACAAACGCCCCATCCATCTGCTCTTGGTCCAGCCCCCGGTCCAATATATGAACCCATTGTGGCCCATGAGTCAAAAAGTTTGCCCACCCCTGGTCTAGTGGCTAGGGTGGCAACCTGGGAGTAAGGAGACCCAGTTTCTATTCTCATCTCTGCTTTAACCTTGGGCAAGTTTGTTTACCTCTCTGTACCCCCATTTCCCTTTCTGCTTTTTGACAGTCTTGTCTATTTACATGGATAAATGCTTCAGGGATAGATTATCTTCCTGTATCTATACAGTGCATATCACAATAGATGCTGTGGGTGGCTACCCTAAAACAAATCAAACAAAAATAGACTTATGAGGCTACATTTTCAAAGGAGCCTAAACCCGGCCTCTGATTTTATACTCATAGACAGCTCTGAGCACAGACAATTGTGAGCATAATGATCAAAGGCACACGTCCAACTGTATGATTTATGGGTGCCATCAGATAACTATGTCAACGTTTCATAATTTGTTTGCACAATTCATTGCAGGCACAAAACGGTAGGTGCAAAATTAAAGGACTTTTTTTTTTCAAATTTGGCCCATAATTAATAGTAAGTTGTAGTCTATATATGATGTTCTGCTCCCAAATGGAGTATGATTCTACCTTTTTTCAGGAAGATTAAGATATCATGGAAATGATTTTGCATACTTGGGGGTGACGGCCAGGCTTGCCAGTTGCTCCCGATCGTAATCAGGATATGGAGCTTGACAAATCTCAAGATTCCAGTGTTCTCTATGCCTACTGCACAATCCTCCCACCAGTGCTACCGCCTGCCACTCTGTTCTTGAGGTGGTCTTTCAAAAGCTTCATTGTTCCTAGAACAGCCCAATAACAGCACGAATACCCCTTCACAATTGCCAACTATTAAGTGACCTTATCTTCAGTATTCTTAATAGCATAAGAACGTCCTTACTAGGTCAGACCCAGGCGTGCACCTAGCATCTTGTCTTCTGACAGTGGCTAGATGTTTCAAATGGAATGTACACAACAGGTAATTATCAAGTGATCCGACTCCTGTGATTGAGTCCCAACTTCCAGAAGTCAGAGGCTGAGGGCCACCCAAAGCATAGGGTTAGAAGCAAAATAAAAGTGAAAACACACATCAGAAAGTCTAAAATGTAATCTAGCAAGATACAGGCTTTGTTCAAGATGGTTTCTCTCACCAGTCATTCTTCTTCCCAGTTATGGCTGATTTTTCCTGTCAGGACCTTCCACAAAAGTACAAAGTGCTGGCTTCCCTTGCAAGAGCTCTGGCCTCTTGTGTCTGTCTAGTGATGGATGACAAAGATGGCTTCTCCCCTTGCTTATATCTTCAAAGTTCAATGAACATGTTTCAAGAGGCAGGATGATCTTATTCTGTTCCTCTCTTCCTGTGGGCTTCCCTTCTCCCTATATTATTTCTGTGTAAATGGGGCTTCCATTTATTCTGGTCATACTTTGCTTTAGTCTCATTTAAGACAGATCTGATGGGGGTCTGTTTCTCCCTATGTTTGGACACTGACTGTAAACCATAATATCACTAAGTATCCATATTTCCTCATATAGTGTTAATGGATCCATTTCACAATTATATTAATTACCAGTATGTCACTGGCTTTCAGGAAAGACCTCACTGCATACATTTTTATAACACAGTCATTTTGTATACAATTTGTTGATTCTATTGTTTATCACTGGAAGTTGAGCCCTGCTTTCTTCATACACCAGTCAGTCTTTGAAATGCATTCTTCCAAAAATCCAAACCCAGATCTAGCTTTTTTCTCCTGCTAGGGCATAGATGCCATGTGGTCTCCTCCCGGACTTGTTAGCGTGAAGTTTATCTCCACAGCATGCAGCTTAATGAATAGGTTTAGGCAATACATAAATTCATACTCCTCTTTCAAAGTACTTTAGAAGTAACTCACAGGCAGAGAAAACACTCTTTTGTCTAGTGCAGATCCTTTTACATACGCCTTCATATACCCAGTTTAAATACACTTTAATCTTAATTCTATATCCATAACTCTTAAAACCCACCATATACATACATCATGCAAGAAAATTAATGATCAGTGAGCCTTTACATTACTTCTCTTCCCTATCCCTATCTCTGTTCCCCTTCATTTTGTTATGCCTCATACTTCCTACCTCTTTACTTTCTCGCTTTAGGGTCTCTCTTTCTCATATGTACACCCACAGATACACACACACACAAATATTGCTACAATGAATTTAGTCCTACAAAAAAATCCTCCCCAAAAACCAAGAAGCAAACCACCTTTAAAGAATGCATAATTGTAAAGCTACGAGCATAACATAACAAAGAAGTAGCTACATGATTTTATGGTTATAAGATAATACTTGTCTTCCTAGCTCTCCTTGTCTGTAGTTAGTACTTATGTGATAATGATGCTGAGATTATAGATTTAGGACAGGAACTACCGTGTTTCCCCGAAAATAAGACCTACCCATAAAATAAGCCCTAGCAGGATTTCTAAGCATTTGCGCAATATAAGCCCTACCCCGAAAATAAGACCTAGTGATGGGCGTGGCTATGCAGCGTATCTGCACAACCCATGCACCCCAAAAATAAGACATCCCCTGAAAATAAGCCCTAGGGTGTCTTCTTGAGGAAAAATTAATGTAAGACCCTGTCTTATTTTCGGGGAAACACGGTAGTTCTGCAGTGCGTCAGTAAAGCATTGTAGTGTACTTCAGTGTGGTCATGTAGAAAGAATTACAGAATAATCTCTGATTCAATTAATGATATATTTTTCAAAACTAATTGGATAATGGAGCGTACGTTTTCTGGATCTTAATGCTTTGGAGTCAGCTATCCCTAAAAACTATCTCCTAAGGACTTCTGATCATCGTAGATCATATCTGAAAGATGGATAGTCATATCTGTCAAAGGCCTTTAGAAAACAGTTGTGAGGGTGGCTGAGTTCCATTTACAAAGCAAGAGTCTTGAAAAATGATCACTGCTTACTGTTGTACATGCTGGCCTCTACTGTTTGTAGGAACATGCAAATAAATGTAAAACTATGTTGTCTCTAACACAACATCTGCAAGTTTCATCTTCTCAAATAGATTTAAGGTAGCCACTCTCCAGACCCCAGCCCATTCTTGAAGTTGCCATGCCTTGCTTTTCTGTGGGCCTACTGGCATCTTATATAGAAACATATTATGCCAACGTATTCAACATTTTTAGTGTATTTCTGCCCTTTTCTGCAGAAAAAGGAACTGTTGTCCTTTGTAAAGACTTCTCTTCACACTGCTGTTCTGTCAACACCACAGCCATTGATGCAGCGGCATTGATTGAGCAGGTTTGGTGAAGAAATACTCAGTTATTGCTGAGCACTTTCCCTTCAACTCCAATACTCCACTGGACCAAGAAATGTAATCATCTCCCACTGACACAGCATTATGCAAGGTACGTCGACTTCAGGGACAGAAGGAAGAAACTACATTTATGTTTCAAAGCTCTGCAGTCTCTTCTCCGGTGTGCAATATGCAACCTTGTGCTATGTCCATGCCTCATTAAATAAAAAACAGGTAGAGAGCAAGAGCACAGAACTGATATTTTACAAAAAGCACAGATTCAGTCTCCCATCCACTGTACTATAGATCCCTAGCAGCACCTAGCCTTCGGCTCTATGAACATGTAATAACCTCCACTGCCTTGCCCTTCTTAAAAACACAAGCAAAATCTCATCAAATATCAGATTCAAATTAAAATGAATAGAAAGCTCCCTAAATGCTGCAACATAACTCACATACTTTGCATCAACACAGCTGCATAGTGAAGACAAAACATAATTATGCCTCAAAGGGCAAGAACTGGGGAAAAGTAAACGAGTCATTACAATTTTTTCTACAGATTTTATTTCTCTCAAGATATTGCTTCAGAACAACAAATGATCTGCCAGGCTTTCAACTGGTGCAGAGGGAGAAGCATGCCAGTTCATACACACAGAGGATCAGAAATGGAATTGGTTGGGAAACAAAGAAAATAGGTTTTATGAATTAAAAACAAAGTTAACATCACTTTTTTCAATACTGAAATTTTTTTTAGATTTTTTTCACAGGAGACTTTATTTTTCAAATCCCCAGAATTTCAAAATATCAAAATTATTGAAATTTCCATTTTCAGTGGAAAAAACCAAAACGTTTTGAAAACCTGAAAGCTTTTTGTGAAATTTTCCAGTTTTGAAAAGAGGCCATTAAAGGAAACAAATGTTTTGAATGAAAATAGCTGACTAACTCCAATCTAGATCTTTACATTGTATCTTCTGTTCCCAGTCATTGAGTTGCCTGTCTTCTTTTCTTTCTTTAATGGCGATGGGGTTTGGAGGGCATGGAGTGAGGGAACTAGATGCAGATATACTTAATGTGTTTTACTTTCAAAATAGTCTGCATTTTAAGGAAAACCCCAATAAACCTACTTACTTTACTCTTTGGATTTGTTTTTTCTGGACTTTCTTAATGCCTTGGGGAGTCATTTAAGGTACTGAAACAATGCAGGAGCTGCTCTTCTCATGCTATTTTTGCCAGCCAGGAACTGAAGTACCATAAAAATAAGTCTCTTGTTATTTTGGCCCCATAAATTACTTGCTCAAAAATATGAGCAACAAATATAGTCAAGTGTAAGAAATACAAATACAATTGCATTGACATACAAAATAATCAGACCCCTTTACATTGTGAAATAAGTGATGTCCCTCATTTTGAGGTGCTGTTCTCCATGTTGCTGTAATTTGGAGGATAAATGGCATTTGGTAAATGGGATCACTGAAAAAGGTAATTGGATTAACAGGGGAAGGAATCAAATATAGTGTATTCAGTAGCACTGGACAAAGAGCAGAAATTAATTTTAAGACTGCTGGAAGGAACCGCGTACCTAGCACACTCTTCATGCTACAAAACTAATACAAAATAGGGAACCAGATTCTCAGCTGATATCAATTGTCATAATGCTATTAATATCAACGGAGCTATGTCAGTTTTCACTAGCTCTCTCTCTGGCCCAATGAGTTCATGCCTACAGACATCTGAAACCTAAAATGGGGTTGAGTAGTGAGTTGATTAGGACAAAAAGGCAATTGAAGGGAAGGGAGGATGGGATGATCTCCTTCACACAGCGGTACAGCCATACAGTTGAAAATAATCTGACATTATCTCTGGATTTTATTGGCTGAGAGCTTCCCGTTGTGGCACAATTTAAAATAATGCCCTTCTGGCTTCCTGACAAGTCTAGAGCTAGCAAAACCTTGCTCATCCTGCAAGGTAATATTTATATAATAAAATGCTCAAGATATTAACAGGTGGGTTTGCTGCAGTACTTTCCCATTGAGGGTTACAGAGGCTTCATTTGTTTTCGTTTCTGCTAACAAAAACAACTAGAAATGAGAAAATTCCAGGGAGAGAAGGAAGTAACTACATTTATGTTTCAGAGCTCTGCAGTCTCTTCTCCAGTGTGCAACCCTGTGCAAGTACGATGTGCATGCCTCATTAAATAAAAAACAGAGAGAGAGAGAGTGCAGATCTGATATCTTACAGAAAGCACAGAGTCAGGCTCCCATATGCAGTTCTATGGATTCCTAGCAGCATCAAACCTAGGGCTACATGAACATGTCATAATTGCACTGTCTTGCCCCTCTCAAAAACACAAACATAATCTCACCAAATATCAGATTCAAGTTAAAATGTACAGAAAGCTCCCTAAATGCTGCAAACTGCCTCATTCTTAATACAACCAGAAGAGACCAGCAACAAGACCCTTTTCAACGCTATCTTTCTAGGATACTGGAAACTTGGGCCTGGGTCGGTGGAGATTCATGATCTATGTACTGTAGAATACATATCTCCTGTCGACTTACCCACCCTGACCGCAGCATCTTCACTGGGCTGCACCAATGGCAAATGCTCTCTGTTTGATGAAGTATTACTCTTTTCTGGGGAGTGGAGTTACTGTGTAGAATAGAAAGCACTTCTGGGATCGATTGAGCAGGTCTCCATTGGCTGCTCAATCAATCCCGCTGCATCGATCCATGGAGATCACCGCAGGGATTTCAGTGTAGACAAGCCCTTGGACTCACTGATGAGTGGATCTGCCGCCTCTGTGGTCCCCACAAGCACTTTCAAGAGTCAAAATCCAATACATTCATCTGGCTTTATTCCATTTGGGATTCCAATTAGCCCTGAAAAGGCGGTTGTTGTAAAACCTCCATCTGTGTTCTTACCTCCTAACAATTTCAAGGGAAGTGGCAATTAAAAATCTTTATATTAATCAGAACACTAGCTGCTGCCTGATTTTCAGACAATAGTCAATCAGAAAGACCAACTCAGACAAAGCTAACAAACAGGCAATTAGCACTGCCCTGCATGCAGTAGCATGCATAAAATGTTGAGCACATTAGCCCTGACCATTTTTTCTCAAAAAGGATGCATAATAATTCACTATAGAGACAAATACGTGTTCTTTATGAGTACGACCTGCAATCCTAGCACCACAAGATGTGAACTCATCAGATTTTTATGAGTTAAGCTGCATCAAATCTGGTCTATGCTGGCTCTGTGACTTTTTAAAAAAATCTGGCACACTGGAGGAAGTGGTGTTGCTGATTCAGTAGCTAGCACTATTTCTGTTAGTCAGGTTTGAATGAATATTTCAGCATGGTGCGACAGGACCTCCTAGCACTGGAAGAGCTGTCTTTCAGATCAGTTGTTGGGTCTTTTTAAGAAAGCCTGTTCTACTGAGAAGTGAACAGGTGCATTCTTAATATATAGTTGTCACCGAAATACTTCAAAACAGAACGGGGGGAGGAAAAAAAGTAAAATGAACAGGTCCAGTAGGGTTTGACTGCTCCACTCTGACATCGCTTATAAGTTACATCACTTGCAGCTTGTAAAACTCATTTACACACTTGCCAGCCTACAATGCAGTCGTCCCACTTCAAACACCCCACTGGGTTTGTATAGACTGCTTCAGTTCACCTAGCTATACTTTTAAAAATATTGCATCCAGTATATGAGTGAATGCTACATTTGTCAAGTGTGAGGGGACAGGGCTTGGTCCATTCTCCCTCTTTTGTTGTCTTGCGTGATTTTAAGCTGGCCATTGTTGTGTGCAGCGTAGTGCAGCCATGTAGCTCCTAGAATATTAGTACCTTTCTCCAGACAGAAGAAAAGCTCTGTGTGGCTCAAAAGTTTGTCTCTTGCACCAATAAAAGTTGGTTCAAAAAAGGATATTATCTCACTCCCCTTGTCTCTCCATAGGTCAACGAGTCTCTGCAATGCCTTTCTTGTTCTTTTTGCCAGTCTCTTCTTACTTTCAACTTCCCTTCCTTCGTGTCTATTGGAATTGTGACATCAGAGGTAAGGTAGATATTCATCAGAAAATACAGACAATTTTTAAAAATCGGTTACCCAGCCTCTGCTTCCATTTACATTAGTGCAATCCTATTGACTTAGATGATGCTGTACAAGAGTGTCTCAGAACAGAATTTGGCTATGAGTATCTAGTAAATCTTGCTCCATTTCAGCTTCAAGCTTTCCTACAAGCTAATAACTAGCTTGACTCTTCTGGATCCACAGTTCTTCACAAAATCTTCTAAATCTATTTGAGCATACAATAAAATAAATAATTGACCATATAACTAGAATTTCAAGAACACATGCAAGACAGAATATGGCCCTAGTTCACAAAAGTATCGCTATGCAGGACAGCGCTAATCATCTGCTTAAATCCCAAATACATTTATGGGCCTTAAGCACTTACTTAAAATTAGCTATGAATTCAAACACTGTCCTGAACTGGTCCCCATGGCCCTGACAAATTCTACCACTAATATTAATGCAGGTCAAATGGATGGGAGTAGCCACATTGAAACCTCATAAAAATCCAGAGGAGCCTTTTGTGAAAATAATACTGAACTCCTGGGGAAAGTTTGCAGGTTTTAATGTGCGTGAGAAGAAAGTGAAACTTTGCCATACTGGTCACACTTCCCAGATAGTCTGTGAAGCTCTTGTTATGTATAGCTAGCTGGAACTGGACTTAGAATAAAGCAAAGTTCTGGTAACACCTTGAGAGATCAGTGAACACCACGTGGTACTAGCAGTAGAACAAACCACAACAATATTCTGAGTGGAACAATGGAACAGCTAAAAACCTCACAAGAGCTGGAACTCTCTGGAACTCTTAGAATTAGAGAGTAATTTTGTTTGTTTGTATTGTCAGCATAAAACTTCACTATACAGAAAAGATGAAGGAAAATAATCTTAGAACAAGAGCAAAAAAAGTAAAATATACATATTTAAGGCCTGATCTTGCAGATGCTCGGTTCATGAAATGTCCATCATTCTTTGTCCGTCTATGATTGCTTTAAACGTTATCTATGCATTATTCCCTCCTACAAAGCTTTTTCAATAATCCATACTCTTCCGTGAGGTTTTAAGTCTGATTTCTAGTGGCTTAAAATTATAAAACACTTTATCCATATTAGACTCTCTATAATACTCATATTTACACAGCATTTAAAAGACACAGTTCAGAAATAACAGGGACCATATGACTGGTAATTACCTGTATTCAGTTTCAATGTGGTAGAATATGAACTCTATTTTTAAAATAAAGCCGGTAAAATTAAATGCTTTATAAAAAATTAGAATAGTTCCGCAGGATAATACTAGCTTAAGGGTACATCTGGGCTAGCTTCATTCGAGCTAATGCCATTCGGCACTGCAATCACTGATTGTAGAATAGCATAATTAGGGCAGGTCTACCTTAGACCTACATTCTTCAGGGGTTTTTCACATCCCTTAGAGACTTAGGGCATGTCTATGTTCGCTCTTCTGGGTTCGGTTGGGTGGTCAGTCAAGATGCAGTCAATCAATCTAGCGGTTGACATTGTAACTCTAGCCCTGTAAATACAGTAGTGCTTAGTCACCTGCATAGCATTTCCGTTCGCCTTGGCACAGTGTGTACAGGGAGGTAAGTGGGAGTTACTAAGGCGAAGGGAGATACACAAGATATTTTACGTACCTTGCATATATCACTTTGACTGTCACCAAAAAGTGCCATGGGTGCAGACTAGGGCTTTGTCAAGCCAACCTAACTCCCAATGTAAACAGCATTAGGTCAATGGAAGAAATCTCAAAGGCTATGTCTACACTTGTTAATTTAAGTCAACTTAGCAGTCTACACTATAAAATTAGGTCGACTTAAAGGGGACCTTGCAAAATCAGCCTAGAGCGTCTCCACTTGACACTTAAGTCGACTGGCAGGGGTTAGGGGGACTAGGAGTGGTGCATGATGGGAAGTGTGGCATGTGGCAGCCGGGAAGTGCTCCCTTTCCTTCGGCCAGTCCCATAAAAAAGGAAGTGAGCTCGGCACCTTCCACATTGTGCCTGGCAACATGGAGGCTGAGCAGGTCAGGGACCAGGCTCTTCTTCTCCTGCGAATTGTCAGGCAGCTGCACAACACCTGCCAGCTACTGATAAAGCTGCTTCTCTTCTGGAGCACACCTCGCTGGCAAGCCACCAGCACGGAGGCAGACACCAGCCTGCTCCCCACCTTGCTGGCCCAGCAAGGTGGGGAATTCACTCAAGTGCGTGCCGGTGCTCGCCACCTCTGGGCACGTGGAGCCAGCACTGACTGGTGGGAGCGAGTCATCCTGACCACTTGGGACGACATACAGTGGCTGCAGAACTTCAGGATGAGCAAGCGGACCTTCCTCGAGCTGGTCCGTGAGCTCACCCCGGTTCTGCAGCGCACGGACACCCGGCTTCGACCCGCCCTGCCAGTCGACAAGAGAGTGGCTGTCACAGTGTGGAAGCTGGCAACCCCGGACTCATACCGCTCTGTGGGTCAGCAGTTCGGCATTGGGAAGGCCACCGTGGGGACCACCGTCATGCAGGTGTGCAGGGCGATCAACTGCGTCCTGCTAGCCCGCCTCATCACCCTGGGTAACCTGCATGACCTCCTCGATCGCTTCGCTGGGCTCAGCTTCCCGAACTATGTGGGCATTGTGGACGCCATCCACATACCAATCGAGCCCCGGAACACCATGCCAGGGACTACATCAATAGAAAGGGGTACTACTCTGTGGTCTTGCAGGTCCTAGTGGACCACCACGGGATCTACCAAAAAATCTACGGTGGCTGGCCGGGGAAGGCGCATAACGCGAGGATCCTGAGGAACTCCACCCTGTACAGGCGCATGCAGGCAGGCACCTTCTTCCCCGACCACACCATCACTATCGGGGACATGCAGATGCCCGTCCTGATCCTGGGAGATGCCACCTACCCCGTTCCCCCTGGCTTATGAAGCCGTACATGGGCCGCCTCGACGACAGCAAGGACCTCTTTAACTAGAGGCTTAACCGGTGCTGCAGTGTCGTCGAATGAGCCTTTGGATGGCTGAAGACCCACTGCAGGGCCCTCCTGACCTGCCTGTGGCTCAGAGAGAGCAACCCGCTGGAGGTTGTCAGTGCATGCTGCTGCCTCCACAACCTCTGCCAGCTGTGGGGGGAAAGAGTCCCCCACATCTGGGAAACCGAGGCCGAGGGTCTCGCTGCCGACTACAAGCAGCCCAAGGACACCCTGCCCTAGACTGAATGAGTTCATCGGCAAGCGCAGACCGTTCGGGATGCGCTAAGGGCCCACTTTGCAAGCGAGACCCGCTGAGGGCTAGGCCTGCTCCCAGACCCCGTCAGCTCCACCACCCACCCATGCCTGCCCCGTCATCCCCACACACCCGTCTCCCCCTGCCCCCAAACTAATAAAAAAATCCAGAAAACATATATTGGGGTACAAGGTGTTTATTTAGGGGGGATATGGGGGTTGGGAGTTGTGGGGTTTGGGTGGCTTGGGGGGAGTGAAGACAGTTGAAGGGGTTTGGGGGAGTGAAGACAGTCAAGGGAGGGAGGGGGTTTGGGAGGTTTGGGGGGAGTGAAGAGGGCCGGAGGGAGAGCGGAAGGTCAGGGGAAGGGGTCTGAGTCAGTGGCCTTCAGGAGGCGGGTCCCTGGCCTACTAGCGTCTGCCCCGGGTCCTGGGCCACCGCTGAGGAGAGCCACTTCTGGGGCACCCTAGGGGAACAGGTGCTCCTCTAGCCGCTCCATGGCCTGTGTCTGCCACTCGAGCAGCCGCTGTTCAACCCTCCAGTGGCCCTCGTTCTGGTCCTGCCACGCTGCCAGGCGTGCTTCCGTCCGCTCGCTCACGTGGACCAGGTCCTCCAGGATCTCATCCCATGAGCGCTGCCGCCTCCTCCGACTCCGGATCAGGCCTGCTGGGACACCAGGAGTGCCAAGGGTGTGGAAGCTGCTGAGAAAAAGTAAAGAAGAGAGTCTCTTCCATTAGCTGGTGCGGTGTGCAGCCTGAAAGCAGTTGCTGTCCCCTGACCATCCCCCGGCTTCCCACTCCCTGTCTTTTGGCATAGGGCCCCCTTGGTACACGCCAGCGTGCTGTGCTGCCCAGGTCAGGTGCAGTGCCCATAGTGGTGAGCTACAGGCAGCCCTGCCTCGGGAGGGTCTCTCCTGGGGCCACGTGCCAGTGGTGTCGGGTGCATGCTGTGTGGCCTTGGTGCTCCTGCCCACAGTCCCCCCACCCCATCTCCAGACACACCACTGCACCGCTCACCTTGGGGTTCCCACTCCTCCCCCACCACATGGCCCCCAGCCCCTCTGCCCCTGTGGGAGCGCCTCCCCCACCCTCAACCTTGCCTGTTCCTGGGCTATGTCCCCCTGCAGTCCCTGTCCCACAGGCATGCCCGGCAGTGGCGGCAGGGAGGAGGGAGAGAGGCAGAGCACTCATCAGCAGGTGCAGCAGGTGTCCATGGCATTGGCCAGTCACCTGCGTCTTCCTCGGAGGGGGGGAACCTGCCCCTCTCCCTCCTGTTGGGAGGCTGTGTCAGGCACTGGGGCAGGGATCGGCTCCAGACTGGCAGCTGGGTCCAGGGTTGGTGAGGTGTCCTCCAGCTCCTGGGGCTGGCTGGTCTCCCCTTCCTCCAGCACCACAGTCTCGTCCACTGAGCCCTCCTCCCGGACCTTGTCGGGGGAGGGAGTCTCAGCAGAGTAGACTGTGTGCGTGGGGAAGCTGCCACTCTCCTGCCCCAGAAAACCGTGCAGCTCCAGGTAGTAGCGGCAGGTGTAGTGGGGGCTGCCCCCGTCCTGAGGCTCGCCTTCCAGGCCTTTTGATAGCCCTGCCGCAGCTCCTTTATTTTAACCCAGACCTGCTGGGTGTTCCGGGTGTAGCCCTTGGCAGCCAAGGCCTGGGAAATGGAGGAATAGATTTCCCTATTCCGCTGGCTGCCCTGCCGCCGGGGGTCCACTGCCTCATCCCTCCAAATGCCTAGCAAGGCCAAGATTTCCTGGTGGCTCCAGGACGGCGCCTGCCTGCGGCGCTGCCTGCCCTGCTCTGCCATTGGCTCAGAGGCAGGCCTGGCCAGGTCTGAGCTTCAGTGGGGGCAGTGCTGTGTGCTGCCCTGTGATTGGCCAGGCCGGGCTTTCTGTGCCAGGAACTCTGGAAGGAAGGTCAGGGAGAGGAGAAGGGAGCTCTGGAAGCCCTTTAAGTCAATTTAGGGCTAATCCGCATCTACATGGCTTAAGTTGACTTAATAATGTCGACTTAAAAGGAACTTTTATAACAGTCAACTTGCAATTTCCTTAAGTCGACTTAAGCAGCAGCTTAAGTCGATTTAAGGAAACTGTAGTGTGGACGCAGATTAAATTAAGTCCATTTAAGCAGGCTTAAATCGACATAATTTGTAAGTGTAGACGCACCCAAAGAGGTGGATTTACTACAGCAATGGATTTACTCCAGCCCTTTCTATGGCTCTAGTAAGTGTCTACGCTACAATGCAGCTCTACTGCTATAATGTTTCAGGAGTAGAGACATAATCTTAGTTGCACTGTCTGGAGAAGTTTGCAGAGCTCACATCTACCTGTCTCCAGTACAACCAATGCTAAGAGCCCTCATTTGAATAAGTGCTAATATTCATCTACATGCCAGGAGACAACAGGGGTCAGCAACCTGCGGTATGTGTGCCAAAAGCGACATGCACGCCAATTTTGAGCAGCACGTGGCATCCTGTTTTGCTGCCCATACTGCTGCCGGAAGCAAACGTCATTGCTGCTGGAAGGGGATCCGCAGACCACCTCTGCCACCAACACTGTCGCTGGAATGGCTCCCTCCCCACCTTCCACACTGTGGCCAGCACTGGAAGAAGGGCGGGGAGGAGATTGGGCATGGCCCATTCCTAAAGGTTGCCCAACCCGGGATACAAGGACAAACATTGAGGAAGCCACAGTTAGAAAAGCAGAGTACACAATACATAGTGATCTTATCTCCCTGCCTGCAACTGATAGTGAACATTTCTTCCTGCATTTTCGTTCTGCAATCTACCTTCTCTGTTTCTATAGCAACTTCTTTTGTTTGTAACTCCTAACCCATGCTAAAAATACCCTATTTGGCGGATGGATATTTTCAAAAGACTTTGATATAAATAGTAATGGTAATGAGAAAAGACTGCAACCTTAAAATAAATATAAAGTCCAATACATATTCTGATAGGTACCTCATTCACTATAAGTAGCACTGAATGCAACATGCATCATGTACTTTAAAAATAGAAAGAGGAATTTTATTTGTATTTTTCAGGTTCTTTACCACAATATGAATTATTGCCAAATTGAATTACTCTCTGGCATTCTCGCTTATAAATTCGATCACTCTGTAATGAATTGAGAACAATTCTGCAGCCACGCATGCACATCCTCTTGCTGTAGGACCTCCATTACAAAGACATAAGAACAATATGTGTGGAATTAATATGCTCATTTTTCAACTCCAACTACTGCAATAGTAAAAGTCCCATGTCACTTGAAACTGAATTTAGAGGAAAGAAGTTCTGCAAATACTCAGGGTTCATAAGACAAAGTATGACAGGTATTGCTGTTCTTTTTATTCCCTAAACAAAAAACTCTTTTTAGCATTATCCTTCACCTATCTATCATTGTTGTAGATTTTCAATATTTTATCTTCAGATACAGTCTGCGGAAACATTAGCAATATGATTTTCTTTTAAAGGATGATTATTTTTCCTCTCTATTCAGTGTTAATTTGTTTCTGTTAACGTATAGGGATGTATGATGGTGGGCATATGCGTGTGTTTGTGCAGATACACTTAATATAATATCTGTACCAGGTGAACATTTTGCTCCTTAGCACTGTTGTACAACAAATGTAAAAGTTGTAACATTCTTAAAGAGCTACGGTTCAGGTGATCCTGGTCAGCTGATCACTACAGCTCCTCTCTCTAATGCTCTGATTCAGCAGGGTACTTAAGCAGTTGCTTACCTTGGGCTAGTCTATGCTGCGATTTTGGCGGCATTCAAAGGGAGATACGCAAGGTACTTAAAATTCCTTGCATATCTCCCTCCAATTGCCTACCTTCCACTTACCATGCGGTCTTCAGTAGCCTGAGCCAGAGGGAAATCCCTTCCCTCTGACTCAGAGCTACTTCATCTGCAGGAAGGTCTTCCAGCATCAGCTTCCTGATAGGCTGAGTAGGTCTTCACAGACCTAATCAGTCAATCAAGGAGATCGATCAGATAAAGACAAGCCCCTTGTAAGTAAAGAGAGGAGATTATATACTATGGTGATGAGAGCTGAAGTACATGGATGGAGGGGACATAATAACAGTTTCCAAGTACCTAAAAGGTTGTTATGAGAAGAAGAGAGAAAAATTATTCTTCTTAACCACCAATGATAGGACAAGAAGCCGTGGGCTTAAATTACAGCAAGGGAGGTTCAGGTTGGACAAAAAATTCCTAAGTGTCAGGGTGATTAACCACTGGAATAAGATGCTTAGGCAGGTTATGGAATCTCCATCATTGCAAGGTTTTAAGAGCAGGTTAGACAAACATCTGTCAGGGATGGTTTAAGAGGGTACTTGGTCCTGCCATGAGTGCAAGGCACTGGACTCAATGACCTCTCATGGTCCCTTCCAGTTCTATGATACTATGATTCTACGAACATGAGTAATATGCCTAAGCATTTTGCTAAATGGGGATGGCATTACTTATGTTCTTAAAGGCTACATTGAATTAAGGCCTGTGTTCTGGAGAACGAAGGAAAGAAATAGCAAGAAAATTGGGGACAAATTTACTAATTTGAAATTTCCGGCTCACATACACAGCCAATAAAACCACAGAATGGGAGAGTCAAAGACTGGGACACAGAGGTTAAAAAAATACAAGACAGGCATTCAAAGGGATTTTAATTAAACACAGTTCTTTTGTGGGGCTTTTTTTGGTTTGGTTGGTTTTTTTCTTAAAGTGTCGGTACTCGTATCTTGATAGTAAATTTGAACAATGCTTCTCCATCTTTCTTCTACCTATACCACCCCGCTTCTTCCAGCTGCTTGCTCCTTTTCCCTGTAGCCCACCCACTCCCCACCAAGCTGGGCAGTGAGGCTGGCAAAAAAGGTGCCGGTGTTCCATATCCCTGCATACTGTCACAAAAAAAGCACCGATTAAACATATTCTTTAACTAGATTATACACTTGTGGGGACTGGGACAGTATCTTATTGGTTCTGAGCTGAATATGTTGTCATCATTCAATCAATGTAATCATACAAAATGGAGGTATCTTATCATGACATGGTTCTATACGAGAAGTTTCCATTGGGACTCCATTAATATGAGTGGATGCTTCCCCCTAGAACTTATTTTGTTACTTGCTGCATCCTCTAGGCAGATGTTTCTTAGAATATTTAATAGTTCCCTGACAGAAGGTTTCTTCATTTCACTCAGCCCCAGCTGCTGCCAAGTGTCATCACCTTTTAAGACCATTAGGATCCTTAGTGGAATATTCTGTGATCACCTAGTCACCCTATGATATAGAACTCCAAAACCTCTCTCAGGCCATTTCTTCTCAAGACAGCCTTTATAGGCAAAGGATCAGGGATAGTATGAAGGAGACAGTGTTGTGCAATGGTTAGATCAAAAAAATTACACAGTGTGGCCTCTTAAGCATTAGGAAAACAGGGTTCCATTCCTGACTCTGCCACTGATCCTAGGCGAGTCACACAAGCTCTCTGTGCCCTCCATTCCTTCCCTTTCTAGCATATGGAGAAAATTGTAAATTATTTGTGAACCTCAGATGAAAGATGCTAGTTCAAACCTTTAGCAAATATCCCACACAGCTATCATAAGACTGGACAGTTACACACTCAAAAGGCAGGAAATGGTCAAATTAAGGAATATATTTTGGCTTCTTTTCATACAATTTATGAGGGGAGTCAGCACTAAGTGACTTGTCCTGTCTCTACAGATCATCAGCAACCACTTTGTAGAGCACAGTTTGAGACCCTGAGCAATATGCAGGATTTTTTTACTACTACTTTTTCTGGGCCCAGGGGGCTGTGGGGCCACAGGAAACTTGAGGGAGAAAACAGGATGTGAGATGTTGCTGCTACCTCCTTTCGCAACTGAGAATCCAAACCATCCCTCCTAAATGCCTTGAAATCTTCAGACTCCAGCATTCAGCCTGAAAATTCCTGTCTACTGTCCCCTTCTCTCTGCTCTATGGATGAATTCACACTATAGCATTTCACTGGCCGCAGAGTGAGGATTATCCATCTTGTCTTTTTCCTCTTCTACCCTATTCAGACCTTTCTCTTTCTCTCCACTACTGCTGTATCTCTGATGCTGGCCAAGAGAAAGTAGGACAGGGAAGGTAAGTGGCTGCTGAGCTTCCTTCAGCTGCAAACAGAAAGCCAGAAATGCACCCCTCTCAGATTGACTTTTCTAACTCCAAATCATTTGCCATTTTGTTCAATTTCAATTTTTTTCCAGTGCCAGAAGTAAGGCATGATTAAATCCAGTTGAGTGAGAAAGAGCCTAAGAAATAAAGACACAAATAAACAAAGCCACCATCCCTTCCTAAAAGTAAACTGAGTATTAGACAGACAATAGTCTTTCATCTGTACTTCATCAGTCACAATTTATCGAAGTTCTGGATTGAATTCCGGTTTCTTTATTTGGTTACTTGTATTTGAGCTTCTAAGACAAATCCCAAGGGCTAATAGAAAAATAAAATCACAAATATAGGCCCAGATCCTCAGATAATGTAAGCAGCCTCAATTCTATTTTAAACTAATAGAGCTGCACCTTATTAAAGCAGCTGATGATAGATTTTAGGGAGACTATTCTAAATCCCTGCGTGTTCTAGAGATGCTAAATATCACTGAAGAATTTCAAACCCTATTAGCCTAGAAGAACTTAGAAGAGAAAGACAGTCCTTTGGTACAGCATTCAGTAGAAAGCTATATGCCTTTGGCTGTTTACTAGCTGCCAGTGTCATCAAATCCTTCATCATGATAAATACATTTCTAAAATTCATTTCTATTAAAAAATCTGCTATCTCAGGAAGGTGCCATGCAGCCTTTAAAATCAGTTAGCATTTTAATCTTTAGTAAGAAGAACATTATTTGCATTCGGAATATGGTCAGAGCTAATGGTAATACAGCCATTTGTTTTGCACAGCAGTATTAAGAGGATGCCACATTAAGTATTTCAAATGTAGGTAACTTTCCTAAAGCTGCCACTGAATATTCAGAAGCATACTTCTGTGCCTAAATATTCTGTGCCGCTGTAATGGATTGAGGCTGACCTGACCTTTAACGGTGGTTTTTGTGTAACAGGTGAGTTTGTTTGTATCAGCTCAGTTTCTAAGGACCATTTTAATTCAACCTTATGTACAAGAAAATGCCAAGTATCCAGAGCAGTATGGCATCTCAATTACCTTTTCTCCCACTGTAAAGACAAAAGTCACTGGTGCTAAAACTGCCCCTTTGAAGATGGTATACAGAAGGCTCTCGTCACTGCAGGAGCTCTGTAAAATAGCCAGAGGATGTCCTCTTTAGCCACTTGACCAGGACTTTGGCACAACCAAGGAATAGTCTACTATATGAGCCCAATGCATCCTGGGACCAGACTTTGGGAGTTTAATCAATTCTGTACGAGTGTAAACACTGTGCAGATATGATCAGTATAGCTCATGACTGTGTAGCAGAAAACCTTGATTAGTGTTTTGCTTTAAGGAGCTCTCAGTAACTTGAATCACAATCTCCTGCATAGGGGTGATGAGCTGGTAGAGGGGTTATGCCATGGGCCCTCCACTCCCCCTACATTCTTCTCCCAGCAGCTCCAAATAGGTCTGTGCAATGGGGTGTGATGATGGTTGTCTAGGTAAGGGCCACTGGATCTGCTCAGAACCCTTCCATAGCAGGACAGAGGCCCCATGCCACTTTATAAAATGGTACAGCAAGAAGGCTGCTTATCCATGGAATAGGAAAGGGGAGAATTTAGGTCTCTCCCACAAAGTGCAGTCACATAGAAGCTTGATTATTTGGTCTTTATTCAGAATTCCACTCTGGATCATCTCAAGCCAGAGGATGATGGAAACTACTACTGTATTTAGTTGTCTAGAGTACTTCAGCCATTGTTTGTGTGGTAGAATATATACCTGATGACTCCAGAGTGCACTTGCTTGTAACAGCAGCTTACTCAATGTATAAATAGGAGGATAGTAAACAGCCACATTCTGGCCCTAGCCCTCCTGTGAAAAGTTCTACCAGCTGAAATAAGAAATAAACAAATCACCAATAAAAGCAATCTTTTTGATACTCAGTTGGCTCTTGATAGCATAAATGCATATCATTAACAGGGGTACAATTTCAGTTTGGGAAAGTTCTTCCTGCAATATTTCAGTTATCTCAATTTGTTGAGAGGGCGGGCTGGGGGAATCTTCCTAACTGCAAGTTTTAACCAGCCTAACTTTGGCTCTACTCACATCCACATCTGGAAGGTATTACCACCCACTGACATTTTTAAAACATGGCTGTCAGATTTTATTAATTTCTTTCACATTTGGACATCCGATGCTCATATTAAACTCAAAACCAATCTTGGTCTTTTGTTTTTAAATTTCTCTTTTAATATTGGCTCAATTCTGTGGTCTTTTTCTTCTGGAAATGGGTTTTGGTTCATCTGTGATCAATTCCATAATTCAAGAGCACAGTGTCTTAAAACAAAAGGTAGATTTAATGCAAGAACAAGGAAGAAAGATTAACTTAAAAACAAAATTATATAGTCTTTTAAAAACCTAAGCTTTATTTGCTATTGAAGGGGATGATGAGGTTTTTTTTATTTAAGGAACTGCTCTTGGACATGGCTTTATTCTCTTCCTCCTAACTCCGTTTTTCTGTATAGAATATGAGTACAGGTATTCAGTAGTGACTGTGAATAATGACTAACATCCAGACCACACTCTCTTATAGAAAACAAATATATGAGGGGAGTTTCTCTCAGATCATTCTGTCCTATGAATATTAATCTGTCTCCATCCTATAAAGAACCACATCGGGAATCGACCCAATGAGACTTTTGAATCAAAATAAACAGATTGTTGAGCTGGCTGGTCTGGAAGTGCCTTTCTTCCCCTTACATGTCCTCTCTTAGGAGCTGGAGGAAAATAATGCAATTAAAGAGAAAATATCTTTTTAGAGAGAGCAAAATGTGTCATTTCCCTATCCTTATCTATAAATCCAACACCCTATCTGCCTTTAAAGTAACCAAAAACAAGTTAAATGAGAGCAATAGATACCCTCCAAAAACATACTTAGGTATTGAAACTTGCTTGAAATCAGCTGTTGATAAGTTAGAGTGCATTCAAAGTTATAATCCTTTCCTGGAAAGACCTTCTAAAATGGCCTAAACTCCTTGGGATGAGTGAGTTTTACTATTTTTTCTTTAAATTGACTTATTGACTACAGTGTGAATTTAAAAGAAAAAGTCACTTATTTTTGTTTCCAATACAAGAATCACTAGTGGCTTACTTTAAATATAGTCCTTTTGCATAGTGCTTTACTGAAAGTGTCCCTGGATGGCTTCCATCAGACTCTGAAAAGACTAATCAGGGTTTGTAAGGATAAGGAACTAAATAAAGAATGTTGCTCTACTATAAGTCTAAATCTGGTTGACAACTGCAGCTTCCCACTGAGGCTGTGGTGATAGCCCTGTTGAGTTCAATGGCGGTAGTACTTGCTGGAATTTTACATCAATGTCAGCATACTCTACAGCCATGTCTGCTCGTAGGTAGAAGGAGATGAGCAAAAACATGAATTACAAGAATAATTTGTAGTTGGAATGGGTGCAGATGCAGGTTGATGAAAAGAACTTTCCTTACCGTCAACTGATTGTTTTCAATTTTGGGGGAAACAAGACCATTTAACTAGGCTTTCTTTCACTGAAAATGTTTTCTGTCAAATGAATCTTTTGGCCACAAAAATGTGCATGAAAGAGAGGAAACCTCTGTAAAGTCTGAGAAAACCAGCTCATCCATTAAAGCGTGTGGCAAGGTATGGTGGGCTGTGAATTCAGCTCCTTCTGTTTTAATCTTTTCATTTAATTAATGTTTGTCTGAAAGACATGTTCTTGTTACTCAGAATCATGCCTCAATGGTGCTAATGTACAGCTGAGGTGACCTCAAGTTGGTTATCAATTATCACCCCTTACTTTTCCAGCCAATTAACTCCAAAGGTTCTAGAAAGGATTATTTATTACACATGTCTCATTGGCTGCATCTACACTGGTAAATTAAGTCGACTTAAGCTTGGCTTAAGTCGACTTAATTTGCAGTTTAGAAAAGAAAAGAAAAATTAATTTATTTTCCTTATGGAAGATTGTAGATCCATGGTATAACATTATGAAAGAGCTATGAATTGTAACCATATTTTTAATTGATCGCTGAATTTTCATACACTCTCTGGTGTCCTAAGATATCATACAGTCACAAAATGCTTTGGCGTTGTTTGGTATATTTGCTGTATGCAGGACAGTGAAGATAATTTCTAAGGTGTTATGGAAGAATTACATTGGCATAAGCAGCTACACAGGCATGTGTGCTCTTTGGGTAGATAATATAAGTGTGCTCCACATAGTCATACATAAAATACACACATATCCCAATTACATGAATAGGATTGCATATGGTGTCAGAATAGAATTTGTCTCTGTAAGAATAGCCACAATGTGTGTGCACGCGTACATTGAGTTATATAACAAATTTCACTCTGAAGCGTTAAGCACTCGCAAGTCAGGAAATGCCAAGGTTATGAATGCACACTAACATACAGTGCAATTACAGGTTCTTATAATAATTCTCGAATAAAAAAATATTCATTTTTTCTACATTAGGAGTAAGTACAGGAGTAGTTATTTAATATTTTTTCATTCTTGTATTTCTTATACTATTTTTTTTTTGTTTAGTATCTCTACTGGTCTAGGTTTTTCCCCTTTTCATCTGAACAGCTAGCCAAAAAATTTGGCTTTTGCAGGTTGTCCTGGCTAGGGGGAGAAATTGATGATGGAATCAGGAATCTTTATAAATAAACAGGATTTTTCTAAAGTCCCATTTCCCTGAATAGAATCAAACCACAGAAGAAATGTCCTTGCCTCTTTCAGCCAGCACTCCACCCAAAACCTCTCTCTAGGCTTTTTCGCGGGGTCATGCTGCCAGTCCTGTCTGGTTTCCTGTTCCCTAAGTGTCTCTGCTACTGTGCAGTAGTGCGCACACAGACACCTGCACCTCCTAGCCAAACAATGCTCAGCTAAAACCTTCTCTCACATAGTGCTAATTCCTGAATGGACTTGCATATTTCTGAGGCAATGATATGTACTTGTGTTTTGCTTTGAGGCCCTCTATTGGTTCTTCCATTTAACCTGCACAATGAGAGGCATGACAGATTTAATGCAGCCTACAACATTATAAATTCAGTTTGCACATTATTTTCAGCCAACTGCACAGCCTTCCTTAAGTGTAATTTAAGGGGACAAGGTAGTTAACTCTATGGCTATGTCTACACTAGAAAAGTTAAGTCAACTTTGTTAAGTCGACTTAATAAGGTCGACTTTAAGTCATCCTTATTAAGTCGACTTAATAAAGTCGACTTAACTTTTCTAGTGTAGACATAGCCCCTTGTCGACCTTATTAAGTCGACTTAATGCTTTAAGTCAAATTAATAAGGTCGATTTAGGCACTAATCCCCCTCCACACTGGCTTTAAGTCGACCTAAAACAAGGTGTTATTAAGTTGACTTAAGCTTTCCTTAAGTCAACCTAAGGGAATGCTTAAGTCGACTTAATAAAATCCCAGTGTGGCCGCGGCTTTGTTTAGGTCGACTTAAGCCTCCTTAAGTCGACCTAAGTTGCCAGTGTAGATGTACCCAACAAGGCTAATATATTATACAGGCACATGCCTATACTGCACATCCTTAGTTGTCACACGGATGAGACAGTAATTTTGAGGGTAAATTTGTTGCACTTCCAGGTACCCTCTGAATACCAGCTAATGTTCACTGTTACTCTACAAGACTATCATTTTCTGGAGGGTGTTGTGTATTCTGACTAGACCCTTTTCGTATCAGTGTCTTTAACGGACATTCTCTCTCCCTAGAACACCTGCAGTGGTACACAATACTGCTAGATGCTGTATATATCTCAGACTGTGGAAAAATTATATGATGTATTGTTCTAGAAATAGCTTGAACATGTAGTTAAAGGCCACAGTCCAGATTGCTTTAACCACAAGATCATCCTCTCCTCAGGTGGTTGTGATAGTATTAGGATAAACACAGAGACAAAAGCTGAGGGATCTGGGATATCCACAGAATCCCAAGATGTGTTAAACTTTAATCATATTTTTGTGTCTCTGTGTTGCTCTGCTGTGCAGTATGTAGTTATGAAATAATCTACTTGCCAAGGTATCTATGGGAAGGTCAGGCAAGTACATTGTGCGCCTGGGCAAATACATTTTCCTGACAATTTTTAAAAGCTGTTCTTCATGTATTTGACAGCTTGCACAACTGAATATTAGGAAGGTTGCTCAAGAAGTTAGGTTCTATTCTATTCTATTCAGGTTCTTATACCATCCTTACCACTTTCTTGAAGTGCATTAAGTAGCTTATTCCTGCACCACCAGGTCTATATATCAACTTACTTAAAATAAATTCTTTATAACTAACAGTCAGTCCCTGGGAGAGTCATGCTACAATACCAGCATATAGTGAAACCCAAGTTGAAAGAAGGGTCTAAGGATTACATCCCTGGGGGCCTAAATTGTCTGTTCCTACAAAGAGTGGAACAGTGACATATTTGATACCTGCAGAACAGAAGCTGTCTTAAGAAGATGTAGGTCTAGCATGCCTAGTGACCCACCAGAGAAAAGGCTAATTAGCAGCTAATAGATAGTGAATTGTTTGCGGGAGACAAAACCGAAAAAATCTGCAAAAAAGCATATTACTTGCATAGGAAACCTTCCTAAAGAACTGCTGTTCATATCCCTAGATACCTATGTTATCTGGCTTCGCCTATTTTATTCACTTTTAGGGTTGTTCCAGGTATCTGTCTCTTATCTACTTAGCTACATTATGCTAGTTTGGAATGCAGAGTCTGAAACAGAGAATTTAAACTGATGAATATGTCAGTGATCGTAGCACCTAATAATTAGTCAAAACAAGTAATTCTCCACTAAAGCATTACATATAAATGACTCCTCAACATCTTATAAAAAATTTAATAGGCATGAATCAAAACATGGACAACACCTTCCTCCTCACCCCCAGCACTCTGCTAGTTCTCATCACTCTGTGGTTCAAAAGGTAAGCTGGTAACAATTTTTCCTGGACATGCAGGCACATAACCTGACTAGACTGCAAATGAACACCTAGAGTGAAATCTCACTAAAAAAATGTCCCTTTGTCACTGAGCCATTGGGCTGTGATTTGAAACAGGAATGTATACTACCTCTCTCAGTGCAGCACCTCTCCCTTCAGATGTCAGTTCATTTCAATTACTTTCTCATTGTTCTCACCCATGAGCAGATTCTAGAGGTACCAGGATAAATTATGGGCTGGATGAAGGAATCAGCTGGTGAAATTCTATTGGTCTGTGTTACTCAGGAGGTCACCCTTGATTGTCATAATATTCCCTTGTGGCCTTAGAACCAATACAGACTGCACTGACAGTATTCATCAGTTCCCTACTCCCCTCTTGGCACAATCACTGCTAGGGCAAAGACCAGGGTATAGCTTCTGAAGCAACCCATACCATCATCCCTGATAGAATCATAGGCCATGTCCAGACTTGCAAGGTAGGTCAACTTAAGGAGGCTTAAGTCAACCTAACTTAGTCCCTGTCCACACCAGGCTTTCATTAAGTTGACTTAAGGTTTCTTTACGTCAACTTAATAACTACCGCCATTTATGTTGACTTAATGGCTAAGTCGATTTGTTAAGTAGGCCTAAAACCCGTGTGGACGACCTACGTCGACTTAGTTCCCTAAGACAACAGAGTCTTGTGGCACTTTTAAAGACTAACAGATTTATTAATCGCATGAGCTTTCGTGGGAGAAAATCCCACTTCGTCAGACGCTTTGAAGATAGGAAAGTTACAGAGTGGGAGGAAATTAAATGCAGGGGAGTGTATGACATAGCATCAGGTCAGGCTGTTACGTGTCCATACCCACGTGGGTCCCAGGAAGAAGGCAGCTGCAGCTGCCATCTTGCTGGGACCCTCATGGGTCCCAGGGAGAAGGAAGCCATGGGTCCCTTGTCCCTGCAGTCCCTGGGGGCTGGGAGCCACAGCTCTCCGTCAACTTCAGAGTCTAGTGTAGACTCTGTAAGTCAACTTAAGAAGGTCAATTCTAAGTCTAAGTCTAATGTAGACTCTGTAAGTTGACTTAACAAGGTCGACTTTGTGTTGACTTAAGTCGACCTTTTTAAGTTGACTTAACAGAGTCGACTTAGCATTTTAGGTGTAGACATAGCCATAGAATCATAGGGATGGAAGGGACCTCATGAGGTCATCTAGTCCAACCCACTGCTAAAAGCAGGACTATTCCCACTAAATCATCCCAGCCAGGGTATTGTCTAATCAGATCTTAAATGTCTCCAAAGACAGAGATTCCACCACCTCCCTAGGTAACCCATTCCAATGCTTCACCACTCTCCTAGTGAGAAAGTTTTTTCTAATATCCAACCTTGACCTCCCCACCTGCAACTTGAAACCATTGCTCCTTGTTCTGTCCTTTGTTACTACTGAGAACAGCCTAGCTCCCTCCTCTTTGGAGCATCCCTTCAAGTAGTAGAAGGTTGCTATCAAATCCCCCCCTCAGTCTTCTGTTCTGCAGACTAAATAAGCCTACTTCCTTTAGTGTTTCCTCATACGTCATGTGCCCCAGCCCTCTAATCATTTTTGTTGCGCTCTGCTGGACTCTTTCTAATTTGTCAACATCCTTTCTGTAGTGGGGAGCCCAAAACTGGGCACAATATTCCAGATGCGGCCTCACCAATTCCAAATAGAGGGGACTAATCACATCCCTCAATCTGCTGGCAACGGTCCTGCTGATGCAGCCTTTTCAGCAACAAGATTACACTGTTGATGTCCTTGATCCATCAGCCTTTCTTTGTGGGGTAATCCCATAACTCTGCAAGGAGGGGTGTCTCTCTCAATGAACTGAATAGCAAACCACAACACTGAAGAGAGAGATTAATCCCAGGTCTTTTGTTTTCTCTTGTCTCCTAAAATTGTCAGACACAGAACTACCCATATGCTGTACAAGTGATATAATTCATAGTCTGTCTCATGCTGTCTTGAACATTAGCACCTGTTTCAATGAGAGAGGTTGCATTTACAAGAACATTGGGTGTATTTCTGACTTTTTTCAATAAGTGCCACTGGAGTTTTATCATCTACCAGTCAACAAAAGATACTTGAAGGCTTAACATCTCATCTAAAGTCCATTCAGCTCTCAGTCCAACATTCCTTTAACAGTGTGTGTGTATGATTCCCATATGCTTTCCTGACAACTGCGGCTTCGGGAAATGCTACCAACTGAGCCAAAATTATAATTCAATAAGAGTAGGGAATAGTGAAGAAACAGAGTTTACTTTTCATTTTCCTTGCTGTGTTTGCACGGGGTTAATGAGTAGCCTTTCATTCTGTGTCCAAAGACTCTTGGGTCACAAGGGAAGCAGAATTTTAGAAGACTCAGGCTATCAGAAAACTGCCACACAATCTGTCAACATCTTGCATCATTAGCTGATTTGGTTCAGGACTGGCTACAGACTGAAATAGGAGCAAGGAGGTCAAAAACAAAGTACACTGGAAGAGTGGTGTGGGGCAGCTTATCCGGTCCCTGCCAATGTTATGCCTGACTCTAGCCTATACTGTCACTCTCTTGCTTTCATAAATATCAAATTCTGACAGTATTTAACTTAAAAAGAAAGTGCTTATGTTAGCATCATGGTCACTCAAAATTTATGCTTGAAGTAATGCCAAGAATCACCAACTCCCCAGGTTTGTTGTGAGTGGTAATAAATGATTATATCCATAAGTGTTTTATTTTCATTGCATTTGATTGAATGGCTTTTTTCTGTATGGAGATTGGAGTTTATTCACTGCATTCATCTGGTCACCAGGCCTCTCTATTTCAAGCAGGAAATCCTATATAACCCACTTGGAGATTAAAATAATGGGTCATACCTCCAGTTTGATTTTTACAGATTAATCTCACATGGAGATACATCTGATCAAGACACTGCAGCTGTGACTATAAAGTGATAATTGATGTTTTGAGCCCTTGGTTTCTTATGGAGAAGGTTTTTCCTGTGCTTGACAACTATAGAAAAACCTGCTTTGAAGCAATTTATTGAGAAGAGGAAAGGGATCTTTTATCAGTGCAAGGTTTTCTGATGCACATTCCCTTTCACAACTGTTTTACATTACAGAAATAAGGTTAATTGACTTTCTAGATGCAAAAGAAAACCTAAAAGGTCATGAAGATTCAAGGCTTCAGATTAGAACTAAGTGAAGATTTTTGGCTGAAGCTTTTTTTTGTGTGTGGCAGAAAATGCAAATTAGACAACATTAAAGCAAATTGTGAATTTATGTTAATTTTGCCGAATTATTTCAGTCGAACCCTCCATCTCTCCCTTGCAAAATAATCTTACAAATGAAAACATTTTGTGACATTTTTGAAACAGAACTTTTCAATTTTTTATTCAAGATGACTTTTTGATTAATAATTTCCTTTTGATTTTATTAATACAATGATCAAAAATAGTTGAAATTTTTTTTAAAAAAATTACCGTAATTTTGTCTAAACAAAACATTTTGTTTTAACTTGAAATATTTTTTTTTCATTTTCTTGGTTCAGTGAAAACATTGAAATTTTTTGATTTTGGTTTGATAAGAAATATTCTTTTGATTTTTTTTTTTAATGGACAGCCAACCAAAATAACCTGTTATTTGTACATCATAATTTCAGATACTCCCAGATACTTCCATTGTGACTTTAGGCAAGTCATTTAGCTGCTGTGTTTCTCAGTTTCCTGTCTATAAAATGGAGATAATATTTTCCCACCTCACAGGGGCATAGTGAGGATAACAATACATTAAAGATGATTAAGCATTTTCAGATCTACTGATGAAAAGTGTTGTATATAAGTTAGGTAGCATTATATTTATTACCACATCTTCTTTTCAAAGCATTTTCTAAATATTAAGTGATTAATCCTGACACTGTCTCTGTAAAATAGGTAGATAAAGAATTATAATTCCTCATTTTACAGATAGGAAATTTAATTTCACATAGAGTGGAAGTGAGTTGCCACAGAGGAAGTTGGTGGCAAAATCAGAATTTAGAATACAAGGAGATCCAGGATTTCAAGTGTTTGTACCAATAATCTGTCTCTCTCTACTTTACCATTCTAAATAAACCATATCTTCCTTCTAAAATATTTATTTTCTTTTACAGCATGACAAAAATCATCAGCTGAAACCGGGGGAAATGCCGGTGTTGTGTCTCTCAAAATCTAAAAGTTGAATTGAGGAAACGTTGTTTTAAAAGGTATTTTCTATGGTTATATGCCATGGTGACAGGTAATCTAGAAATACAACAGACAGACAAAGGTAGAACTTGTGGAACAAGCTTAACCCTAAGAAGATTTTCATACTCTTGAGCTAGATCCCACTCTCCCCAAAACAAACAAACAACAACAAAAAGTACAGCGACAATTTCCATGAGTCTCACCTTGCATAGATTCATGTTAAGCCCTCGCTCGATAGGGAGTGGTTTGAGGGTCCTCCTGCAGGAGCTTCTTTGCCCTTAGCTGGGTCCCTTTGCTCAACTGCAGTATAGCGGAAACTATTGGAAGCAGCACTAATTTCATCTATGATGTCCACCCAGACATTCACTGGGAAAACAAGGGATATTGTTATGGATTCAGTCAGTCTTCTGTTGCAACCTGTTATGGGGTGCTTACCTCACACTTGCAAATGAGGTTAATAGAGTAATCGGGAGACCTGGGTGTTATGGCGGACTAGAAGCTGGATATGAGTCAACAGTGTGCTCTTGTTGCCATAAAGGTCAACGGCATATTCGGCTGCATCAGTAGGAGTGTTGCCAGCAGATCAAGAGATGTGATTATTCCCCTTTATTCAGCACTGGTGAGGCCACATTTGGAATACTGCATCCAGTTTTGGGCTCCCCACTACAGAAAGGATGTGGACAAGTTAAAAAGAGTCCAGTGGAGGGCAACGAAAATGATTAGGGGGCTGGGGCACATGACTTACAAGGAGAGACTGAAGGAACTAGGCTTATTTAGTCTACAGAAGAGAAGACTGAGGGGGGATTTGATAGCAACAACTACTTGAAGGGGTGCTCCAAAGAGGAGGGAGCTAGGCTGTTCTCGGTAGTAACAGAGGACAGAACAAGGAACAATGGTTTCAAGTTGCAGCTGGAGAGGTCAAGGTTGGATATCAGGAAAAACTTTGAGGGTGGTGAAACATTGGAATGGGTTACCTAGGGCGGTGGGGGAACCTCCATCTTTGGAAACATTTAAGACCCGGTTAGACAAAACCCTGGCTGGGATGATTTAGTGGGAGTGGTCCTGCTTTTAGCAGGACGTTGGGCTGCATGACCTCATGATGTCCCTTCCAGCCCTATGATTCTATGAGGCTGTGTGGGCAGCAGCCAATAGGAGAGAGGCTGACAAAAGCAGCCAATCAGGGCTCAGAAAATTCATATAAAAAGGGCTTCGGGGTCAGAAAGAGTTGCTCCTAGGACTTTCAGGAGTGAAGACTGTGTCCCTAATGGGCTGAAAGAAAGCTAATGCTATGGATAGGTCAGTTGCTGGCAGGGACTGAGGGAAGCAAGAACAAACTCCAGGCTGGCTGTAGGGACTGAGTAACTGAGGACAAAGAAAGTGCTGGAGCTATGGGGAAATGACCCAGGGAAGCATAGCATTATCAAGGGAAGTTGGAGAGACTCAGCAGGAAGTTGCTATTTACAGGGTCCCTGGATTTGGACCTGGAGTAGTAGGAGCGCTTGGTTGCCTCTCCCTCCCCCCACCACATACACACTTGCTGTGGGGGAGTTGGCTGGAGAGTTTCACTGCAACACTAACACCATGAAGAGGGGAGCACAGATGGTAATGTGGCCTGAGGGCATGACATGAGGACATTATAGTTCCTGGAGTGACAGAGAACAGATGTGTGTCTTTGTTTAGTGTGCCAGGCGAGGGGCTGGGTTTTGGGTGACTGTTTCTCTCGGAGTATGCAGAGTGCCAAAGCAATAACAGGCAACATGACCTGTTTCTTTAAGAGCTGCTGATAGAGAATCAAGTGAGATGGAAGAAACAAGAAGCTGCTGCCACTCTGTGTTATTGTGTGCATGTCTGGTTACTTGATCTATCGATAAAAACACTCATCTGTGCCTTACCAGTTGTACTGCACATCTTAGCAAAATAGCAGGGCTAACCTTCTCCTTTCTGCTGCTTCCCTTCACTCTCTGAGGCCCAGCCCTTTCCGCTCTGCCTGAGGAAATGTTGGTGAAAACACTCACTACAGTGAGGTTTTCCGTATGGATCTACTCCCAATTTTCTATTAGGCGTAAGGATCTGCACTCCCAGGGTGATCCTTTTTCTGCACAGATAGGCCTGCAAGGACCAGCCAAAGATACATGAAATACAAGTTTTCCAAAAGCAAAGGCCTGATTGTAGGTAGAGTCCACAGGAGAGCCAGTGATTTGCATAACAGCTCTCTAAAGGCAACACAAAACTCCCCCTTAGGCTGCAGAGATTCTGCAGTAGGGAAAGCTGTAATTACTCTAGGACAAAATGAGTGTTCATCTATGCAGCAGACAGACCTCTCCCCCAACACATCTCTTACACAGCCAGTCTTTGTAGTTGTAGCCATTTCTCCATGGTCCACACTTGTGGCCATTTGGCTCCCCATCAATCATAGGGCTCCCCAATACACTCAGGCAAATATATGTTCCTCACCACAGTCATTATTTATATAAATGTGTATAAAGTATAACAGCTTCTATAAATTACTTAGAGGTCAAACACAAATGCTGAGGAGTGTGTGTGTGACTATTTCACCTACCAGCTTATCTTGGGAAAGACTCCATAGCTGCTGCATGGTAGGAGTAGCCCCATCAGACTAGTGAGGTAGCCCTGAATACTAGGAGGTGCATGTGACCTGTTGCCTTTTAACAGCTCAGAATCTATTCAAGTGAAAATATGTGAATGTTAGAAATTAGCAGGAGTTACCTGGTAGGGAAAAGAAGAAGGAAACAGCAAGAAACATTGGTAGTGGGGGTGCACGGGGGTGAGTTTGATCCCATAGCCTCCTGATATTAATGTGGCTTTGGGATCCAGCTTTCAGTTTGCTGTACTGTTATCTTTTCCTGGCTTTGGCAAATATCATTTCCTGTTTTCTAAGAAATGCTAGGCTTGGTTGTGAATGCCACTTGGGGTCATATGATACCCCCAAGAGTATTAATGGGAATAAAAGCCTTGTTATTAAATTGGCTGATCTGATCAATCTTTATTTGGGCTCTCCTATTTTGATGCCTTTGGTGCCATTAGAGGTGTTAAAATAGTACCAAAAAATTATGTTTGTGCTAACTACAATTTGTGCAAATTTTCACTAAAAATCATCAAATTTCACTCACTGATTTGTGAGGTAAGTATATTTCTTATTCCCAAATATTCCATGAACTACCATGTACAAGAAAAAATGTCCATGAGTTCCAAAAGTTTCATGGTTTATATCATGAGGGTTTATTCCTTTGAAAATTCATAGTGGCCATTGTTTTTCATTAGGCTCCCGTTTCGGTTCTTCAGTCCTGGAGCATAAATTCATTCCATGTGACTTAGCTTCCCAATAACATAAAACAAATAGCAATACTCAAAGCAAACAAATAATCAAAACAAACTGGAGTCTGAAAGTGAGGCTAGGTAACAAACAGTCATGAATAATGGAATCACAGAAATCTGGATGGCTCACAAAAAAGGAGCCAACAAAAATGAAAAAGGTAAATTCACCAGATATTATTTGACAGGAATAGTTTGAGCAACTGTTGTACCTCATTTCAAGTGAAACAACACACCAGTGTTTAACAAGCATTACTTTTTACAGAGACACCCAGTAAGGCACTTACGTACATGCTAAATAAGTGAGAGATTCAGTAGATTTCAGTGGGATCACTCACATGCTTGCATTTAAGTTCTTTGCTGAATCAGGGACTAATTTTGAGCATGCTTTAGGAAAAAATACTGCAATATCTTACAAATAAACAACTGCAAAAAAAAATGAAGATGAGCAGTGGATACAAAACCCTTTCATTTTGATTCCTGGAGAATAAACAGTATTTTACTGATGGTTCTTTTATTCCTTTCTCCCTCCCTTCCTCTGCCAGCATGAAAAATTCACACATACGTACACAAGAATCGAACGTGCCCTGATCTGACTCTGCTACTAAGTGCTAGTTGAAGCAGTATGGGATACAGCTTAGCTCTGACAAAAGCAGAAGTCACCTGAAATTTTGTTTTCTGTCAAGGAGAACAGCTTCCCTTCACAAGAGCAAATAACGGTGTTTAATTGTGTTCAAGCACCATCTTCTCCAGCCGAACACCTAGCTCTGTCTTACTGCAGACAGCTCAAGTGCAGGGCACCTGCATGCCAATGAAGCAGCTGCATACCGGTTCACAGACTGAAGCTGCCACTGTGTCATGTCTTCCATATGTGATTTTGGGCTAGATATTTCTTCTACAAGGAGGTGTGGGGACTCTTTTGCCACCAGCCCTGTTAGCTCCCAGATTATTGCTGAGCAGCAGTCTGTGTACCGTAAGGTGTCATTTTTATGCATGAGTCAATAGCATGTCACTAGCTGGTCTTATTAGACCACGGTGAAGCTGCAGCTAGAGCATTTTGCTTCTATAAATAGGTTTTCTCCCTGTCTCTCTTCTGGTATGTTCATAGCCTGCTTGAAACTTTGCCTTTCCTAGGTTTGACTCTTCCCTGCTCAAGATCCCAGGGAGTCTGGCAAGTTTTGACACTGGTATGCAAAACCTTTTGTGTTGTGTTCATCAGTAAATCAGAAGGAAAGAAAGAATAATGGTGTTTCCTTAGGGCTAGTCCATAAATCTTTGCTTTGGCATGAGGCTTCAAATTAAATATTGAAGACTCGGTTCTCCTTCAGCCACGGTGCATATGCCCACATTAGCGTCTCATATCTGGGCTTCTTCCTTAAGAAAATCCCTGTACATATGAGATGTATACTGGGCTTTTAAGGCAGTGGCCTTTGTTTCGAATAACTATTGATTCCCTGAATGCTGTGGACTATGGGATTTAATTAGCTGTTCATAGCACTGTAGCTCAGGGCTTGTCAGCTTTTCCAGTATATAAACCTCTGTTTTCAAGGTTTATAATAACATGACCATAAAAATTCAGTCAGCTTTAAACTTAGCATTCAAGGTCTTCTGACTGATTAGTTCATAAAGCTTTCTAATTGCTTTTATTATTTTATAGTAGGGTTCCCAGACTTTTTGCCAGTACAACCCCATTTAAAGATATATTTCCAGCAAGGATCAGAAGCATGGAGGATGTCATTTTGAAGAGCAAAATGTGTCCTCTGCACAGTGTGACCATGCACACACCATACATGTGAGGAGATCTCACTGCATAAAGGATCCATACCTATGGTACATGTGAATTTCACAAAATGGCTGTCTCCATGCATTGTGACCTCACATGCACAAGACATGTGATGTCATACTGTGTTGTGCAAAATGATGTCTTCTGCACACTAGTGACCATTGCAACCATATCTGCTGATGATGTGACTCTATTTGGGGTCACAACCCACAGTTGGGGACCACTGCTTTATACCATTTTAAGACTACTACTTACTGCACATGTAATTGCTGTTCAGCAAAAGGTTCTGCAGGATTGGTTGCACATAGGCCTAGAGCATGGTCATAGAAGCCACGCTGGAGGTAATGGATTTCTTGATTGAACTAAAAATGATTTTTCTATCTCTTGATAAGGTAGACCACCGCTTCTCCTGCAGCAGCCTTTATGGGCTATTGTGACAAGAGCACCAGCATGTTTAGCTCACTGATTATGGATCAGAAAGCCAGACAGTAGAGATTGCCATAGAGCTGCTGAAATCAATGGTAATTGGAATTACATTGATATACAGTGGTGGAGGCTCGGGTCCAAAGTTTTGAACCAATCTCGTTAATACTGTATATTTTTTTCAAACTCTTCCCCCTCACTTCTTCCCCACACACTTCTGAATTTCTCTGAATTCTTCAGTAGGGGTTGGGAAGGAAGGGTTTGCCCCTCTTCCCCAACTTTAGATATAGGAGATCTAGCTTCCATACTTCATAAATTCTCTTGTGATTGACTGGTGGTGGCACAAGGGTACCTGCAGGGGGGTTCTGCACTCAACACTGACTCACCCTTCTAGGTATGTTGCAGCATCACCATATTATGAGCTGACTGAAACTTTGTTATGGGTTGCATTAAGAATACACCTTTCTGTGACATTCCCCTCCTGCAATCTGGGTTGGTCTGTACCTATGTCACCCCAATTCTCCTCTCCTGGGCCCTGACTTACTCTGCTTTGCTGTGTGAACCCCGATGCCTGGGTCAACTCATGCCCATCCTCCTGCATGTAATCAGTCCCTCTCCTAGCAGTGGAGTGCTCTCACTAGCCACTCATCGGATAGACATCCAGCAAACACCTCTACTCCTAATTGTAATCCTGGGAATTACCATCTTGAAGGGTTCAGTGCTGCCCACTGCACCCTGCAAGTTCATTTACATTTATCCATCAATTTATCAAAGAAATGCACCAGCTCTGTCACTCCATGTGAAATCTCTGCACACACTTAACCCACATGCACTGCTTTAGATAAAACAAACAAATACATTTATTGATTACAGCAATATTTTAAGTGATTCCAAATCAGAGTGATGTAAATCAAAAGGTTATTAAGTCAAGGAGTCACAATCAAATAAAAGATACCTCTTATTCTAAGCTAAGATTGCTGTTTCAGTCTGTATTCTGTTTACCACACAGGCCAGTTGTGATATGTTTTGCAGCCAGACTCACACTCACCCTCCTTCCTGTTCTCAGTCTTTAGTGTTCTTTAGAAGATGTATTCTTGAGGAGACATTCATGAGACAAAGATGCCTCATCATTTAATAAGTTTCTCCAACACCCTTTGGGGTCAGGTGATCAGCCCTGTCTGGCAATGGACATGATTTCTTCCACTTGAGCCAAAGCTTGAAACACAGCTTCATGTTTGTCTGCATCTATTCAAGTCACATGGGACTCACAACTGGGGACATGACAGAGTTTCATATTTGTACATATGTATGACATTTCAAGAAACATGCTACCATAACAGTCCAGTTCAGCATGCCATGAGCATTCCAAAAACACCTTATGCAACATACTTTGTATCAGACAATACACAGTTACACTGTAAAAGTGAACATGAATGATACACAGATCATACCATAAGAGTGTATGTAGGGTGCAGCATGTGACATCTTCATTGAAGGTAGTTACAAGAGACTGTTCGGGAGCTACACCTAAAACAAGACTTAATAGAGTCTGCCCAGAAACTAGCACTGTTTGTGCAGAGGTTCCATTGGCTACTGTGAGCAGGTGTGTGTGTGTGAAGGCAGAACACACAAGAACTGACAACATACAGAACATAAGGTGAGCTAGAGGGAAAAGGCAAGCTGGTGAGTCCAGTACAACCTTGGAAAAAAGCCAGAGAGTTCATTTGTGGGTGTCATCGCTAATGAGACTGGGGGCTGTAAGCTAAGAAACTGCTCCTTGTGTTCCTGGTCCCTCCTGTGTTCAGAGAAGCAGGACTCTAGGCATTCCTTGTAAATAATCAAGAGAATCAAGCATTGAAGAGAACATCAGGCTCCACTGTCTACTCCCACCTGGAACATCTGAACTTTGAGTAGTTGCCCAGGTCAAAAAGGGGCAACTATTACAATGGAACAGTGCTGCCAAAGTTTCCTCTACTAGATTCTTCTTTAGGGGAATTGCAAAGCATAGAGGGACTCCATAAGAAAACTCCTACACTCTCAGGTGGAAATAATCTTCCTGTGCATTCCCAAAGGGTCTTGGGTGGTAAAACAATGCTGTTCCCCTCTTTGCTTATGGAGGCCCAAGGCACAGAGAGAGACCTCCACAGCTCAGAGGTGTAGACAAAACTGATTTTTTGGCAGGGCCTGTGGCTGACACAGGTGGGCACAAGCCTTGTGTCACAGCGAAACGGAGGCTGATAAAAGCATGAGATGAATTGCTTAACATCTGATTGGGTGAGCCAGCTTTCAGAGTGCACACCCATCTCTACACCACTGCCGTGGATCTAGGTATGGCAGTGAATAGAACACAGAAGCAGCTGATCCCACCACCATACGACTAGGGGCCTATCCAAACTTAGAGGTGACCTTTCATGCATATATTTATGGGTGATCTGATATTGTGCGACTGGAATTTGGCCAGTCACGAAAGGCTTCCAAAAGGATCACAAGGTCTGAAGACAAAAACATGTTTTATCACATCTACCAAAAGGCAGGAGCAGAAAAGAGCTCATTGGACCAAAGACGACACCCGTCCTCTCTTTTGCCACATCACAATGGTGACTGTAGTGTTAACCCATTTTTGCCCTCAGCAGTCTCATTAAAAGGCAGCATTAACTAGCACAGAACAGAAGCACTAGCATTACATCACAAATCCTTTAGTTCTGCTTGTAGCTCTGCCACTGACTTGCTGTGTGATCTTATGGAAATCTCTGAACATCTCTCTTTTCCTCAGCTTCCTGGTAAAGGGAATAATAGCCCTTACTTCCCAGGTATTGTGAGGATTAAGTCTTCAGGGTTCAGAAATTTCTTAGCTATATGTCTAAAATATGATTATTATAAAATACACTTCTCTGAAACCACTTAGTAGGATGGACCATATAGGTACAAGATTTTATTTAACTTCATTGTTTTTTATTATGATCCAGTAAAAAGTACTGATTTTGTAGGTATGGTGTGTGACTGACAGTCTCCCTGAGTATTGTTTAACCATATCAACTGCTAAATTAAGTAAAATAGCACAAAATAATAGAATATACCTCTTAGAAGGAGTGTGTGTGTGTGTGTGTGTGTGTGTGTGTGTGTGTGTTAAAATTTGTCTAAAAATTGTAAGCTAGAGAAGATTTAATTGTGTCTAAATACATGTTTAATATAATGTAAAATACTTTCTTCCTCTTCTGGAGAAGTTACTGTATTTATTTACAAATCTTATCTTCCCAAACAGCATTTCTATTTAAACTTGCAAATTAGTATTTGCACACTTAGGATAGTTGGGATAAAAAGGAACTAGGAATACCTGATCAGCAAAGGAAGAAGAAATTGCTGAAATGTACCACCATTACCATGGTAATATATGGCAACCTTATGACAGGTAAATGTATAAGAACTTATTTACCAGCTCAGAATACACTCTGTGGAACATTGATTTAAATATGCCTTCTTCTCTTCACTGGATCATTCACTTTAGCAGTATGCCCTATGATGTCCTTTACTTTTATAGCTGGTACAGGATCCAGCTTAAAAGACTGTAGAAAATGGGTGGGAAATATAACACAAGACTATGAAACCATTGCTTTGAAAAATGCAGTACCATAGGAATAATGCATTTTTGGAAAGTAATAAGAACAGCTATTAACGTTACTCTAGGAAAAGGCATCCCTGAAATCACTAAATTATGCATTAAAGTTCCATGTGTTATAGTAGCACATTTGCACGGTTATAGTTAAACTTCATTTGCAGTTTCTATTATAAATCTATGTGCACTAACTTCTCCTCAGATCGTTTTCTAGTATATATAGCAGTATTAACTTAACAACAGCTAGATACTTGGACTACCACACTATGATGGACAGTAATGGCCATAAAGGAGCAGTAATGGTCTGTCAATTAAATAATATGCATTTTAAAAGTACGTAAGTATGGAGCTATACAATAACCTGCGGTGTTTCAGAAAGGGTTTTTAATAGAATATTAGTTAAATCAATGTATGTCAGCTATTCTCAGTCCATCTTTTCTTCCGTGCTCTTGGCTCAGTGCTCCCCATGCTTGGCTACTGTTTGTTGGTAAGGATGTGCTAATCATAACCAGATTTGTCTAAACATTCACTTTACCAGCAAAATTGAGGGTAAATGTTCCCTTGGGATGTTTCATGAGTGTATTAGCTTTTTTACACTGATCTGTCATCTGTGAGATAGTGTCCAGGTATTTATTAAATGAATTCAAAATACTGCAACAGAGACCTAAGGGCTATGTCTACACTTGAAAAGTTGTCAACTCTGTTAAATCAACTTAACAAGTAAACTTAACTTTTCACGTGTAGACAGAGCCTTGGCTCCCCGCTGAGAAGGGACCTGTGGCTTCCCAGCAGAAGGGACCCACGGCTCCCTTATCCCCAAGCCTTGGCTCCTTTCCCCCAGCCCTAGGGTCAACTTAAGGAATTACGTCAACCTAGAGCATCCACACCAGTGTTAGGTCGACTTAATAAGGTCGATTTAGACCTTAAGTCGACCTAACAGGCGGTAGTTATTAAGTCAATTTAAGGACACCCTTAAATTGACTTAATGAAAGCCTGTTGTGGACATGGAGTAATTTAAGTTGACTTAAACATTCTTAAGTTGACCTAAATTGCTAGTGTAGACATAGCCAAAGATCATTATGATGTGTAAGTTTAAATAGTTTGATTATTAAAAGCGATATGCAAGTATATTTCCATTCAAGCTTCTGCTTAGTTATACATTCTGAAGTAGCAAAGGACACAGAATCTTCCACCTTAACAGAATTTTCTTGTTTTGTGAGGAACTCAGGGCTAGCCTGGGTAGAAGGAGGGATGTGTTATTGCCATGCATATATTTCAGTATAGACCTCTTCTTTTTTTTGACCCTCATCTAAGAAAGCAACTTCTTCTTCCTATTTCTTATCAGTTCCTCCTCCTAAAAGTCTCTTCCTATTTCAAGCTCTCTCTTACCTGCCACCTGGCCCCTTCCATTTCAAAAGGTTCCCAGAATCCTTCATGCTGGGTGTTGAAATGCTTTGTTGGGCAAATCCAGCCCCCCTTCAGTTCCCACAGAGGCACACTTTGCAGTTCTGCTGCATAAGAGGGGAAGGCAGGATACATTTAAGTCACACAGAGGCAGCCCAGCTCCTCAGGTTCTCCTTGTATCATTCCATAAGGAGATGGGATGAAGTCGTCAACCTAAGGACAGGCCCAGGACAGAATTAGAAATTAGATTCTCCTAACTTTCCCCTGGTACTGCTGTGGTCAGGAGAAGGAGATTCGTTCACTCAGCTTCAAAGCATCCACCAATATCCAATGCAAGTGTAACCCATATGCCTAAAAACGGCTATCTCTTTAAGAGACCTACTGAGGGTGGGTTACTGTTGCTGGGCAGATTAGCTACCCACAACCAGAAACTTCTGGAAGCAGGGAGTGGTAGCATTTTGAGCATGCTCCACAGGGTTCCCTGCTGGTGTGATGTGGTGTGGTCAGTCAGATCACATGAGAGCAGCAGTCTGTGCAGACAGCAGCTTTGAGAAGAGCCCATGTGCTCAGTTTTCATAAGAGAAGCTGAGCCAGGAGTGAACAAGATGTTTTCTCCCTCTAATGGAGTCATCTGCAACAGACTTTGCAGACATGCATGTGGGACTGAGGGCTGGTTGCAAAGGAGAAGGAAAAGCCTTCATGGAATGCTACAGAAGATTCCTGCAAAGAAAGAAGAAGAGGACAGCTATTTCTTGCCACTCAAGCCTCTACACTTGAACAAAGTCTGTAGCTGAGAGTTGGGTGAACTCCACCTGGACTTTGGGACTCTTGGGTATCTTTCATGTGGGGGTTTCTGTAGGGATTGTTCTTGGTTGATTGTATTTTGTTTTCTTGGGATAAGGTTTATTAAGTTAGTAGTTAATAAAGTTCATTGTTATGTTTGGTTTTAGTAGTATTTTAATGTGGGAGGGTAACTTTGAGCAATCTGTGCTGAGAGTCCCATGCAGACTGGATCCTGGGTCTCCAGCTGCTTTCTTCACAGGGATTGGGGTTTATTTCTGTGAGGCACTGGAGAAGGGCAATTGAATTAATTTTAGCTTACCCGAAGGTTACACAAGCACTCCCATTTATCAGTAAGCCCAGGACTTTCCCTTAAGAGTGCCACTTAGATTGTATTAAGATACCATAGATACAGCACCCTAGCGAATCACCTTCTCCCAAGGCTAGTTCTAGAGTAAATCAGACCCCCTGACATTACTTTGACGTCCCCTTTTGCCTTTTTATCACTCCAGACAGTGCGTCCTTTAGCACTGTTTTCCACATTCATTTTCTGACCCAGAACATACTTTGATTCTTATTTAGCATCATACTTGGAGTACTGACAGCCTGATTAATCCTTAGTGATCAAGGATGTATTTGGATTTTATGAACTAATCAGGTTACCTAAAACAAGCAACCATAAAATCATGTAGTTTATTTTCATTATTAAATTTATCCTGCCCCTACTGAAACCAACAGCAAGCCTACCACAGTTCTGGAGAAGCAAGATGGGGTAAAATATGAAAATTAAGGGGTTGGATCACTGATGCATCTAACCTGTTTTCCTTAGTAAAACAGGTCTCGTGGTTCATAAATACAGCTAGAATTCTTTGTGGGAGTAGGGGCAGATACAAAATGTTAGTTTGTTATTCTATCTTTTATCTCTGGCTAAACTTTGATCTCTCAAATATGTTTCGCTCTCATATCTAAGAGTTTCCTTAGTCTTCACTCGGCAGCATATTAAAATTCAGCCTTCTAATTCCACTGTTTTCTTTGATCTCTCTCTTTATGTGAATTATTCTTTCTGGAGAGTTCATATTTACATGAGTAAAACTGATCTCCCTTTCTTTACACTTCAGCATTTACTATTATTGCATTTTTGGCTCAATTATTCCTGTTGTTTCATGTATAAATCTCTCCTTTCCCTTCTTTATGTATATATTTATTTTATTATTTCCATGGACTCCTTGGCTACGTCTACACTTACTAATGTTAGTTCGATTAGTTAATTCAAACTAACTAATTCAAACTAATTTTAGTTTGCTTGAATTAGCAAATTGCATTGAGTTCAATGGGCCGGTTAGTTCAAACTAAGCAATTAGTTCAAACTAACATGGTCGCGTTGGTTAATTCGAAGTAACTAGTTCGAATTAACCCTTAGTTCGAATAGCATATTCAAATGTATTAGTTCGAATTAAGGAAGCCCTTAATTCGAACTAATTAAAGCCTAGTGTAGCCATGGCTTTAGTTAGTTCGAATTAAGCTTCCTTAATTCAAACTAACTTGCCAGTGTAGACATAGCCCTTGGTATCTCTTGTGTTTGGATTTCATTAGAAACAACATACAGATCCCTACCACCCTACCAGATCCCCACCATACCTCTTCACATTGCTTACAGTCCCATGAGGGGAGTTCTAAAAGAGACTTCGAGGAAATACATGACTAGCAGTAGACAATCAGGGCCATTTAATACTTCTTTTACCTCGTGGTTTACTCCTATTACTATTATTTAACTGTAGTAGTAGTTATTTTTGTAATATCAGAAGTGATCATGTGGAACTAAATTCTGCACTACTCATAGTCCAAATTGAGTGCCAGGAGGCATACAAGAGCGACTTCACCTCAGAGAGGCACAGAGTCACCCAAGGCTTTGTGACTATGTTGGGGGAAGTATTCTCACAGCATATTCCCCTCAGACAGAGCACAGAGAGAGGCAAATAGAGTCTGCCTATTCTCCAACCTTCCCCCTCTCTCTCACTGTCCTTTGCCTCTGGAAGGAGCAAAGAAAACATGTTTTCCTTAATATCCCATGTAAATAAATGACCTTGATTCATTTATCTGTTAACCCCTCCCCACACACATATATAGTCTGCCTGTTTCTTCACTCACACTTGTATTAGCTTAGGATGCATTATTCTATAGGAGAGCTCCATAAGTTTTCTGATTAAAGTAATCTGCTGACTCAATAACATCTTTGATGAATAAAAATATATTCTTTAGGTTTATGGAACATGGTGTTTTTACATGTGTCTAAAGATAATAACAGTAATAAATACCCATAGAATAATGGAAGATTAGGGTTGGAAGTGACCTTAGGAGGTCATCTAGCTCAAAGCCCTGCTCAAGGCAAGACCAATCCCAACTAAATCATTCCACCTAGGGCTTTGTCAAGCCACACCTTAAAAAGCTCAAAGGAGGGAGATTCCACTTCTTCTGTAGGTAACCCATTTCAGTGCTTCACTGCCCTCTTAGTAAAAAAGTCTTTTCCTAATATCCAACCTCGACCTCCCCCACTGCAACTTGAGACCATTGCTCATAGTTCTGTCATCTATTACCATTGAAAATAGCCTAGCTCTATCCTTCCTGGAACCCCCTGTGAGATGCTGCTCCCTCTCCTCCCCCCCCCCACACCTGCCATGTGATCTGTGTATTTTTCCTGCTCACCCATAAGTAACTATGTATGGTTTAATGAAAGTATGTCATTTAAGGTGTTTTTGGAATGCTCATGCCATGCTCTACATTCCTGTTATGGAAATATGTTTGCTGCAATGTCATGTATGTGTAGATATGAAACACGTCCCCAAATGTATTTCTTATAACTCAAGTGGGGGGCCGATAAACAGAGCTGCTTTCACACACCCAGAAGAAGTATGCATAAAAGAACAATGCAGATCAAGTACCCGGGCTCAAGGGAAGACACACCTTACTGCAAGAAGAGAAGCCGAACGGATTTGAAAAGAGGAAAAGACACACTTTGAAATGGATGCTTCTCTTCCCTGCAAACAAACTTCTAAGCAACATTAAGAACTATGCGCATTGCTGGTGCTGGGCACAGGGGGCACGATCCCCAGTCCCTGTGCCAGAGCCCTGAGTCCCATGGGCAGACTGCCTCAGGCTCCACACACATCCAGCCCCAACCTCAGCCAGAGACCTGGGGACAGACAGCCGCAGCAGCAGGAGGCTGATCCAGTCCTGTCCCCGGCCAGGGACCTGGGGCCAAGCCACCAGCAGCAGCAGGGTCCAGCACCAACCCCAGCACCAGTTGGGAACCCGGGGCTGCTGGATCCAGCCCCAGCCAGGGACCTGGAGCCACTGCCAGTGGCAGCAGGAGCCATATCCGGCCTCAGGCTGGACCGGGGCCAGGGGGCCGGGCCGGTGCGGCAGGGAGTGGGGTTGGCATAGCAGGGGCTGTGGGCCTGGGTCCAAAACGTTTTTTGGGGCCAGTGACACCCCGTTAAGAACTGAACCCTGCCCACAGGAGATGGGCAGAGACTGGCTAAAAATCATCACAGCCAAATTTCTGGGTTAGCTGAACAGAGATTGGAAACAGTGACCTTAGTTTAGAATGCAGCTTTTACTTTTCTTTGATTGTGATTATCTCCTTGACCAATTAATTATCTGATTTTATATTGATATGACATATAATCACGTAAAATCATGTTTTAATCAATACACTTGTTTGTTTTGTCTAACGCAGTGCAATGTTGGATGTGTATGTATAAAGGCCTTACTGAGAGCAAAGCTGGTGCATATCAATTTCTTTGTTAAATTGACAGCCCGGTGTAAATGAGCTTGCAGTGATCAGTGAGCCGCACTGATTCCTACAAGACAGTAATTCCCAGGATTGCATCTGGGACTGGGGTTGTTTGCTGGGGGACCATCACATGGGTGACGAGTGAGAGTGCTCTTCCACTGGGCCAGGGTCTGATTACACATTGGAGGCTGGGTGTGAGCTGACCAAGGAGTGGGGCGGGGGATTCACACAGCAAGGCAGGGTAATTCAGGGCCATGGAGTTAGAGTATTGGGTTGGAACAACTGCACACAAGTCCAGATTGCAGGTGGGAAATGTCATATCCCCTTTCAGGTAGTTAAAGGCAGCTATCAATTTCTCCTTACTCCTCTCTTCTGCAGACTAAACAAGCCTAGTTCCTTCAGCCTCTCCTCATAAATCATGTTCTCCAGCCTCCTAATAATTTTTGTTGCCCTTTGCTGCACTCTTTCCAATTTGTCAACAGCCTTTCTGTAGCAGGGAGTCCAAAAATGGACACAGTGCTCCAAATGAGGCCTCACCAATGCTGAATAGAGGGGAATAATCACTTCCTTTGATGTGATGGCAATGCTCCTATTAATGCAGCCCAATATCTCATTATCCTTTTTGGCAAAAAAGATACTCTGTTGACCCATACCCAGCTTCTTGTCCACTGGGACCTTCAGGTCCTTTTCTGCCAAATTGCTGCCTCCCCTGTCATCCCCAGCCTACAGCAGTTCATGGGATTCTTCTATCTTAAGTGCAGGACTTTGTTGAACTTCATCAGATTTCTTTTGACCCAATCCTCTAATTTGTCTAGGTCACTCTGCTTCATATCACTACCCTTTAGTGTATCTACCACTCCCTCCAGCTTAGTGTCATCTGCAAACTTGCTGAGGATGTAATCCATCCCATCCTCGGGATTATTAATGAAAAATCTTAAACAAAACTGGGTCTAGCACCAATCCCTGGGGATCTCCACTTGTTACTGACTATCAACTAGACATGGAGCCATTGATCACTACCCACTGAGCCTGATGATCTAGCCAGCTTTCTATCCGTCTTATAGTCATTCATCCAACCCATGCTTCTTTAACCTGCTGATAAGAATACTGTGAGAAACCATATCAAAAGCATTACTGAAGTTAAAGTATATCATGTCCTCTGCTTTTCCCAAATCTACAGAGTCAGTCATCTCATTACAGAAGGCAATCAGGTTGATCAGACATGACTTGCTCTTGGTAAATCCATGTTGATCATTCCTGATCACCTTCCTTTCTTCCAAGTGCCTCAAAATCGATTCCTTGTGGACCTACTCCATGATTTTTCCAGGGACTGAGGTGTGGCTGACCAGTCTGTAGTTCCCTAGATCCTCCTCCTTCCCTTTTTTGAAGATGGGTACTATATTAGATATTATATTTTTTTAAGATGGCCACTAGCTCTAATATAGAGCTTTTATTCAGTAAATATCAAAGCACTTTTACAAAAGACGCCAGTTTATGTAGATCTTGATAACTGACAGGTTCACCTATAATGTCTGGCAATGAATGTATTCATATATTATATGTAGGCATGGCAGAATTTGTTGATTTTGTTTGTTTGTTTGTTTGTTTGTTTAAACAATGGATAACATTGCTGTTTGCATTTTAAAAGTTTTTTATTAAGGGAAAGATACAAGAAAACATTAACATACATACATCCCTAATGCATTTTTTTAGATTTTTACCAATTAAAATTTTCAGAGTTGCATAGAATTATGATTTTTAAGTGTACTTTTATCAATTTAAATGTTTACATTTGCAAAAACTGGGGAGTTGGAAATTATTTAGTGACAATAAATGTTGAGATTCGAAAAGCTAAACCTTTATGTTTTAAATTATAAATTGTCAACATCATATCAAAACATACAGTTAATATTCTTAAATCAAACTCTGCTTTCAAGTTCTCAGATGGCATTTTTATTAATTTGCCTATTGGTAAATTTCTGTTATCATTGATTTGTGTGTGTTCAGTGAAATTGACGCTTTCTGACATTTACTTATAAAAATTCAATTCTTCCAAACCTGATTATATGTATGTTCTAATACCTTGGAAATAGACTCCTTGACAAGGTGATGGGAGTGGACAATCTCCCAGTAATGTGTTCCTTATAATATTATATATAACTATGCAAATTAAAATTGGGCAAAGAGAAGTTGGGAAGCAGGGATTTCACTACACACACAAACACGCTAAACTCCTCCCTCCCCAACAAGTGATCAAGTTACCTTACTGTTGGCTAGTTGACTAGTGGCAAGTTCCAGAGGGGTAGCTGTATTAATCTATTTCAGCAAAACAAATGAGTCCTGTGGCACTTATGAAGGTTAACAAATTCTTAGTTGTCTGGTGTTAGTCATTTTCCCACTCCATGTGAATTTGAACCCTCCCTCTAATGTCAGTTCTTGGGGAAAACACTGGGTGGAAGGGGCAGCTCTTGGACTGGTGAAGAAGAGACTGGCAACTTAGGTCAACTTAAGGGCACTTAAGTGGACCTACACAAAGCTGCATCCACACTGGGCTTTTATTAAGTCGATGTAAGTGCTTCCTTAAGTCGACTTAATAACACCACCTCCTAAGGTCGACTTAAGCCTTAAGTCGACTTCTTAAGTCGACTTAAGCCATTGTAGACAGGGAATAGCACTAAATTGACCTTATTAAGTCGACTTAAAGCCAGTGTGGAGGGCTATGTCTACTGTTAAGTCAACTTAACAAGGTTGCCTTAAGTCGACTTAAAGTCGACCTTGTTAAGTCAACTTAACTGAGTCGACTTAATTTTACAAGTGTAGACATAGCCAAAGAAAACTAAAAACAGTTCTCCCACTTCTCAGACAAACATACAGTTGTTGCTTCTCAAATCTTTAATCCATGTTTAGAAAGGAAGAATAATTCATATGTATGTGGCACTTTTCAACCTAAAGGAAAGTACTTTCCTAAGACAAATAGGGATGTGGTCATTCCAGGGTTTCTTTGGCTCTGTCAGATACCAAATAAATAGCTTCCTCACTTGTCTGAGAGTGGATGTGAGTCCCAGCTTCACAATGATTTCATGATTCTGCATAACCTTGAGATAGCTTACAACAGTGCACACAAATCACAAAACTTGGTTTTTTTTCAATAAACAAGAGGCAAATGCATAGTAGATTGTTGCTCTAGTTATGTATTTGCACATGTGCTGTACAGTGCAGAGCACATAGTCAACACTTAAAAGGAAGTAGTTGCTGATCTGATATCATGGCACTGTTTTAACTTTCTGTCCTTATGTCCCTTATAATGCCATTATAGCTGTGTTACTTTTTATGAATAGGCCCTGTGACAGATACCAGAATCCGGGTGTCAAGTTGCTGTAGATAGGACAAGTAAAGCAAGAAACTAGAGTTCCGTCTGCAACATTGGCAACCAGCTAACAAGTGTATGTATGACCCAATACAACTGCAACACCTCTTGTTAAGTCATCAGGACAATTAACTCAGATGTGACTATCAAAGAGATGTACTGGACCAGCAATCACTAACGCATTCATTTGTAATAATTGAAATCAAGGGCGGATGCTAAGTGAATTTGTCTGGGAACCTATAGCTTGCTAGAAGTTTACCAGTGTAACCAGATTAGCTTTTAGATGCTAAATCCTTTTCATGTCTTAATTGCCTTATATTATGTATGCAACGGTGTTCAGTTAACCTTAACATTAAAGATGTGAGACACTGCAGGAAACTAATGATATTATCTGCATTGTCTTCAGCTTATCTATCCATGTTATAACAAATGACTGGATGTAGTTTTATGTAAACTAGTACATTACCTGTGTATGCGCAGGAAATAGAATGTTAACTTCAAAGGGCTTTGGCAGTGCACGCTCAACAAAGAGGAATCCTCAGTTATATACTGTCTTCAAAATACTTGAAAGCCTGCTTCAGCTATAAAAGAGAAACCTCAGACCTGATCCTACATATCTAGTCTGCTGAACTTTGAACAAGGAAAGATTAAGCTGTGGGACTCAGATGTTGCAAGTAGTTACTTAGAAAAATGTAAAATGCCCTGAAAAATGCAATAGAAAGATTCTAACAGACTCTCTATCTAAACTGCCTTTAGATTCTGATCTGTTGGGATAATACCAGAGAGGCTTTGACAGCAGACTCCTCCATCATTATTGATCTGGATGATGGGATAGATTGCACGCTCAGTAAGTTTGCAGATGCCACCAAGCTGGGGGGAATGGTAGACACACTGGAGGGCAGAGACAGGATGTAGGGAGACCTAGACAAATTGGAGCATTGGGCCAAAAGAAATCTCATGAGGTTCAACAAGGACAAGTGCAAAGTCCTACACTTAGGATGTAAAAATCCCATGTACTGCTACAGGCTGGGGACCGATCAGCTAAGTAGCAGCGATGTAGAAAAGGACCTGGGGGTTATGGTGGATGGGAAGCTGGATATGAGTCAACAGTGTGCTCTTGTTGCCAAAAGGGCCAACAACATATTGGGCAGCATCAGTGGGAGCATTGCCAGCAGATCGAGGGATGTGATAATTCCCCTCTATTCGGCACTGGTCAGGCCACATCTGGAATACTGTGTCCAGTTTTGGGCTCCCCACTACAGAAAGGATGTGGACAAATTAGAAAGAGTCCAGTGGAGGGCAACGAAAATGATTAGGGGGCTGAGGCACATGATTTACGAGGAGAGACTGAAGGAACTAGGCTTATTTAGTCTACAGAAGAGAAGCCTGAGGGGGGATTTCATAGCAACCTTCAACTACTTGAAGGGGTGCTCCAAAGAGGAGGGAGCTAGGCTGTTCTTGGTAGTAACAGAGGGCAGAACAAGGAACAGTGGTTTCAAGTTGCAGCTGGAGAGGTCGAGGTTGGATATCAGGAAAAACTTTCTCACTAGGAGGGTGGTGAAACATTGGAATGGGTTACCTAGGGCAGTGGGGGAATCTCCATCTTTGGAAACATTTAAGGCCTGGTTAGACAAAACCCTGGCTGGGATGAGTTAGTGGGAGTGGTCCTGCTTTTAGCAGGGAGTTGGACTAGATGACCTCATGAGGTCCCTTCCAACCCTAAGATTCTATGATTCTATGATCATTGCTACAAATCTGATCTAAGGACTTTGCAATCATTTGAAACATATATGATCTTTTAACCATTCAATAATTCTCCTCCTCTCTTTAATAAATAAATCTTTAATTAGTTTATTAAGGATTCACTGACAGTGTGATATTGTGGTTAGCTCAAAAATATATCTATATATGAACTTGAGGGTAAGTGCCTGATCCTTTGGGATGGGTAGAACCTGATATGTGGTGAATTGGGTTTTCAGTAACCTCTCATCTTATGAGACCAGTTTCCTGGATGGGTACCAAGGGTTGGAATGCCTAAAGAGAACTGTGTTTGGCTTTTTGGTAACCAGGGTGGTGCTACAGAAAGAAGCTCTTTTGTTACTGGTTTGGTGAATCTAATTCTAGAATAAACCACCAGTTTGTGATATATCTGCCCTATTTCTTGCAATTTGCCCCGAGTGTCGTATTCTCATTGTGGTCCATTCTAGGCACCAGTCACACCATCTTCAATAATTTCTTGCATGAAGCCATAGATGGAGAAAGTCGAAAGGCTCTCAGTGCCTGTTTAGGTTGAAAGGCTTGCAGAAATTTGCCCTCTGCTCTTCTTACTACTCATCCTAATCGTTACCTTTGTCCATCTATTTTTCTGCTGCGCCCATAACTGTTTCAGCTTACAGTTCATTGTTCCAACTTGCAGTATCTTTAGGTACATCTACACTGCAAGCTCTGTTAAGTCAACTTAATACGGTCAACTTTAAGTCAACTTAAAGTCGACCTTGTTAAGTCAACTTAGAGAGTCCACACTGAACATTCCAGCCGACTTCCAGCATCCACACTGTCAGGTACTAGGTCGACAGAGGAGTGGTGCATTGTGGATAGCTGTCCTGCACTGAATCAGTGCCTGAAGGCCAATTAGGTCAACTTAAGGGCACTCCCCATCCACACTGGCTTAAGTCGACTTAATAAGGTTGACTTAAGCGTTAAGTAGACCTTCAGAGGTGGTGTTATTAAGTCAACTTAAGGAAGCACTTCAGTTGACTTAATAAGTGCGCAATGTGGACACAGTGGTCTGCAGGTCAACTTAACCGTCCTTAAGTCGACCTAAGGCTCCAGTGTGGATGTAACCTTTGATAGTAATTACCTTTTTGATTTATCCAGTTTTACCTTCTTTAGTTTCTCCCAGTGATTAGAGTTTGTTCAAGTTTAGGGATAACATTTTCACAAGCACCTAAATTCCATTGACTGGAAGAAAATGACATTGCTTTTGAAAATGTGACCCTCTCGACACTTTTCCTCAAGAAAGACACTTATATTTGATAAATATACATTTGACAGGAAACAAACATTGCACAACTTCTACATGAAATCATCTTGTTTCTTTCAAAATATGTCTACATACCAAATATGTTCTTACTTCAAAGACTTATTTGCCAATGTCATGCTGCTCTTCTCCATTGCTTGCGTACAGTGTTTGTTGAATCACCTATACTGGTCTGCACAATACATAATTAACCTATAGATAATCTTTGTGTCCAAGAACACAGCAGAAGTTTATTTCTTAAGTTAGGCATGTACATGCATAGCTAGGAAGAAAAGCATAAGAGATACAACCTCTTCCATTTCAATACATAAAACAGCCAGACGCTAAATTTCCCTAGAGGGCAGGCTATCCAATAATTGTCCATTACAGGGATTTGTATTTCTTCCTCTGAACTTTAATACGGGCCACAGATTGAGACAAGACACTGAACTGGATGGACCACTGGTCAAACGTAGTATGGCAATTCCTTACCATAAGTCTCTGTGGTTGCCTCACCTGCACACCATGCCTAACACTACCTCTGTTCACCAAGATTTCACACACAGCTGCCAAAGAGGATCCTTAGGAAGAGCCCTTGGGACAAATGTTTTTCTATGTAAATTGGTGCAGTTCCATTGACTTCAGAAGAGCTGGACCAATTTACACCAGCAGAAAATTTGGCTGTATATTTGCAGTCACTCATAACTCTAAAGAGTCATAGTGTCTAAGTTCAGAAGGGACCACTCGATTAATTGTGTCTGACTCCCTGCATATCTTGGGCCACAAACTACTTCTGTTTACCCCTATATTGACCCAGTAATCTAGATTAGACTAAAATATACAACCGTCAGAAAACTAAACTGCTGTGTGCCACCTAGGGTGACAACCCACAAATCATGGGACACTTCCACAATTGGATCATTTGTCCTACGTCCTGCAGTGACTATACAATGTCCTGCAAAATATGGTCGGTGGGGGCTGCCCAGCTTGTCTGCTGTGCTTCATGTCAGGTTTGATGTGTTTGATGAGGCTTGGGTCTGGCTTGCAAGTGAACATGGGGCGAGCGGGGGGCAGGGAAGAGGCAGGACCAGATGAGAGGGGTCCTCAGGAGGAAGGAGTAGGCCAGGGGACTAGCCTCCCTGGAGTGCACGTGTTGCCTATGGCCAGATAATATAATATAATATAATATAATATAATATAATATAATATAATATAATAT
>ML685798.1:17997414-18011668 GCA_007922175.1 Pelusios castaneus | reverse complement strand
ATAATATAATATAATATAATATAATATAATATAATATAATATAATATTGGCACGGGCTGGGGAAAGTGATTGGTTAGCTAGCTACTGGATGCAAAATTTAGTTAAATGTGTTGTTTTAACTGTCTACGGCTTCTCGAAACAATCTATTTTCCTATGGGGTGAAATTAGTGCTCTTAGTTAAATTAAAGAGATTTATTTATATTAATGTTACCACGTGCCATGATATTCCACATATTATATCTTTCTATCCTGAAATTGGACTCATGTCAGTTGGTCACGTAGTGCCACTGGCAGAGAATAATGGAGACTGAGATGAATCAATGCCTGAGGCTCCTGCAGTGGCAGGGAATTGATTTAATGAGATGTATGCACATTTACATATACCTAAATCTGAATTCTTTGTTAAGTCTTGCTGTTACCTTTTCTGCTCAAAGTCGAGAAGACTGGAGTTATCTTCTAATATTCTAGATTAGATACACTTATAAAGTTTGCCAATGATACCAAGCTGGGAGGAGTTACAAGTGCTTTGGAGGATAAGATCACAATTTAAAATGATTTGGACAAACTGGTGAAATGGTCTGAGGTAAACAGAATAAAATTCTATAAAGACAGGTGCAAAATCCTCCACTTAGAAAAGAACAATCCATTGCACATGTACAAAATGGGCAATGACTACCTAGCAAGGAGTACAGTGGAAAGGGATCTGAGTATCATGGTGGACCACAAGCTAAATATGAGTCAACAGTGTAACGCTGTTGCAAAAAAAGCAAACACCATTCTGGGATGTATTAACAGGAGTATTGTAAGTAAGACAAAAGAAATAATTCTTCCACTCTACTCCATGCTGCTTAGGTGTCAGCTGGAGTGTTGTGTCCAGTTCTGGGCACCTCATTTCAGGAAAGATGTGGACAAATTGGAGAAACTCCAGCGAAGAGCAACAAGAATGATTTAAGATCTGGAACACTTGACTTATGAGGGAAGATTGAAAGAGCTGGGTTTGTTTAGTCTGGAAAAGAGGAGATTGAGAGGGGACATGATAACAGTTTTCAAGTTTCTAAAAGATTGTCATGAGAAGGAGCGAGAAAAATTGTTCTCCTTAACCGCTAAGGATAGGACAAGAAGCAATGGGCTTAAATTACAGGAGAGGAGGTTTAGTTTGGTAAATGTCAGGGTGTTTAACCACTGGAATAAGTTGCCTCAGGAGACTGTGGAATCTCCATCATTGGAAGTTTTAAAGAGCAGGTTAGACAAACACCTGTCAGGGACAGCTTAAGAGAGTACTTGGTCCTGCCATGAGTGCAGGGGACTGGTCTCGATGATCTCTCATGGGCCCTTCCAGTTTCTATGACTCTGTGATACCCATCCCATCTTCTTTATGCAGTACAGCTTCAATTCAGCTATCTCTGGTGTGAAGGGTAGCAACAAAGAGGACAACCAGCTTCGCACATAGGAACCTTCACCTCTGCTCTTCAAAAAAGGTCATGGGATCAGCGAAAGGAGAGAGTTCAGGAAACAGAGTGGTACTTTATTTGCTTTTGGAAGGATGACTATTTGAGCCAAACCTGTAGCTGCAGAGAGCGCAGATGTTTCAAACCAGATAATTAGTCTGAGTTGGCCCCTCTGGCTATTGCATTTTTAGATCTTGTATCATTCCAGAGAGAAGAACTATGTTTCTTTCCTGTTTCTTGCACATTACCTCTATTTACGAGCCTTCTGTTATCTTAATTAAAATAAATCTGATCACTTCTTGGCTAGGATGGCTGAAGTGGGAGTATGCCTGGCCCCTGCAAAAAAGGTGATTGCCTCACATTGTTCAAGATTGACCCATCCTCTGCAGCCAATTAAGAAGGCTGGGAAGAATGTTATGGCCACTCTCTAGAAGGGCAATGGCTGCAGAATTTCCAGTGTAGAATGGAAGGATGGTTCTATGGTTAGCCTAGAACGTGGGAGAACCACCTTTAAATCCCTGCTCTGCCACCATCTTCCTGTGTGACCTTGGGCAAGCCACTTAGCCCCTGTATGCATCAGTTCCCCATCTTCTTAAAAAAATAAAATTGAGTTAGTCACACTTTACTACTTCACAAGGCAGTTGTGAGATTAAATATATTAAAGACTGTGAGCTACTCAGGTACCATGGGTGGGCACTATAAAAGTATCTAAGATGGCTAGGAACGCTTGGAGAAAGTGGGGGAAAAGACAAAGCACAGCCATACATGGTTATGACATGTTATAGGGATTTAAGGCAGAATGTAACTTCATACTTTGTTTCTCTTTGGATTGTTACAGGATCTGATAAGGGACACATAGTTGGGGGAATGTGTTACTGGGGGAAAAAGAGCAAATATGAAATGATATGACCTAATGTCTGCTCTTTGCATGTCTGTTACTGATGGGCACCATGTGTGGTCAGGGGCATTAGAAATCTCCCGTTATTGAAGAGGCAAATAATTTCAGTCCTGGATTTACCTGTGACTGCAATGGGTGAAATGCGTCATCTATAAATTCTGCACAGTAGTGGCAGAGAGGAAGATGACTCCTTCTGTCAGTTAAGCCAGCTGGAATAATTCACAAGCTGACACTCTTCACATGCAACGGTCAAAGATGCTGTAAATCACAAGCTGGGATTTTGTGACAACTTCTTCCACCCCAGTGATGCTTCATTAGGATGTTCACAATCCACGTATTAAAATTTTCAGATTAATATATTTTAGGCATTTTTGTGGGGTGAACGTATGATTGATTGCTTTCTAAAGCAGCATAACACTTTCTTGGCCATTTTCAGATCTCCAGAACATTCTCCTTCTCAACTGCAGAGAAGGAGGAAAATCATGAACCAAATGAATCTCTCTCAAAATCCCAGAGCGTAGACTCCTTTCGGTAAAGTAGCCACCCAGTTCTGGGTCCTAACCCTAAGTTTGAAAAGCACTGTGCTAGAGAACGACTGCTCTCTAGTGTGCTCTATCTGGTTTAAGAGCCTCTTGTGGAGCCAGTGAAAATTCAAGAAATCCTGAGGCTGCTCTAGCTTGTGCCAAGGTCCAAACCAGATTTGGCTGGCCTGAGGATTGGAGCAAGGACACTGAAAAGATATAAAGCCATCCTGATACCCCCTCGCCCTCTCACTTTCAGGTTCGGCACCAAGTACATCTGCAATGAAGCCCCAGATCAGGATCTAGATTTTTTTCACATTGACTTATAACTCTCAGTGTTTCTCTCCCGGTGCTGTTTAATTCAGAATCCATGCTAGTCACTTCAATGAAGAGTTACAGGATAGAGATCTCAGGAAAGATGCTGTACCAAACAGAAGTATATTTTATTGTCCGTGTTTTAGGCATTTAAAAAGCCATGTTCCAGGAAACAGATAACACGCCAAGCGCTATAGTTAAACCTTTCATTACTGAAAATATCCCCACCTCCCCTTTAAAACAACAGAACAAAAGGAATTTCTGTGCAGAAAAAAAACACACATTGATCATCCTGAATGACAGGCCTAAGAAAGAAATGTACATATTTAACTGTAAACAGAATGTCATTTTAGGAAGGAAAACAGCAGTTTCACTGCACTGGCATTTTGCATTCCTGTAGGTACAGAACACTCCCACCACTACATGCACACATATAACATAATGTAAGCGTGCACACTACACTCAGGATAACAAGACTTGGATTTGATACATCTCTGAGATGTCCCACATTAAAATTTTACAAAACTCAACCGCAAGTCACTCAACCTCCCAGTTACTCCTGCTGCAGAATGGGATAAATGTTGTGCCCATCTTTGTAGAAATGCTTGCTATAAGCGTTAAGCAGTAACACTGCACATGCCCTTCACAGAGGCATAGCTTGTGGCTGCAGTAGCACTTTAATGGCAAACAGGGCCTGTATAACATTTGTTTACTGACTTTATCATATTTTAGGAAGCTAAGTCTCCAGGGGTGCGAATGCCCCTGCATTAGCGTTCTAAGTAAACATTGGCATGGAGTGACCCATACTGACGCATGTGCTTCACTTCTCTCTGGCTGTAGAAGAGAAAGGAAAGAGTATGAGCTTTTTAGAATCTGTGACATGAATTTGTTGTCTTTGAAAATGAGGGGGCTGATTGTATTGGCTTGTGTTATAGGCTCTGATCCTCTATGGGGGCAGACCCCAAGGATTTCAGTGGGGATCTGCACAGGTTCAGGGTTCTGATCACTTGTTGTTTACTTCAGGATTAGGGACTCAGTGGGGCAGAGACAAGGCAAATTTCCTGTCACACTTCGACAAATTCACTGTAGTCCTCTCTTGTAGACAGCAGCAGTTCCAGTCCTTGCCCCCTTTTGAAGCAGAAACCAGCAGTTTTGCCCATACACGATGTGGTAAAAGGGTAGATTATTTCTAATCAGCTGAATTCAATTCAATGAGTTTTAAAAGGGCAGAGCTGTGACCTTTAATAGCTTCACTACCTGCAGCTGTGCCACTCTTGACTTTTAGTTCTTAAGAAAGCAGCTACAGTTTAGGTATTAAAGCTGCCCATGGGACAGAAAGTCCCTCTGTGCAAGGGAATACCTGGAGTGATTCTGCAACGACCTACTGTATTGCCATGAAACAACACTGATGGGCTTTAAACACGGTGGATCTCTCACTTTGCATTGCGTGTACCATGCCATAAGAGAGACATCAGCTCGCGCTCTCTCTGTTTTTGGGGCCTTGTAGTACATGAGAAATGGCTCAGCCAACTAGTAGTTTTCCACATACTCTAGTTTGAGAGGTGACCAGACATGTTTATCTGGAAGGTAAACTGGCCAGGTACAAAGCTTATGGGGATGGGGAATAAGGTTGCTTAAGTCGACTTAATTTAATCTGCGTCTACACTACAATTTCCTTAAAATGCTGCTTAAGTCGACTTAAGGAAATTTAAAGTCGACTTTATAAAACCTCGTTTAAAGTCGACTTTACTGGCTAAATCGACTTTATAAAGTCGACTTAACCAGTGTGGATGCAGATTAGCCCTAAATCAACTTAAAGTCGATTTAAAGGGCTCCAAGGTTCCCCCACTGCCCTCTCTGCCAGGGTGGCTGGCACAGCCAGAGTCTGGCATGCCCACCCACAGTCAGGACACAACCCTGCCCACCCCGCTCCTATGCCCTGCCAGTGTCCCTGTCATGCTCAGCCCCCATTGTACCCAGGTACAATGGGGCAAAGGCTGAGCCCCCTGGCACTTGGCAAGGGGTGCCCTCTACCCTCCCTCCCCTCCCCACCAACACCGTGGACCAGTCCCAAGTCTACCTAGCCCCTACAAGTCGACTTAGGCATCCAGTGTGGATGCTCTAAGTTGATTTGGCAAGGTCCCCTTGAAGACGACTTAATTTTATAGTGTGGACATGCTAAGTCGACTTAACAAAGTCGACTTATTTAAACAAGTGTAGACATAGCCACTCAAACAAACTCTATATGATACAAGTAAATCTTTTTTTCCCCCTTTCATATGTGATCCCACAGAAGAAGGGCTGGGACTGGAGAGAATGACATTTTAAACTATCCCCACCAACCCAGATGCATAAAAAATCCCTAAGATAAAAGTGGGCAATATTAATTATCAATTGCTTTCAGTAAATCCCAATTTTTCTCTCTTCTGAACAGTCTTGGCATTAATATCCTTGGTTTGGTTTTTGGATAAGAAGTAATCAAACAGACTCTTCCAGAGAAGATTGTATCACATGCTCTCCACCAAGAATGGTTCCCTTCTCTTAGATTTTCACAGTAATTTCACTCTATTAGGTAAGTATTTGTACAAGGCCTGCCTCCATTTTCTTAGGGCAGCATTATGAAACTGAATAGTGTGAAAAGAAGAAATCACTATAAAGAAAGAGGGCTAGTTCCTCAGCTGTTGTAAATCTGTGCAGTCCCTTTGAAGTTAATGAAGCTAAGTCAACTTCCCACTGGCTGAGGACCCAGCCAAGAGCTTTGAATGAACACCAGCATGTCTGAGCTATCTGATGTTAGTGATTATCTCCTGAGTGTATTTGGGACATAAGACTCCAGTGTCAGGGAGGTTAAGATGTTTTCTAACCTGGTGACACTGTTTCAGCAATTTGGAGAAGGACTTTAGTGTTTAATATTTAAACAAAATGTTTAAAGAACTACATTTTTCTCCCGACAAAGTAATTTCAAAGTATGGCCTGCAGCCATGTTACTTTGGGCTGTGATCCCATCAGCTTTCGGAAGCCAAGCAGAGTCATCCTGTGGCAGTATGTGAGCACTCCAGAAAAAACATGGATGTTACAGGAAGTGGTGCTGTCAGTTCATGTCTGTAGCATGCTCCTCTCTGAGTCAGTAAGAAGTCAATGCCCCAGTGGGGCTTGGTTCTTGTGAAGGTGCCTTTTGCAGATGAAATGTAAAATTGAGACCGACCGCTCATGATCACTCAAGATCCAATGGACTGATTTAAAAAATATAGAGGTTGATCATATTCCAATTTGTGTAATTACACCTTCTGTCTGTCTTAGCATCCAGCACTATAGCATCTAAATGTAACTCTATATGGTGGTGAGATCTCTAATAGATGTTCTGGAGGTTTCTGCTCTTCTCTCCTTCCTGGTCACACAAGACAAGGCTCTCATAGAGGAATAATTTTGTCTTATGTAATCATGATGATAGAAAAACTTTGTGAAAAAGGGAAGACTGCAATGTGTTTTACACGGTGTCAGAATCCAGATTAACCTAATCTCCTCTAAAAGCAAGTTTCCTCATTGAACCCTCTTGACTGGAAATACTTTATCTACAGATCTCACATGCTTTGTCCTGGGCTTTGTGATATGTACAGTGCCAGAGGAGTAGAATTGTCGTGGCAGTTGGTCATGAATACAGAACACAGTCATGATTTAGGTGGGTCCTGATCTGTAACTCCCTTTGAAGATCAGGGCCAACGCATTGAATTGATCATAGAACTGCGTGGGATGACAGTGGAAAGATCAGATCACAGGAATATTGTACACTGATCTTACTTGAGTTTAGCTGTTCTTCATCCAAGACTTGACATCTATGCATTGTGATGTCCTTTTTTATGGGGCTTCTTGTGCCTATGGAATGACTGGAGCCTTTTTAGTGCTGTGTGATCTACTCCATATATATTATGTGCTGGGTTAGTCACCTTGCTAATAGCTGCTAAAAGTGCAAGAAGTCTAAGTATTGAGATATGATCTCTACCCATTTCCATCAGGACGTCATTGTTTAGGGCATTTTTGTCTCTGGGCTGTAACCCCATTGCAAAGCAGCCAGGATGTTGGAAGATGTCACATGTTGCAGGAGCTTGGTTGTGATTTGACTTTGGTTGACTTGGTGATTTTTCCTATGAATGAGTTTTTGAGAGCAGCAAAATTTCTGTTAAAAAAGTGACCTATTGACTGCCCACTCCAACCCTCTGGTTCCAGTTGGATGAGCTATTTTTCATTTCCAGGTCATATATTGTTGGTTTGCATTATTGGAAGAACCATATTTTATCCCACAGGTGATGGTATGTCAGTAATCAGTGAAGTGGTACCCGTAACATGCCTGCAGATCCCTTAGGATGAAAGGATCTGGGTAAATGTTATATTATTAACTGTCTATATAGTACAGAAACTGATTAATCATTTCTGGCCCTGGAGACAGTGTCTACCAATGATGCTTTTCCTTTCAGAAATATGCTGTCAGCCCACAGGAAGCTCAAATTAATATCTTTTGAGTAAAAAATCATAACTTCAAATGTAATCTAGACTGGGTGCAGGAGCCAAATTATGGTTGTCATTCCATAGGTGCATTGGAGAGAGAGGGTGCCAGAGAGGATGACTGCTAGATTAGCTATCAACAACTCAGATGCAACAAGCTCCATGGTACCGCCCAGTGCTCTACCCTGGTATAAGTGTCCCTGCGGGGATTGTAATGTACACAGATCTAATGCTTCCCTCTACCACTGCTAGAGCAAAGCAGCCATCTCCGTCCTTCTGACCCCACATACCCCACTGAGCTATCACTTACCCATAGCGCTTAAATTGTAAGGAATGAGGTGCCAGAGCTCAGGACATTTCTCTGACTGCTGAGTGATGGGTAACAGAAGTGGAAAACCTGAAGTGTCGGGGCTATGAACTGCCAAGCCTCAAGGAGCCAGGACTCCTCAGCACAAATTAGTCCTGCTTGTCCCTAAGGGTTTAATACCATCTGAAGTTTTTGCAGAAACAAGACTTCCTGCTTCCATTTCTCCATAAATCATGCTTGCCTTCAGCATCCACTTAGCTTCTTCTTCCACAATAATTTCAGTAAGTGATCTACAAAGCCATTAGTTACTAGACTCTCACCCTTTGGTACCCTGCACCAGACTCACTTCTGCCTCTCCACCTACAAGAAATTGTTAACCAAACTGAGGCTAAGTTGAACCTAGCCTGTAAAATTTTCAGGGCAGGAACCTGAACATTTCTTCTTGTGTTTGTACAGCTCCTAGCATAAAGGGGAGCCAGTACTGAATGGAGACTTGGGGCACTACCATAATAAAAGTAAATAATAACAAATGCAGTCTTCTGAAGTCTTCTATATTAAAACAAATATACAGTATTTTTTAAAATTGACCCTGTTCATCAGCTGGTATAGATCTGGACCTTTAAATACATATCTAGAAGGGAAAGAAGGATAGTCTAACGATTAAATCCTAAAGAATAGGAGTTAGGTGATCTTAATTCAGTTTCCTATTCTGTCACAGTCTCTTAGGCTATTTCTACACTTGTTAATTTAGGTCAATTTAGCTAAATTGACTTAACACAGTTGACTTAGCATGTCTATACTTAAATTTTAAGTTGACTTTGGGGTGACCCTACAAAGTCGACCTAGAGCATCCACACTGGATGCCTAGGTCGACTTGTAGGGGCTAGGTGGACCTGGGACCAGTCCACGGTGGCAGGGGGGGCACCCCTTGCCAAGTGCCAGGGGGCTCAGCCTTTGCCCCATTGTACCTGGGTACAATGGGGCAAAGGAGGACAGGGACCCTGGCAGGGCATAGGGGCAGGGTGGGCAGGGCTCTGCCCTGCCCTGTGGGGGGGCATGCCAGGCTCCCCCATGCTACCCCCCCCGGCAGAGAGGGCAGTGGGGGAGTCCTGGAGAGCCCTAAGTCGACTTAGGGCTACTCCACATCTACACTGACTTAAGTTGACTTTAGAAAGTCGACTTAAGCCAAAAGTTGACTTAAAACGAGGTTTTAAAAAGTTGACTTAATTTTCCTTAAGTCGACTTAAGCAGCTTGCTTAAGGAAAGTGTAGTGTAGACGCAGAGTAAATTAAGTCAACTTAATTTACAAGTGTAGACGCACCCTTAATCTTTCTGTGTTTCAATTTCCCTACCAATAAAATGGGGATGATAATTATCTCACGAGTGCTGGGTGGCTTAATTCATTGATGTTTGTGAAGGGCTTTGATAGGCTCAGATGGAAAGTGCTAAAGAAGTACAAAACACAATATTGTTCTTATTTATTATTATATGTACTTAAATTGAAAGCACCCCATAAAGTCTGCTCTGTAAATGCACCTGTAGAAGTATGATTATTTGTAAAAGATTAAGAAATGTAGTAGTTATTGCAGAGGTAGTTAGTGGGGAAATCCGGCAAAGTATAATTCCAAAATATAATACTGCACTTGTTTCTAAGTAACTTCTAGTAATCTTGCTTTCATTTGAAAATGTCAAAAGCATTTTTTTTCCATCTAGCTAAAAAAAAAAAATTGTTATTCCTGGCCAATTACTTTATAGTATAGATGTTTAAAAGTCTTAAAACAAAGTTGATCTGGGCAATTCCAATTAATGTCAGCAACAATTACATAGCTAAATCCCTGAACACTGAGAAAAATCAAGTCCCATTATATCCCTTTGAAAAATAAGGGGGCTTTCTGAAACCATGGCAGATTCTTAAGTACAGTAGCATTAAATACAGTGGGTGTATAATATATTTATTAATATAATATTAAATACAGCGGGTGTATAATATATTAGTTATGGAGAAACTAAAGGAAGACATTGCCCGTCTTTGCCTTTTGTAGGCAGAACATTTTGTTGTCTAAGCCTACCTGGTCCTGCTGGATGCTAAATAACTCACTCTTTCAAGGAGCCTTTAAAAACAAAAAAGACTCTTTGTGAGATGCATATGAACTCAGTTGCCATGGAAACTGCAAGCATCAGTGATAACCCAGAGCTTCTAGGTTGTAATGTGCATGCAACCCTGTTAATGAGTGCCATAAAACAACTCCCAATTAGTGATTTATGAGGTCATAATAATGACCTGATCTCAGAACTTGGAATTAAATCAGAAAAGATCCAAACCCATCTAAAGGACTGTTTCTTAAACACTATATTCCCATATCAGAAGTATACTTTAAACTTAAAGGTATATGGTACCTTTCAGAAAAAGATCTTTGTGCATTTTGCTTTAATTAACTGAGGCTCACACTATCCCTGTGAGATAGTAATTATCTTTTCCTTATGTATAAGGAAATTGAGGCACAGAGAGAGTAAGTGTCTAGTTCAAGGTTTCCCAGCCAGCCTATGACAGAGTCAAGAATAGAATTTGAGTCTTCTGTTAACTACAGAACCATCCTTCAGTTATATGGAGTTTGTTATTTGGAAAACAGGAAGGTGATCAGAAAGAGTCAGCAGGGATTCATCAAGAGCAAGTCATGCCTGACCAAGCTGATTGTCTTCTGTGATGAGATGACTGGCTCTGTGGATGGGGGGAAAGTGGTGGACATGATGCATCTTGACTTCATCAAAGCTTTTTATACAGTCTCCCATCGTAGGCTTATTAGCAAGTTAAAGTGGTATAGGTTAAATGCATGGACTAAAGGTGCATAGAAAGGTGACTATATCATCAGGCTCAACAGGTAGTAATCAACAGCTCAGTGTTTCACTGGCAGTCAGTAACAAGCGGAGTACCCCGGGGATCAGTCCTTGGGCCAATTTTCTTCAACATCTTCATTAATGATCTGGAAGATGGAGTGGATTGCACCAGTGGTGTCACTGGCACCAGGCACACGGGGCATGAGCCCCAAGTCCCAGCACCAGTGCCCCAAGTCCAGCAGGGACCCGGGCCCGGGCCACCAGGGGCTGTCTGATCCATCACTGGTCCCAGTCATGGAACCCAGGGTCCAGCCAGTGGGGGCCACCCGATCCAGTGTTGGACCTGACCCCTCCAGTTGAGACCTATTCAGCATGGAGTAGAGCGGAAGAATTACTTCTTTTGTCTTACTTACAGTACTCCTGTTAATACATCCCAGAATGGTATTTGCTTTTTTTTTTTTTGTAACAGTGTTACACTATTGACTCATATTTAGCTTGCGGTCCACCATGACACTCAGATCCCTTTCCGCAGTACTCCTTCCTAGGTAGTCATTTCCTATTTTGTATGTGTGCAGTGGATTGGTCTTTATTAAGTGGCGTATTTTGCATTGGTCTTTATTGAATTTCATTCTATTTACCTCAGACCATTTCACCAGTTTGTCCAAATCATTTTTAATTGTGATCCTATCCTCCAAAGCACTTGCAACCCCTCCCAGCTTGGTATCATCTGCAAACTTTATAAATGTACTCTCTATGCCATCATCTAAATCACTGATGAAAATATTGAACAGAACCAGACCCAGAACCGATCCCTGCAGTACCCTGCTCATTATACCCTTCCAGAATGACTGTGAATCATTGATAACTACTCTCTGGGGGGCAGTTATCCATCCAGTTTTTCACCCACCTTATAGTAGCTCCATTTAGATTGTACTTCTCTAGTTTTTAAATGAGATGGTGATGCGAGACCATATCAAAAGCCTTACAAAAGTCTAGATATACAACATCTACAACTTTCCCTCCATCCACAAAGCTTGTTACCCCATCATAGAAAGCTATCATGTTGGTTTGACATTTGTTCTTGACAAATTCATACTGACTATCACTTAACACCTTGTTCTCTTCTAGATGTTTGTTAATTGAGTTCTTAATTATTTGCTCCATTATTTTTCCTGGTACAGAGGTTAGGCTGACTAGTCTATAATTCCCTGGGTCGTCCTTAATTCCCTTTTCATAGATGGGTACTACACTTGCTCTTTTACAGTCTTCTGGGATCTCTCCAGTCTTCTATGATTTTTCAGAGATAAAAATCAATGGCTCCAATATCTTCTAAGTCAGCTCCTTGACTATTCTAGGGCAGTGGTTTTCAAACTTAGGGTCAGGACCCAGTACTGGGTCGCAGACCCTCAGGCACTGGATTGTGGCACCCGCTGCTACTGCCCCCACAGGACTGGACTGCATTGTTCTAAGATGCAATTGTTGGGTCATGGCCATAAATTATTTTTTTCAACTGGATCCTGAGGAAAAAAAAGTTTGAAAACCACTGTTCTAGGGTGCATATCATCCGGTCCTGGTGACTTCAAGACATCTAACTTGTGTAAGTAATTTTAACTACTTCTATCTATAGATAATTTTTCATCTAGTCAGCAGCTCTGGATGTGAAGAACTCTGTTTCTAGACTGATAATTTTAACTATTGAACAAGACAGAGAAAATATTATATTGAGATGATAAACTTTATTATCTCATTAGTTTTTATTCCAGTGCCTTGTTGTAAAATATAGTAAAAACCTCTCTTTATATTACAAACAATGGTAGTTTATCAGTGTATTCCCACTCAGAATTATTCATCTTTCTTTTTTATGTATTGTAATTAGGAGAGGCCAACAGCATTACACAACTGTCAATCATCTTTATTCTAGGAACTTCTAACCAACAACAAGGCTTATACTGCAAAGTCATATTAGTAAAATAACACAAAATATGTTCTAGGGCCATCTAGTTGCCTCCTAGATTAATTCTCATCACCATGCCTTTATAATTATGTAGCCTGGAACCAAAACTGAGAAATTCTTTCGTATAAATAGAAATATGGTCTGGATACCAAACATATTTATAACAGAAGTATAAAAAATATGTGGTAACACTCTTCATGGAAGGATCCAAGATTCCATTTTGGTTGAGATGAGAGGCAGAAAATTCAATAGTTCAATATTGGCTTAAGACAAAGTTTAAGAAAAAATGATGTAAAATTGTTAAAATGCACAGATAGGCTATGATGATTTTCAGTTCCTCATATAGCTACAGTGCTGTATTATGGTATAAGGATAATAAAATACACATCTGCTTTTATAATGTGCTTTGAGCTCCCCTTATGAAAGGGGCTAAAAAGCACTAAGAATTATAATTACTTTTATACTGTTCATGTCAACCTTGAAACATCTAAAGCTGTGTTGCCCAGGTATGGTAGAAGGTTCTTTTAAAAGAAACAGAAAGAAAAATTCTCCTCAACTCTCCACTCCTCTTATTATTTTAGATCCCTTCTCTTCCTTATTCTTCCTTCCTGGTATCATTCACTTCCCTTACTTTCACATTTCTTTTCAATTAATTTTAAAAAATAGATTAACAAGAGTCTGTTAGGAATATTGGCATTATTTGGGCAAAATAGCCAGCTAGCTAACCTCTTCCCCCAAATTCAAACCAAAACCTAAACATGAACCATCCTGAGGGGATCAAAAAAGTTTAAATTTTCCCCACACAATTATTTTTTCTGAATAATTAGGTGAGGAAAGAGCATGAGATTCCAACAGGGTCTAGTACATCATATATAGGTGTCATATTTAAAGAGCTGCAGAATGAGAGCAGGACTTGAATTATATGATTGGCTATTTTTCCCTCCTTGATATACTCCAATCCCTTTCTCTTTTGTGTATTGGTACATGTATTTTCCAATAAATACATCCAAATAAAAGCTTAATATTTCTACTGCAGGGGCTTATAGAGGCCAACCAGGCCAGGGCCCTGCTCTATTAGGTACAAACATCTCCCGAAGATTGTACAGTCTAAAAGAAAAGATATCACAGTGGAGATGAGGTAACAAATAATAGGATGTGCACTGGAGAAAACCCACTGCATCCTGGATGATGACAGGAGTCAGGACTGATTTTATTATTTTTAATTTATTTTTATTATTTTTAAACTGTCTCCAATTACTGTAGTCTAATCTCTCCTTAAATGGCTTGCTGTGCTGGATGGCTATTCTGTCAGGATGAAATGCTAACATAACCCACCAACTGTCCCCTCAATTCTCAGCTTGTTCCAGATGACGATCTCATTTTCCTCATCTCTGACATCCTCATGGAGATTCCATATTAATTGTGTTTCAGTGGTTCCATATCAACATTAAAACAACGAGAGTCCTGTGGCACCTT
>ML685798.1:17944532-17994309 GCA_007922175.1 Pelusios castaneus | reverse complement strand
ATAAAGTCTGCTCTGTAAATGCACCTGTAGAAGTATGATTATTTGTAAAAGATTAAGAAATGTAGTAGTTATTGCAGAGGTAGTTAGTGGGGAAATCCGGCAAAGTATAATTCCAAAATATAATACTGCACTTGTTTCTAAGTAACTTCTAGTAATCTTGCTTTCATTTGAAAATGTCAAAAGCATTTTTTTTCCATCTAGCTAAAAAAAAAATTGTTATTCCTGGCCAATTACTTTATAGTATAGATGTTTAAAAGTCTTAAAACAAAGTTGATCTGGGCAATTCCAATTAATGTCAGCAACAATTACATAGCTAAATCCCTGAACACTGAGAAAAATCAAGTCCCATTATATCCCTTTGAAAAATAAGGGGGCTTTCTGAAACCATGGCAGATTCTTAAGTACAGTAGCATTAAATACAGTGGGTGTATAATATATTAATATAATATTAAATACAGTGGGTGTATAATATATTAGTTATGGAGAAACTAAAGGAAGACATTGCCCGTCTTTGCCTTTTGTAGGCAGAACATTTTGTTGTCTAAGCCTACCTGGTCCTGCTGGATGCTAAATAACTGACTCTTTCAAGGAGCCTTTAAAAACAAAAAAGACTCTTTGTGAGATGCATATGAACTCAGTTGCCATGGAAACTGCAAGCATCAGTGATAACCCAGAGCTTCTAGGTTGTAATGTGCATGCAACCCTGTTAATGAGTGCCATAAAACAACTCCCAATTAGTGATTTATGAGGTCATAATAATGACCTGATCTCAGAACTTGGAATTAAATCAGAAAAGATCCAAACCCATCTAAAGGACTGTTTCTTAAACACTATATTCCCATATCAGAAGTATACTTTAAACTTAAAGGTATATGGTACCTTTCAGACAAAGATCTTTGTGCATTTTTCTTTAATTAACTGAGGCTCACACTATCCCTGTGAGATAGTAATTATCTTTTCCTTATGTATAAGGAAATTGAGGCACAGAGAGAGTAAGTGTCTAGTTCAAGGTTTCCCAGCCAGCTTATGACAGAGTCAAGAATAGAATCTGAGTCTTCTGTTAACTACAGAACCATCCTTCAGTTATATGGAGTTTGTTATTTGGAAAACAGGAAGGTGATCAGAAAGAGTCAGCAGGGATTCATCAAGAGCAAGTCATGCCTGACCAAGCTGATTGTCTTCTGTGATGAGATGACTGGCTCTGTGGATGGGGGGAAAGTGGTGGACATGATGCATCTTGTAGGCTTATTAGCAAGTTAAAGTGGTATAGGTTAAATGCATGGACTAAAGGTGCATAGAAAGGTGACTATATCATCAGGCTCAACAGGTAGTAATCAACAACTCAGTGTTTCACTGGCAGTCAGTAACAAGCGGAGTACCCCGGGGATCAGTCCTTGGGCCAATTTTCTTCAACATCTTCATTAATGATCTGGAAGATGGAGTGGATTGCACCAGTGGTGTCACTGGCACCAGGCACACGGGGCATGAGCCCCAAGTCCCAGCACCAGTGCCCCAAGTCCAGCAGGGACCCGGGTCCGGGCCAACAGGGGCTGTCTGATCCATCACTGGTCCCAGTCGTGGGACCCAGGGTCCAGCCAGTGGGGGCCACCCGATCCAGCGTTGGACCTGACCCCTCCAGTTGAGACCTATTCAGCATGGAGTAGAGTAGAAGAATTACTTCTTTTGTCTTACTTACAGTACTCCTGTTAATACATCCCAGAATGGTATTTGCTTTTTTTTTTTTGTAACAGTGTTACACTATTGACTCATATTTAGCTTGCGGTCCACCATGACACTCAGATCCCTTTCCGCAGTACTCCTTCCTAGGTAGTCATTTCCTATTTTGTATGTGTGCAGTGGATTGGTCTTTATTAAGTGGCGTATTTTGCATTGGTCTTTATTGAATTTCATTCTATTTACCTCAGACCATTTCACCAGTTTGTCCAAATCATTTTTAATTGTGATCCTATCCTCCAAAGCACTTGCAACCCCTCCCAGCTTGGTATCATCTGCAAACTTTATAAATGTACTCTCTATGCCATCATCTAAATCACTGATGAAAATATTGAACAGAACCAGACCCAGAACCAATCCCTGCAGTACCCCGCTCATTATACCCTTCCAGAATGACTGTGAATCATTGATAACTACTCTCTGGGGGGCAGTTATCCATCCAGTTTTTCACCCACCTTATAGTAGCTCCATTTAGATTGTACTTCTCTAGTTTTTAAATGAGATGGTGATGCGAGACCATATCAAAAGCCTTACAAAAGTCTAGATATACAACATCTACAACTTTCCCTCCATCCACAAAGCTTGTTACCCCATCATAGAAAGCTATCATGTTGGTTTGACATTTGTTCTTGACAAATTCATACTGACTATCACTTAACACCTTGTTCTCTTCTAGATGTTTGTTAATTGAGTTCTTAATTATTTGCTCCATTATTTTTCCTGGTACAGAGGTTAGGCTGACTAGTCTATAATTCCCTGGGTCGTCCTTAATTCCCTTTTCATAGATGGGTACTACACTTGCTCTTTTACAGTCTTCTGGGATCTCTCCAGTCTTCTATGATTTTTCAGAGATAAAAATCAATGGCTCGAATATCTTCTAAGTCAGCTCCTTGACTATTCTAGGGCAGTGGTTTTCAAACTTAGGGTCAGGACCCAGTACTGGGTCGCAGACCCTCAGGCACTGGATTGTGGCACCCGCTGCTACTGCCCCCACAGGACTGGACTGCATTGTTCTAAGATGCAATTGTTGGGTCATGGCCATAAATTATTTTTTTCAACTGGATCCTGAGGAAAAAAAAGTTTGAAAACCACTGTTCTAGGGTGCATATCATCCGGTCCTGGTGACTTCAAGACATCTAACTTGTGTAAGTAATTTTAACTACTTCTATCTATAGATAATTTTTCATCTAGTCAGCAGCTCTGGATGTGAAGAACTCTGTTTCTAGACTGATAATTTTAACTATTGAACAAGACAGAGAAAATATTATATTGAGATGATAAACTTTATTATCTCATTAGTTTTTATTCCAGTGCTTTGTTGTAAAATATAGTAAAAACCTCTCTTTATATTACAAACAATGGTAGTTTATCAGTGTATTCCCACTCAGAATTATTCATCTTTCTTTTTTATGTATTGTAATTAGGAGAGGCCAACAGCATTACACAACTGTCAATCATCTTTATTCTAGGAACTTCTAACCAACAACAAGGCTTATACTGCAAAGTCATATTAGTAAAATAACACATAAAATATGTTCTAGGGCCATCTAGTTGCCTCCTAGATTAATTCTCATCACCATGCCTTTATAATTATGTAGCCTGGAACCAAAACTGAGAAATTCTTTCGTATAAATAGAAATATGGTCTGGATACCAAACATATTTATAACAGAAGTATAAAAAATATGTGGTAACACTCTTCATGGAAGGATCCAAGATTCCATTTTGGTTGAGATGAGAGGCAGAAAATTCAATAGTTCAATATTGGCTTAAGACAAAGTTTAAGAAAAAATGATGTAAAATTGTTAAAATGCACAGATAGGCTATGATGATTTTCAGTTCCTCATATAGCTACAGTGCTGTATTATGGTATAAGGATAATAAAATACACATCTGCTTTTATAATGTGCTTTGAGCTCCCCTTATGAAAGGGGCTAAAAAGCACTAAGAATTATAATTACTTTTATACTGTTCATGTCAACCTTGAAACATCTAAAGCTGTGTTGCCCAGGTATGGTAGAAGGTTCTTTTAAAAGAAACAGAAAGAAAAATTCTCCTCAACTCTCCACTCCTCTTATTATTTTAGATCCCTTCTCTTCCTTATTCTTCCTTCCTGGTATCATTCACTTCCCTTACTTTCACATTTCTTTTCAATTAATTTTTAAAAATAGATTAACAAGAGTCTGTTAGGAATATTGGCATTATTTGGGCAAAATAGCCAGCTAGCTAACCTCTTCCCCCAAATTCAAACCAAAACCTAAACATGAACCATCCTGAGGGGATCAAAAAAGTTTAAATTTTCCCCACACAATTATTTTTTCTGAATAATTAGGTGAGGAAAGAGCAGAAGATTCCAACAGGGTCTAGTACATCATATATAGGTGTCATATTTAAAGAGCTGCAGAATGAGAGCAGGACTTGAATTATATGATTGGCTATTTTTCCCTCCTTGATATACTCCAATCCCTTTCTCTTTTGTGTATTGGTACATGTATTTTCCAATAAATACATCCAAATAAAAGCTTAATATTTCTACTGCAGGGGCTTATAGAGGCCAACCAGGCCAGGGCCCTGCTCTATTAGGTACAAACATCTCCCGAAGATTGTACAGTCTAAAAGAAAAGATATCACAGTGGAGGTGAGGTAACAAATAATAGGATGTGCACTGGAGAAAACCCACTGCATCCTGGATGATGACAGGAGTCAGGACTGATTTTATTATTTTTAATTTATTTTTATTATTTTTAAACTGTCTCCAATTACTGTAGTCTAATCTCTCCTTAAATGGCTTGCTGTGCTGGATGGCTATTCTGTCAGGATGAAATGCTAACATAACCCACCAACTGTCCCCTCAATTCTCAGCTTGTTCCAGATGACGATCTCATTTTCCTCATCTCTGACATCCTCATGGAGATTCCATATTAATTGTGTTTCAGTGGTTCCATATCAACATTAAAACAACGAGAGTCCTGTGGCACCTTGTAGACTAACAGATTTCTTTGGGCATAAGCTTTCGTGGTCTATAACCCACTTTGTCAGATGCATCTTATGCCCGAAGAAATCTGTTAGTCTATAAGGTGCCACAGGACTCTTGTTGTTTTTGCTGTACACAGACTAACACGGCTACCCCTCTGGAAATTTCTACCATATCAAAGTTGTTCAGTTTACAAGCGAAAAGGAGTTTTTTTTCTAACTGCCAGATCTAGACACTGACCCAGGAATCAGAACCGTGCTTGGCTTTCATTCTAGCATATCTATGATAAAGTAACTCTATAGGCCTGTTTTCGTTCACAACTATGTGACACTGTCTTCTAATTCTGCCCACAATCGCACCTGAGATGATTTGAGCCTACAGAATCCCTTTCTCTGGCAATGACGTAGAAGGGAGGATGCAGGAAGGAATACAGACTGACTTTCAGCTCCAAGGCTGACTTTGCAGTGCAAAAAATTATAGTAAGCAGTTATAAACCAAGCCAATCTGACATGAAATTGAAGTAACACAATACACATGGCACCCTCGTGATGCCATTTTTAAGAATCACTTTACACAGCAGAACTGTATTTTAAATATATCCAGTGAAGGCGATGGTTTGTCATTCAAAAGTAGATAGTGTGTCTATCTAAAGGTTCTCTTTTTTCCAGTTTTTTTCTGTTATTAACCTGAATTTCAAAGCTTCAGTTTAAACCCATTACTTCTTATTGAGCTCTCAGTGGTGTGTGAGAATAACTGACTCCTGTCCTCTTGATCAACATCCATTAGGAAGTCACAGATTCATAGACATCACTTCGCTGCTTGCTCCGAGACTAGCATGGGGACAGATGAGAGGCAGTTTGTGTCTCCCATTCAGTGGTTGATGAAGACCTCTGAGCCATTGGCACAAGCTCAGGCGACCCTTAGGCTTGCCCTGACTTTCACCCCTGCTTCAGTGGCTCATATAGGAATTACAGAGTTTCGGGAGTAACCCTTCCGTACCACCTCCTTTCTCTGGACTGGCATGTCCCTCTTGTCAATAAGTGGGGCATATGCCATTCCCCTATCCTTCCCCAATCCTATATAGGTAGATCTTGTATCCTAACCATTTTATATTATTTTCTTTTAATTTTATTTATTAACAGTTCCATTCCTTTCCTACCAAAATCTTATAAAATTTATTTCAAGTTTAGAGATAACCATTGCATATGCAGAAATATACAACTATAAATTGGTCTGTTAAAGTCTCTAAAGCTATATTAATGAGACCTGATACCAGTCACTTTCTTCATCTTTCTGGTATTGATTGCATATTGCATTATTTCACTGTTTATTGCATGGGGACTGTACACTCTTCCCTGTGATATCATAAATTAATATGAATATGATATCATAAATGAATATGAATATATCATAAATGAATATGATTCTAGTAAAGGGTCTGCAAAAGTGGATTGGATGCTGTCACAAGTCAATCTGCTGTAATTATCAGCTTTGGAAATGAATTCAGGGCCCTCTGGAGTTTTGGAAGTGTATTCAGGGACCCAGCAATGAACTCTATGCTCATGAATTAATTTTGCTTTCGTGTTTCTATATAATTTCTTCTGAGAGCAACATTTTTTTTTACAGATTGATTGCTTTTATTGCAGCCTTACACTGCACAGTTTGTGTTGGATGCCTTTGCATTCAAAGCAACTTAATCTGATCTCTGCCATTTGTTTACTTTTATATTCATTCTCTATGCCTTGGTGTTCAAGTTTAATTAGATGCACTTCAGTTCTTTTACTACTTGCTACCATTTTCATTAGGGAAGCAGAATTTTCACTAGCCCTAAAAATATCCTGTTCTTTGTAAAGTCAAGTCCATTCTTTTGCAATAGCCATGTCTTCACCTGCTTATCAATTTATACCACAACTAATTCAGTCTCTACTTAGTCCATCTTCTAACTGTTCAAATTCACATGACTTGCCTTTATTGTACAGCTCAGTAACAAATGATCAGTAATTTTATCTGGCAGTTGGTTTCTTGTAAAGAAAATATCCTTTTTTCAAGTTACATGCTTGCATGGAAGGTCTTAAATTGCTTTCTCTTCACAATGCCCATAGAGTGTGTTATAGAAGTCGAGTGCATCTGGGCCTGACTCAGGTACCAGAGTGGAGGACTTCATTTTCTACTGTTTTTCTGCAATGCCAGTTGCTTCCAGGACAATCTGAAAGCATCCAACCACTTCTTCCAGTCCTAGGTCAAGTTCTTTTGCAGAGTGAGAGTCAGGTTGCTTAGTTTGCTACTTTTACCAAAGAGTTATTTTAATTCTGATCCATGTAAGAAAACTGTGGTACACCTGAGTGTTGGTGAAACACTGGTCTTTATTTGCTAGTTGTGTGACTTGATCAGGGTTATAAAAAAGTCCTGTACTGTTCTATGGCAGAGGTTAGTATCTCTTGGCTCCAGTGACTGTTGTTAAAGGAGGGACAATGCTCCATGAGTTTTAGGACAAGAAGGAATAAAACTTTGCTGGAGCAAGTCCCTGAGGGCACATCTACGCTCACCTGGGAGCGGTACTTCCAGCCAGGTTGGGCTCTGAAGCAGGATTGAGGATGTGGACTTGACAGCTTGATCTGTAACATCTACACAGATATTTATAGACCACTAGAATGAGCCCCCAAGCACAGATGTGTGGACCTGGGCTGAGAGGCTTGCTTGCAGCTGAAGCGTAGACCTGCTCTAAGAATCTCTCCATTTACTAAGATTCAGATTTTAGGTAGCTGTTTGCCAGGGTAAGGTCATCTGTATATGCAAGGGGACCTAAATGCCATCTAGGAATATTTCTGGAAATGGAGGCTCAAGCCAAACTCCCACAAAACAACAGACGCTACATTCCATCTTGCTAACAGGAATGCTAAATGCACCCTGAAAGTGACAATCTGTGGCAACACTGTCCACGCTCACCTGCCACTACCACTTGAAGAAGGTAGCCACCAAGATGAAGATAAGTGGCATCCTGATCCAGTTACTGGCAGACACAGGCTGGGGAACATCGGCATCAGTGTTACATACATCAGTAATGGCCCTTGTGTACTGCATACTATTAAGCATTAGTATGGACCAGAAGTAACAACACTCAACGGCTGCGTCTACACTGGTAAATTAAGTCAACTTAAGCTTGCTTAAGTCGACTTAATTTACCCTGTGTCTACACTCCAGTTTCCTTAAGTCGACTTAAGCAACTTGCTTAAGTCGACTTAAGGAAAATAAAGTCGACTTACTTAAAATTAAATAGAGTCAACTTAAGCTAGTGTAGACGTGGGGTAGCCCTAAGTCGACTTTGTCGACTGAGGGCATGGGTCCCTTCTCGCCAGGACCACTCAGGTTCCAGCAAGAAAGGACCGCGGGACTTGCTTCTTTCTCCCCAGGACCCGTGCTCCAGCTGATTAGCAGCTGGAGATCGGACCCTGGGAAGAAGGAAGCCCCATGCTCCGCACACTCCCTCCTAGCCGGGACCATGCGGTCCCAACGAGGAGGGAGAGCTGGAGACACGCGCTCCAGCTGCCAGCTGCTGAGCAGTTGGAGCGAGGGCTGGGACCAGGAGGAAGCCTGGGGCTCCCTTGGCCATCGTCACGCTCCATCTGTCTGTCTAGACAGCTGGAGCACGGCAGGGATAGCTGGAGCCGGCGGGGGCCTGCACTGGCTCCAGCTGTTTAAAGAGACCTGAGTGGTCCCGGCGAGAAGGGAGCCCTGAGGTCCCTTCTTGCTGAGATCTCCACTCCAGCTGCCCGCTGCTGAGCAGCTGGAGTGCGAGTCCCAGCCCGTGCTCCATCTGCTCAGCAGTGGGCAGCTGGAGTGCAGAACTCCGGCTCTTCTTCCTGGCCCGGACCACTCGGGTCCAGGTAAGTTGTCCCTGGGACCCCAGTGGTCCAGGCTAGGAGGATTCCCTTCTGCCTGGGACGTGGGAAGTCCCCAGCAGAAGGGAGCCAAGTGGTCCGGGGCAGAAGGGAGCTCCTCGCTCCCTTCTCCCCCGGACCGCTCAGAGGCTCGCTTGCCGAGAGGACTCTCTAAGTCGACTTAGTAAGGGCCCCTTTAAGTCGACTTAGGAGTCCAGTGTGGACTCTCTAAGTCGACTTAATAAGGTCGACTTAAAGTCGACTTATTAAAGTTGACCTTTTTAAAGTCGACCTTAATTCCCTAGTGTAGACATAGCCAATTTGATGATGTCCACTGCAATGGGGTGCATCTCTGGAACCCTCAAGTCAACCCCAATGTCCTGGCTGCCCATGCTATCATATCCATTCACCATGATATCACAACCCTATGGGAAATCCAGCAAATTGAGGAAAAAGAACATCTTCCCATCAACCAGGATCTCAATGATGTCCCTTGCCCCCACTTGAAGTTGTGTGAGGCCTTTGGAGCCTATGCACTTAACCTTTGACAATGTGACTTCAACTCTGATGAACCTTGGAAAGTCAAATGGGGTTCACAAATGTTACAAACAAACACGTTGTGAAAGACCTGGTATGGAAGATCCCTGGTTTCGATCATCTACAAAGCTTATAGGCAACTCTAACTGCATCTGTACAAACCATGGCAGATGCAAATACTTGATACACCAATGGAAAATTAAAAACTCTCCAGTGTGCAGTTGTGGTCACCCAGCACAAACCATGGAATATATACGTGTGGTGGATTTACAAGTGGCCTAAGAGGGGAGAGTACATGGGGTGGGTTCTGAGTTATTACAGAGAATTGTTTCTTGGGTAACTGGCTGTTGAGACTTGCCCATGTGCTCAAGGTTTAACTGATCACCATATTTGGGGTCGGGAAGGAATTTTCCCCCAGGGCTGATTGGCCTGGGCTCTGGGGGTTTTTTGCCTTCCTCTGTAGCACAGGACATGGTTCACCTACCGATGAATTCTCTGTATCTTAAAGTCCATAAATCATGATTTAAGGAGGTAAATAACTCAGTCATAGGTTGGGGGCCTATTGCTGGAGTGGGTGGGTGAGGTCTTGAGGCCTGCATTTTGCAGGAGGTCAGACTAGATGATCGTACTGGTCCCTTCTGACCTTAAAGTCTATAAGTCTATGAGTCTATATAATAATTCAATTCCCAATTCACAAATACAAAGAAGGCATCAAAGTGATACACTCCACTACTCCTGATGCAAGTATCTGGCTTAACCACCTACATATAAAATTATAGTTGTTGCTCTACATCTACATTAGCCATATGAAGAAGAAAAGAAGTGCATTGATAAGACATTACAACGAGCTATCACAAAAACACAGCTCAGCAGAATAATTTATTTCTCAGCATGTCCGGAAGACATATTCAGATGTCAGAGTAGATACCATGTGTTGTGCTAATTCATGAATGACAGTCATTTGTTTAATGCTCTTGTTTCCTTCATTCTGCCTGGCAACTTTCAGTTTGCTCTTTTTCCCTCATGCTCATATGTACAAGGACCAAAATGAGGCTGTGAAACTCACCTATAGACCCAGCAGAAGCCTGCTAGTGCTTCTCTGACTCATCAGTCCACTGCTTTAAGTTTCTTATTGCTTGGAAAAATAACCCCTTTGCCTGGCTTTTTTGCTGGATGGAAAACCCACCCTGATTCATTAGTGGACCCAGAAGTTCAGTTGAGTTCTTCCCTGAATTGTCCTGCATCGTTTTAAACCCAATGCCCTTCAAGAATAAATTTTCTTTCATTGAAATAAAGCTGTCAGCCAGGGCAGCCATGCCTCAGGGCAGAATGTACAAAAGACTATACTGTCTACATTTCACCCTTTTCGAAACTGGAATCTCAGCTGAAGATGGGAAATCCCATTTTTCAAGCCCGGTCAGTCTCAGAAATACAACTATTACATGATGCTTAAGCAAGGGGTTGACTATTGATATGGAATAAATATTTATAAACATTTAAACAGATAATGCCTTTTGAATGCTACAAGTGATGAAAACTCAGCTAAGAAAATACAAAGTTCTCAAAACACCTATCATCACAGCTTGTTGCAACCATCATCAAACACACACTACACTTTCCAGTATAAACCCTGGGGACACAGCTTACAATAGACACAGACCCTAAGAAATCCATCATTACTTTGCCTAATGGAATAATCTTTGCTTTACAACCATCTCTCAAAGACATGCTTACTAAATCAGTATTTGGGGAAAGGAGAGGGAAATAATTCACAATGGAGAGCAAAGAGCGTGGAACTGGGATTTATTTCAGTATTGTACATGTGGATGGCAATGCAACAGATGTCCTGAGCAATTTTACCATGAAATTACTGGAGAAAAAAAAATTGCTAAAAACCAAATTGTCTTTTTTTTGGGGGCGGGGGAAGCAATCTTTCTGTTATAATTAAAGAAATCTTGATACAACTCTGTGACTAGATCTCTTCTTGCACACTAGCAGGAAACAACTGAAATATAGTGCCACAGCAGTCACCATTAAAAACATTAACATGATTATTTCCTATTTTAAGAATAAGGGAGGAAAGTGAAATATTAATGTAGCTTTAATTGTATACTCCACCTTCTGTTACCGTGAGTTATCATAGCATCATCTTAATCATATCCAGAGGAGAGAATGTGTTCTAGTACTACAGGCCATTATGAGATCTTCCTGGAAAACATATGAGAATCCAGAAGGCATCCTAACTTACTTGTATAACTGTGTCACAGTCCAAGAAAAATCATGAATTAATATACCCAAATTAACAAGTTTTTCAAATTATTTTACTTTTAGATTAGGGAAGGAATTTAAAACACAACAAAATGGGAAGAACAGACGTAATCTCAGAGTATCAGAAACACTGTTAATGTTCACCAGCATTATTATCAATTAATGTATTGAGCGCCGTGTAAGGTAGTGTTGTCATCTAGCGGACAGAGCACTAGACTGGAAATTAGCGTTCCCCTGAGTTCTATGTCCAACCTACATGGGAACTTGAACAGATTATTTCACTTCTCGGTTTTTGCTTCCACTCTTTGCCAATCTTCTCTGTTTAGTTTGTAAGTTCTCTAGAGTAGGGATTGTCTCTATGTCTGTACAACACCTAGCATGTTGGTGCCTTCACTTCAGTTTGGCCTATGGCAATATGAGGATGATTAATAATAATCAGTGTGCACAGTGCTTTATGAAGCATGGACAAAGACATACGCTTTGTTGTGGAGCTTACAAACAAGTAGTACGGTTCAGGAATTAATACAAACTCTCAATAATGCACCAGATGATGAGATGACGATTAAATGAACCTGCAGATTTTATTTTAAAGATTTTTTTTTTCCATTTGTGGATTAATGTCGCTAGGCTTTACAGAAGGAGGGTGCTTTAACGAAGAATTAAAGTGAAGAGAGGCAAAACCAGAAGTACAAAAAAGTAGGGTAGAGCAGCAAATGAGACCAACCTCAGATCTGAGAAATATTTTCACAAACAATAAAAATCAGAATTAGTTTAGGTTTTTTCTTTGTTTGCTTGTTTAAAATAGCATAAATATATATATTAGGGGTGGTAGAATCTGGCCTTTGAGCAGGATCTTTCACTGAGACTTGGAACTAAGGCCCAGATTCTCAAAAGCATTTAGGTGCCTAACTCCCATTGGTTTCAAGGAAGGCCTTGTCTTGTGCTGGTGGCAGCATGTAAGCTATCGAGAAGCAAGATGCGGCCACATGGTGGGTAACTACCTATGGCAGCTAAAGGCTCTGGCAGAGGAGGGAACAGAAGAGAAATGCCAGAGCTTTCCCTGCTGCCTTCCTTCTGCCAGAGCCTTTCCCCAATACTAGAGTCTTCCACTATGGCTGGGAAAGACTGGCAGTGGGGAGGCAGTGGGATACTACACTGTTAAAAAATAGCAGCATAGATGGGGGGAGCACTGCTTGATCAGAGAAAGAGAATACCTACCTTAATGTTCTCACCTAAGCAGCTTCTCTTTGTTTACAGTCTTATTTATACCCGTGCTAGAGGGGAATGTGGTGTGTATAGAGTTGCCAACGGTCCCTTATTATAAGGGCTGTCTCTTATTTTTCTATCTAAGTACAAGAAGATTGGGAGTTTCCAAGTGCTGCATAAAGCTGCAAGAAGTACCCTTGGAGAATATGAGTACTGCTTATTATAAATTATGATAATATTAATAATAATAACTATGATGGTTGGTAATAATAGTGAGAGAAGGGGTGAGGTAGGGGTGCAAAGGAAAACAGTCCCTTATCTTTGAATTACAATGTTGGCAACCCTCTGCAGTGTAGATAAACCCAAGGAGTGGCAGAATCTGGCCTCAATAGCATGCAAGATTAGGTAAACTGTAAACCTTTAAAAAAATTGAACAGGATCCAGGGTACATTTTAATTTGTGCCGCTTAACGGGATGAAATATACTTAAGTACCTCGACTTAAGTACATTTTCCTACCTTGTATTTGGCTGAACTGCTAAATACAGTTTGTTTATGTGACAGTTTGCCTGTTTACAGGAAAATATTGATTCCTCCAGCTCTGCAATCAGGCCCCTTAAATGTTCCATCCTAAAACTCATAACATGGTAATACATAAATGAAGTTTTCTCAAGGAGTTCAGTCAACCATAAATGTTGAATTGGGAAGAGTGGAAGCATAGTTCTTGATTGTACAATGGCATTCAGACTTCCAATTTCCTGTAGTGCAATGTAGCTGGTACAGCCTTTGAGAAACAAAACATATGGTTAGCGTGCTTTGTTGTAACCATGTCAATTATATGGATCACAACACTAAATTTTTAAACAGTGAGATAATATATAATAAATAAATGATGAACAGGAAAGCACTCAGTCATTTTCATAATGCATCTGGAAAGTAATTAACTTTTTACTTTTTTTGAAAAAAAGAACATAATATATTACATACCCCAGCAAAGGAAGGGTCTGGCCATGCATTTCTGATTAAGATTTACCAATGATCAGACTCGGAGAGACCCAGCTTCCCGTTCATACTGTATTGCTGCATCATGCTATCGCTAGCCAGACTCTGAAACAGTTCAAAGCATCCTTGTTGTGAATGACTTTTGTCTTCAGTATTAACTAGGCAGGGAGGTCCTTTGGGCTTCTCTCTTACTATCTTCCACAATCCATCTTTATCACCCATCTGTTTGTGAGCAATACATCAAAAAGTGTCATAGCAAGATGTGATCTAGGGATTGTGCAATGAACAGCTACAAAAAGGCTGGACCCTTCTGACACATCACTTGAGGATGGTTGTAGAGAGCTCAATAATGACATGACATTGTCAGTGCTCTGCGTAATTCCTGTTCTGTGAGATTGAGACTAAAGGGCAGACATGATGGTTTCCAGCCAAGGAATAATGGGCAAATAACAATCCTAGAAAAGTTGCTAGCTGCGTGTTAGCAAAATTATAGATAAATTCTGTGAGAGTGGACAAAGCATGCTAGGGACTCTTAACATATGGCAGTGCATAAACCTTCTTATTTTAGGGATGACACTGTTACTTACTAGTTAGAACAGCAGACTGGGAGTTAGGATTTCTGGGTATTATTCTCCACTCTGTTACTGTGTGGGCCGCGGCAAGGCTTCTGAGTGGCTGGCTGTGAAACTGGTATAGTTCCATTATACCTGTGAGTAACACCATAAAAGTAAGAGAAAGAAAACTTAGGCTGGACAAGGCTTTCTGAGCCAGAGGAGTCTCAGACTGTAGAGATATTAAATGCTATCTCCAAAGGGAAGTTAAAGAACCCCAGCCAGGGGCCTTATCCCAGCCAGGATGGAACTCCACAGAAATTCTTAAGCTTGATATAAAAGAGGAGATTTTTGACAAGGGCCTTCTCCGTGACAACCCCTTCATTTTGGAATTCCTTCTCTCTCTTAACCCAATAGATCAAATTGTTGATTTTCAGAGCATGCTGCCAGACTTACCATTTTAGGGGGGTTTTGAGGATGAGGTGGACATGAGAAGGGATGATTTTTAGGTCAATGGGTTGTTTTTGCTCATGTGTCTTTTATTAAGTGGTCTTATTGATGGCTGCAACTGCTGCTGATTTTGCTCGTATTTAATTGTGCCTTTAAACAATTCTCAGAAAAATAGAGCTTGGGATAGAGGCTTTTTTGTTTTGATATCAATCTAAATAGAGAAACACATCAAAATAAATACAAATGTAAGTCTAGACTGGACAAAAGCTCTAAGAAATGTGCTTTAGGGAACACTCCTGCATTGGCAGAACTATGGACTAGATGATTTAATCGGTCTTTCTCAAGTCTGATTTGTATGTTTCCACATGGGCTAGTGCCTCTGACAATTTTACACTGCCAGGTCCTGCTATGTGAAATGAATAGGCCACTTTGTTTCCTAATGATATGAATGTCTTTCTTCCTTGTTGAACAGGAACTATGCCCCATCCATCTCTTCTCAACAGAGTTACTCCTGCCCAGCTGTCTTGTCTGAACTAGCTAGGCTGACATGTTATTTCATTTATACTTAAAGAAATACAATAACAACCAGTCATTTTTGGCTGATTATTTTCTGGAAACATCTGTTAGAATAGATTAACATGAGATGTGAACTTTTGACATGGTTTCTAGGGTCTGTCATAAGAGATTAACTTTTCATCAATGAATACATTACTTGGGTGTGTCTGTGCAAGGTACAATAACCCAGCTCATCAGCATCTGCAGAAAAATGTACAGCAGATGAAGGACCCTGACCTGGACTAACTGTACGTTAATCCAGTCCCACAACATAATTAGTGCAATTTGTGCTGGCTGCTAGCAGCCAGGGATGACCAGAGGAAAGAGATATCCCACCCATGACTCCTCCTAGACCCCTGCAGATCCGTGGGTATCCGCATCTGTGGGTGCAGATATCCGCAGCCTCATTGTTGTGGATTGGCCCATGGATGCAAATTCTATTTTTATGATCAATCCCTGCAACTGCTGCTACCATTTGCATCAGCAGCACACGCAGGGGAACAAGGAAGCTTTCCAGCCAATCCCAGCTGAGCTCTGGGGTCTGCCAGCCAATCAGAGTCTCAATCACAACAGGCTGGGGCTCAGAGAGACACCGCCCACTGTCTGTCAGTCAGCATGCTGGCCTTTGATTGGTTCATTCCCCATGCCTTCTCCGCCCACTTCTTCCTTTTCTTGTTTGCCGTTCGCATAGCATGCTGTCAGTCAGAGATTTTATTAGTGGCCAAGGACATCTAATTGACAGCACAGCATGCAAACTACAAACAAGAAAAGGAAAAAATGGGTGGGACCAATGTGGGGAATGAGCCAATCAAAGGCTAAAGTGCTGACTGTGAGCCTAAACTTAGTTGCAGATGCAGTTACAGATACACATAAAACATGGCTTGCTGATCACAGATTGGATAGAAACTGACTTTGGGCGGGTGCAGATCAGATCCAAATCCACATTTTTGTATCCGCACAGAGCTCTAACTCCTCCCCTTAGCCAAGCAAACAGATGGAAAGTAAAGGTTATAGAAGCAGCTATGTCATTTCTTTGCTAGTGGGGTGATCTCCCAATGCCTGACTGCACCAACTTTACATCACTTTGCTCCCACAATGCAGCTAAAGATATAGATGCATATGTTTTCATATGTGAACACACACTAAAGGATCTCTTGTACCATGAGGCATTTGAAAATACAGAGATAGCTCATTTTTATCACCACACTTAAGGTCCTTCTGGTTGTTTTTTTCATTATAAAGTCCTATTTTTTAGGAATGTTACAATGAGTCTATATAAGTCTAAGACCCAATCCTGAAATCAAGATTGCAGGGTCTGCCCCATAAATTTTACAATTCTTCTGGGAGGAAATCTGACTTGATAACGAACACCTGCAATGCACAGAGATTCAGTACCACCGAAATCAATAGAATGCCACTTGTTCACATCAACAATGCACACACACACACGTTTTGTAGAGACAAAAACAACATGGTATTTCCTAACTTTAATGTGTTTCACTTTGAGATCTTAATAAAGTTTTTATAACATAATTTTTGTGTATATAATATCCAAGGTTTTTAAAAAAGCAAACTGAAAAAATAGAAATTCCATCATGAGAGATCAGACCGGCACCTACATGAGTTGTTAGCGGGGTTGGAACCATTAGATTCACTGTGTACATCTCTGCTATCTCAGCAATGAAGTAAAATATAGCAGTTTCACGGGTACTTGCTGATGGCAGAAGTAGGATGAAATTCAGACATCAGGTTTTCCATTCTAGCCTCTGGAGGGGCATGTAATCTATTGGACACAGACTCTTTTGTCCATTCCCCCCAGGTTTGACCCTTTCCGCCTTGTGCCTCCAACCAGTCCTCCAACAGTCCTAATCTTACCCTTATCCCAGGCCCTTGTTCTCATCTACTCTCCTCATGAATCCACCTCTTCCCAATTGTAGTTCTTGTCCCATCTGCATTTAAATCAGGCAGCCTCCTTCTCCACTGCATGAGCATCAACAGAGGGGAGATCAGGATCACTGGAGAAACAGACTCCCTGCCCCTGCTTTCAGTTCTGGTGTGCCCAGCCTGGACTGAAGCAACCAGAGATGTAATTGCATGAAAGCTCTGCTCAGCCCCACAATAGAGCATGCTTGGTGTGAATGGAATCTTTTGAGTTTTTAGCTGCAAAGCTCTAGCAAGTCTTTACTGAGTGTATATGAACTGTGATCTTTCAATGGCCTATAATTTGGCTAAATTTGGTCAGATTTCCATGGGGGTAGCAAAAGGCACATCCTTGGTACAAGCTCCTGCTCCACAGCATGTGGGCACTACAGCTTTTCAAAGAAAAGGACACCCACATTTTTTAACTGGGACAAAAATCACATATTTTTTCCTAGGAACCTTATTTGAGAAAATGGCTGAAACTGAACCATTTGGGCTGAATTTTTCCAAAAATATTCAGACTGATGCAAACACCCAAGGTGCAAAATGTCAGTCCAAACACATAGGATTTGGCAAAGTTATAAACAACTGGGGAAAAAAACATATAATGGGAAAACAAGCAAGGAGTCCTGTGGCACTTTTAAAGATTAATAAATTTATTTATCGCATGAGCTTTCGTGGGGAAAAATTCCACTGCATCAGCTGAAGAGGGATTTTCTCCCATGAAAGCTCATCTGATAAATAAATTTGTTAGTCTTTAAAAGTGCCATAGGACTCCTTGTTTGTTTTGCTGACCTAGACTAACACAGCTATCCCTTTGGAACTTATAATGGGAAGTAGCAGACAACAGTATTAATAGCCCCACCTATAACTTCATTATATATGTAATGTGAATATAAAGGCTTTATCCAATAACTTTTCTAAGGATTTTTTATTATTATAATTATTAATATTCTTATGTATTTTATTTTAGTGATGTAAATATAAATCCAAGTGAATGCAGTACTCATGAAAGATGTTGCAAGTGATTAAGCACATTTAAAATCATCAGTTGCTCCATCACTGATCAACTAAAATCAATTGCTATAGTTCCTGCAAAAACCAAGTGCTAATGCTATGATTACGGATCATCTATATGAACAATGCTGTTTATCTGTAGGCTCTAGTTCTTCAAAACCTTGTTAGAAAAGAAACACTTGGATGCCAATGCTTCCTGTTCCTTCCCATCCATCTCTGCTATCATTTTCTGGGAGGACTGAGGAAGTGCCATAAAGTCTGAGTTCCTTCCCTCTTGTGTTTTTTCCTCCTTTCCTCCCAAGTTCTTTACAGGGCTGGCCTTACCATGAGGCGAACTGAGGCGGCTGTCTCAGGTGCCAGACTGGGGGGAGACACCACTACGACCCAGAGTGTAGAAAATTGTGTCTGCTGCTGGTGCATATGTATTCTCTCTGCTCTAGATGCACAGAGATGGTGAAGTACTGTGCTGGAGGAAGGAGGGCACAAAAGACATAACGGGAAGGCAGCAGAGAAGGTGAGAGGGAATAACAGAAAGCAGCAGGAGCTGCAGAGAGAGGGAGGAGGAGGAGCCTCTTATGTACCTCTCTAGCACCCCTGGGAGCCTGGTCTGATTAACACCAGCTTCTCAGGGAGCTTCCTGTTTCCTGCTGCTTCCCTGAACCCACTTGAAGAGAATAGGCAGCCAACTGAGGTAGTAGGATCCAGTTAGGCCCTTCAGATGCTGATATCTTCCCTCAGGCCCTGCTACCAGACTGTTTATTTGACCCTTTCAATTGAGTGTTGAGAGCCACTATAGCTGGCACAGAACAGCAATCATGACTGAAAGAAGAAAACACTGCTCTGGAGCAGCATTCAGAAAAAGAAAGAAAGCAAAAGAAGCTTTTCTATCTAAGCAGGAAGGAGCTCTCCTGAGATACATAGACACAAATGTTCATGGTGAGGATGTGAGTGGTGAGGAGATGCCTGATCTTTTAGTTAGTCAGAGTACAAGTCACCTGGCATCTACTGCAGTATCCATATCTCCATCTCAAATGGATGTAACCATGCACATTCGTGAAGAAAATTGTAGATCAGAGAATAGTGTGGTGGAGGCACAAGAAACAGCTGCTGCTGAGTTTAGTTCCTTAAATCTAGATGATCCAGGGCTGTGGACCCACTTGAGCAGTAGCCTGGGGGACTTCCTTGTACTGCATGGGCCACAGCAAGTGAAAAACTTCATGTTCTCCAAAGACAATAAAAATAGAAGTTTCCATCCAACACATTACTGGTGTGAAATCCCCAGTGGTGACAAAGTGGAGAAGCCATGGCTTAAGAACTCAAAAACCCAGAAGGCTCCATACTGTTTTTGTTGCAAACTCTTCCAGTCTAATGTTCCAGCCACATTGGGTTCTACAGGAACAAAGGACTGGAAAAATCTGGCTAGAAATCTGGCATGCTATGAGAAGGCAGCAAATCACCAGAGAGCATTCCATAGGTGGAAAGAGCTTGGGATGAGACTAAGGCTAAAGGCGACCATAGATGATCAGCATCAAAAGAAGATTGCACCAGAGTCTCTTTACTGGCAAAATGTTCTGAAAAGGCTCATTGCCTTTGTGAGAATGCTTGCTACCCAAAACCTAGCACTGCCTCGCACTTCAGATCAGCTGTATGTGCCAAACAATGGAAACTTCCTTAAAACTGTGCAGCTGATGGCTGAGTTTGATGCTGTATTCCAGGAGCATCTAAGAAGAGTCACCACCCAAGAAATCTACATACACCACTACCTTGGAAAAACAATTCAAAATGAGATCACACAGTTACTGGCAACAAAAGTCAGACAGAAGATTGCGGCAGATCTGAAGTCAGCAAGATATTACTGTTATTCTGGACTGCACACCTGACATCAGCCATACAGAACAAATGACTTTAATGGTGTATTTGGAACAACAACAGAACCTAGTGAAAATGTCTCTGCAATGGTGGCTCTCAGAGAGCATTTTCTAGAATTTATTGACATTGTTGATACTACAGGAGCTGGTATGACAAATGTGCTTCTTAAAAAGCTGGAAGATACGGAAATTGCGATACCTGACATGAGAGGTCAGGGCTACGATAATGGTGCCAACATGAGAGAAAGAACAGAGGAGTGTAGACATGGATCCAAGAGTTAAACCCTCGAGCTTTTTTTGTTCCATGCAGTTCTCATTCATTGAACTTGATAGTCAGTGATGCAGTATCAGCTTCGAATGAGGCTGCTAATTTTTTTAATTCCAAAGGGGTAGCCGTGTTAGTCTATTGTAGAAAGACAACAGAGTCCTGTGGCACTTTTAAAGACTAACAGATTTATTTATCACATGAGCTTTCGTGGGAGAAAATCCCAAAGTGTCTGACGAAGTGGGATTTTCTCCCACGAAAGCTCATGCGATAAATAAACCTGTTAACCTTTAAAAGTGCCACAGGACTCTGTTAAATTTTTTAATGTAATTCAAGGCATCTATGTATTTTTCTCTGCATCAACTCATTGAAGGCAAATTTTGAAGCAACATCTCTGACACTGAAACCACTGAGTGCCACATGATGGGAAAGCCGAGTGGAGGCAATAAAGCCTATCTAACACCAAATTGGGAAGATAGATGATGCCATAGTTGCCATTATGGAGGATAATGCTATGACAAGAACTGTTCATGGGAGAACAGTGGTAAAGGGAAATGGAATCACCAGAAACACACATAACTTCAAATTTCTATGTGGTTTAGTGTTGTGGCATGATATACTCTTTGAAATAAATATTGGAAGCAAGAGACTCCAAGGTGTTGACCTTGATATATCTGGAGCAATAGAACAACTGGACAAAGCAAAGTCATACCTACAGTCTTACCGGTCAGATGAAGGATTTCAAAACTTTTTGAAGAGTGCACAGAAGTCAGCAGAGGAACTTCACCCTGAAGCTATTTTCCCACCCATTCAAGAATACAAAGTTGGGGGGAATGGTAGATACTCTGGAGGGCAGGGACAGGATCCAGGGAGACTTGGAGAAATTGGAACACTGGGCCAAAAGAAACCTCATGAGGTTCAGCAAAGACAAGTGGAAAGTCCTGCACTTAGGACGAAAAAATCCCATGCAATGCTACAGGCTGGGGACCGATCGGCTAAGTAGCAGTGCTGTAGAAAAGGACCTGGGGGTTATGGTGGACGGGAAGATGAATATGAGCCAACAGTGTGCCCTTGTTGCCAAAAAGGCCAATGGCATATTAGGCTGCATCAGTAGGAGTATTGCCAGCAGATCGAGGGATGTAATAATTCCCCTCTATTCGACACTGGTCAGGCCGCATCTGGAATACTGTGTCCAGTTTTGGGCTCCCCACTACAGAAAGGATGTGGACAAATTAGAAAGAGTCCAGTGGAGGGCAACAAAAATGATTAGGGGGCGGGGGCACATGACTTATGAGGAGAGACTGAAGGAACTAGGCTTATTTAGTCTACAGAAGAGAAGACTGGGGGGAGATTTGATAGCAATCTTCAACTACTTGAAGGGATGCTCCAAAGAAGAGGGAGGTAGGCTGTTCTTGATGGTAACAGAGGACAGAACAAGGAGCAATGGTTTCAAATTACAGCTGGGGAGGTCAAGGTTGGACATTAGGAAAAACTTTCTCACTAGAAGGGTGGTGAAGCATTGGAATGGGCTATCTAGGGAGGTGGTAGAATCTCCATCTTTGGAGATTTTTAAGGCTCGGTTAGACAAAACCCTGGCTGGGGTAATTTAGGGGGAGTGGTCCTGCTTTTTAGCAGGGGGTTGGACTAGATGACCTCGTGAGGACCCTTCCAACCTGATTTATTCTATGATTCTATGAAGACCTACACCAGCAATGCAGGGCACTAGAGACAGTGTTGACACATGATGGCATGTGCGATATTGATGCAAGTGATTTGGGTGATCAACTGAAAGCCCTTTCAAGATACATTTCAGCAGGATCAAGTCCAAAGGCTGTTATGGAATATATGTGCACAAATAAGATGACCACCCTCTTTCCAAATACTTTTGTTGCTCTGCGCATACTTCTAACACTTCCTGTAACAGTTGCCAGTGGAGAATGCAGCTTCTTCAATCTGAAGTTAATAAAAACACATCTACACTCCACTGTGACACAGGGGAGGCCAGCCGGCCTTGCAACCATCTCCATAGAGCATGAGCTGGTCCAGGCTGTGGACCTTCAGGAAGCAGTTCAAATCTTTGCAACCTAGAAGGCATGGAAAGCACCACTTTGATTATTCAAACAGATAAAAATGCCAGAGTTTACTATGCAGACAAGAAAAGTTACATTTGCTGTTCAGACATTTGAAAGTTACTTAAAATTTTTGAACAAGGCATTTTAAGTTGTTAGTTCTCCTTTATTGGGGTAGGTATCAGAGCAGTACCATGACAGGAGTACAACAGGAAGAAGACAGAATTGAGACCTTTCAAAGTTTTGGCTCAAGTGAGGGGATATGGGGGAGTCATTTGAGCTCCACAGCCAAAATGTTGTGGGCTGGCGCTGGTTCTTTACATTGTCCCTGTCACTCTGAAAAGTATCTCACAAACATTAATAAATTTACCCTCATAATTGTTCTATGAGCAAGGGAAAAATGACTATTATCCCTTTTTTTAACAAATAAAAAACTAAGGCAGCTTTTCAAAATCCTGGGCACCCACAAGTCCCAAGGGCTATGTCTACACTTACTAAAGTTAGTTCGAATTAGTTAATTTGAACTAACTAATTCAAACTAATTTTAGTTAGTTCGAATTAACTTAATTTGAACTCACAAAATTTAGTTCAAACTAAGCAAGTGCCATTCATGGCACTTGCTTAGTTCGAATTAGCGAATTGCATTGAGTTCAATGGGCCGGTTAGTTCGAACTAAGCAATTAGTTTGAACTAACATGGCCACACTGATTACTTCGAACTAACTAGTTCGAATTAACCCTTAGTTCAAATAGCATATTCGAATTTATTAGTTTGAATTAAGGAAGTCCTTAATTCGAACTAACTAAAGCCTAGTGTAGCCATGGCTTAAATTAGTTCAAATTAAGATTCCTTAATTCAAACTAATTTGCCAGTATAGACATAGCCAATGAAAGTTGCTTAGCATCTTTGTAATTGTAACCCATATGCCTAAAAAGGGCTATCTCTTTGAGAGACCTGCTGAGGGTGGGTTACTGTTGCTGGGCAGATTAGCTACCCACAACCAGAAACTTCTAGAAACAGGGAGTGGTAGCATTTTTGAGCATGATCCACAGGATGCCCGGCTGGTGTGATGTGTTGTGGTCAGTCAGATCACATGAGAGCAGCAGTCTGTGCAGACCCCAGGCTAGAGCTGCTTTGAGAGTAGCCCATGTGCTCATTTTTCAAGAGAGAAACTGAGCCAGGAGTGAGCAAGATGTTTTCTCCCTCTAATGGAGTCATCTGCAACAGATTTTGCAGACATGCATATGGGACTAAGAGCTGGTTGCAAAGGAGAAGGAAAAGCCTGCACAGAATGCTACAGAAGATTCCTGCAAAGAAAGAAGAAGAGGACAGCTATTTCTTACCACTCAAGCCTCTACACTGGAACAAAGACTGTAGCTGAGAGTTGGGTGAACTCCACCTGGACTTTGGGACTCTTGGGTATCTTTCATGTGGGGGTTTCTGTAGGGATTGTTCTTGGTTAATTGTATTTTGTTTTCTTAGGATAAGGTTTATTTAGTTAGTAGTTAATAAAGTTCATTGTTATGTTTGTTTTTAGTAGTATTTTAATGTGGAGTGGTAACTGAGCAATCTTTGCTGTGAGTCCCTTACAGACTGGATCCTGGGTCTCCAACTGCTTTCTCCATAGGGACTGGTATTGATTTCTGTGAGGCACTGGAGAAGGGCAATTAAATGAATTTTAGCCCACTGGAAGGTTACATAATGAAACCATAAGAGCTGTGTCCAAGGTCACACTGGATATCTGTGGTCAAGCTGGACAGTAACCCCAGATCTCCTTATTCTCAGTCCAGTGCCTTAACCACAAGATTATCTTTCCTTTTCTCTCCCACTCACTCACATGTGGTGCAGACATCACACTCTTTGATTGATTTTTCCTTTGGAGAGTGCAAATGGCATCACTCTAACAAATGAGAGGTAGATAAAGTGGCGGCAACATTTTTTCAGTAGCTGTGATGCCTTTTAAAGAAATCTCTTCTCCACGCTCTACTCCATACGCCTTTGGTTAGCTGGATGATGTAAAATGGGAGCTTTCATTTGGGGCCCAGTTCTGCTTTGATTTATATTCTGTGCCTTCAAACTGCTGACTTAGAATGAGAATTGTCCCTTCAAAATGTTTTTCAAATGTCAACAGCTGTGCACAGTCCCCAATAAAAGCAGCTAGGCTCCATTTCCCACTCTGTTGCACAAGCACTGAAAAGATGCAAAGAATCCAGAAGACCTTCATCAAAAAAAAAAAATGACTGGGGGAAATGGGTTTGTAATTTGTTTTGTAAAACTGTATGTGAAGATATAACTCTGGTTGCAGAACCAAATCCCCACTGTTGAGATGTGGTTGAGAAAAATAAAAGAATGAAGAGGAACTGAGTAACTTATTGTGTGTGTTAGAACAATAACTGATCCATTTGAAGGGAAAATGAACCGTGTGGGATGAACTAGTTAAAAGTAAATGACTGATATAATTTTATGGTGACAGCAAGTATACACATTGCCACTAAAACCTTACATTACCTCAACTTGCAATATTCCCTCATTATGTGTAGGTGACAACCTCTCTTTTACTGCTTAGGAAAGACAATAATGTGCTCATCTTTCATTAAAAAAAAAAAAAAAAGCCAAAGGAGGAATCTAAAGTGATGCTCCTGAATCCATTTTTAGGCACCTACATTTGTCCACTTGCTATCATAAGTAAACACCCACCGGCTCTCAATGGCATAACGGGTTGCTCTGCACTTCTGGAAATAAGCCCCCTTTTACTTCGGTGTCTCCTATGGATTTGGGAGCCTAGCTTCAGACCTCAATAACTAAAACAAGATGATGCACTTGTCCCTTAATACACAGAGATCCCCAAGCAACTGAGCAATGGATGAATCTGCCTGACAAGAGGATTTTGAGCCTGGAGCTGAATGAGAACCCCACAATAAACTTGCTTTCCCCCATCAACCATCAGTCTGTCATTTAAACGTTCTGATATAAGAATGAGGTGTTCTCAGTTTGCAAGTACGAACAGTATATATGTGTATGTGTGGGTTTACACCAGGGGTAGGCAACCCCCGGCACGCGTGCTAACAGTGGCACAGAAGCCCATTTGGAGCGGCACTCGGCATCCTCTGTGGCGCCACCTGCCACTAAAAGACACTCCAAGTGGCTTCTTTCGGGGGCGGCTACAATGCGGAGGTCCCTGCCACGTCCATACCCAGGCATACCGTGTAAAGAAGCCACCCAGAACAGCTCCTCCCTGTGGTGTGCCACCACCAAAAGGAGTGACTCCAGGTAACTGGGGATAGGGGTTTCCAGGCACACTGCTGAGAGGAGCTCCTCCAGGTGGCTTCTTTCCATGAATGGGCCGTTGGCACCAGCTGAGGGTCGAGGAGGAGGGGCCGGCACAGGGGTCAGCAAAGGTTGCCAGCCCCTGGTTTACACAGTATAAATTAAAAATACACCTGTTGCTTTTAAACCCTAGCTTTTAAATTCCCAGACCCACTTTTTACATAGCTGTTCACATTGGCATCATCTATAGAACTACAGTCCTTTCTGAGTGCTATAAAAGTCCTCCTTTCCTGCACAAACAGACCGTTATTCCACAAAACCTACCCTACAGGTCAGGAAATCCTCTATGGACAGACATTTCTCATTATAGTTGGCACACCTCAAAAATCATATTGTATTAATATTTCTCAAATGTGGCATCCAGAGCTCCAGCCATGACTATCAGACTATCTTGCTTTCTCCCTTGATCCTCACAGGCATGGCATTTACCAGCTTCCTCTCTTTAACAGTCAGTTCCAGGTCCCCTGTGGATGCATGGTTACAAATGATTCTGTGAATGTAAGTCCACTATTTCCTCTAATTAGGGCAGCAATTTCTCTTCTGTTCTCTATGGCTAATGTCTGCACTTGGCCAAATAGGTCGACTTTGCTAAGTCGACTTAGCATGTACACACTCAAAAATTAAGTCGACTTAAAGGGGACCTTGCCAAATCGACTTAGAGCGTCCACACTGGATGCCTAAGTCGCCTTTCAGGGGCTAGGTGGACCTGGGACTGGTCCTCAGTGGCGGGGGGGGCACCCCTGGCCAAGTGCCAGGGTGCTCAGCATTTGCCCCATTGTATCTGGGTACAATGGGGGCTGAACAGGACAGAGACACTGACAGGGCATAGGAGCAGGGTGGGCAGGGCTGTGCCCTGTCATGTGGGGGGGCACGCCAGGCTCTGGCTGTGCCAGGCACCCTGGCAGGGAGGCCGATGTGGGAACCCTGGGGACCCTTAAAGTCGACTGAGGGCTAATCTGCATCCACACTGGCTAAATCGACTTTATAAAGTTGATTTAGCCAGTAAAGTCAACTTTAAAGTATGATTAATAAAGTCGACTTTAAATTTCCTTAAGTTGACTTTAAATTTTCTTAAGTCGACTTAAGCAGCAGCTTCAGTCGATTTAAGGAAATTGTAGTGTAAACGCAGATTAAATTAAGTCAATTTAAGCAAGCTTAAGTCGATTTAATTTGTAAGTGTAGATGCACCCTATGTGAGGGGACCTTTTTGCTCAGCCCTTTTCAAAGTTTTCCTGCTGGTGTTTGGGTTCTCTAACCTATTTGTCTTGGGGATTTGAGTTTGTGCCTGGAAATGAGAGTCAGATGATTTCTTCAGCATCAACGGTTCTCAGCAGCTCCAGCAGGACATCACAGAAGCCACCATCTTTGGCCTCCTGTTTTTAAAAATATGGGTTTGGTATCCTGACCACTCTAAAATTGGTATTACATTTATCCCTCCTGCTCTTCCGTGCATTTTTCTCCTTCTTGGGTGATCTGTCTCTATCTCCTCCTTTGGGAATATCTTTCGTTAAGGAATGACCACAGAAGAAGCTCTGTGCAGCCAAGAGACAAACCTATATGGGAGTCTTTCCTGTAAAGGGAGCATTCCAATAATTCAGGAAATGTCTGGCAGATGTGGGACAAAAGTTACCTTTGTTTATCTTGTTTTTGTATCGAGATCTGTCTTGGGAAAGCATGTATTGCACTACACAATGACTGTAGAAAGTTTGTCCCAAAACTTTGTCCCAGCATCTCTCAGAGTGATTGTTGGCACAGATTGTGCCCCAACATATCAAATCCTTATCTCCAGTCAAGTGTAGAAAAGACTATGCACAACCCCTCATTCCAAAACACCTTTGGTCTTGTACCATTGACTATCTGCCTGTTCTATTTTGTATTTCAGATGGTACCCTTATTTACAGGATTGCCTGTGATGATCTTACATCCAACCTTTCTACCAATGTGTCCAAATATGTTTTCATCCACCCAGACATTCACGATTGCTCTGTCCATTTAATAATTCACTGAATCAGAATCCTTGGCAGTAATATTTTTAACAGCCATTTTACTTAACTTCCTTCTGACTTGTGCAGTAAAATGAAACCCAGGGAGGGATAGATGTGGATCTAAACAATTTCTTGCTTAGAAATGAAGGAGAGATTCAACTGATGCTTACATTACAATCAGCACAGACATCAGCTGCAATGTCAGACAGACATTTTTGCCAAATATGTTAAAATCAAACTCAAATTCTGCTTCTACAGTAAACTGGGCTTAGAACTAGGGATAGACATGGGCTTGGATAAAATTTCAGCTTGTCTGGTCCTCACTCCGCCCTCATGGAACTGCCTATGGTTTTGAAATTCATTCATTACTATTTATAATTAAAGATGAGCCAGACACCAATCTGCAAATCCCTAGAGTGTGAGGGGGCAGATTTAGACTCCAAATCCAGAACCAGGTTTTACTTGGATGGCTGGTCCTTGTGTCCATAGGGGCAAAACTGAGTCTGTATGTACTGTGCCAGAAGGAGGTGCAGGGAGAAACTGTACTTCAAAGCCACACTTCTGCCCTGGACTCCCTTTTAGTTAGGAGGGAGTAATTTATGGCATTCCTCCTCCGTGTGTAGTTAGAGCTGCTAACCAGTGTGCCAGGGAGATGGAGAGAGGAAAAGAGCCATAGCTCCTCTCTCTCTCTGCCCTTCCTGTCAACTTGCTCATGGGGCAGAATATCATGTATGAAGCACCTACTACTCTGAATTGGTGATATGATCTGAACAGTCTCTACACAGCTACTCAGTGGGATTGGTTAGGGGCGGGGAGGCTTACTTCCTAGTGTGGCTGTGTGGAACCAGGACACTTGGCCAAGACCTCAGCTCCAACAGACTCCAAACTTCGTAGGAGGGAATTAAAAATCTGGCCACTTGGGCTTATCTCTGCTAAAAAAAAAAACTTTATAAACAAAGTCCCATGGTCCCAGACATGTTCTTACTTCACTTTTGGTGCATATACCATCACTGCCATAGTCAGAGACAGTTCTGAGTACATCAGTATCGCCCTTTAACAAATGACACAATTATCCTCGCATCAGGCACCATTTGAAAGATTCTTATTTTATCAGTCAATGCATTTCAATGGGATTTATTTCTTATCTCCTGCTATTTATTTACCTCATTTCATTCCAATAAAATTCTGAACAGAGGAGAGAAAAAAGCTTGAATATCAGTTCAAAACGCTATAGTAAATAATTCAGAATGATGTGAGGAGGAATGGCTTGTTGTTGTTTCCATATTAATTAGAGACCATGCAGACCTGGAATGGCTCAATTTCACTATACAAAGTGTGTGTGTGCACGCACGCGCGTGTGCATGCACTCACATCTTTCTTCTTTTACTCTTGGGCTGATTTTGTGAAGAATATATTAACATTGGTGCCAGGCACAGAAATGTAGCGCGAAATTTTGCCATGAGGCCCAGATGTGATGCAGGTGTCAAATACAATACAGGCCCCTAAATTTCTCATCTCAAGACTTTTCCTATTCATTTCCCTTTTCAGCTGCCATTGCATCTGAGATAAAATTGACTGAGAAGTGACATCTTAAGACTTCCAAGATGCTAAGGCCTTTTTTTGAGGCAGCAGAAGAGGGCGGTGAAGGAAGGAGTATGTCCTTAATCTACATAAAAAGCCAGGTCACTGAGTAAATATAATCGACCCTTGAGTTAACTTAGATCCTTGTTGGACACACTGACCTGTTGAATGAGTGAACTCAGGGACCCTACTTTACTGTGGTTGGAAAGACCAGATATAAAAATGGACCGTGCTACAGATTCAGCACAATCCCTATGACAGTGCAAACAGCAACAAAAACCTACCTGGATTATGAAAATTGAAAAACTTCCAGTTGGCAGAATATTATTGGATTTAGGCTCCATTCAAGGTATTTATGTTGGCCTCAATTTCTAAGTTCGTGCTGAAGCAGATACGATGGAGTTAGTGGACTCAGTGTCCTAACGTGCATTTGAAAGTTGTTTTTAATCTTCTTGATGCATGAAATGGTAAAGTATCAGGGACTGACAGAGCAAGCAGTTTTGTAATGGGTAAGCTGGCTTGTAAAAACATGGGCCTGAATTACATAGTGGGTCAAAAGGAAGTACTGCTATCAGCGAAGAGATTCATAGTATTTAATGAAATTAATAATGCTTCATACTGTTTTTTAGAATACAGAGTTTGTACAATAACAATATAAGAAAGACTTGGGAGAAGTTCCTCTATTTCTTTTCTCCTTATTTCCCACGCTCTTTAAAGGATAGGGTGGAAGTCATCATGTAATACCGCACATGGTCAGCATTTATTATTGTTTTGATAGCCAGGCTTTGCAAAGTAGGGCTCATGAGTGGAAGCGATTTAAAAATAATGACTCTGGCATTATACGACCTTTATATATGTTGGCAGTCACTCCGGACTGCATGCTAGTTGATGAAGAAAATAAATCTTTTGGTGCGGGAAGATGTTGATGGAGGAGATTTAAATGTAATAAAAATCAGAGTTATAGTGAAATAAAGTGACAGTCCTTGTTGTGGATCTCGCTGTTGGGGACACGAGATGATTTATACGCATGATAATGCGTTTGCTTTTAAATGCCAACACTAGATTGATAATTATAAAATTCTTCTTATTGTGCCTGGCAGGGAGTCAAGGCTGAATCTTGCCCAGCTCCAAGAGTGTGGACTGGAATAGTGTGCAGCAAAATACAAAGTTTTGCTCATCAAGCCTCTAAATGTATTTAAGATGTTACAGAAGCGACTCTTTAGCCTTTTCTCTTCATAACCGGGATGACACTAGACAGCAGTTTCATAGCTCTTGGCATTTCTGCAGCAATGCTTTTAGGAGATCTTTGTTACAAACAATCAGTTTGGAAATAATCACCGCCCAGCCTGCATTTTTCAAGATTACATAGGCAGGATTGCTGTAGTTGGTTTAACAGCTTGTATCAACCCTTACGATCACCTCTGACATTTTTAGAGGCTGGCAAATGTTTGAAATTACTTTTACTTTACTTTTAAAATACACTAAAACACGGTGAAGAGTACTATAATGCCAAGGTATTGTGGGGATAGTTCGTATTGGCCGTATGCTTTACTGCTAATTTTGGTGGGGGCATTGAGTGGGGGTAGTGGGAATAGAGAAAGCCTTTTGATAACGCTTTACATTAAACATCTTAACTAAGGACATACTTATTCTGAATGTAAGAAGATATGTTCAGATTTTTAAGCACAGCACATTTTTAATAGCACCAACAAAATAGAAGCCTGTGATCATAGACAGAGAATTGCACGTGCAGTATGTATTTGCATCTAAACAAAGTGGTGATTACAAGTGCATATTTACAATGAATGTCTGTGCAATCTTTGCATTTACTCTTTGCAACCAGCTAAGGATCCTACGTAAGTCCACTTACATCAGCAACACTCCTCAAAGGACAGTGTGATCTGAAGTAATCTGAGAAGGATGCTGAGATTTTTTCATCTTCTGCCAAAGATACTATTCTGTGATTTCTGTTCACGTGGGAATGATTCCTCATTTACCCTTGTGATTTCTGGCATGTAGTCCATTTTGAAATGTGCTAAGAGGAGGATAAATAGGTGTGACTAGTTTGTATTGACTGAGGTTAACCATGCCTGGGAGAAGAGGGTGCTATCCAAGCAAGAAGATACCAGGAAAAACCAAACCCAAGGGTGAGCAGGGAAGAGGGCTGATTGGAGGGCTGATGGGGAAGAGGGCTGATTTTGAAGAAGAGAGGATCCTCTGATGCTTGCAGGCCAAGGACATCCTGGGGTAGCATCAGGAAGTGATTAGTAAACCTGGAGATGTGTGTTACAATTTCTCTTTAAAGTAAGACATGGTATTTGGATACAGAAATATATCAGACCTACGGGCTGGACAATGAGTCAGAGCCTCTACTTGCTATCCTGGGAGTGCTGATTGGAGGAGCCTGTTAGGTACCTAATGGGAATTGCATGGTCTGATCACAGTGAGGGCGGAGAGCTGTGGCAGAGAGGAGGAATGAACTCTAATGCCATGACCCTCTCTGGAGAATGTGGGAAAATATTATACCAAATACTGAGCACTGTCACATTTGCCTTGAACTGCCCTCAAGAGGCGTATTGAAGTCTTTCCTTGTTATCTCCCTCAACACTCCCTCCTCTGTTGCACAGTAAAGTGGGTAGCATCTACTCCACTTGCTGCAAGAACAGTGTGCTCTTTGGCTCGCTGGGCCCCCATGCAAAGGAACGGGTGAGAGTCTGCTGTGCAAAGGTGATCTGGAAAAGAAATATCCAGGTCCTATGTAATGTGGCGTCTTCTTGAATGTAAAGAGTATGGTGGGGAGAGCTGAGGGACCACTGCTACAGAGATAGTCTCTCCATCTCCCAGTAGACTCACAGGATTGCCTTGTGGAGGCTACTTCAGCTGTTTTGGGTTGATGTGCATAGACTCCAGATAGTAGCTCTACAACTTCAGCTGATCAGAAAATGGAGGACTTTGCCATGGAAAATTTTGACAAAGACTAGAACAATTGCAAGTTTGTAAAATTTTATAGCAGAAAATTTTGACCTTTCATTGAAAAACCAGAAAGCCCCAAACTTTTTTTTCAGTATTTGGTCCCAGTTTTTCAGTTTTCAGTTCTCCAGTGGTAACTTGGAAATTTTTCAAGGAAAGCAAATGCTTTCCACCAAAATGTTTCTTTAATGAAAAAAGCAAGTTTTCTATCAAAAATCTTTCAATGGAAAAATTTTGACTGCAACCATTTCACAGTCTGAGAAGCTAGAAATCTTTCCTGCAATAGTATATCTCCCTATTGGGGCAAGGCCCCACCCAACTACTGAACCCAGACACTGTCATCTGGATTTGTCCTTGCACGTAAGAACAAGCACCAATACTCAGCAGTTTATCGATACTTCAGCTAGGAATGGTAAATAACGGAGGAAAAGAAAGAGTCCATGTGTCTATTCACAAAAGTAGGGAAAAGCAATGTGTCTATTCCCTCACCAATGATCCAAATGAATCTGACCCAGGTACGCTGATTTGAAAGTACTGCAAAAATGACAACGAACTGGTGAGTTGGCAAGTGAATGTGCAGTCAAATAGCTATGCCTAGTTGAATCTTTCCAAGCTGGAGGACATACACCTGAAAAGAGCCAATGAACCAAATTATCTTTTCATTGTCTAATGTCAGACACACTCCCTCTACCTTTCCAAATAGTAAATGGTATAACACTAAGCAGGTTATGTGTGGCTTATTCAAAAAAGAGATGCAATGTTATTTACCCTTGATTAACCAGAACCCACAGTTCCTATAGCTTTAACAGATCAGCAGCCCATCACATTTTCTAATAAAGGGCAGACATAGGATCCAGAGTCAGGCACTGTCCTGTCAGAAGGAGCTCGCATTCATCTGCCTTAGCACCACTGCTGGTATTAACATTATCATTAGGAGCCCACTCATTTGCCCACCAGCATAAAAACAATAAAAGTAAATGAACTAATTCACGGTGGCATCACATCATGAGTGATGAGGAATGCCAGAATTCAGGGAAGAGGTACAGTAACTCCAGTGCCCAGGGTTAATCAGGTTAACATACATATCAGTGTCAGCACTGGAAGGAGATAGATACCTCCTCTGCTTTCCCTCCCATTTCACTTCCAAATTATGACTGTTTACTAGAGTCCTCAAGGAAAAGTTGCAGAATTGTCTTTATAGACAATAAACTAAAGTTAATGATCTGGTGGAAAGCTACTGAAGGAGGATATTTTCAAAAGACATGGGGAGTGAGGGAGAGAGACTGGCCCTGATATACAGCAGTACAGGTGACATGTGATTTTATGCACATGGCCTAGAGCTCCTGATGCTGTCTGCTAGCCCACAAAATGGGTTGAATTCAAATGTAAAGGTTGTAGAATAAACAGGTTGAATGAATCAAATGCAAAAGGTCCTGAGGCAGAGCTAGTGCAATGAGTAAATAAATAGTCTTTTGCCACTCGATTGATATTATAAGCACACAGCGAAACTGGTTTGCTGTTTGCAGGGTTGCTCTAAAGAAGGAACTGAGTTACCACCTCATCTGCTCCACCCGCAGTTACAGTCCCACACGCTCCCTTTCTATCAAGGAACATTGAGAATCACTCGTCTCCTGAAAGATGTGCTTCGCTAAAGTTCCAGATATGTTTCAGGTACATCAAAAAGAATTAACGTCCTGACTTCGCTTACACAAAAAGCAGGGTCTCAGTTGATGACAAATGGCCATGCACACTGACACGGAAATAATGTCCTTGCAGCAGAACAGAAAAGGAGCCAAAAATTACATCAGTCACTTTCCTTTCAGTGGGGATGGAGGCTAGTTAGTGCTCAGGCCTACAGCCCATCTAATAGAAGCGGCAGGACTTTGGGAATGTAGCATGAGGGGAGGCAACAAAAATGTAAATGGTTGGGTGTCCAGGGTTCCGCTCTTGGAAAATTGAAATTGCTTGGTGCAATGGTGGCAGGAGGGACCGGGAGTCAAGATGTCTAGTTTCTATTCCATTGACCCATCCTGTGATCTTGGGCAAGCCACTTCACTTTTGTGTGCCTCTGGTTGCCCTCCTATTCTTTGTCCTTTCTAGTTTGATCATAAAATCTTTGGGGCACAGCCTGTCTCTCACAGTGGGATCCCAGTCTCACGAACGACTTATGGGCACGCTTGAAATAGAAATAAATTATAATAATTTTACTGTTAATACATTAAAATGGTCAAAAAAGGAGATGTTTGCTTTTAAAATGACCAGAATGAATATGCCACGCCCATCACCAGGCAGAGAATTAAACCACCCTGCCACAACCTTACCTGAGCAAATATTTGAGGCCCACAAAAAGCGAAGGGCAAAGACAAAAGTGTTGGAGATAAATTGGATCATAAAGGTAGCACATGAAATGGCACCTAAATTTGAACCTGATCCCACACAAAACTTGACATAGAGGTGTTGAGATCCTTGTACTACTGCACAGGGATTTTTAAAGCTGATTCTCAATTTCAGCAGCAACCAGTGCAACTGTGCAAATAATGGTAGCAATGCAAGGATGTTGAGGACTATGATAAATTAAACCAACAGCTTTATTTTGAGCAGAAGGCAAATATTGGACAAATGAAGCAGGGTGAGCAGCAAAGACCCTGTAGCAAGCACAGAGATAAATGAACTAGAATTAGTAGCAGAAATAGTAGAGTAATTAAACATGTTTGTAAAATTGAAACTATAGGATGCATCAACTGAGTTAATATGAGCAACCAAGGATAAATGTGGCTGTGGAAGGATTTCCAGTTCCTTTTTTCTGGGGAAAGGCATAACGGAGAAAAAAAATTACTGTTGGACTATAATATCGGGAAGAAATGTCTGAGTACCTGGCCTAACAGCAACATTTTAGTTTTCTCCATTATCCACCACTAGAAAGTTCGAGTGTGCTCAGCTGCCAACATCAGAGAAATCTACAAAGTCAAATGCTCAATAATAAAGTTCTGCAAAGCTGTCATTTCAGTATTTTGCTTGATTTTTGCCAATCCTTTGCTCTTTTTGTATTGTTCCTAACAGTGTATTTAGGCTGTCAAATGCAGAAAATATCCAAATTTAATACAAAACACAATGCTGAAATTACATCACTCAATACTTATTGCCCAAGCCCCACAGAATGTTTGACTGCCCTAGACAAATTATTAATGGGATGAATGAAGGCTAAAAAGAGAATGAATTCTTCCAGAACTAGATGGCTAGATGACAATGCAAATTACCGTGACCTTCGCCATGTATAATTCAACCATATCTACAAACAACTGAAAGAGCTGGGTGCCCAAGAGGATCTTTGTGCTTTTAAAATTAACAGTAATGACCCTGCAAAGCAAATTGAAGGAAGTCTCATCTATGCTTTCCCTGCAGAATGTAACTAAGACTTCATTAACAGAGGCAGTGGACTTTATAACTAAATGAGATTCTCTCTTGCTGGCAGGCAAATCCTATCCAGTGAACAAAGAAGCCACACACAAAAATGTTCCAAAGGGAGAAGTCCTTAAAAAAAATCATTGCATCATCTCATTGGAGCATCTTCCAAAAGCTATATCTTTGTGAAACAAAATTAGGGGAGAAAGGAAAGTTGACTAGATTGATGTGGCAAAAATCAATCCCATTGGACTTTTATTTTTAAATTAATGCCTTGTGAATGCTAGTCATTACCAAGTAGTTGCTTTTGCATTTCCTGTAGCTGATAAACAAATTAGTGCCATCCAACTATTGTCTTACTGGCAAGGAGACCAGGGAATTAGCAGCACCTTCCAAACTATTCACCCTGGAGATCCAAAATTCTACTCACCAGAGTCATAAGGCCTGGAGAATGAGCTTCACTTAAATCTCACAGGCTTATTGCTCATCTCCTGGTGGACTCGCCCTTCTGTGCAAGCCTGACGAGGCCCATTATACACGAGATGAAGAGCAAGCCTAATAGAGAACAGTAAAAATCGCAGGGCTAAACCACCGAGAAATTTGGACTTTTCCAGGCAGCAGAGCCAACAGGCCTGTTGAGCTGTACAGGATCAGAAAATATTTCCTACACTGTGATCTCATGCAAACTCTGCTGGGAAGAGATAAGGGACAATATGAGCTCAAAGCCTGATTCAGTACTGTGACACAGACTGAGAGAGAGGGAAAGGGAAAAAAATCAGAAATTCAAGAAGGGAGATCAAGGTTTGAGACCCATGATAGTCTATTCAGTATATTTTCACCCCAAAGCATCCAAGATGCAAAGAAAAAGGGGGGGGGGGGAACTTGAACCATGGACTTCTAGAAGACTTTCTTTTGAGTTGCTAGTATATTATATATTGACTTATTTCGATTGCCAAAATATAAATACTTTGTGTATCTACCCACTGGTGGGTACTCCTTATGGTACTTACAACTCAAAAGAAGCAAAAATTACATTAAATCTGCCTACATCCACTGCCAGCTGTCCCTATAATCTTAACCCTGTCCAGCCCCACAACTTAATTATATTTCATTAGTAAACAACCCAGTTGACTCTTACTCCAACCACTCCTCAGATATCTGAGAAAAGTAACAAGCTTTGCAACACATCTGGAAGATGAACAAATCCTGGCTCCAGAAGATCACAGTGGGAGGAAGAGCCTTCCAGCATAAAGGAGGTTTGTTTCACAGACATCCCCTGCTCACAACTGCACTCTCTTACACAAAGAGAGGTCCGTCTCAAGCATCTCTAATGACCACAACTGTGGCACTATGGTGCGAAGAGATAAGACATCTCTCAGGTAAGCCAGACTATTTAAGGCTTTAAGATCTAATGCAAAGCTGATTTAAGTCAATGGGTGACTTTCTAATGGCTTTGTGGGGCTTTGGAGCAGGCCCTGGAAGATAAATACCAACATTTAAATTCCATTTAGAAGTCCCTCTGCAACTCGTGCAGCTTGCAGAGCCCTGGAGTTATATGCTCCTGTAATAAAGCTCCATTAAAAAGAGGTCTGAAGCATTCAGGGCTAGTTCCTCAAGGTATAACCACACAGAACACAAAAACAATCTAATTTCCAGGTGAAAAAGACAGCAATACGGGTAGCAACGTCTGGTTCTAAACCAAATGATGATGCTCACCTTACCCAGCCCATATGGAAAAACATATTCTTTAGTATAATAACAGCCTAGGGTTTAATAAAAATACTTCACTGTGAACCCAATTTACAAATATAGGCCACACGCTGTCAATTAGTGGTGCTAACATCCATGCCCAACCATCCATCAGCTTCCTAATATTATTTCTGTCCCACACAGATTGTATCGCAGCCAGTAATCCTTCAGTTAAGCACCAGTCTCCCCACCATGCTGGGGTACTCATGCCACTGTATCAGTGAGATCCGCCATTATGGTGATATATAACTGGCTATCATCCTCACAGTGAATACATTAGAGCCTATTTTTTTGCTAACCCTTCTAGCTTCCTAACGTACACATTGAGCAGCGTGGGGGGTAGCAGAACATTCATTCCAGCTCATTTAGTTTTCCAAATAAGGATGGAATTTTGCTATGTAGTCACTAAGGCATGACATGAAAACCATTTACAAATGTTTGAAGGGTGTAAACACCATGCAGGGAGAGTATGGCAGAGCAGAGAGGATTAACACCTCAGATGTCTCTGTCAGCCCTGGCCTAAGGGGCTGGAGCAGGTGCAGCTCTGATTAGACAGTCAGAACTGGGTTTAACAAGCTAAACAGGAACAGTTGGTGCCCTGGCCAGGAAGTATATAGGCCTGGGCAGGCAATCAGAGGGGATAAAGTTGAGCAGGGTAGAAGGGGACTGCTGGTTGACCAGATGGGGGGTGGGGGGGAGGTGCAGTGCTGTATCCTAAGCTATGGAGCCCCTAGGGTGGGAGCAGAAATAAGGGACCTAATTGTAAGTACTATAAATAAATAAGCTTAGCTGACAGCACACCCAACAACGTGGTTTGTCTTTTGTGGGGACCTGAACGCCAGGGGAGAGGACCCTGAGGTGGAAAGCGGAGGGCCAGGCAAGGTAGACTGCTACAGGCAGCAACTGTGTTGGACCCTACCAGGTTACTAGGAAGAATGCTACAAAATGTGTAAAAGAAAATTTACACTGAATATGAACAGTAATAAACATCCTGGTCCTAATGTCCCCTTGTCTCTACTCTCTGTAAGAGCTGTGCTACTGGGGTGTGTAGAGGGGGAAAGGGTGCATTGGAGCTGTACAGAGGGGTAGCTATTGATATCTGTGCAGGTGGATTCTGCCCCTGTGGATCTAGGATGTCCATTCCCTATAGATTACCCAGTCAAGGGCGGAGGCGATGCCTCATTCCCTACAAACTTATTGAGCCATAAATAGTAATATTAAAGCTATCAACCATACCATTGATACTTGACAGCACTGTGTAATTTAAGAGTCATGGGCATCTAAATTCAGAAACAGTATTTTCTCAATCCACACACTAAGTAAACACCCAAAATTCAGAATTTTGGAAGTGGCAGACTGTCAAATGATAGAGCACTAATGCTCTCAAGAAAGCTTTTCAGCAAGCGGAGAAATTGGCAGAGCATGGTTGGAACATCAAATTTTTTCACTAAATACTCCCTGTTTACATTCAATAATCCTTTTTCTCAAAGAAAACTACTTATAGTATGTCTTGCTGATTAATTGTATTTTTGGTCTCTTAAAATAATAAAGAGCATTGCCATTTCAGAGAGAAAAATATCAAAACGAATTCCAAATATCTTAACTATACACAAGTATTTACTACTAGTGCCTCTAGGTTGTGTGATCTTATAAAACTGTATGGTGTGGCTCCCAAATAGGACAGTAACTGAAATCATGAACTCCTGTACACTGCTGTGTGACTTCTGTGGAGTTTGAGTAAAAAGAGGTACTGTGGGCTTGTTTACTTCCCCACCACAAGGAATGATTTTCAAAATCCTTGGCTATGTCTACGCTACAAAAGTTAAGTTGATTTAATAAGGTCAACTTTAAGTCGACTTAAAGTCTACCTTATTAAGTCGGCTTAACAAAAGTCGACTTAACTTTTCTAGTGTAGACATAGCCCCTTTTTGATTTAACACTTTAAGTTGCCTTAATAAGGTGGATTTAGGCGCTAATCCCCATCCATGCTGGCTTAAGTTGACGTAATAAGGTCGACTTAAGTGTTAAGTCAACCTAAAACCAGGTGTTATTAGGTCGACTTAACTTTTCCTTAAGTCGACTTAAGAAAGCCCAGTGTGGATGTGAAGTAGTTTAAGTCAACTTAAACCTCCTTAAGTCGACTTAATTTATAAGTGTAGATGCACCTCTTGACCCCTAAGTTGCTTCCCCCTGACGTTATCTGCATCCAACAGGCATTGGATCCTGTTTAGTATGTGTGGGGGAAAAAAGAACCTGTATGATCATGGGAGGATTTCAATCCGAGTGATGTATGCTGGAGGTCTCATGCTGCTAGTACTAAAACATCCTTGGAGTTTCTAAACACTATAGATAACTATTTCCTAACTTCAATGTGTTGCAACCAATCTCGGGGAATTCTTTATTAGATCTTATCCTAACAGATAAAGAACTGCTCAAAAAATTAAAACTTAATTGTACCTAAGTTATCATTATCATGACTTGATCACATTTATAATGTACAAGCAGAATAAAGTCCAGGTCAGTAATATAAATACTTGGTGCTTACTAGGGCCAATTTCACAAAGCTGAAATAAATTATGAGCCAAATAGGATGGGTGGAAGAATTTAATCAGAAGAATATGGATGATTGGAAATCATTTAAGAACACTTTAGCAGACCTCCAAAAGGCCGCAATCCCACAACTGAGGAAGAAGGCTGTACTGCATGCATATATATTTGGAAGAAAGGGGACATTGATAGTAATAGATTCAAATGGGAAAATAGGAATGATAGAAAATGGATAAGGGAAGCCAAAGCAGCTTTCCATCACAGACAGCGTTAAGAATAAAAAGATGGAGGTTTTTAAAAAATACTAGAAACAATAGAATCCTAACAATGGTATTTGTCAATTGCTAGATGGAAATGATAGCCTTATCGATAATAATACATAAAAGGTAGAAGTGTTCAATAAATATTTCGTTCTGCATTTGGGGCAAAAACAGATGATGCTCTCTCATCACATTGTAATACTGACACTCTTTCCATTCCACTAGTATCTCTGGAGGATAACAGACAATGCTAAACATAGATGTTTGTAAATCAACATGTACTGAGAACTTGTATCCAGGAGTTTCAAAAGAGCTGACTGAGAAGCTCACTGGGCTATTAATGTTGGTGGGTTTTTTTCTCTCCAATAAATCTTGGAGAACTAGGGAAGATCTAGGAGACTGGAAGAAATCTACTGTTATGCCAGTTTTGAAAAGGGTAAACAGGAATACCTAAGTAGTTACAGGACTGTCAGCCTGATTTCAATTCTGGGCAAGATAATGAAGCACCTGTTATAAGACAGGATTAATAAGAAATAAAGCAGGGCAATGTAATGAATGTAAATAAATATGGGTTTATAGAAAATAGATCCTGTCACACTAACCTGATATTTTTAAAATGAGATTACAGGTTTGATTGGTAAAGGTAATATTGATGCAATATACTTAGACTTTAGTACGACATTTGACTTGGTACCACACAATTTTGATTGGAAAAACTAGAATGGCATAAAATTAAAGCGATGCACATTAAATGGCATTTAAACTGATTAACTGTAAACTACAAAATTTAACTAAATGGGGAATCATCATCATCAGGTGGGTCTGTTTCCAGTGGGATACTGCAAGAATTCATTCTTGGCCCTAAGCTATTTAACATCTTTATTTATAATCTGAAAGAAAACATAAAATCATCATTGATAAAGTTTGCAGATGGCAAAAAATTAGGAGAAAGGTAAATAATGAAGAGAACAGCTCACTGATACAGAGATCTCTAGATCACTTGGTAAAGAGGATGCAAGCAAAGAATCTGCATTTTAATATGATTAAGTGTAAATGTATACATCTGGGAACGAATGCAGGCCATACATTCAGAACTGGGGATTCTGTCTTGGGAAGCGGTGACGCTGAAAATGATTTGGAGGTTGTGGTGGATAATCAGCCGAAGATGAGCTCTCAGTATGATGTTGTGGCCAAAAGACTTAACGCCATCCTGGGATACATAAACAAGGGAATCTCGAGTGGTAATTTTAGCTCTGTATTTGACACTCGTGTGATCGCTGCTGGAATTCCATGTCCGGTTCAGATGCCTACAATCTAGCAGAGAAAAGTATAACAGGATCTAATGGTTCTGAGCTGAAGTTAGACAAATTCAGACTGGAAATAAGATATACATTTTTAATGGTGAAAGTAATTAACAACTGGATCAATTTACCAAGGCTTACAGTGGATTCTCCATAATTTGGCAAATGGTTTATTAAATCCCCTATTCAAAACTGAGTTGCATTCACTTTTCAAAATGGAAATGCTGTAAGTATATAAATGTGTCTGTGAGAAGTGTAAAACCAGCAAATAATTGATCTGTTCCATAATGAGTGGTGTATCTTGAGCAATAATGAAAGAAATAGAAATTGCACATCCCATATCAGCTGAGTTCTCTCTTTGCTGTCTAAGCCAAGTCCCAGAGCTAACAGCCTGAGTTACATCATTTTTTTAAGTTCCAAAGGGATAGCCGTGTTAGTCTTGCTGAAAAACAACAGAATCCTGTGGCACTTTTAAAGACTAACAGAATTTATTTATTTATTTATTTATTATTTCTCCCATGAAAGCTCATGTGATAAATAAATCTGTTAGACTTTAAAAGTGCTACAGGACTCTGTTATTATTTTTTTAGCATTTCATGCATGTGCTTATATTTTGTCTTCAGCATAGTCTTGCTCCATGGTAGGAAGCACTAGTGTGTGGATGTAAGCACCCCAATTGTATAATCTCAAAATACTATATTCTAGCAGGAGGGCAGGACTTGCTAATCATTCATCTTACTTTGAAATTGTGTAGCTCTGTGTTGTAATCTCAGGATAATTCAATTTTTGTCCTCGTATACTACTGCATTGCTCTGTGTAGCTGTAAGCAATTGACAATGTTGTGTGTTGTTTGTGAAAGAAATAGACTATTGAAGAGTACAAACCTACAGTCACAATAATCCGTAAAAGTTATTTTTTATTTCAAGTGGAATTTATATAGATAAGATGTAAAGTAACTTTCGCCTTTGAGAAGAAAAATGGCTAAAGGAGACAATCTAACCTTTTACCCATTAGATTATATCAATTGTTGAGTTCCACAGTTCTCTTGTTCTGTTATCAGATGTCCACATTCATTTTTTAAAATGTTGATGGATTCATGATGGAATGTTTGGCTTTTCTACTAGAAGATTTTGCAATGAGTTGGTTTTATCGCTCTTTTGAGACCTCCTTTGTGGAAGCAGACACAGGTATCAATCATGAGTTAAGAGGCAAGGGCAAATTTCTCTAAATTTGCCTAATGCAGCTGTCATCTTTGATATTGTGGCGGTATGCCACAATGGATAGTTTAAGAAAACTACTGTTTTAAGCAGGACTTTGACTGGGCTGGCCACAATGTTGGAATCCAAGATGTACTTGACCCTCATTTGCCAGGAGACCTCAAGGGAAGATGCTGTAATGTGGAACAAACTGGAACTGGAACCATGAAGATCAAGGTAAAAGGAGGAAGGCCTTGGTTTCTTCAGGTCAACATTATACCTGAAGGGAGACTGATACACCTACTTCCGGAGGCAAGCCACCTACAGGAAGACAACTACTAACAAGTTGTGTCGTCTTTTCAGTTGATGTACTCCCTCACCAGGTGGTTGGGGGGGGGGCAAAATTGGGATATGCAACCCTTGGGGAACCCCATAACTTCCAAGCCATCAATTATTTCCTGCACATTGCTGAGAGTCACAGGCCTTCATAGCAGGAGGCACTAAATGGCCCTGCACATCTGCATCATCATAACTCCCAGAGCAGACTTTCCAATTCCAAACTGATTTGCGACTGACTGGTAGCAATCTGGAGTTGTCAGCTTCCACACAGTGATTGCCACATGCTTTTTCACAGTGAGGGTAGCTCCCATTCTGGTATCCTTGCATCACAGTGCTGGGCTGAGCTCCACGCACAGTTCCAGCAAGGTGGATTTCTGCAGCCACCACTCATCATTCCATACATACCTAATGATGCACTCCTACTGCTCAATACTTGTTTCCAAAGCCCCATATCAGCAGTCCACCATGGCAAGCTGTTCCATGAATGCCAGCAGCAATCCTGAATTGTTTCCACGTGGGCAGGCATCACCAGTTCACATGCTGTTTTGTGGCTCATGAAATACTGCAAGATGACCCATGTCGTATTGATAGCACTCATCACCAGACCAGTCAGCGGTTCAAAATCCATGCTGTTGGCCAGAGATGGTGGGCATGCAGTTTCTAAGGGTAGAAGCCCATGGTATGAACGTAGAAGCCCATAGAATGATGAAACAGACAGAATTGCATCATGGGATGGTGAGCACATCCCCATGATGCACTGTGATCCATTCCCAGACCTCCGAGTATCAGAGGGTGACAGGGTGCAGCGAGTTGTACAGTAGATAGCTACCTACAATGCAACAATCTCTGTCAATGACTGTGGACAAGCTCTATCAATGCAATAACCATTGTGTGGATGTGTGCAACCAATGTGACTAAAGTGGCTTATGATTGTCGACTTAAGTCAATTACAGTCTGTAGTGAAAACATGGCATAAGCTATGGACGAAGAATATCACAAGGTACCTATGAAGGTATATATCCTCTAAGAATAGGGTCTTGTACTCTGTGGGCAAAAGCAAGCTAACCTAATTATGCCAAAAATGGTATTGGAAACAATGTACCTTTGCATTGTTAAGAGCAAATAAATTTTCTACTTACAGTGCATTTTTGTGAGCACATTAAGGAGCAATATTGCTACACAGTAAATTGGTATTATTTGCTTAATGAAGTACCCTAAGATAGATGAAACATTTTTCATTAAAATGAGAGCAGTATTCCCCGAGCTACCCAGCCTTGTAGAAACAAAAGTGCATAAAGCATTGTCCGTGTCAATCGCATTACAAATGAAGACATTTTTAAATAAGCATTGCTGAGTCAAAGTTGATGCTCTCATGCCACCTGGGAAATTCCAGCTAAGAGCCGCAGTGATATTCTGTTGATGTTTCTTGGATCTTAACAACTTGAGAGGCATGCACATCTGTATGACCATATAAGATAGATTCTGTACACTGGATGAAATCCTGTAAAAAGAGGCTGTTGCAAACACTCAACCGAATGTGTTAGTGGTACCCAATATATCATAAGTGTAAGTTTAGAAAAATTTATAGGATTATTTTTCTTATTAGTAAATTAAAATTGGACATATAACGAATCACAGCCCAAAATATTCTGAGACTTTTCTTTTAAGCGTCTAAAATGCTTTTACCTATGTAGTTGATGACTCGTTCATTTGACGAACTTAAAACTTTTTTCAACAAATCTGATCTTCAGTTGTATTCATTGAATTTTAGAATATTTTAGTGTTAGCAGTTAAAATAGGCTGAGTGCTGACTGAAGAGAGTTATTCACTCACTCAGCAAAAGCAGGCTATTTCCAGGGCAGTTGCCTAACAGAAGGGAAATGGGTGAATGAGGCTGCTAGCAAGAAAGCAGGAATTTAAGGATGCAGTCAGAAATCCATTTAGATCAGCGTATCAGCAGTGGCATAAAGCAAGAAGCATTATCCCAGTCTAAACCTGTAGCAAGACTCCCTAACTTCCATACACTTGTACGTGTACTGAATATTACCAAGCTCTTTGCCTGCAGTTATAAGAATGAAACAGCAGTTCTCTCATGGACTCTGACACACACACACACCTGTGTTATGCCATTGCTGGGGCTGCAGATAATTCTTTACGTCTATCAAGCTTAAATACCTAGCTCTTCAATGCCAAGCATTTTTTATCAGCAGATCCTGAAGCACTTGCCAAAAGAGCGCAGTATCATTATCGCCATTTTACAGATGAGGAAACTGAATGAGTCATACAGAGGTGGAGTGACTTACCTAAGGTCACTCAGTAGGCAAGTGGCAAAGCCAAGCACAGACCCCCCCTAAAGTGCCACTCTAGTGTTTTAGCCACTAACCTGCATTTCCTGAAATGAGTTGAGCTCCACATTCTACTCAAGTTTCAGAAGTGAAGAGGGTGAGTACTATTCAGTTATTCATCCCATTTCTTTGGTCTGATAGCAGAACTCTCATTGTTGCTCCATTAGGACCTCATGGGAGTGGGAGGAGAATCACTTAAAATACATTTGGACAAAAATTCAAAGCTACAACCTAGAATAAGCAGGAAACATGACAGCAAAAACCAAGGGTAATCATGCTGCTGCATTAATGGTTCTAGTACATTGATGTGGCTTTAATGTAGGATGATTGTAGCCATTTACAACAGCATTATCATCACCAGTTTAGGCACTGACAAATTGAGGGACTAACATGCAGGAAGTTGAGTAGAGAGAAAAATAATTTTAGGAAAGATGCATTTCCAGAAGAGCATGTTCCAAGGGGTATGTGTTATTTAAGAGTTTGAGGAAAAAGAAAACAGACCTGACCCTCTGTAGTGAGGGAGTGTGGCCTCCTCGGAGGTAACAGCCCGAGCCCATCGGCCCTGGGCTGGGCGGAGCCAGAGGTGGCCTGTCAGTCAGACCGGCAGCAGGGCAGGACAGGAAGTATAAAAGGGAAGGCTGGGTGCTCAGTTGGGGGGAGGCAGCCGAAGGGGAAGGGTGTCTCTCTGCTCCCTTCCCAGCACCAGCCTGACCGCTGTCCGGCCAAAGCCTGCAGCCCCGATGGCTGACTGGACCCCACCAGGACTGCGGACCAAAGACTGCAGCCCAGTGGCCTGAACCCTGAGCAATTCCTGGATCTGCCCATACCCCCGAGGACCGCGGAGCTGTCAGACCACGGCCCAGCACCACCAGCCTGTGACTTAGATGAGGTCCCCCTGGCCTGTGAGGAGGACTTGACCCCGGAGGCGGGCTGTGACCTGGAAGAATTGCCCTCAGCTGACAACGTTGAGGGCCTATGCAATCTTCCATTGGGTGACTACCTGGAGGACGATGGGGACAAGGACCCGGAGCAGGTACCAGCTGGGGTGGGGGCAGGAAGTGGCCCAGGGGACTTGGAGGCTAGTCCCGACTCCGTTAGGCCTGAGCCGGAGTTGGCGTGCCCTGGTGGGGATCCCGCCAGGCACGTGGTAGATCCCTCTGCCACGGACAGGGACCTGGGCTGGGACACAGTGGAGTCGGGTGGGCCTGCGTCCCCCTGCCTCCCCCATCCTGGAACCCAACCAGGAGCCTCAGCCTTCCCTGAACCGTGCCTTCCTGGCTTAGAGACTTAGAAGCTGGTTTGTTTCCCTGCCTGCCCTGCCCAAGGGGCCAGAGACAGTTTGAGCGGCCAGGCACCCAACCCCGCGGAAGGCGGGCGGCCTGGCTTACACCCTCCAAAAAGTGAGGACCGGGTTCTCCTCTCATATATACCAGTTTGACACCAGTATAGTTCAATTGCCAACCAGGAGGTTGGTGAGTGGGAGGTGCAAAGCATGTGTGCAGAAGTGAGGAAAGAATCACACTCAAAGGTTTTGGACATAATAAATCAAACTCGCTTGAATAAATTTGTGTTTAACCGTTGTGGTGTAAAATACTATGGCTTATTTTTATCTATGATATTTCTCATGTCTCCAGAACCTCTTCACAGCACAATGTTTCCTGCTAGCAATGAATGGAGACAAAACTGCAGGAATCATTCCCATTTTAATTCCAAGATGGAATTCTCTCCCATGTGACACTATTTGCTTAAACTTACCAGTTTGTCACTGGCTACATTTAGCCTTTTGACAAATGTGTTGTCTTCAGATTCTCAGGATTTCCTACAGAATGCCTTTTTCTTTTCATTTTCAAAAATGCTGGTTTGACTTCAGCCAAGGATCTGGCTTTAAAAGAAATCAGCAAATCTTCATTGACTTCAGTGGAGCCATGTTGATTTACTCTTGCTGAAGATCTGAGCCACAGCAGAGATCCAAGGCCTAAAGATGAAATGCTGCAGTACAATTGTATCAATTGTAGAATAGCCTTTTTATATATTATACATGAATTTGCTCACAGATCCAGTTACTCAGTTGCATTTTCAGATACTGCAGAGTTATAAACCTAGTAGGACAAGGTTGTATGTATAATAGCACATACCTCCCTTAGCTGCAACTTCTACATATCTAAGTCTTGCCCACATGCTCAAGGTTTAACTGATTGCCATATTGGGGTTGGGAAGGAATTTTCCCCCGGGGCAGATTGGCAAAGGCTCTAAGGGTTTTTTCACCTTCCTCAATTGCTCTCTGTACCTTAAAGTCTTTAAATTATGATTAGAGGACTTTAATAACTTGGGCGTAGGTTTATTGCAGGAGTAGGTAGGTAAGGTTCTGTGACGTTCATCATGCAGAAGGTCAGACTAGATGATCATATTGGTCCCCTCTAACCTCTAGAGTCTGAGTAGCTCCATATACTACTATAACTATTATTATTCAAGTCTTGTATTCAGGTAACCCTGCCCTCACAGATACCAGACCCTTAAGAGCCCACAGTCTAGGGCGCAAGCACTATATGAAGGTCACGGAGAAAGTTAAAATACATTGTGTATATCATACTCTTTTAAAATTAAATAATTCCCAGTGGCATCCCTGCTGTACCATTGTTAGTTGGCTAATTTCTTGGAGGAATTCCAGTAAAAATGGATCTTGAAGAGGGCTTTGAAAAAGGAAAGTGGCCTTATGGTTCAGCTCAGGAAGTGTGATACATGCAGAGGGGAAGAAAGCACAAAACCATTAGTGAGTGAAGGGTAGCCAAAACAGCACTGTTCATAAGGCAGAGGGAGCAGTGCACAGAGTGATGAGAAGAGGGGGGTAAGTATGTAAGGACAGAGTTGTAACGGATCTTGAAAGTGACAATGAAGATTTTGAATTTTATACAGTGGAAAATGAGGAACCTATGGCAGGAGGATCGAGGACATGCATATCCCAATTTTACAACACACCCTCACCCCCAAACTCCTGGTGACGTAGCACTTTCAGTTGATGTATTCCGTCTCCATAGTCTTGCAGGTGTTTGCAGATTACCAGGGCCATTTCACTGACATCAACACAGGGTGATCAGAGAAGATGCATGCGGCACACATCTTGAGGAACATTGGCCTGTACAGAAAGTTGCAAACGGTAACTTTCTTTCCAGACCAAAAGATTCCGATGAGGGATGTTGAAATTCCGATAGTACTCCTGGGAGATCCAGGGTACCCCTTACTGGCATGGCTTATGAAGCCTTAAACGGGAAACCTGGACAGCAGCAAGAAGCACTTCAACAATAGATTGAACAGATGCAGAATGACCACAGAAGATTCGTTTGGCAGATTGAAAGCTTGCTGGCAGTGCCTTTATGGCAATTAGACATAAATGAGGAAAATAATATTTGTGAGGCTAAGAGTGAAAAGTCTGTGAGGTGGAGGTGAATCACCTGGAGACTGATTTTGAGCAGCCAAATACCAGGGCTATTAGGAGGTGTAATGGGGTCCATTCAACTCAGGGAGGCCTTGAGGCACCATATAGACAATTAGCACCAGTATATGTCTGTCCATACAGCACTCTGCCATGTTTCGTTAACTTGCCAGCTTGCATGAAAATTTTGATAATTTCTGACCCTGATTTATAACTTATAAATAATCCAATTGCTTCTCTGTATTGATTTCAGCAGCAGCCACCATGTATAGGAGAGAAACAGATTATATTTGAGTGTGTTTTTTATTAAATACCAATTAACACACACAAAATGCTGGGTAGGAAGGGCAATAACAGTGAAGGGCCGTGTAAGTGCTCATAGTTGTGTGTAAGTCCAGCTATCATTTTGGAAGCTGTCTGAAGCTGTGGAGTGAATGGGTACTAAGACAGGCTGGGAGGAATGTTTTGGAAGGAGTTTGGGGAAGGCATGGCAAGCAGTTCTGTATCAGCTGCAGGAAGTGCAAGCATGCATGACTTCTGCCTGCAACATGATTAGGATCTTCGGCATCTCCATTTGGTCCTCAATCACTTTTATCATTTATTCCTGGCCCATTAAAATTTATTCTGGGCTCTTCTTTGTCTCCTGCTTGTCTATTTTGTAATTATAATTTGAAGTCTCTCTCATCGCCCTGCATCCTTGTTTTTTGGGCTCTGAGGATTGCAGCACCTCTCATAACATGTCCTCCTTGCTCCTTCTTAGTCACTTCCTCATCTGCAGACAAACTCCACCAGTGTGTAGGGGGTTCCTCTGAAGGCCACATCTGCAGAAACACAAGAAACAGAAGCACGATTGTTAGTGCACTCATAGCACTGAATCATAGGTATAGTAAAATATACCGTATTTTTCGGATCATAAGACGCACTTTTCCCCCCCCAAAAGTGGGGGGGAAATGAGGGTGCGTCTTATAGTCCGAATGCTGTCCAGCAAGCAGTGTTCCCTCTAAGGCTACAGTGCCGCGGCTTCTGCTGAGAGCTGGGGGATTGGGTGGCGGGG
>ML685798.1:17883926-17944432 GCA_007922175.1 Pelusios castaneus | reverse complement strand
CCGCCACCCGAACCCCTGGAGTGTGCTGGGGGGCCGATTCACCTCTCTTTTCCTACCTTCTCTTTTTTCTTCCTTTCTCTTCCCTTCCTTTTCTCTTCTTCGCCTTCCTTTCTCTTTCCTTTCTTTTCTCTTCTTCGCCTTCCTTTCTCTTTCCTTCCTTTTCTCTTCTTTGCCTTCCTTTCTCTTCCCTTCCTCTTCTCTTCTTTGCCTTCCTTTCTCTTCCCTTCCTCTTCTCTTCTATTTAGTTTACCGGTACTATTTGGTTCAGAATATTTTTTTCTTGTTTTCCTGCTCTAAAAACTGGGTGTGTCTTATGGTCAGGTGCATCTTATGGTCCGAAAAATACGGTACCTTTTTTTAAGTATGAATCAGTTTTTCACTATCCTTTGGCAAGTATACAGCTTGGCAAACACCCAAAACATGGTTTGTCCCAGGGAGCAGAGGTGCTCACAATGGGGGAAAGGGTCTATGTGGTTTTTAAGGGGATTACTGCATGCAACTAGACAATGGTAAATTCTGTCACCGATGAACCCAGCCTGTGGAAATGTAGCCAATATCTCCCTCCTGTGCATATGCAAGGGTCCATCTTCAGCATGTGTGCAGTTTCAGATTGGGTCCCTATGCTGCTTGCCATTGTGCAGCTTTGGTCTGTTCACAAGTGATTGCTGATTGGTGTGGGAAGGTTTCCTACAGTGGGGGAAAGAATAAAGCAGCTCTGCCAAGGAACCTTTGGCAGAGAATTGGCAGGGACCTACAAGAAACTTTCCTAGAGATCTCTCTGGAGGATTCCCATGAAATCTTGGTGTGCATTAATACACTGTTCCACATCACTGCTTAGCTCTACATTGGAAAGTGAAGCACATTGCAAACACAGTTACTCTTCTACATTTCTATCACTTCATCCACTTCTAGACTATAACAAAACAAAGGACAGCTCTACCTAATAACTGAGTAGCATCAACTCAAAGTCATTTAACAGAGCTCCCCTCTCCTGCCTCCTGTGAACCAGGAGCTAGGTCTGGCTTGAACCCTCCAGGGTCAAAAAGATCTCCTGGCTCCCTACAGCACTGGATGACCCTGTCACTTGTTCCTCCTTGACTTCCAGCTTGACCTCTTCATCTTCAGGGTTGAGTCCACACAGTCTGATCTCTCCAGACCTACCAAAGTATCCACAGGACTCTCTGGGGTAGGGGACAGGGTGCCATCAAGGCTGGCGTTCAGCTTCGAATAAGTGGCAGGTCTCTGGTTCAGCACCAGAGCCATGGCTTGACTCCCTTGCCTTCTGGTACAGCTGCTTCAGCTCCTTTATCATCACATAGCACTGATACATGTCCCTTCATAGCCCTTCTCCAGCACGCAGATTTCTAACCATCAGAGAAGTGAAGTTTTGGAATAGCCTTCCAAGGGGAGCTGTGGGGGCAAAGAACCTACCTGGCTTCAAAACTGAGCCTGATAAATTTATGGAGAGGATAGTTTGTCAGTTGACTAATCTTTGTCTACTGGTGATAAATATGCCAAAGGCCTGAGATGAGACTTTTGATGGGGTAGGTTCTGAATTATTACAGAGAATTCTTTCTTGACTGTCTGGCTAGTGAGTCCTTCCCATATGCTCAGGGTTTAACTGATTGCTATATTTGGGATCAGAAAGGAATTTTCTCCCAAGGCAGAATGGCAAAGGCTCTGGGGATTTTTTGCCTTCCTCTCTAGCCTGGGGAACGACTCACTTGCTGGGTGGATTGTCTGTACCTTAAAGTCTTTAAACCATGACCTGTAGACTTTAATAACTCAGTTGGAGGTTAGAGGTTTATTACACGGATTAGTGGGTGAGGTTTTGTGGTCTGCATTGTGCAGGAGGTCAGACTAGATGATCGCATTGGTCCCTTCTGATCTTGGAGTCTATGCCATGAGAATCAAACTATAGGTATCAAAGTTCCTCCACCTAGAGCAGAGCTGGTTCTGCACAACCTCCTTTCCCCCATATATTCAGCAGATCCCACAGCTCCAGTGCACTTCAAGCAGGAGAGCGTTGCTGCATGGAGCTGCCATTGTCAACTGGGAAGATGTGATGTGAACTCTCCAAGCTGAGCAAACAGGAAGTGGAATTTCAAAAATTCCCAGACCTTTAAGTGGGGTTGGGGGAGATGCCTGTGTACCTGAGTGCAAGACAGCGGAGTTCAAGCTGATGACCAGAGCAGTCAGAAGGGGCATTGTGGGTCATCTCCTGGAGGCCATTTGTGGCAACATAATGAAGCGTAGCATCTACCCTGATGCTTTGTCAATATAACTTTGCCACAAAAAGCTCTGTACCTCTTATTGGAAGTCATTTTAAGTCACACAAGTACAGCAACACTGAAGGGGAAAAAAATGTTGAAATTAAATTATTACCTGTTGAGTCGAAACCTCTTTATTTCAGTTCCATACACCTCACAAGGTGGTTAATTTGTTATTTAGCTGTAACTTTAAACATTGAGCCTCTGGATGGATATATATTCCTAGTTGCTCATTGGGTTGCTATGGAAACAGGGTTTTTTTCTGTTTTATCTCTAACAGCTTTCAGTGTGATGCCTCATCATGTCATTTCTTTAACTGTCTGAGAAAGCATCCTCCACTTTTTTCAGTACACATATTGCCACATGTAGAGAATGAAAAAGCTGATCTTTCCTTTTTCTGGCAGGCACAATGTTAGATAATGCAGCTAACTGACTGTAATAGAGAATTTCTTCCATTCAGGTTCATTGGCTCATTCTTTCTTTCTCTCGCTCTCTTATTTAAAGCATCAAGGATCTTAAATCCATCACAAGTTTTGGTGTCTTAAAAAAATACATGACTGGAAAGAAATTGGTGGAGCAATTGATAATGTTAAATCTGTCTGAATTCAAGTCATTTCACTCGCTTCCTAACAGCTGATGTCAGGAATATAAATTAGAAGGCAGAACTAAAATTGAACCGTTGAAATCAAGAGGTCTGAGTATTCAGAATGAAGAACATCCATTTCTTTTGGCACCAGCAAAAGTGTGCATTATTTTAATCAGTATTTTTTTTTCCTGAACAGGCACACTGATTGGCAGCTACACGCCATGTGTCTGCAAGAATGATCGGTATGGGACAATGAACGGTGTTAGCCTCACTTTCCTAAGTTTTGATAAACACTTAACTTACTGCTTGGAAAACAAGTGGAAGAGCACAGGAACTGCTGGGTAGTGTGCCAGTCTTCTGTTCTTCCACCTCCCAGAGGAGGAAGTAAATAGACATAATCAAGTATTCAAGCACGCCGAGGAACAGCTGTGCATGCATTTGCTGGAATATTGTACCTGAAATAGAATACAGGAGACATTTTTCTCAATCCCAAGTGAATCTCTCACTATCTCCTATGATAAATGGATGCCACAGCATCATCACTTATTCTCCTTATCATTCTTTGTTGTAAAGAAATGATATAATTGAAGTATAAATAAAATGTATCAATTCCACCAAGCTCCATATACATTCACAAATGCTTTTTAGCACCCTACTTGTCAGAGGCACTTAGCTTTCTGTTCTGGGGATGTGGTTTCGTCTCCTAAGCTGCTTCACGTCCTTATGTAAGTATTTATGTATCAAAAAATCTCAGCATTCCCCAGGACCTTGCAGTCCCCTCCAAAATCTTAGTCTCACCGTGGCTGACAGTTCCATTGTTTCAGACAAATGTAGTTTGTTTTGGGCAATCATGGATGCATAGAAGGAGGGTGTTTCTCAGGTCATCTAAGCCATACCTAAGAAGGGCTTTGAACATAAGGAACAAAACCTTGCGCTTGGTTTTATGATCCATGGGAAGCCAATGCCGAGAGTAAGTCAGTTTGGCTTGAAGTCCAAATAGAGCTTAGACCAGGGGCGTTACTGGATAGCAAAAAGATCCAGCGCTGTGGCCCCCAGCCCACCCCCTGTTAGCCCCACCCCCAGCTAGGCCACACCCCTAGACCCCAAAGGACTCTTTTTTCCCCCCAAGATAGCAGTATCATTAGAAAGAAAAAATAAGCAAATGAACACACTTAAAATTTTGCATTATAAATCAGTAGTTCCCAACCTTTTTGATTGAGGGACCAAAATACAGATTTTAAAACCGTGAAGGGCCACCAGTTTATTTAATTAAAAATAAGTTAAAATTAATTCATTTAATTAAAATGATTGTAATTACAATTGATTGGGTTTAATCTTAATTAATTGAAATTTAAATTACTTTTAATTGAAATTTAATTTTAGAAAGGTTTTTTAAAAACCTTTTTTAAAGGTTTTTAATTAAAATTAATTTTTAAAGGTTGGGGTTTTTTAAAAAGGAAAGAAAAAAAGGAAGGAGAAGAAAAGGAAAGAAAGAAGAGAAAGTAAAGGTTGTTTGCATCCCCAAGCTCGGAGGGGAGGCGAGCAGCCATAGCCTGGCTCCCATCTTCATGCTGGGACCAGGTAGGAGGCGGGCTGGCCGGGCCCCCCAAGAGAACCCACCCCACACCCCAGTCACCTTTAGAAACCCCGAACCCGAGTCCTCTCTGGCCTGGGCACTCTCCAGGCCCCCCGATCTCCATTGCCCGGCAGCTCCCTGCCTCCGGCTCACCGGCTGCAATGCCTCCATCCTCCCGGTCACCACCGGCTCCCGTTCCCTGAACCCCTAGTTCCCCATTACTTCCCAGCCTGCCCGGTCCCCATTCCCTGACCCCCCAGTTTCCCATTGGCTCCCCGGCTTGTCCATCCCCCATCAGCCCCCCAGACCACCCAGCCTTCCTGGTCCCAGCTCCCCAGCACTTACCAGCCTGCAGTGGTTAAAGCATAATTTCATGGGCCCCGGAACCCTCCTAATCTCCAGGCCCCCTTCCCATATTATCTGGGCCCCCTTCATGCATGTGTGGGCCCCAGCCCAGATAGACATTTGCAACCACTTCTCAGTACCACATGCATTGGTTATCGCTCCACAAAAATATTTATAATTTTATATGGTGTTTATGTCTATAGCAATTATTATCACAAACTAGCAAACACTGCATAACACAATAAGTATTGTGATTAACAATCATGGGGCGTAGGACCTGCCAGCAGCCAGGGCAGGGCAGAACATGCGTTCCGCCGGATTTTTCTATTTTTAGGTGCCCCAGAACTCTGGCCCCTCAAATTTGTGGGCCCCAGAACTGCGTTCCGGTGCATTCCCCCTTACTTTAACCCCTGCCCGCCCAGCCCCCGAGCTTACCTGGCCAGAGAGCTGTAGGGGAGTCCGGCGTTGGGCTGGCCAGGAGGCCGCTCCCGCCCTGAGCATCCTCTTTCAGAGCATGCTCAGGGCGGGAGTTTTGAAAACTCCCCAGCCCAGCTGGTGGCCGCTGCTCCCAGCTGAGCAGCAGCCTGCTTGCGCCAGAGTTTTCTGGGTTCCTGGAGCCCGGCTTACTTTAACCCCTGGAGGGGAGTCAGCTGCAGTGCTGCGTGGCTGAGCCAGTGCAGCAGGGGAGAGAGGATTTAAAGTTCCCTCTTCCCTCCCTGCTACGTGCCTGAGCTACACACTGCAGCTGGCTTGTTCCCAGCCTAGCTCCACCTCCCCTGCAAACAGGCTGTGTGCGCATGTGCCTGCTGGGGAAAGTAGATTCGGGGCTCAGGCTTTTCTACCCGGGGCCGGCGCCCTGCCAGCCCGACGACAACAACGCCTCTGGCTTAGACTCCAAGTTCTCCTCCTTGTTCTGAAATAGATCCATTGAAACTGTCAGACACATTTTATGGTGCTGAATAAAAATAAAGGGCCAGTTTGCCCCTAGCCCTTTCACAATTGTAGAAGGAATCCCCCTCTATCCTACTTCCCCTGACACCCTGTTCAAGAGCTAAGGGCAATGTCAGTCATCAGGCTTAGGATCTGAACCCTTCTTTCTAAAGTGGCAATGAAATAGTTAATTCTGCCTTGGGATTTTTTTTTCAGGCTGTTTTCTGTGGACTGTACCATCCCCACAAAGAACAGGCGTGGAAACACCATTCTTTTCATTCACGCACACGCAGGGGGCATTTCACATAAACATCAGAGACAAGTTCAGAGCTCATGAAGTGGGTGCAATTCCGTTGCTTTCCTTTGCACTGAGATCTGAATTTGTCCCAGGTGTAACCATACAAAGGGACTTCTGTGACTCCATGGTAAGGCTGTTATAGTGCTTGAGGAATTCACCCTGGATAATTGGTTGGTGAAATCAAAGAACAGAACTTGCAACCAATTTTGGGTTTGTGTGGTACTTCTTAATAGTCTGCCCTGAAATTTCTTGGAAGACATTCTAAAGAGAAGAAAATGTCTGTTTCTTTCTTCAACAGTGTATGATAGACAGGACAGCAGCTTTCCTATAGAATGTTTCAGATGAAGAAGTCAACTCAGAGAGGTCCCTTTCCTGGTTTAATTTGGTTTTAATACTTCCTGAAGCTCAAACACCAAGGAATATTAATGCCAGCTGGGAGAACAAATCACTCCAGTTTGTCACACAAAGTCAAAGCTTTTCATCTGACCTTAGAGAAATTATCTCTCAAGTATCACCATAGTCAATAGGAGTTATAATTAATTCAAACATTGAGAATATAATTAGCATTCAGATAAAATAACTGACTACTGATGTACTTACTACCTTATGAAAAATTGTTAAGAGTGATAGGAATAAGCCAAAAGAAAATCTTTTTATTAGTCTCATTGAAAAGCAATTGAATTTACCTCTCACCAGACAGCCCTTTTCAATGATAACATATTAAAAAGCTATAGATCAAATAAAAATAGGTTGGCTATTATAGAAATTGAATCTAACGCTGGCAAACAAGGTAGCAGCTCACACCAAGACCCTTAGATTTCGAATGAACACTGACAAATACATAATTGCAACTGGTCTAGCTCATCTGTGTTAGGCTATGCCTACACGATCAGATTACAGCGCAGCTTCTGAACTGCGTTGTAAGAAGCACGTGGATTTTATTGCGCTTTACCTTGTACACACGTCGCTCCTTGAGACGTCACAGGATTCCTCTCTGCAATGCGCACTAGCGCTCTGAATTCTGGGCACGTATCCCAGCGTTCCAATTTCCCTGTGTACTTGCTTGCAATCATGTGATGAAGGAAAGGAGCACAAAGCACCATGGGTAAACCGGATGTTTCCCATGCTGCATTGCGTTTCCCTAGCATCTTCCTTGTTGCCAATAGCAACTCGTGCCTGTTTTCAATACTGTTTGCACGGAGCGCGCCATTGGATAGAAACAAAATCTGCGTTAGAATGGATCCTGCTCTGGTCTCCACTCTCGCCCTCCACATGCTGAATGCATCTCGGATGGTTGCTCATTATGTTTTGAGCTCCCTGCCAGAGGAAGTGAAAGTAACTAAAGTGAAAGTAACTAAATGTTTGTAAATCCCGGGAATCACCTGTAGGTGGGGACTGTTTCGTCATTGTCATAGAGATGGTGAAGGGAAGGGAAGTACAGACAGGACGACTTGGGAATGCTGGGACATTTCCGGACTCCAAACAATGCGCAGAGACAGTACTGACGAGCAGAAACGCGCAGCAGATGATCCGGAACAGCTGTTACCACTCTCGGCGGAGTGGTGGTTGGAATGCACAGCAAGAAAGCGCTTAGTGCGCAGGAAAACCATTTCACGTCTGTACAGTTCGCTTATTAATGCGCGGTAATGATTTTTAATGCGGATTAGGGTGCTCGTGTAGGCAAGCCCTTAGTGCTGCTAAAACAGGCATTAAAGTTATAAGCATGTGTTTAGTGTGGAGTGCTTGCAAGTTGCTGCATGCATTGGTTTCACTTCTAATAGCTGTATCCCATGTTATCGGGTAATATTTGTGTTTGCTCTGTAACTGTAAATCACCACAAGAGAAAAGCATTAACCAATTTGAAATACTATTTGGAACCAAAAGGTGTCATTTCCTGCCCAACAAAAGAAGGCCCATCAACACCAGACAAACCACTGTGGAACATCAGAGGACAAAAGACCTTGCTGATTGCTCCCCAGCCTGTGAAGAAGGTATGTGCAACAGAATTCCTCCCAACAGCTGAAATTGCAGCTCAAAAGGAGATGGGGGGGGGAGGTCGAATAAAAAGTTCTAACAAATAAAAACTATGTTTTATGCTGTTTGGACTCTGATGTGCAAAGATTATTGAATATAAGCAAAACATCCCCAGTGCTTATCCTGGGTTAGCCCTAAAGGGTATATGGAACTTGCTTATTACAGAAGCTTCTATTACCTTTTGAAACTTAGGACTAGAATTTATTTGTGTGAATACGTATTTATCTGTTTTAATCTTGTAAATAAGTCTCATTTCTCTTTTCCAAGTTAATAAATCTTTAGCTGGCTTATTACAGGATTGCCTACAAGCAGTGTCTCTGATGTAAGATATAGGATGCAATTGATCTGGGGTAAATGAGTGGTCCTTTGGCACTGGGAGTAACTGAGTATTGCTAAGTTCCATGTTAGTCTAGTTCAGCAAAACAACCAAGGAGTCCTAGGGCACACTTAAAGACAAACAAATTTAGTTAATGCATGAGCTTGCGTTGGAGAAATACCATTTCGTCAGATACTTGAAGATGGAGAACTTACAGAATGCGATTCTTGGTGTAAGGAACCATCTATGACAAACGTATGCCCCACTTGGGTAGCAAGATAAATTGGAATATCCAATGGGATTTCTGTGACTCCAAGTTAAGATTGTTGTGGAGGTGTTCACGCTCATTAAGTGGTTGGTGAAATCTAAGAACAAAACTCACAACCAATTTGGGGTTTGTGCCTGCTTCTTAACAGTCTGCCCTGAGGTTGATGCTCACTCTCTTGAGCCACTGCAGGACAGCTTGACAGTGTCCTTGAATATTAATAGCTGAAAAGTGACCCATCTTCATATCTATCTAAGCAGTCAAATTCAAACTGAATCTTTGATTGGCTTATAGATAAGAAATCAAAGAAGCTGAAAGGCTTTTGCAGGGACACTTATTTATGTTAGCTAAAATGCCATCAGTTCATCATGGGTATTATCCCCAAATGCTGATAATGTTTGTTTGCAAAGGTAACAATATTCTATGGCCTGTACAATATTAAAGCAATAAGTATTTGGGGGAAGTGAAGAGGATACAAAAAGACAATGGGTGGCAAACAGACGAGTTGTTGAGCTCGAGAGAAGTTTATTGATTCACAAACCACTTATGTTTGAGTTTATTCCTCAACAAAAAAGCAATCTTTGCAGTATACTAAAGAAGAAAAGGCTTCTAAGTGTTGTAACTGCACAGCTGGATCCACCATTTGTGACATTGACATGTTAAGAGTTTAGAAACTCACACTGATGGGATCTATAATTTCCAAACCCTAAATAAACTCTTACCCCATCATGCATTCTGATTGGTTAAGGATAAATGATGCACTGCTGTAGGAATGCTTATCCACAAGCTACCAAAATGCTGCTGGTTATTTTCAGTGTTTGTAATCTGGCTGGGAAGAAGAAAAATTGACCTCTGTATCCTCTAGAAAATTTGGGATGAAACCAGCTGGTATGGCAGGAGATTTTTTTAAAAAAGCATTTTTAAGACAACGTCGCACCAAACAGCACAGATGTGTGGCATGGAGCAAGGTGGAGAGCCCATGCAAATATTTCCTTGTCCCATAGTCCAAGGTGTTCGATTACACAGATTTTTTTTTTTAACACATATCTCTGTCAGTGCTCAGCATGAAAAGTTACTTCAGTCCTGGGCTGGGGTATCTCCTCCATGTGACCATATGTGGGGAATCATGTTTAGTTTTATTATTTTAAAAATATGTAATTTCTCATTTCATCATCCCTTTTGGGATTTGAAAAGGTCTATCAGGCCAGGCCCCCTTCCTGCTGTCATTACAGAAGAGTTTCTATACTTCAAAGCATAGGTTTCCTTCTTCAGGATGGGGTTAAGTGTATTATACAAAAGCCTGATATCCAAATAAACATGAATGGGTTCTGCCATATGAAGTATAGGAAAATGACTCTGCAGTTCATGTTGGTGGAGAGGAGGTGATCTCTTGTCAGACCATCTTACCCACTGTCTGATCTGCAAAGTGCAGGATGCTGCATCCATAGATAATTCACCTGACTAATAACCTTTTAGAGTTTTACATAAGCTTTGGTAATAGTGAAGTCAAAGAAATCTCTTCCCCAGGTGTCTGTCCAACAAAGAAATAGCAAATGATACAAGGCCTAACCTATGCCTAACTGCATAATCTAAGCCCCTGGGAATTTTGCCATTGACATCAATCAGAACAAGATTGGGTCTCCTTGTGCTGTTAAAATGACTATGAATTTGAAGGGGTTGGGAAGAATTTTCTCCCTGGAGTTCATTGGCAGGGAATTTGTGGAGGATGGGTACTTTGCCTTTTTTGGAACATTCAGCAAGGATCATTTGTGGAGACCAAATGATCTCTTTGATTAAGCAATTTAGGGTATTGGTAGCAAGGGGTGGACATTGGTTCTTGTCTTTTGTTTCTACATAATATATCTCAGTTCACGATTTCTCATTTTCATCACAGTACTTTCCACAGTATATTTATGTCCAGTGTCCTTATGAGAAAAGCATTGTACCATCATTGTACTATACCTAATGCACTATTTACCTTACATACTTAATACAAAGATTTATTTAATCTTTTCCTTTCTTTCAAGGCCTTCTTTATACTCAAAACATAATCCTAGGTAGTCTGCCCCAAATTTGCATGAAACCTGAGGGGAAAGAATTTTATATACAAATTGTTCTAGAATGATCTTTAGCTAAATGTTTTTATTAGTAGATCAAAGCAATTATTTGCGGAGTGTTAGAAGACAATGCTTATACTTAACAGTTACTGAACTAGTCTGGCTAACTTAGTGGTAATTGGTTTTGCTGAGACTGTACAAGAAGATAAACAACTGAATCGATAAGCACCAAGGTTACAAGCTGGGTTGTTTATTGATTCATGACCGCAGTTACTTCCGAGCAAAAACTAGATTCAGGCTTAGAAGTTCTACAAAACTTCTAAGGCAATGTTCTTGTTTAATTTCAATGTTTAGAAGTTTGAGAGAGAGCCTCATAGCCCTGCCCTCGATCCTCTATTTACAGGAGGCCAGGATTGTTCAAATAATTGAGTACAGTATCTAATTTACAAGTACTACGATTCATTCTCTGCTCAATTTTGTTCTGAAGACACAAAATACACAGCAAGTTAACTTGCATAGTGCGGACTATGGAAGAGGCTTTGTTTGTTCGGCTCTTGGTGATAGGATGGGTTGGGTTTTTTCCCTGTCGTTCTCATTGTTTCTACTGCATTAAAAGAATGATGATAACGAAGATAATGCCTAACTTTTGTGTAGCACTTTCCATCAGTAGAGTTAAAGCACTTGACAAAATGAGGTCGGTACCATTATTTATACCTTACAAATGGAGAAACTGAGGCATACGAGAACTACATAAAAGAATTCTTATTTAGTTAAACTCTGATAAATTCCCACACCCTATAATTAAAGAATTTGTAACCTAGAGCCATGTTGCTCAAATGGGGGCCATACCTCCTCAGAGTAACAAGATGGATCATGGAGGAGCGCAAAGCAGGGGATAGAGCTGATCCATCTTCAAGCTCCCTGGAAACAAAAGAAACTGCTGCCCATCTTCTGCAGCAACAACAGCCCCCTGCCACTGTTGGGCATGTTCCTCACACTGCTGTACGCCTGCACTGCTACTGTTGCTGGTCTCCACTCCCACTGCTCTCCACACTCTCCACTTCCTGCTTTTCTTCTAAAAAAATGGGTGTTCAGAGCAATGAGAATCATGGTTGTTAAGGGGCACTTCCTGTGCTGTAGACCCTATGATTTTTCTGAAAGGGCCCCCCTTCAGAAGATGCAAAGGATGATACAATTCAGGGGAGGGGAGGTGCACATGTAATACAAAATTCCATGGAAGTGGGTTCCATTTTAAAAGTTTGAGAACCACTCATCTAGAACAGTAGTTTTCAACACTGGTGTGCCATGAGGACTGTCCAAGTGTGCGGTGAAATTTTGTACAAAGGTGATGAAAAATCAATGTAAAACAAACATTGTTTCATCTTAAACAATGTTCTATCCACCCAAAATTACAACTCATAGAACTTGAGAAAATTAATCATCAAATTAAAAGTGAGGTATCGGTCTTTGGATTCGAAAACATGAACATTTTAAACGCAGGTGGTCAAAGGGCAAAAATGAGATGACGTGCATTTTTGTCCAGTAGATTTGAAACATTAATGCATTTGATCCTTCTTTAGCTTGTTCTATGCACTATGTTGCAAAACTCGCTAGTAAGATTGTAACCATAGTAAATGTAAGTTTATGAGCAATCAATTCAGCTGAAAAAAGTGGGTGTGCTGTGGAATTGTTTCTCATTGGAGTGTGCCGTGTTACTGGAAAGGTTGGGAACCACTGGTCTAGAGAATAAAATGCCTGGTGCTGATGTGAAATGTAACAATTCAATCTAAATGAATAGCGGGAAGAACAGGACTGTCTCCACATGCTGTGGGCCCCATTACTGAAGTCACTGGGAGTTTGTAAATGATTTTAACAAGTTAATGCCATACAAAGGCAGCACAATTTAAGTACTGTATTGTTCTGTTTGTTTTAGAAGATGTGTGTCAAATCCGAGTGGTGTCTAAACTGTTGGGAATCTAAGTTTGTGTTTAAGCATCAGTGGATACATTGTAGTACTTAACGGGGATTGTCCAAAATTGCAAGTTGGTGGCATGTGAAAGTGACGATCATAGTACTAGCAAGCAATGGTGCACTCAGAGCTCACACATAGCAGTGGGCACAGATCCCACTGTATCTGATTTACACCGGAACAGCCAGATCCTGGTACCTAGAGAAGTACACACTGTTGTCTGTGATGTGGTGGGGAAAAAAACCCATCCTGCCACAGCCACAAAGGGGTTAAGAGATGAAGTCAATCACTGCTCAGAGTGGCAGATAATCAACAGCTGGGATAAAAGCCTGCAGACCAGGCAGAAGGAAATGGTCACGGTGCTCCAATCCTGAAAAATAGTGCCAGGGCACACTTCAACTATTATCATTCATAAGTTGCAGTAATGCCAGGTGCCCCATGGTGGTCGCTTCTATGCCTTCTCCTTTGTGTATTGTTACTGCCCCTCATGAGCTACACCACACTCTAGCACTCTCACAGGTTCACCGCAGGTGCTGGTCAATCCATCAGTTGCCTAGGTCTCTGGCCAAGTCTCCGGTGCATGGGTCCTCCTTCCTCCAGCCCACAGCATAGTGAGTAAGTAAGAGGCACCTACCCTTGGTGTATAGCTAAACTCTCAGCTCTCCCTGGAACCAGTGGGGACTGCACTGGAGAGGAGAGTTCCACGTTGTGGTAGAGGTCACTGGCTCTGGGACCCACTGGTTGGAGTAGGTATTAACCATCCAGCCCATGACCCCCTCCACCTTCCCTATCGTACGTGATAATACCAGAAATGCTGGAAGACTACCCTGCAGGTTTGGACAGGCAGTTGGTAGGGATGCTAGAATTAAAAAGGCTGCTGCACCATGCCTAACCAAGAGGGGGTTCACTGGCTCATGAGCGACCCCTCCACAGTGCCCAATACTGAATGGGCTCCCTCGGCATTTCTTTACTGATTTTACCAATAACTCTAACTGGAAAATGACCATTATATGAGATACACACAACATCTGCCTTGAAATGCAGAGGTAGATTAATTTTAATATAATCTACTAATTACCTACTATATGAGTTGTCTTCAGAGCTACCCATACTTTAATGCCACCTAACATTGGCAGGGTACCTCAGATGTTAAGCCTGATGTTTCCTGTTTCAGTAAATTAAAATAATTATTGCCAGTGGAATTATAATTTGCATGTATTAACAGATGGGTCTGGACTGGACAGGGGTTGATTAGTAATGGCCTAAAGGCTTCAGATTAAGCTTGAAGGTTCCTGCTAAGAAATATCGAAGAATTAGCATAGCTCCATATCAAAATAGCAGCATGATAGATCCTGTTCCTAACTTCCTGCCTCAAGCTAGTTCCATGAGATTTAATAAAAATAAGAATGATGTATGAGGAAAGATTTATATAATCTCTGTCAGAAGTCAATAGGAACAGTTTCTTCTGTGTTTGTGTTTGCTTCAGTGTATATGCAAGTTGTGAAAAGTTGATTTATAGCACTTAGATTTAGTCTACACTGCTGGAGAAATTTGGTAGCAGTCAATAGGAGATTCATGAATCGCAAACTATGTAGAGTAGCTCCTGTATCTCCCATCGACTTCCTAACTTCTACCTAGGATGGCATTTCCCACTATGCTGCAGCAACAAGAAATGCCCTCCAGTCAACTCATCGCTAACCTGTTTGAGGAGGTGGATTAATAGCATCAACTTCTGGATTGATTGAGCGGGTCTCCACTGCCACTCAATCAGGGGCATAGTCAGCCCCTCTTTTCTGACTGGGCCCAGCCATGGGGAGCTTCCAGTCATGTGACCGGAAGCTGCCTGAGATGCTACACTTCTTACTTAGCAAGTGGAGCTATAGGAGGTGGAGGGATGGAGAGAGGCAGTGAGATGAGGCCCACACACCAGTGACCAGCAGTGGCATGAACTTTACTGCCACGACTGCTGCGTGGCCCCACAGGTGTGGCGGAAGTCTATGCTACTGCTGGGCACTGCAGTGGGTGGGCCCTGGCACACCTGGGCCCACCTGTTGTTATGACCCCATACTCAATTGATCCCACAGAATTGATTCAGTGGCATCAACAGTGCCGCCTCAATATAGACATATCCTGAGATTCTGGCCAGTGTGTTGCTTACAGTTGTTATTTCCTGTATGCAGTGTGGTGTGTGTTTCCTTCTGGAGAGGGGAGAAATCACTTTAGGATGGCTACAATTATTCTTTGTTTCTAATGGAACACTTCTCAGTTTGGCAATTTCTAAATCACAATGTCATGCCTGAAACTGTGTTATTTGTTGGCCTGTTATCTGCACCAGACTTTTGCTACTTTTCTCTGCAGGCTGTATTTACAGAGAGCTGGCTGTATTTTAAAGAAACCCTGCTAAGGGTACAGGAAGATACCATTCCGATGTGCAGAAAGAACAGCAAATGTGGAAGGCGCCCAGGGTGGCTTAGCAGAGAACTCTGCGGTGAGCTGAAACATAAGAAAGGGAAGCTTACAAGAAGTGGAAGCTTGGACAGATGACTAGGGAGACGTATAAAGATATTGCTCGGGACTACGGGGATAAAATCAGAAAGGACAATTGGAGTTGCAGCTAGCAAGGATGTGAAGGATAACAGGAAGGGGTTCTACAAGTATGTCAGTAACAAGAAGAGGATCAGGGATGGTGTAGGTCCCTTACTGAATGGGGCAGGTATCTTCGTGGTGGATGATGCGGAAAAGGCTTAAGTAATCAAATTTTTTTTACTTCAGTCTTCACAGGGAGGGCCAGCTCCCAGGCTACTACACTGAGTAACACAGAATGGAGAGAAGAAGAGCGGCCCTCAGTGATGGAAGGTCAGGTTAGGGAATACTTAAAGAAGTTGGATAGCACAAGTCTATGGGGCTGGATGAACTGCATCCGAGGGTGCTGAGAGAGTTGGCCGATGTGATTGCAGAGCCGCTGGACATTATCTTTAAAAACTTGCGGCGAACGGGGGAGGTCTCGGAGGATCGGAAAAAGGCAAATATAGTACCTATCTTCAAGAAAAGGAAAAAGGAGGATCCAGGGAACTACAGACCAGTCAGCCTCACCTCAATCCCTGGAAAAATCATGGAGCAAGTCCTCAAAGAATCCATCCTGAAACACTTGGAGGAAAATAGAGTCATCAGGAACAGTCAGCATGGATTCACCAAGGGCAAATCTTGCCTGACCAACCTGAGTGCCTTCTATGATGAGATGACTGGATTTGTGGATGCAGGAATAGCCATTGACGTGATATACCTTGACTTTAGCAAGGCTTTTGATATGGTTTCCCACAGCATTCTCATCAGCAAGTTAAGGAAGTATGGGTTGGATGAGTGGACCATAAGGTGAATAGAAAACTGGCTAGATCAATGGGATCAGTGGGTAGGAATCAATGGCTCAATGTCTAGTTGGCAACCAGTAATGAGTGGAATGCCCCAAGGGTCAGTCCTGGGGCCAGTTCTGTTCAAAATCTTCATTAATTATCTGGATGATGGGATAGATTGCAAGCTCAGTAAGTTCACAGATCACACTACGCTGGGGGGAATGATAGACATGCTGGAGGGCAGGGACAGGATTCAGGGAGACTTAAACAGATTGGAACACTGGGCCAAAAGAAATCTCATGAGGTTCAGCAAGGACAAGTGCAAAGTCCTGCACTTAGGACAGAAAAATCCCATGCACTGCTACAGGCTGGGAATTGATCAGCTAGGTACCAGCACTGTAGAGAAGGACCTGGGGGTTATGGTGGACGGGAAGCTGGATAGGAGTCAACAGTGTGCCCTTGTTGCTAAAAAGGCCAATGGCATATTGGGCTGCATCAGTAGGAATGTTGCCTGCAGATTGAGGGATGTGATTATTCCCCTCTATTCGGCACTGGTGAGGCTGCATCAGGTATACTGTGTCTACTTTTGGGCTCCCAACTACAGAAAGGATGTGGACAAATTAGAAAGAGTCCAGCGGAGGGCAACAAAAATGATTAGCGGGCTGGGGCACATGACTTACGAGGAGAGACTGAAGGAACTAGGCTTATTTAGTCTGCAGAAGAGAAGACTGAGGGGGGATTTGATAGCAACCTTCAACTACTTGAAGGGGTGCTCCAAAAAGGAGGGAGTTAGGCTGTTCTCGGTAGTAACAGAGGACAGAACAAGGAGCAATGGTTTCAAATTACAGCTGGGGAGGTTGAAGTTGGATATTAGGAAAAACTTTCTCACTAGGAGGGTGGTGAAGCATTGGAATGGGTTGCCTTGGGAGGCGGTGGAATCTCCGTCTTTGGATATATTTAAGGTCCAGTTAGACAAAACCCTGGCTGGGATGATTTAGTGGCAGTGGTCCTGGTTTTAGCAGGGGGTTGGACTAGATGACCTCATGAGATCCCTTCCAGCCCTATGATTCTATGATTCTGTGATCTCCTGAAACGGCCATATCCTGTATCCAAGAGCTTATCAAATAGAAGGCAGGCTATGTCAGCTTCCAATTTTAGCACAAGGAAAGAGAGTGGCAGTTGGCCAGACACACCATAAAAGTGTGTCTGCTGCTAGCATTAAGTGTACGTTTGCTTTAATGGAGGGTTGCCTTAATGAACATAATGGCTTCCTTTGACCCCAGGATACACTGGAGAGGGTTCAGGGCCTAGCAGTGAAAAATCTGCTTGTAAAGGGGAAATTACAAAGCAACTGCAAACCCTTTTTCTCTACCTGGGTCCTGCAACATGACGCTACTAGTCAATGTGTTGAGTGTATCCACTAGGGCAGCCTCTGCTGACAGGGACCGAAAACTGCTCGGCCACAGCAGACCCCTCCCTGGGAAAGACAAAGGTGCAAACACTGTCTGCCATCCCAAGGAGGAAATCTCTCACTCTACCATCAGTAACACACCTGCCTTGTTTGACGGGGAAGGTTGTAAAACGCAAAGCACCCCCCCCCCACCACCATTTCTCCAAACAGTCATCAATCAAGCCTAGTAATATAAAAGGGGAATTCAAGTTGGTTTATGAAGACTATAATATGCTGTCCAACAACACATATGGCTTGATCATGACAATAGGAAGTCATGTTCCCCGGCCCCCAGTTTATAACAGAAGACAAATGAAATAAGCGATTCAGCTGGCAGAGCTGAAAGGCATCCGATTGGATTCCAGCTTGTCTAGATGCTAGTTGTTTATTTTTAGCTGAGTATTTTGGTTGGCAATTTCTCTTTTCTTTAGTGTATTCAGTATTATCACATGAACTCCAGTTCTGATTTCCACTACAGTGTCAGCAATTATTCTAGTGTTAAAAGTGCAGCCGTGAACAATCTATTTAATAACTTAGCTCTCTTTTTGGTTTGTGAATTATCTGGGAATAGAGCAGTGTTAGCAAATGTGCTTGCTAGGTATTAGATCCACACGACTGAGTCATTGACAATCTCAGCTCACAGAGGCCTCTCACCAAATATTTGCTATGGCTGTTACTTTGAGCATTCGCTATATGTTGTTCATTATCTGTGCAGGAGACTGTTTCTGCTCCCTGATGGGAAAACTTGGAGCCCCACAAAGTTCTTACCAGTTGCTCAAGTGAGTGCTTCTGGCACAAATACCTGTCTGAATGTAGACGTACACTGTTACTTGTGATGCTGCCTCTTTTCACTAATTTTCTTCGTTAGCAGGATGTCATACCATGAGTAGGGCTTCAGATTTCTCACAGCATTTTTTAATTAAAAAAATCACAGAGCAGTAATAATAAATAGAGGGAAAAGTTACAAGTTTTGTGAGTGAAGAGTGGTTGTGACCACTGGCTGGGGATGGGGGTGAAGAGCAAGCCAGCACTGCACCCATCCTGGGCTGGCAGCTTCTGTCTTGTGGAGTTGTCCCATTGTCCAGTTGTGGAGTCGTCTAGTTGCAGTTCAGGATGTTGTAACCTAGCATGTGAAATCGCAGTGTCACTTCAGTTTGGCCCAGTCTCTTCGCCCCACCCCCACCCCCGCCCGCTCCTCCCTTGTCATGAAGGAGGGTTGGCCAGGCCAAATCTGAGGCCTTGTACACACGATCACTTTATCGCGCATTAACAATCATTACCGCGCGATACCAACAACAGCGTACACAGGTGCAATGGGGCTGTTGCGCGTTAACTGCCTTGTTGTAGCGCAATACAAAAACCACCTCAACAAGGGTGGTAGCAGTTAACGCGGAACAGCTGTTGCGCCTTTCCACTCGTGTGTACGCTTACCACGCAATGATTGGCCTCCGGAACTGTCCCAGCATTCCAAAGTCATCCTCTCTGGTCTTCCCCTCACCCACTCTGTGGCCATGACGAAACTGTCCCCGCCCTGATCTGATTCCCGGGATTTTAAAATTTCTCGTCTGTTTCACTTCCTGTTCTCTTCCTCGTGGAGTGGAGTGCAGCTCCGATCTTCAGTAGCAATGGCGGCCCGTTGTGGAAGATGCGCACTCCTTTGGAGCACGGCAGAGATGCTGGACCTGATCAGCATCTGCGGAGAGTCCGCTGTGCAGGCACAGCTACGCGGCAGCAGGCAAAATTATGATACATTTGGCATAATTTCTCGGGCCATGTCAGAGAGAGGTTATGATAGAGACACTGTGCAGTGCAGATCTAAGGTGAAGGAGCTAAGAATAACCTATCACCGAGCGAAGGAGGCAAACCGCCGTTCTGGATCAGCGCCTGCTACATGCAGGTACTATAAGGAGATAGAAGCCATCCTCAGTGGGGACCCCACAACCACTGCAAAGAGTCCCATGGACACATCGGCCCCCCCTCATCCAGTGAATGCCAGACCCGAGCAGGATGAGGACATGATCGATGAGGAGGAGGAGATGGAGGATGACCTGGAGGAAAGTGCAACAGCGTGTAGCCAGGAGCTCTTCTGCACCCCCTCTGAGACGTCCACCCAAGACATGAATTGCAGCGTGTCCTCTGAGGCGGCAGAGGGGGGTTCCAGTAAGTTTCTCTTTCATGCAGCTATGGCTCCTGCTAAAATATCATTGTCCGGGGCGGGGGTGCTTGCTGTCTCAGTCCCCGCTGTGCACGCTCTTTACTCTGCATTCATTAGAAGCGCATCAACACAAGCAGTGATTTTCAAAAAATCATCTGTATTTAGGTCAGTAAAGGTTTCCTCGATGTACCTCCAGAGCCTACTACTCAGGTTAGATGGGAGAGCTTTTGTGTCTACACTCCCAAAGACGGATACTCTGCCTCGCCAGCTGCAAAGCACAGCCCTGGGAACCATGGCAGCACACAGTGCAGCAGCATACGGTCCTGGCTTGCAATCGGTGGCATGTAGGATACGTATTCTAGCTGGCAGGGGCACTCTGAGGAGAGAGATATTGGGTTCCATCTGTGTGACCTGTGCAGAATGTTAGCCCCCAGTAAGCTTTCTATTAGGACGTACCTTGTCAGCTTCAGCGAAGCATAGGATGTTGACTGCCCTGCACCTTCCAATGGAATGTGCTACTGGAAGGTTACATTGGTTATCTAGGCTATGTGTTAACAACAGCTTTATTATTTTTTTTTTCAGATTCGACCTTCACAAGGCCGGTGTCTACCCCAGCTGACCGCATGAGAAACATTCAGCAGCGTGCTCGAAGAAACAGGGAGGATATGTTTCAGGACCTGCTGAAAACAGCACAGGAATCCACGAGGGAGAATTGAGCCTGGAGAGAGGAATCCCAACAGAGGAGGCAGAAACACAGGAACGAACTGATAAGTGTGATGAAGGAGCAAACAGAACTGCTCAAGAGCATGATTGCTTTGCAGACCCAGGCGATTAATGTACGGGCTCCACTCCATACAGTTCAGCCGTGTCTGCCTCCCACACCCCGTAGTCCTTCAAAGAATTTCTTTGAAGGCCACCCATCCCCCTGGTACACTGCAACATCCAGTCCCCCCCAGAACTACTTTTTAGAGACCCACAGCTACACCCACCTGTAAACCTCCCCCCCCCCTTTAGGTTTTAATAAAAACAGTGACAAATAATTTGAAGAGTGGCTTTATTTGTACACATTGAAAATCTCATAAGGTGCACCTGATGCATCCTGGAAGTTAACTAGGGGAGGGCATCATCGAAATGGTCCCTGAGTGCCTCCCTTATGCGAGCAGCTTCTCCTTGGGCCCCCCTAATACTCCTAGTGGCTGGCTGTTCATATGCTTCCTTGAGGCGCTGTGCCTCCATAGCCCACCCCGGGGAAAACTTTTCTCCCCTACTTTCATAAATGTTATGAAGGACACAGCACGCCGCAATCACAGCAGGGATGTTGTCCTCCGCCAAGTCCAGCCTCCCATACAAACATCACCAGCGCCCTTTTAAACGGACGAAGGCACACTCCACAGTCATTCTGCAGCGGCTCGATCTGTAATTGAACCACTCCTTGCTGCAATCTAGGTTACCGGTGTACGGCTTCATGAGCCATGGCATCAGTGAGTATGCTGGGTCTCCGAGGATGACTATGGGCATCTCCACATCCCCCACTGTAATTTTTTGATCAGGGAAGAAGGTTCCCCCTTGCAGCTTCCGGTACAGACCTGTGTTCCTGAAAATACGGGCATCATGCACCTTTCCCGACCACCCAGCATTGATGTCCATAAAACGCCCCTTGTGATCCACGAGTGCTTGCAGCACCATGGAGAAGTAGCCCTTCCTGTTGATGTACTCGGTCGCGAAATGGTCTGGAGCCAAAATAGGGATGTGTGTGCCGCAGTTAGGGAACCCCATAGCAGCAAAGCCGTCCACAATCTCACGAAGATTGCCCAACGTCACCGTCCTCCGTAGCAGAATGCAATTGATGGCTCAGCAGACTTGTGAGAGGGCTAATCCAAAGGTGGACCTCCCGACTCCAAACTGGTTTGCAACCGACCGGTAGCAGTAAGGAGTCGCCATCTTCCAGACAGCAATTGCAACACGCTTCTCCATGGTTAGGGCTGGCCTCATGTTGGTGTCTTTACGTCACAGGGCAGGGGCCAACTCTGAACACAGTTCCAGAAAGGTTGCTTTCCGCATTTGAAAGTTCTGTACCCACTGCTCGTCATCCCACAGCTGCATAACAATGCGATCCCACCACTCGGTGCTCGTCTCTCGCGACCAGAAACGGCGTTGCACCTTGTGCAGATGATCGGTGAAGGAGCTGAGCAACGCGGTGCTGTTGCTCTGCATGGCATCAATCAGCCCCTGCTCCTCAGTGTCCTCGTCTGACTCAGAGCTCATTGCATACTGAGCAACCAGCTGAGATGTATTTAGAATGCTGAAGGCGACAGTGGAGATCAGAGCAGGATCCATGCTGTCGCTGTTGTGATTGCTCACAAGTGGTGCAGTGCGTCACTGCACTGTTGAAAATAGGCGCGAGTTGCTATTGGCAACGAGGAAGACGCAAGGGGAACACAGTGCACCACGGGAAACTGAGAGTTTACCATGGTGCTTTGCGTTCCTTTACTTCATCCCATGATTCCAAGCGCCGATTGAGGGAAAAATTGAACTGTGGGATAGGTGCCCAGAGTTCATTGTGCTACACCGCGATATTGCAAAGAATTCTGTTGCGTTGCAAGGAGCGACATGTGTACTCGCTATCCCGCAATAAAGGTCACGTGTTTTTTATAGCACGATTGCCATGTTGCACTTTAATCTGATTGTGTGTACATAGCCTGAGCAATGATGCAATTTCCAGAGCTTGGAGCAAGGCCCAACCCTGCAGGACAAGAGCTGCAACTACAGGCTGAGTCACAGACACAAAGACAAGTCATGGGCACACAGGAAAATTACAGCATCCATGACATTTCTCCTACCATGACAAACTTGTAACCCTGTATGATGTGGCATGCATGCCACATTGGCATGGTGGAAGCTGGATGGTCCAGAAGGATTCTAGCTACTACTAATTAGGCTGCAAGCTAGGGAAATTACTGAGGAGGATTCACCTGGGCAGTCACAGACAGGGCTTGTAGAAAGACAGGTAGCTGGCTACAGGGTGGGGGGATATGGTGGCTAGGGAAGAGCCATCACTCCCTTGAAAAGAGGAAGAGTGCTTGAGGCCACAGGAACACATGCTGCACATGCTGCCTGAGAGGAGGGAGCGGAGAAACTGGTGAACTAGCTGGCCTAGATAGACTGATTTCCCTAGAAGGAGTGGGACTGAGTGACCTGGCCACATGGCCTGGAAGCAGCAGCACTGAGGGTGTATAGAGAGAAGAAAATGGGTGAAGAGACAGCTGAGGACTGTGCAGCATGAGACAGAGCTAATCCCCAGCATGACCAGCAGGAAGCACCAGTAGAGTAGAGAGGGAATCCCATCATATGTATTCCCAACAATAAACTTCTTGGGAATATCACTGATGCCAGCCTCTGGTTTCTATTAAACAAAATCATTCCACATACTTTTTTTAATTAGTATTTGCCCTGGTGTAGTTAAAACTTCTGTGCTTGGGATGGCTGCAATCTGCCTGACTTTCATATCGCGTTGTATGTTTATGTATTCTAGAATTGCATTTCTGGGATCATGTTTTTCAAAAAAGCTTTGTTTACATCTGGCCTCTGGTTTCTATAGAAATCAAATATCTGAAGAGACTAAAATAGTCAAAACTTCTTCAAGGAACATCCTTAACACCATGTGGAAATTGATCACCACTAAAACCAAAAGCATGCTTCATAAGAAGATACTCATATTTACCAACAAGAGATCTGGAGAAAATCCATCCTTTGGTCAGCCTGGCTCTGGGAACCATACAAAGCCATGAAATCACTGTTTAAAATGTATACAAATATTTGGAGGCTGAGAAATTTTTCTTACACAGTTCCTACTGTGGAGCTGTTGGCACACAGTAGGATAGCCAGGGAGGTGAGATAACCTGAAAGCCCCATTCTGAAGTGATCTGTACCATGCTTTGAACTAAAGACAGCAGAACTATTCATGTGTTTAAGCACCTTGCTGAATCTGGGGGGAGGGGAACGCTCCGTCACTTGCTCACAAGTCAGCAGTGTGAGGGCAATGTGTGCTCAGCCTCTTTTTGGAAAGGAGCATGATACATCCCACGGGTGGAGGATAAAGTCAGTAGTATTGGTGGTCTCCAGAGAGCTACAACTAACTCTTTTCAGCATGTGGAATGTTCCTCATGAGGCACTGAGCAGGTGAGGGAGGCCAGAGAGTAAAACTCCTGAAAAGGATCTGAAAGGGGCCTGCAGCACTCTTCTTGTGACATAACACACCTAGGCCATTGACAGCAGGAAGATACAGTCATCCTGAGTGCCTTTGCCCTCTCCCAGTTATGTAGCTTTTCTATTGCAGTCCATTCTTTGATTTATCTTTACTCTTAAATGAATATTTTGCCTTGATGTTTGTGAATATATGGATCTTCATTGTTACTACTGCCCCTGTTAGGAATATAGCACTACAAAATGAATCATTGCAGTATTCATGATGAAAATATAAATCACTGGTTATCCGTTCCTACATGTGTGGGCAGACATTGCACTTAGTTGTAAGCTATGTGCTGAAACAGAAAGATTTATCTAGTCTACAATCTCTGGGAAAATGTTTGCACTTAATATGACTGTTGAAATGTGATTTCATCTAGTTTCTTTTGCGAGGGCTGGGCATGGGGTGGATAGAGGAAGGGAGGGATCAATGAACTCACTGTTGCGAAAGGAAAAGTGGTGGTGTAAATGTAGTAGGGAAAATGTGAAAAAAAAGTCTACAAAAGAATAAAGAACAAAGGAGAAAAGAGGAGCTCTCACAACAAAGAAAATCTCTAATAATAGAGGCATTCCATGTTCTTCCATTAAATGAAAAGAGCTAGTACAACAGGTGGCTCTGAGAACAGTGAGCATGTTAGGCTCAGCAGTGAATAGAAAATCACCTATCAACGTTGTCAGTAATCCTGGGTCTAGCCACCCTACATATGAAAAAACAAATGGGCAGAGAGTATGAGTAATAATATTCCTAAGTGACTGATGTTGTTCTTGAGAGTCCGCATTCCTTTCAACAGACTATATGTGGAGAACCCTGGCAGAGGAAAAAGTGGAATGATGAAAATCCCAATCCTATTTGAATTTATAGGCAAAGAGAACCTTAAATGAATCCTGTGATGGTACTGGCATGCAAAGGTGCAGTGAAAGTCAATATTTGTTGAGAGCAAGAATAAGACACAGGGACTCTAGGTTAGCTGAATGCCAAACAGAGGGTGAATGTGGGAAGAGTCTAAATTCATATGCACCATTGCCAATCTTTTTGAAAGAGCAATCTCACTGGTTTGAGACTTGTTTCCTTCACAGATGTAAAAGACCTTTGTCATCAGTGAAGCCTTTTCTTTGTATAGAGTAAGAATCACTGAAGGTAAGAAACTAGCCAGTGTAGAACATGGACTGAAGAAAGCCACGTAAAAAATAACCAAAAGAAATATCTGTGTATGTGAAGCAGAGCACTGGGATTACAGAACAGGAAAGGCAAAGAGAGGAGAAGGAGGAAGACACATGGAAAATTCTAAGTTGGGCTTAAACAGACATCCAATTAACACATTTCTTAAAGTAAGCATAGAAAGGGAAGCATTGTGATGAGACAGATGCTCCAGATAGTATAACACAGAAACAGATGTTATGACTTTCAGTATTATTGAGAGAACATTCAAAGCAATAAAACTCAAAACATGCATTTTAAGAAACAGTTTATGTATCATCTAAAGATAAAATGCACCGAATTCCTGCCCTGAACCTGCAGTCTGTGTGGTTGCAGAGGTCTTAGAGGACCAAGAAGGCTGTTTGCTGAACTAAAAACCCTAGGTCCAAACATGCAAAAACATTCACACTTTAGGAAGTTTTTTATTATTTCAGTCTTAATTGGAATGTGAGAAATGATGGCCCAAGCTGTGTACCTGATCCTTGTATCTGAACACGTCCAAGTTCTGGGATGTCTGAAATTCATAGAAGTATATAGATCCAAATCTGCATATTGCAGGTTGACTGCACCTCTGCTCTACATGGAGATCAGAAATAACTACTAGTAAATGAGGGACAACTTTTCTAGCTAAGTAGCCCCCCAAGAGCAGCCAAGGATTCTTTAAGCAAGGTGTGAAAAATAGTTTGTTGAAATAGATATTGTATACTGTGCCATTTTGATATTGTCTATTAGCCAGACAGCATGGTCAAAATTTTTACACTCAGAGGTGAAAAGATAGGTACCTAATGCCATATTTAAACACTTAAATGAAAAGTGCATTGATTTCTTTGGCCTGTCCCACAGAAAATCTGTTGTGCTGCTCAGGTAAATTTAAGGTAAAAAATGATGAGAAGGAGTATAGAAGTCCAGCTTCTGCAGTTATGCCACACATCCAAAAGGTTTCTCCTGCCAAGCAGTGTGAATGATGCCAGCGGGAAGAGCATAGCTAGCATGAAGATCTTATTTAGGAAACGAGGACTGAAATTCTGGTTTCATTGAAGTGAATGGGAGATTTGCCATTGACATCAGTGGGAGCCAGGATTTTACTCCACATCCACAAGAGGCTTGAGGTGTACTTCTATTTATTACTTACTATACCTGAAACCCAGTCCTGCCCTGAAACGCAATGATCCAAATGCAGCACCAAGGCTCTAGCTTTGGGTACATTTATCCCTGTGTGTAGGCTTTGTTCACACTTGCTCTGGAATACACCTACTCTGAGCTCCCTGTTGCACACCATTTATGGACATGCAAGGTCAAGGAAATTGGACCCAATCAATCATGTTTTCAAACCTCATCACAAGAAGCCACCGAATTTCCCACCTGCATGCAGGCAAATGGCATTCTGTGTGTGCAGTTTAAAAAAAAAACACAGACAGACACAATTCAGTGAATGTGCTGCAGAATCTGTGTGATAAAATCCCAAAATTTATCCTTTCCTCCCTTCTAGGGTTTTGTCTCAGATACCATGGTAAATGTGGTACATGCCATTAATAACAGGTAATTGTTTCATTTGACAGGTGTTGCCTTTTGCATTAATTTGATTGTCTATGATTTGTTAAGATAACACAAGAATATAGGTGACAACCCTTCTGTCATTTCAATTTCTCTTTCACAACCCATCTCACGTTTTGAGAGTGAGAGATAAAAAGGTGTTAGTCATCTACAAGTTTAGACAGATACTTAATAAGTGGAATTATAACGTACACACCAAATTATACAGTTGCTGGTGCCCACGCAACTTCCACTTAAGTCTGCCCAGAATCACATATTTGCATCCAAGGGAGGAATTTTGCATTCATAATTTTTTGAGCAATACAGACCCATCATGGAGTGGACAGAATAGTGCTGGAGCACTGTCTAGCTGGCATCTGCATAGTGGACTCTTTCACTAAGCTTGTGAATTATCCTTCGGCTCTTTGTTGAAACCATACCAATAGTAAAAAGCAATAATGGCCCCTTCAAGTTAATTAAGCTACCATGTAGTGTATGCAGAAGATTTTGAAGGAAACGGTTGTGTCATTGCATTGGTGGGCTGCTTTACAGAGTAGCGTCTTTTCAAGTGTAACATGCAATCAGAAGTATTTTTTCAACAGACTTTGCTCATTTCATTAACAACTGAGTCTGACATGCAAACGATTTTAATGGTGTTACATTTAAATTGAAATTATAATCTAGAAAACATACGCTTTCTATCGTTAACTGCCCATTACTTGACATTGTCAACTAAAGGATTTTTCTGAATCTCTATCACTGAAGACTTACATTTCTTTTTTAAGGAAGAAATCCCCAACAGTCATAGCACACAGACAGACGAGACATAACACACCACAGAAAAAGTTTAGAAAGTAAATTACCTTTGCCCCAGGCATGCTTTTACGGCTACCCCTTTGGAATTAGGTTTTCTTTGTTCAGCTCAATGAACTGGTTCACTTTTATTGGCTCACCAAAGTTGTGATTGTAATAGAAATTACAGTTAATTGGTCTAGCAATGCAGTTAACTGAGCAGTATCATTTCAAGTTTGAAATGTGTGTGTATATATATTTTTAAAGTTTTTCTTTGTGGAAGATCTATGATGTCTGAAGTGCAAGTTTCGTTGGTTGGTTTGTTTATTAGTTTACAGCTACACATAGAAAAGGGACATTATTTTATAATTAGTTTCTAATTTATACTGTTGCTTTCAGCATCCAAAAAATCTTTGAGTGCAATAAGCACTTTTTTTGCACATGGAAGTGCAAGTGCATATGATTTTTATATTTGCAGCTCCTCTGTGATAGTTACACTTCCAACAGGATTTAAATTATGCTGATATGGCCAGTAAGCCATAGCACCACGTGTTACCTGCACCCAAATACACACACACAAGCACATTTTTTCAAGAAAGTTTTGCTGAATATCTGCAGAAAAAACTAGTTTAACCTTTTAAATGAATAGATCATACACATTCATTCTGTGTCAGATTTTCTTGACCATATTTAGAGTTGAGTTAGCTTCACATCTGCCTCCTCTTATTTTCTAACCAGTCTGTGGGATCCAAGGCTTGCCCCTGTTTCTTATTTCTTCTATTTTGGGTGTGCTGGATTTGAGCCCTGAGCAAGGAGTGCAAGTCAATAAGTAGTGTGGGTAAGACAGTGAAAAGAAAAGAAGAGTCTGGTATCAATATCACTGGAGGACAAGAGAGATCAACGTCTCAAGTGGAGTGAGCGTCAGCATAGTTCAGAATAAACAACTTGCTGCAGGCATGAGGCTGAGAAAAGAAGAGAAAGGACTCTGGTTATATGGAGGCTGAGGCATGCACAAGTGTGTCAAGCAGGGGCATGGGTCTCCCTAATAATCGGGAGGGGGCACAGAGCTCCTCCAGCCCAGCAGGGAAAGTGTGAGCTCCTCTGACCCCTCCTCTGGCCAAGGCCCCTCCAGCTATGGGGTCTTGGTGAGGGCACAGAATGTGCCTCTCTAAAAGTGGTAGAATTTAACTTCCTGCAGGTGCCCCTGTATGGAAGATGACGGAATGTCAAGTCACAAATGTGCCAAAAGTTGGTAACCAATTTAGCTCAGCTTGTGACATTGTCTGACATGAGCTGTCAACACTCCCCTTGTCTCCATCAAAGGGTAGCTTGGTCCCTGTAAGTAGACCAGGCCCAGTGCCCCTGTGTCAGAACAGATGGGCCCAATTAGGCCAATCAAAGGGGCAGGGCTATACCTGCGACTATGAAGACCTGTCGGAGGAGAAAAAGAGGCGGAGTGATTGGGATGGGCTATGTCTGGGGAGCAGTGCTATAAGAATAGTGCTAACTCTGGTGGTGCTTTCCTGAAATGAGAGGGCAGGTATTCAGGGATGCAACTCAGAGCCACTGTTACAGAATGAAAAGGGAGATGGTTAGAACTGGGAAGCTTCAAGAAGCAGAGTTGCCCCAGACCCCTGGAAGGGGAGGTTGTGAAACCCTAGGACGAAGGGTGAGCTGAGAGACTGGTTTTGTTCATTTGGTTGTGTGGATAATAAACCTATTTAAAGGACATTGATGGGGGCGGGGGTGGCAGTGTATGCTTGAAAGCTGGGGAGAAGCCCTCCCATATTAGTCTCCACTTGGAGTCATAGGTATTCAGCATGTCTGAAAACTAACACTCCTGTGCCCCAAATTGGGCACCAAAAGTCAGTGACTTTTTTTGAAAAAGTTGGTCTAAGTGTCCACCTCAGAACAACTGCTAACACAACTACCACCAATTAACATAGAATCATAGAAAGTGGAAGGGACCATGAGAGGTCATCAAGTCCAGTCCCCTGCCCTCATGGCAGGACCAAGTACCCTCTTAAACCATCCCTGATAGGTGCTTGTCTAATCTGCTCTTAAAAATTTCCAATAACGGAGATTCCACAACCTGCCTAGGCAACTTATTCCACTGATTAATCACCCTGACAGTTAGGAATTTTTTCCTAATGTCCATCCTAAACCTCCCTTGCTGTAATTTAAGCCTTGTCCTATCATCGGCGGTTAAGGAGAATAATTTTTTTCTCCCTTCTCTTCATGACACTTTTAGGTACTTGAAAACTGTTATCATATTCCCCTCTCGGTCTCCTCTTTTCCAGACTAAACAAACCCTAACCCTAACCTTTCAATCTTCCCTCATAAGTCAAGTGTTCCAGACCTTTAATCATTTGTGTTGCTCTTCTCTGGACTTTCTCCAATTTGTCCACATCTTTCTTGGAATGAGGTGACCAGAACTGGACACAGTGCTCCAGTTGAGGTCTAATCAGCATGGAGTAGAGCAGAAGAATTACTTCTCGTGTCTGTCTTACAATACTCCAGCATCCATGCTCTTGTTCTTAGCAGAGAGGATAAAGACTACATGAGACTGCACACTGAGCTATCACTCCTCTTCAAGGTGAAGACATATAAAGGGGGGTGGGACAAGGCATCTTGCATTGCTATTGTCTTTCCATTGTGGATAAACAGAGGACTTCTGACTGCACGGCTATCCACCTGGCACCTTTCACAAGCATTAAAGTGGCGATGAGTGGGTGAAGCTTTAAATCGCTGCATGCAAATTAAATAGTTAAAGAAAACATGAATGAACATGTGTTGGCCTGTGCCAGAACTCTAGGTAACTGAAATCACAGACTAAGGAAAATCAGATAACTTCAAAATTGCAAACTATGGTAGAAATAACTCAGTCCATCCAAGTTTGTTCCTCAAATGCTTTTGGTACTTTAGATTATCAGAAGAAAGGTTCCCTCAGAAGATTCTGTGGGCAAGATCCCACTGCTGAGGGTCAGACACATTTCTTGTGGTGGGGGAGGAAGGGGGTAGGGAGGAGAATGAGATTCTATATAGACTCTTCTAAAAGGTTTGTTGACTTTAAAGACCCTGTTCTAAATATAACCAGTCACAATATGAATGGTCCCTTTGATTAATAGCTACTAGAGCAAGCTCTACCAGAAATACTTATGACATGATGATAATTTATCAGTTCTAGGAAATATAGAATGATATGATATGGTGTCAAGGCTTGAGTATACAATATGAACAAACAATTGTCTACAATAAACATCACTGTAGGTGTTAACTGGTTCTATGTACTGCACAGGAGCTCTTTGAGGACAGAAAATGGAAGCATGTGTCTAAACAAGGCAAATGTTTGTTTTCTCCTCCATGCTTGGCTGAACTGCTCAGATATACGTATTTGACTGTTTCCACTGGTTATATTTCTGCTGCTTTTATTCCTTTGACTTCAAGGGAGTTTCATCAGCAGAAAATTTAGGTGACTAGAAAGATTCTCTACTGCAGAGGTAGGCAAAGCTGGGCCTGGCTGGCAGCCCAGCGCATGGCTGCCACTCTTCCCTCCTGGCTCCACTCCTTCCTCCCACAGGCCTAACGGCGCCCTGGCCAGAGGGCAGCAGCTACTTCCCACAGGACCCAGCAGTATTGGAATTTTATTTTCCCTTCATTTTATTTATAATTTATTATTTTATTTTATTTATTTTTATATATTATTTACTATTTCTTATTTATTTTATAAGTCCCACCTCTTCCCCCCACCACTCTGCCACTGTGTGACCAGTCATACAGCAGATATAGCCATTGAGCCCAAAAGTTTGCCCACCCCTGCCCTACTGCATAAATGTTAATACTATTTACTTAGGAGGCACTTGCCATAAAAAGCTATCAAGATGTGTATTAAAGGGGCCTACTCAAGATCCTTGAGCACTGTGAGATCACTTTTGATTTCTTAATTAAATGATTTTTTATTAAGTAAATAGAAATCTATAAAAGTTCCTGTAACAAATACACCATACAGGTATTTTCTTCATGTCTAACTGTATGCGTATATGGCACAAGTAGCTGGATTTTTATCACTCACTCCCAGAAGATATGGCTCTTTCATTCGCCTACAGTTGCATACGTATTTTCTTTTTTCTGCTTCAGATGGAAGGAAGGAGCAGCGATCAGGCGAACTAATGAAATAGTGGCAGAGTTCAGAGTTGCCATGTCTTCACTGCAATGTTCACATGAGTTAGCTAACCTGATTTACGAATACATCACCCCCACTACTTCAGTGTGGATATACTCTAGATCAGTGCAGTTACATTGGTGGAACTCTTTACTGTAGGCAGGGTTGTAATACTCCTTTCTGAGAAAGATATAAAATGGTTAGCGTTTAGTCTATTAAGAAATGACTAATCAAAAAAAAAAATCCTGTGTAGAAAAAGTGCAAGCTATCTCTGTCACTTTGCAAAAGAAAGTGACAGCAACGTCTGAAAGCGCTGATTTTAAATGCAAATTGCAAATAAACCCTGCATGAATCATGACCTTGTCTGTTTTGCTGGCAGTGAAATCTTTGTTCGATGTTTTTTTTCTTCTGCTAAATCTGGCAGAAGAACTTAATAGTCTTAATTGGCAAACTACTAACTAAAAATAATTTGGGAATGGAAAAATATTGTTGCTGAAAAGCCACAGGCATGGAAATACATATATCAAACACTGAGTTCAATAGTTACAAGTGTGAATAAATTGCACTTCGGCATTCAGCACTACACCAGTGGTATTTTCTTGGTGAAAATAGTCACTGCTGCTACTGTATGTTAGCTTTGTAACCTAGGCATGAACATCTAAAATATGAAATCAAGTTTGACTGGTGAGAGAAACTGCAGGCTTAACGGCCAGACAAACAGACATGCCTATCAAGTGTGTAACTTGCAGCCTTGATTGGGCAAAAGTCAGTGCCAGTGTGGCTATGTTATCACTGCCATTTTAACCTAAGGTTTTTTGTTTTTCTTTCTTTTTCTTTAATGTAAACATATTCAAAATTATGCCAGTGGAAACCTCGCCCATTTAAATAGGGCTTGCGTGTGTCCCACCCCACTCTAGTAGCTGCCTAAGAAGGGGTGCATCTACATTGTAAATTAAGTCAACTTAAGCTCACTTAAGTCGACTTAATTTACTCTGCATCTACACTACACTTTCCTTAAGTCGACTTAAGCAAGCTGCTTAAGTCGACTTAATGAAAATTAAGTTGACTTTATTAAACCTCCTTTTAATTCGACTTTAGGCTTAAGTCGACTTTCTAAAGTCGACTTAAGCCAGTGTAGACCTGGAGTAGCCCTAAGTCAACTTAAAGTCGACGTAGGGCTCTCCAGGACTCCCCCACTGCCCTCCCTGCCAGGGGGGTGGCACAGGGAGAGCCTGGCATGCCCACCCTGCCCCTATGCCCTGCCAGGGTCCCTGTCCCCCTTTGCCCCATTGTACCAAGGAACAATGGGGCAAAGGCTGAGCCCCCTGGCACTGGGAAGGGGTGCCCCCCCCAGCCACCGTGCCCAAGGTCCCCCTAGCCCCTAGAAGTCGACCTAGGCATCCAGTGTGGACGCTCTAGGTCGACTTTGTAAGGTTCCCCCTAAGTCAACTTAAAATTTAGGTGTCGACATACTAAGTCGACTTAGTTAAGTCTACTTAGCTAAAGTCGTCCTAAATTTATAAGTGTAGATGTAGCCAGAGTAACTAAGGCCTTGCTAGAAGCTAATAGAATTTTTCCTTTTCTCAAGTAATGGGACTTGCATTGAGGTCATGGGTTCTAGTCCTGCTGATGACCTTTAGTTTGTTACAAGTACAGGATGCAAAAAAATATCTTCAGGGTTTGTTTTTGCAAGAAAAAGAGTATGTAGTCTTTAGATAAGTCATTCTTTGATATATTCTTTAGTTTTTAGTCCTTAATTGACACCTATTCATGGCTGTACGCTCATGGAGTTAATTGTGAGAAAGGAAGCCTTCCTTTAGAGATTGTGGTATAATTTGGGAGTTTACATACAGATTGCAAATGGAGTTGAGAGTCTTAATTCAGGAAACTCCTAATGAAAATCTTGTAAAGAGATACTGTCACAGAGCTGATAAGTTTCAGTTTCTGTATTCAGTTCTGGGGCTATTCTGAACTCATGAGCAAAGGTGATAAACAATTGTGCATGCTTGGGGATTTTTGTTTGGTCAGATGGACCTCTGTCCACTATGAGCTGGATTGAACTACCCAGTCATTTCACACGAGCCAAAGAACAGTTGTCCGACCATGAGAAAAGTATCTGAGATTCTGCTAATCAATTCTACTGTGAGAGTAGTGTCCTCAAAAGGTCCATAGCCCAAAATTGCTCACCAGATTGGTTGTGATTAGTATACTAAACCAGGCTGTCCATCATATACAGTGTTCAATATTACTCACAGGGTATTAAATTCAGAGTATCATTAGCGTAATTTCCCCCAAAGAATAAAAAGGATGTTGTTGTTAGTAGACCATTGCTGATTATGTTGCTATTGTCACAATTCTCATTTGTGGCTACACATATGACTCTGAAGTCTGAGCCCTGATGCACAGACTCAGCTGCACTGAGGGTATGGGAAGTCTATATCTATAATGTTTGATGATGTAGCTCTGTGGTGCCTTTCACGTGCAACCTGGAGATGATTTTGTCAATCCTGCTCAAACGCCAATCTTGTAAGAAAACACCAGTGAGTTCTATTCTGAGCCACTTGCTCAAGTTCCTTGAGATTGATGTCAGTCCACTGAAGACTACTCTTCAGGTTATCTTTGATGTGCTTATGTGGATGGCCTTTCTTTCTTTTGCCCTGCCTCAGCTCCCTCTGTAGGTCCAGTTTTCAGAGGCAGTGGTCGTCCAGTCTGATGATGTGTCTGGTCCACCTAAGCTGTGCTCTCAATAGAATTTCCTCAATTCTGGTTTGTTTTCTCTCTCAAGGACCATTGTATCCGTCACTCTATCCTTCCAGTGAATGCTCATTATTGAATAAAGAGGACACGTGAAATTGCTCAAGCTGTTTCATGCACCATTATGATGGGATGGGCTCACCCCACACTAGGGAAGCCCAATATACCTTATGGGCAGAGGAAGTCCCACCCCTTAAACCATGCTGGGCATGCTCAGACTGCTGCCCCAGTATAAAAGGGAGCTGATCAGCTCAGTCTGGGCTGGCCAGCGTGGAGGAAGGATGTGCACTGGAGGTTCCTTCCCTGGAGCTGCATCAGCCCCTGCCATGGAAAGGGAGCAAGTCCAGTGACCCCAGTGTGGAGCAGGTATTTGCTGATGACCTGCAAGAGACAGAGGCCCAGGCGTTCACCCCAGCTAGATGGTCCCAGGAGCCTCTGGAGTGCCAGATCGCGTCAAAGCCTGAAGGAGGGAGCAGACAAACTGGAGCAGTGGGAGAACATTGCAACGGCCAGGTAGGAAGTAGCCCAGGTGGCCCAAGGGGAGTGACTGGGGATGGCACATGATCTAGGTCAGCATGTTGCAGTCTGGATCCCCACTGACATGGTGCCATAACCCCAGCACCAATATGGCCCTGGGCTGGGGGGTCAGTGGAGTGGGAGGGCCTGAGCCCCCCTACCCGGGTGCCACACTCCATGGTAAATGACCACAGGCTATTGTCTCTGTGATTATTAGGCCATACTGCCCTGAACCCAGAGGGCCATCTATTGACTTTGTGGCCGCTAGGCCACCCTGCCCTGACCCCAGGGCCAAACAGTGACTCTGTTATTGACTTTATGGCCATTAAGTTGTGGTGCCCTGATCCCAGGGCTATTTATGGACTCTAGCTATTGGGCTGTGCAAAGCCCAACTACTTAAAGCTACAGAGATGCACATTTCACCTGCACTCCCCAGATTTTCCCCATCTGGGGGCTGCAGGGTAAGTTTACTCCACGGCAGCCATCTATAAAGATTCCATGTCTCAGATACACACAGGATAGATGTTAGAATCACTGATCCTCAGATTGGTGGAGAGAAGATTGTTGTACTCATTAAGGACTTTTGTTCAAAGTCTGCCAACGGCCTGGCTATCTTAACTGATTTTTGGAGGCAATTTCTTTATCAAAGGAACCGTCATTCAAGATGGTGCTACCCATATTTCTGAATTGATCCACATTTTTCAGCAGCATCTCTTGAATGAAGATGGCTGGTGCTGGAGCACAGGAATGAGGTGCTGACAGGAACAATATATCTGTCTTACTGAGACCAATGGTGAGGCCAAGGAGCTGGGATGCTTCAGAAAACTTGTCATTGATGACCGGAAGATGGCCATGTCCATGGGCCATTAAGGTTCAGTGATATGCAAAAAGTGCCTCAATGAGAAGTCTCTCCAGTGTCTTGGTCTTAACATTAAGTCTTCAAAGATCAGAGAAGGAACATTGAGTCAGTAGGAGATGTATATCCTCTGATCCAAGTCCCTTGTGGCATGGCTGTGGACACAGGCAAAGAACAAACTGAACAGTACTGGAGCAAGTATGCACACTTGCCTTACTCCACTCAAGGTTTCAGATTCATCAGAGTCACCTTTGGAGAGCACTTGTACTTGCATGTGGTCCTGAAACAGATGGATGATTTGTATGAACCTTCTTACACAGCCCTGTTGGGTAAAATAGCCCATAGACCCTCTCAGTTGACTGCATCAAAAGCTTTGGTCAGATCAATGAAGACTGCATACAGGTCCAAGTTCTGCTCTAAACGTCTTTCCTGGACCTGCCTTACAAAACAAAATCATGTCCTCAGTACTATGACCTAGTCTGAAACCACACTGTGCTGAGTCTGCTCAGTAGAATGCAATCAAAGGCTATGTCTACACTTGCTAAAATTAGTTGTGATTAATTAGTTCGAACTAACTAATTCGAACTAATTTTAGTTAGTTCGAATTAGCTTAATTGAAACTAGCATGGCCACACTGGAATGTTAGTTCAAACTAAGCAAGCACTTGCTTAGTTTGAATTAGCAATCCCCATTCATTTCAATGGCCGGTTAATTTGAACTAAGAAATTAGTTTGAATTAACATGGCCACATTGGCTAATTCGAATTAGTTAGTTTGAATTAACCCCTTAGTTCGAATACCCTGTTCGAACTTATTAGTTCAAATTAAGGAAGCCCTTAATTCAAACTAACTAAAGCCTAGTGTAGCCAAGGCTTTAGTTAATTCGAATTAAGCCTCCTTAATTCGAACTAACTTGCCAGTGTAGACATAGCCAAAGATTTTTCCCTGCTGTATAGAGGAGAGAAATGACTCTGTCATTTCTGCAGTCTGTTTTGCTGCCTTTGTTTTTGAACAGTGATAAAATAATAGCATCTTTAAAGTCTTGTGGCATTTCTTCTTCCTCCCAAATGCCTTTAGGCCTGCTACTTTGTATAGTTCTGCTGAAATACCATGCTTTCCAGAAGCTTTGCTAGAGTTCAGTTGTTTGCTGGCTTTTGTGACCTCTTTAACTGATAGAGGCAGATCGAGATCCTCTTTAAGGGGTTTCTCAGGTGATTGATCAAGGACATGCCAATTAACTGCGAATGGTCCATTGAGTAGACTACTGAAGTGTTCAGCCCATTGCTGTATGATTCTTCCCTTGTCTTTAATGAGGCTCATGCCATCTGCTGAATTTAGGGGAGCTATGCCAGATTTAGATGTCCGTAGACTGCAATACTGACATCATAGAAGGCGAGGTATCTGGAGACAAGAGTTGTTCTTCTCACAGGTCTTTGTGCATCGCCTTTGTCCACAAGAGTGTGGACATTCCATGCTCCTAGAATGAGTCTTTTCTTTCCTTTCCCTTTTTTTTTTTTTTTTGTCTGCTTTAGGATGATCTGCCTGCCTTAGTACAGTGATTTTCAGACTCTTTTTCCTCAGGACCCAGTTGAAAAAAAATCATTTATGCATGTGACCCAGCAATTACATCTTTGAGCAATGCATTCCAATCTTTCGGCGGCAGCAGCAAGGGGTGCCGCAACCCAATACCTGAAGGTCTGCCACCCAGTACTGGGTCCCGACCCATGGTTTGAAAACCACTGCCTTAGTAGAAGGGCTAAAGTTTATGGGGCCAACAACGTTCAGGGCTCCTTTTCTAGCCACTGCCCTTAAAAAGGACAAGCAGTACTAGCCTAAGAAAGGGCTGCTTAGTTGCCTATGAGGTTGCTGAACTTCTGCGCTGCCCTGGGGATGGAACTGAATGGCCACAAGTCTTGAGGTTTGCCTACATGCAGGATTGTGGCTATGACTGCAGTTGGTCATCTCCACCTGTTGCTTTGCCACGCCTCCATCGCTGCAGGACTTGGATATAACGTCAATGATGGTGAGATTTAATACAGTGTTAATGGGATAAGATTTGTGAGAACCTGGATGGGAAATTTTAGAGGGGGAAAGCCATTCCACAGGGGCAGTCCTATTCTCTTAGCCACAGAAGCCTGATTCCAGCTGCACCAAGAATCATTACAGCTGGGGACTTCCTTAGCTGCCATGGGTAGCCAGGACATCTTCAGTGCCTTCTCATGCTCTCTGCATTCCACAGCTCTCTGCTGAACTGCCTTCCTACCCACTGAATCGCAAATTGATTTCCTCCACCCAGTCCACTGGAACAGTCTTCGCATGCTAGGAAAATTCCCTTAGCTTTCTCTAATCTTGCCGAGGTTAAAGACCCATCAGGTACACTCACCTGGTTAGACCATGTATCAAAGCTGTTCACTGCTGGCCACTGTCACATGCAAACAGTTACTTGAAACCATGGATGAGACCTGGGCACAGGTGGTTACCAAAGCAGATAAACTACTCCCTAAGGCTATGTCTACACTTGGTAATTTAAGTCGACTTTAACTAAGTCAACTTAACTAAGTCGACTTTAAGTCAACTTAGTTAAGTCGACTTAGTGTGTCCACACTGAAAAATAAAGTCGACTTAAAGTAGAACTTAAAAAGGACGCTCTAGGTCGACTTTGTGGGGCTAGGGGGACCTAGGGCAGGTCCATGGGGACGGGGGGGGGGGCATCCCTTGCCCAATGCCAGGGGGCTCAGCCTTTGCCCCATTGTACATAGGTAAGCAAGCTTAAGTCGACTTAATTTACTTGTTATGGCATTACCTTCACAAAGGAGGGCTGCATGTCCCTTGTGAGTTATTCTCTCTGAAGTGGGGAGAAGCATCAGCACAGAGTTTCATCTGTCTGTTTTCGGGTTGTATAATATGTAGTTCTGATATTGTATCACAGCTGTGCAACCTTCTTTTCCCACTGTTCAGCCTGACTGAAACAGCATTCAACAAGAGTGCTGAGCAGGGATAGGTAGCAGAGAGGGTTGGGGCTAAAAGGTGCTGAATACTGTCCAACTTTTCATAGCTGATGGGTTAGGAGGCTGCAGCTATACTCCCATTAGTATGCATCCCCTGTATAATACTGAGAGTCTACCCTCTTACAGGACAAATGAGGAAGTAAAATCAGTTGCAGTGTCTACGAAAATTGAACATGATCCTTCACAAATAATTCTAAGCCCTCCCTACTGATGATATTTATCCAGTCATATTACTACTTTTCCATCCAGGCTATTACCTTCAACATAAGAACATAAGAACATAAGAAAGGCCGTACTGGGTCAGACCAGAGGTCCATCTAGCCCAGTATCTGTCTACCGACAGTGGCCAGGTGCCCGAGGGAGTGAACCCAACAGGCAATGATCAAGTGATCACTCTCCTGCCATCCGTCTCCATCCTCTGATAAACAGAGGCTAGGGACACTATTCTTAACCCCTTTCTGGCTAATAGCCATTTATGGACTTAGCCCCCATGAACTTATCCAGTTCCCTTTTAAATATTGTTATAGTCCCAGCCTTCACAACCTCCTCAGGTAAGGAGTTCCACAAGTTGACTGTGCGTTGTGTGAAGAAGAACTTCCTTTTATTTGTTTTGAACCTGCTACCTTATCAGTTTCATTTGGTGACCCCTGGTTCTTGTATTATGGGAGTATTTAAACAACTTTTCCTTGTCCACTTTTTCCACATCAGTCATAATTTTATATACTTCTATCATGTCCCCCCTCAGTCTCCTCTTTTCCAAGCTGAAGAGGCCCAGCCTTTTCAATCGTTCCTCATACGAGGCACTCTCCAAACCCCTAATCATTTTAGTTGCCCTTTTCTGAACCTTTTCTAGTGCTAGAATATCTTTTTTGAGATGAGGAGACCACATCTGTACACAGTATTCGAGATGTGGGCGTACCATGGATTTATATAAGGGCAATAATACATTTGCAGTCTTATTTTCTATCCCCTTTTTAATGATTCTTATGTTCTTATGTTCTTATGTGTGATGTTTATTACAATGTTGGGATTAGACTCTGCAAAAAAGCAGCCAGACCATTACTGATATGCAGATAGATGCAAATACTGTGGCTGGGCAATTTAAACCATTGTCAGAATGTTTTTAGATAGCCACATTTTTTTTGTCCAGAGAAGACAGTCATAATAAAGAATGGAAAACCCCAGAAATGCACCAACTCTCATGCATTTGATATAATATGAAAAAATGTGTATATATCTATAATAAGCTGCTTCAGGAGTTAGCTGTGAAACACCTAGGGGGGAGTCACATGTGGAATAAATCCCTGCTCTTCATCCTGCATATTTGCCTTTTGGCTTTAAGTGTTTGGGTAGTTTTATGGCTTGAATCTACATTTGGAATTTTAAAAGTCTGGTCTCAACACATTTTAATGAATCAAAGTGGGTGTCCTAAAACATCAGCCATCCCAAGTGTGTTCTGAACAGCATTTCCTCTTATTGTCAGCTTAACTCAGTCAAGTGGTGCAAAAGCTGTTTGTTCAGATATTTGCTTTTTGCCATATGAAGGTCAGCAAGTGTCGAGAAAAATCTAAGTCTCTAAGGCAAAGGTGGGACCAGCGCAGGAACAGATGCCAGTAAAAGGCCCAGCCCATGAACAGACTGTACACTGCATCGAGGGTTTCCTGAGATGACATTCTCAACAAGCATTGTCCAAGAAGCTCTCCCAAGTTTATGCATCTCTACCACTGACTTAAGCAGCTCAGGATGACTTTTCAGTATTAAAAAAAACCATCCTCAGCTGCTGTCTCAAATGTTTTTGGCTACGCAGGACAACTCTCAAAGCAGGCCTTTAATCAAGTCACTCTAGTGAGTTCACTCCTTTGGCCCCATGGGTTTGTCTAAAAGACACAACAACGCAGGTGAAAACATTCAAACCATAAGGGTGAGGTGACTTGTTGAAGATATGGGTTCTGAAGGAGCATGGTGAATTCTCAGACCCAGAACAATGTCTCTAGAGATCATTGCAGCTGGATGTGTGGAAGGGCAGTATAACAAGCCACCTCTTCTTTCAAGAAGCTATCTTGTACTCCAGAGTCTTAGCTTTCTTTTTTTTAAAAAAAAAGTCTCTGATAGACAAAACCTGCAAAATGTGAGTGGAGTATAACTGATGCAGTGATGTCTTTGTGAGACAGCACACAGACAACAGGCTTGTGAGGTGTGATCTGTCCCATTCATCTTGGCAAGGCATTAACAGAGGCGCTCACTGATGATGATTTTAAATATCAACATTGTTAATTTGCTGAGCGTGATCAATCAGTCTGGTTCTATCAGTGGTGGTAGATGGGAGAACTTTTTTTTCCCAATCAAGAAGGTGCCCAGCCCAAGAAAACCAGTAGAGTACATGGTGGTATACCCAAAACACACTTACGCTTCTTGGATTTGCATTCCCCTAGCAAAACGTGATCCTACTATGAGTACCTGAAGTCTGTGAGTGGCATCTCAAGTGGGTGGAGCTTAAAGCATGACTCCCTTCCCCACAGTTTGACCCCTTGTCTGCTTTTTTCTAGCTACATGCATAGGGGTGGCAACCACATCTGTCTCGGAGGGCTTGTATCTCTTATCTTTCTGGCTGCATCTACACTGGTAAATTAAGTCGACTTAAGCTTGGCTTAAGTCGACTTAATGTGCCCTGCGTCTACACTACACTTTGCTTAAGTCGACTTAAACAGCTTGCTTAAGTCGACTTAAGGAAAATAAAGTCAACTTAATGAAAATTAAGTTGATTTTATTAAACCACCTTTCTACTCGACCTAAGGCTTAATTCGACTTTTTAAAGTCGAATTAAGCCAGTGTAGCCCTGGGGTAGCCCTAAGTCAACTTAGGGCTACCCCAGGACTACACCAATGGCCTCCCTGCCGGGGGAGTTACAGGGGGAGCCTGGCATGCCCCCCAAAGGGCAGGGCATGTGGGCATGGTGTGACATGTCTGGATTTAGGGAAGCATTTATGATATTATTTTCTATGGATATCTCATAAATGCTATAATACATAGGAACTATGTCATGTTTAAAATTAAAATTAAGTCGACTTTATTAAACTTCCTTTAACTTCGACTTAGTGCTTAAGTCAACTCCCTAGAGTCGACTTAAGCCAGTGTAGATGTGAGGTAGCCCTAAATCGACTTAGGGCTATCCCAGGATTACATCAATGCCCTCCCTGCCGGGGGGGGGGCACAGGGTGAGCCTGGCATGCCCCCCCACAGGGCAGGGCAGGGCAGAGCCCTGCCCACCCTGCCCCTATGCCCTCCCATGGTCCCTGCCACCTTTGCCCCATTGTACCCATGTACAATGGGGCAAAGGCTGAACCCCCTGGCACTGGGCAAGGGGTGCCCCCCACTACCCCTGTGCACCTGCCCTAGGTCCCTCTAGGCCTCTAGAAGTTGACCTAGGCGTCCAGTGTGGACTTTGTAAGTTCCCCTTTAAGTTGACTTTAATTTTAAGTGTAGACGCACTAAGTCAACTTAAAATTACAAGTGTAGACATCTCCTGCTAACATAGGGTAGCTTTTCCGGCTGACATAGCTACCACCTCTCATGGAAGTGAAATTATTTAGCCAACAGGAGAGCTCTCTTTTGTCAGCCTCTAGAGCCTCTTCACCAGACGTGCCACAGCAATGCCGCTACATTGGTGTAGCTGCACCGATGCAAGTTTGTAGAGTAGACCAGCCCTGCAAGTCTGAGACAATTTCCCAGATGTGAAGAAGAGCTGTGTGTTGCTCAAAAGCTCGTCTTTCTCACCAATAGTAGTTAATCCAACAAAAGATATTACCTCACTCGCCTTGTCTCACTGTTATCCTGGGACCATCATGGTTAGAACACCATTGCTTAGGATAATTATCAATGGGGCTGTGCAGGGCTGGATTAACTGGCCTGAGGCCCCTGGGCTACCCCTCACCATGGGCCCCCCCATATGGCCCCCGCCCCCACCCCCACCATGGGGCCCCTAGCCTGGATGCCCCATCACAAGGAGAATTACCTTTCTGTCAACCAGAATCAATTTACTGTTATGTCTCCCTCATGGTGGTAAAGTGCAGGATTTAGCCAATCAGGTGCTCTTAGGAAGGTCTTGATAGACTCTGCCCATCCCTTTCTATTTAACATTTTTATCCCTTCACATCTGCTGTTGCAAAACACCACCATCCCAGCCCCTAGGGCTATCTATCAGCTGTGATTTGTAACCCAGATCATAGCACAGGCAAACCTCTTTACCTAATACAGCCTCATTTATTTGCTGGTTTCTCAGGTCAAGTTTATTGCAACTGCCATGATACTATTTAGAAATTCTGTAAATAGAAACTCTTACAAACATACCTAGCTGCATTTGTTTTTTTCTTAATTTTAATCTCTTCAATCCTCTGAGGAATTTATAGATACCGCTTTCAGAACATAACTCAAATTGTTCCTTGTGTTTATCCCATCCCCATTAGCGATCTCCAGACCATGTTCCAATTTTTCAGCATCTTCATGCACGTTGTATCCCTTCCCAGAGTGAATAATTAATCTCACCAGCAGGTGTCTGCCTGTTTCTGCTGCTCACTCCCACTGAAATTAATTAGCAATAATAAAGATTTTTAAATCTAAAAGTAAAATATTCTTATAAGATTTTATCTGTAGTAGTAAAATATAAATATATTCTCTACTGCTGTGTATGAGTAACACTTCCTTTTCTCTCTCTCTCTTTTTTTTTTAATCTGTAGCCAGCAAGTTTATTTCCTCTGACATTGTTTTAGCAGAATCTTACCGTTGTCTGTTAAGAATCTTCCTTGTTCCAGGCTTTACTGTGGCTGAGAATCTGAGGGCCCTTGCACTATTACACTGCCACTTGAACACACTGAGCATTTTTCCCAATAAAGGCCCTGAGTCCACAAGGGGATTTAAATCTGTACCTATCTTCAAGTGGGTGACTAGTCCCACTGAAGTCATGTGTTTAAGTACTCTGCTGGATCAGGCCTAGCTCACAGCTATGACAGCAGACCCAGTCCATTCTCACCTTGACTGTGATCATTCCCTGTACATTTATTTTTCTTTTTTTCTAAAATGGATTACAAAGAATCACTGAAAAAAATGTATCCCAATCATTTCTTATTTTAACCCACTCACTGATCACTGACTTTTGTCTGAGAACATGTCACATTTGTTAAAATCTATTTACTAAACTTTGTACTGATATTCGGTATTAATCAATTTATGACAAAATTATAGAATTCGAACAAAAATATTCAGCATTAAAAGGGTAAGTACTCAAACATCCAGGATGTTTTAAAGCAGTATTGCCAATTTAGCAATCAAAAATCACACAATTGACTTAGAAAACCATGAAACTTCTTTTTTTAAAAAATTGTAGGTTGTTTGGGTTTGCTTTTTTTGAGCTATTAGGTTTCACCTTTTCCTTCATAACATAAGAAGTTAAACTTACTTTACGAAAATGAAAGCTGGGATTCTCAAGAAATCACAACCCCACAAACATAAAGAAAACACCCAAGATAAACACCAACCAAATACTAACAAGGGCTATGTCTACACTTACAAGTTAGGTCGACTTAAGTCGACCTAACTTAGTCCCTGTCCACACCAGGCTTTCATTAGGGTCGACTTAAGACCTGCCGGTTAGGTCAACCTAATCCTCCTTAGGTCGACCTAACCCTCCTTTAGGTTGACTTAAGCAGTGTGTACACTTAAGTCCACTTTAAGTCGACCTAAGGGCAGTGAGGTTGACTTAACAAAGTGGACTAAGTCCATGTCCATGGAAACCATTTTGTTAAGTCGACTTAATAAGGTCAACTTTAAGTCAACTTAACAAAGTCAACCTAACTTTTTCTAGTGTAGACATGGCCAAGGAGTCCTGTGGCACTTTTAAAGACTAACACATTTATTTATCGCATTGTTAGTCTTTAAAAGTGCCACAGGGCTCCTTGTTTGTTTTGCTGACCTAGACTAACACGGCTACCCCTCTGGAACTTGTCAACAACCAAATACTGTCAGTCATGATAAAATCATGAGAGTTAGCAACATTATTGAAAGGATGCAAATACTTGTGTTTTTACGTAAAAGCCTCCCTCTGAGCAATAATGATGAGGAAGAAAGCAGTCTTCTAGGTTACCCTGTAACTGCCTACTGTGGAGTTTTTTGCACATTCTCCTGAGGCATCTATGCTGGACAGGCAGACAGAACAGGACATGAGATGGGCAATAGGTCTGATTGAGTATGGCATTTCCTGTGTTAACAATTCATTTGTCTAGCTAATAAATGAACATGAGGTTTTGACTAAAGACTTGTTCTCCCTTCAGGACACACAACTAGTTTCTAGATTTGCAAGTTCTTTGCCTATTGACTTAGAATATGCACTCTCTCTCTTAATCTCATATTAGTCTGTGGTAGGAAACTGCACACATCATGATTATATTTTCCTGAAGGAAAAATGTACTTTTGATCCACGACCTATAATCTGTCTTTTGCCTCTCCCACCCTCTCCTCCTTGCTGGCTTCCCTACATACCTGTAGACTTCATAGTCACTATCATCACATTAATCCCAAATTTGGCTTCTTTTTTTTCCCGTCCTGTTTTGGAGCCCAGTTACGGCTACCCAGCATGTGTGCACAATACACAGGGAAGACTCTTCCCAGTCCCTAGCATTCCTGCACAGCAGATAGCGATGATCCTTGCACTCCTTGGGTGCGTCTACACTTGTGAATTAAGTCAACTTAAGCCTGCTTAAGTCGACTTAATTTACTCTGTGTCTACACTACAATTTCCTTAAGTCAACTTTATAAAACCTGGTTTAAAGTCGACTTTACTGGCTAAGTCGACTTTATTAAGTCGATTTAGCCAGTGTAGATGCGGATTAGCCCTAAGTCGACTTTAAGTCAACTTAAAGGGCCCACAGTGCTCCCCCACTGACCTCCCTGTCAGGGTGGCTGGCACAGCCAGAGCCTGGCGTGCCCCCCCCCCACAGGGCAGGACACAGTCCTGCCCACCCCGCTCCTATACCCTGCCCCTGTCCCTGTCCTGCTCAGCCCCCATTATACCCTGGTGCAATGGGGCAAACGCTGAGCCCCCTGGCACTTTGAAAAGGGTGCCCCCCCTCCCATCATGGACCACTCCCAGGTCCACCTAGCCCCTAGAAGTTGACTTAGGTGTCCAGTGTGGACGCGCTAAGACGATTTGGCAAGGTCTACTTTAAGTCGACCTAATTTTATAGTGTGGACATGCTAAGTCGACTTAGCAAAGTTGACTTATTTGGCCAAGTGTAGACATAGCCCTTGAAAGCAAGCATTGGTCTCTAACACAGACAACATTGCATATCTGCCTCGGCCCCCCCATTTAGCATGTCTGTGTAGCATGGCCATGACCTTACTCCTGGCAGTCAAGGCAGCCCCTCGTATGCAGGCAAGCAGCTAGAGGAAGCACATGCTATAGCTTTCTAAAAGGTGTAGCAAGCATTTACCAGCATGTGGGCTCCCTTCAGCCTCCCCGCCCCACCCAATCCTGCCCTAAGATTCAGTTTCGGGATAAAGTTCCAGTGACTGCCAGCTCAGAGATGCATGGGCTGCTTTTCCAAAAGCATTTGCAGACATTGGGGGCCTGTTTCTCTGGTCCTCTGCAGCCTCTTAGTGTGCATGTGGCCTTAAACCAGCCAATAGGCAGGGGAGTTCTCCACCAATAGAAAACTGGTGCTGACAATTCCACGGCCCCTGGTACATGCCAGACCACTTTCCCCCAGACTACAGTAACGTGGAAGGGGAGGACATAGGGCAGAATTCAGCATAATTATAGCTTCTGCTCTGGAGAGAGTCAGAATGAAAGTTGGGGTTTGGAGGTCAGGTCTACGGGCAGGTCTACACTTAAAAATGCTGCATCGGAATAGCTGCATCTTGACTGAAGATGCTCCTACACTGATAGACCTTCTGCTGTCAGCATAGTTATTCCTCTTTCCTGAGAGATGGTAAAAACATATATTTTAAAAGCATTGTAAGAAGAAGTGGAGCCCAGAATCTCTGTCTTCATTCACCTTCATCTCATGTCCAAGTTTAATGTTGGGGAGGGGGGTCACTGCAACTGTGGCAAAAGGCTGTGCTTGTAGCAGTAAGCTTTAAAATTACCCAGTCATACAAATGTATTTATCCGGTCAAGTCCCTGTTGACATGGTGGTTCCACTTGTTTTACACATTACCTCATTTTGTTTAGTATATTGCAGTTTTTCTGAGGATTTTACTGGTGTCTGCTGTATTTTTTTCTCCTTATGTCTAGACTCTAGAACCCTGTGCAGGCACAAAATTTGTATCCATATCCAATCCGCAATTTGCAAATTTGATTGCAGATATAAAGTGGCTATTCATGGATTTGCAGCACTTTAAATATAAAATTTGGATCCACATCCATTCATGATCTGCAAAATATGGTCGGTGAACATCTGCACCTCAGATGCAGATATGATGGGAATATCTGCAGATTTGAAGGGCTTTACTTATAGTATCTCTTTAGCATTTATCAGCTTATTTTTTTAACTGAATCTGAACAGCTACCTCCTAGCAACTCCAGTCACATGCTAACTTTAAACTTTCTCAACTTGCTTCTAAATATATCCACTTTCTACTCACTGTGGATCTTCCTAAAATTCTAATACTTTTCTATGGATGTACTTTGGAGAAGAATGGAAATATTTTCAATGGGCTTTTCCCCACCTCTCCACTTTAATAACCAGATTTCTCAGACAGGGCAGATAGTCTTATGGTTAAGGGGAACTGGCACTCAGGTGGAGTCTAGATGCAGATTCTAGCTGTGCCATAGATTTTATGTGTTCTTGGGAAAGCCATTTAACTTTTCTATCTCAGTTCCCCATGGGCAAAATAGGGATAATAGTGTTTCTTTCCTAGTTATCTAGGTGATAAGCTCCTTGTGCAGGGTCTGTCTTTTACTATATCTTTGTACAGTGCCTAGCACAATGAAGTCTTGATTTTTGTTGGACTTCTATGCACTATTCTAATGCAAATAAGAATAATCATTGTAAATAGTCCACATTCTAAATGTAAAACTAACCCCATCCCCATGATGTCTTCCTTGTTTAAAGATCCTTAATTTTACCTAACACAAAATTGTAAATTTCTGGAATAAAATAGAATGTAAATACATTTTTAAAACAAAAAACCCCACAAATTCCAGAATCTTATTTTTATCTCAGATACATCATGGAGTTTTACACCATAATCTTCAGCAAAACTATGCTTTATTTACACTGGTGGAAGTGAAATCAGAATCACACTCAGCTATTTATATTCTTTGTATTTTATCTTTCTTACTGTGGACTTTTAAAATACATTTGAAAGGTCCACTTCATCTCTTTAGTCTTTGATACTTCAGCTGGAGAGCTGAATATTGTAAGAGAACCTAATGTATATACTCTAACATGATTATTACAAGTTACAATTTCCTTTTCTACAGCCTTGGGCCACTGCACAGTATAAACAATAGCTGAGTCTTGAGAAATGTCCAGAACAAATGTCTCAGTTTCTATGCTGCATTCAGATCTGTAAAAGAAAGCACAGTATATACAGTTGGCTTAATGAAATGAATAGTTTGGAAAATGATACAGTGTTCATGTCTAAATTATATATTCTTGGTCAGAATATTGCTGCAAAGATTTTACCACAATACGTGGTTTAACCTTTTTTCTAAATAAGCAGTTGAATAGTTCAGCTATTTTTCCAAAAGCTGCCCCCCCTCCCACCGCACACACACACAGTAAAATTAGCCATCTGTAACAGGCAAAGAAATAATAAAAAAGCAAATAATCACCCTCTTCCAATTTGACTTGGCAAAGCAGTAGTAATAAGTAGCTAAAGCTGGAGCAAATATTTGCCAGTACTCTGAATATTCAGAGGCAGACTGTGCACCGGGGACTTCTCTTCATACTTTCTAGATTTGTGCACACTGTTCCTTTCCCCTTCCACACATTTTCCTGTTGTTGGAGTAAACTTTTCAAGGTGTTGTTTTCAAGGTCTTTTGTTTGCTATAATTTGATGTCAGGTCATCAGTCCTTTCATTAATCCACATTGCAAACTCTCTCATGGAGGATGTTAGGATCTAAATTGATGCTGGAGATCCTGAGGGGTAATTCTGCTTACTCATTCAGGCAGCCATGTGCAATAGGATAAAAGATGTATGAGTGGAGTGGAGTGTGGGGAGAAACCCTAAGAGGAAAAAATATAGCAATGGTCATCTCAGAAGAAGGCTGTGGTTGAGGATTATATTTATTTTTCTTAAGCAGGGATCAAATTGGTTTGGGGCATGTCTAGTCAGCAATCAGATACTTTATTTTGGGGTTGCTATCTTGTTCTCTGGAATTTTGGCTTTCACTTTTAAAAGTTTCTTACCCTCATGATTGTATAGAAAAGCTCTAATATATGACCCTACATATTCCACCATCCCAAGAGCAATAGCTATGTCAATGGGAGAAGCCCTCCCATCAACGTAGCACTGCCTGAACCAGAGGTTAAGTTGGCATAACTACATTGTTTACAGTGAAAGACGAAGTTATACCCATAGAAGGTTGTAGGTTAAACTAAGCCTTAGATGTCCTTTCCTCTGCGCCCATCCATTTCTCTTGCAAGTAATGTTCCTTTTCAGTAGAGGGAGGTTATCTTTGAAAACTTCAGTTTCCAAAGGAGCACTGTCTTTTCCAGTCACAAATCATTTCTAGCAAGTAGTAACCTTGTATGTAACATTTAGCCAAACTCCTTTGCTGAGCATCGTGTTTCATCCCTGATAGTACTGTAGCTTCCAGCAGAGAAAGCTAATTCATTCTCTTGTACCCTTTGTGACCCCCAGAAGCACAGGCTGCTAACTTTTCAAAAACAGAATAGAGTAAAATCAGCTACTGCAAAAATGTTTTAAGAGACTGAGGTCCATAAGGAAATCTATAAACTTCTTGGGTTTAGAGGCACTAAAATCAAATAAGGGTCATTCCGTTGGCCTTTGCCTCTCTCATTCAATCCCTATCACTGTTACTAAATATCTTTTAAGAAGCCCATAAGTCTTGACAACAATCATCAAATTCACCACATATGGAAATTCAGTAACTAATTTACTGGAGTTGCTTTCATATTTTAATAGCTCTGACAGCATTTTCAGGGTGTAAAAAAGGAATGGAATACAGGAAAGATATTCTAAAAATTGCAAGATAGACCCACATTTTTAATGAGTGGCAATCTCACTGGCATTTTCTATTGAACAAAGGTTTCTATTAAGGGATGACTTTCTATGAAAGGTCCTCAAATATCCTGGAATATAACTTCCAGCCAATCACCCACCACACTGGATGTGTTGCACTTTTGAAAGGCAGACTCCTGACCAATAATAACTAATGCATACAGTGTTGTTGTAGCCTGGTTGGTCTCAGAATATTAGAGAGACAAGGAGGGTGAGGTGATATTTTTTATTGGACCACTGTTGGTGAGAAAAAATTGGTCCAATAAAAAATATCTCCTCACCCACTTTGTCTCTCTCATGGTAATTAACCCACACAATTTGCAGCAGGAGCAACACTTAGTTTTATAGACTCTATAAGGTATTTTGTCCTATCAGTGCTGAACTTCAATTATTTATTTTGGATTACAAGGAATTTCTCTCTGTGGCATACTATGTCAAACTGTTAAATTACATTCTTAAGCTCTAACACAACTAAAAAACTTATTCAGCCTTTTCTATATAAATTTTTCAGTGCAGATTTTCCCATGGAGCTGTAAGTAGAGCCCTGAAAATCTGCAGATACCCACATTATATCTGTGTATATCTGCATCCAATGATGCAATGCAGATATCAAGATTTTCTCCCATGAAAGCTCATGCGATAAATAAATCTGTTAGTCTTTAAGAGTGCCACAGGACTCCTTGTTTGTTTTAATGCAGATATCTGCAGACCATTTCTTGTGGAAAAACACAGCCTCTGGATAAAAACTACAGATGACTAGAGCCCTGCAACTCCATGGATATCCTCATTATATTTGCAGATCATTTCTTGTGGATGCAGATGGAATGCAGATCCACATATTTGTATCTGTGCAGGGTTCTAGCTGTATATACCACAAAGCTGCCAGCCAACCTTAGTAGACCCCCTGCTAAGCACTGGTAGTTTATATTTGAATAGGCCAATAAGAGCAAACCATTTCAAAGGATGCTGCCAGTGGCCATGTCAAAGCACAATGGGTCAAATTCATCCCTAATCTAACCCTGTTGAAACCAGTGGCGTTAAGATGAATTCAATTCAATGCATTTAAAACTAAGGTGATCAGCCTGAGGCAGGCTGCAGGGTTTTCTGTTTATTCAAGGATCTGAAACATTCCATCTCACTTTAAAGAAAAATGGAGGCAGTTAATGCTACCTGGATTTGTTCAAATATAAAGCATCAAGAGTTTATACATGTTGAATTCCTGGACTGACAATCCAAAGAGACAAGGTGCGTGAGGCAATATCTTTTATTATTCCAATTTCTTTCTTCATCCACCTCAACTGTCTAATATCCTTGGACCAGCAGGGTTACAGCAGTGCAAATAATAATCCAAAGACTGAGTCCACTCAAATTTACTGTGAGTTGGAACTGGTTGCATAGGTCCAACCAGGACCAGGTACCTCAAAATTCTGAGCGTGATATATTTAGGGACACACAGATAAATTCGAGGTTAGACAGAGAGGGGAAAAAAACCAGACTGACAGGCATTTCTATGTTAGGTCCTACTGTTCCTGGAATTTGTCTTACAAAAGCAGTCTCATTAATATCATTCCTTGAATGATGGACAGTGTTCTTTGCCTGACATTGTGACTTCATTCCTAGAAGTGATCCATCCTGGAATCAGTGGTGGAAAAAGATGTGGCTGATCCTGTCCTTTCTGAGGATCCACAGGCAGCTAGGATATTTTCTGTAGGATAATGATAGATGAGCACCCTATAAAGGCATTTCTTTGTAGGTGAACTTAGGTTTTCCTGCTTGTATGGATGGAAATGCCCTCTCTCACCCAGTCTGGAGAGTTTCTATGCCTGCACTAAATTGTGAACACATTAAAAGCAGCTTTGACATTGCTGCTGAAACAGCATGATCAAGTGATCATCATGGGAGTGAGGGAATACATGTCATCACTTAACAACTTAAAATGCCCCACAGAGCAGAAACTATCCTGACAACATTTTTCTGGGGGCTTCCTCCAGAAAGAGTCGCTGAAAAATGACTAGTTGTACTGTTTTCCACTGGGGGTAAACACACCATCTATACCTTCCTTATAACTACTACCAATAAAGAGAGCAGTGTTGTCAACTCTCATGACCTTTTCATGAGTCTCTTGGTAATCACTGTTTTCCTTAAAGCCCCAGCTCCTGGAATCAAGTAATGATTTCAGCCTTCATTCCTAAAGAAAAAGCAAGTTTCTAGCCCTCTTGGCTGTGGAGAAAGCTTCAAACCATGACTCCAGTTCACTCTGAAGGCTCAAAAGCAGAAGGCAAATAAAAAGAACACCAAATCTATTATATTTACATAATCTCATGAATTTAAAGCCAATCGCTTGATTTTGGGTGAGCCTGACTCATGATTTTTGAACATTTGGAGTTTGCAATACTGTGAATGCGATGTGTATATAAATCCCACACCAGTTAAGTATGTGTTAACAGGAGCCTGATCTTAAATTAACTAGGCCACTAGGTAGAAGAGTGTGAGGCATAACTAGTGATCAAACCCAGCTGGGAAAGAGATGAGTCATCAGAAAAAGAGTAGCATAGGGCTGCAGGGGCAGAAGGAAGATCTCTGCAATCTCTTTCATGGAGCTAGAGAAGGGAGAATCCAGGAAGGTCGCGTGGGGAGCCAAAGAGGACAGTTGGCCCTGGGATCCTCTTCCAAGATAAGAAGTCTGGCATAAGGCTAGGAGAAACATAAAGCAGACATTGGGGAGCAGGCTGTGGTATTGTGCCCTGATAAAGTAGCTGAAGTACTAATGAGAGAGCCCAGGGAAGCTTGCGGCTGAGGAACTGAGCAAGGGAAATGTAAGAGGGATGAAAGGTCGAGCCCATGAGGGGCAGAAGTTGGTGTAAGTCTGTACTTTTGGTTATGGAATTATTGTGAGGATTCCAAAAGAGGGCCCTGTTGTGTGAACTTAGAGGCTGTAGTAGGAAGAGTCCAGGTAGGCAGCTGCAAGGAATCTGACAGAAGAGGCATTGGCTGCTGATTGTAGGGTCCCTGAACTGGAACCCTGAACATTTAATGGGCCTGGATGCCCTTATCAGACACCAGTAAACATGACATGAAGCCCTTGACATAAGGGAATAAGGATTATAGAAAGTCCTGACATGAGAGAACGTAAGGACTGTGGGACTTGGAATGGGGCCAATGACCTGATGCAAGGACACTTGTGTTGGCCTTTCTGTAACCCCAAAAGGGCTGAAATTCAACCCTGACCTTGCCAGAAGGTCAAGTCATTGAAAGAGGCAGATCTCCACAGCACTACAGTGACCATCAGCAGGAGGTACTAGAGAAGAGAAGATGCTATGCCACATCCAGCCATGAGGGGGCACATCATTGATGTCAGACAAGAAGCTGATGAATACATGGTCCATAGTAGCTAGTATAAGAGCTGATTCTCAAATGACCTTTCTAGTAAAGGCCAAGTTTTGGCAGCTAATGAAGAGGAAAAATGGAGGGAAAGTCTTTGCATTATCATAGCTAGGCACCTTACTAATGGACTAGAACTCTGATTTGCGGGCTGTACAAATACAGAACAAAAAGAGGGTGCCTGCTCCCAAATGTTTACAATGTATAAAAAATATAAAAGATGACTGGTGGATACAGGCAGACAGATGGAGGAGTACAAGAAAGCAATAAGACAATATTTGTCAGGATGATAGCCAACAGTTTCTGCACACCAGCAGCATGTTGTCAAATTACCCTATAACGCACAAAACAATACAAAGTTTTTGATCATGCTAATATTCTGCCATAATGCTGAAATCTCATATAAAGAATTGAGAGCTACAGCCTTCTAGCCAGCCTTCAAAGGAAGTCAACATCATAATTTGGTTAACAAGTCACACTTCTGTGTGAATGAATTGCAGCTAAGTGCAAACCTGGCAGTTCAATTATAAAATATGTCAAGGCCTTCCAGAAGCGATTACCACCATAATATTGAATAAGGTTACCACAGGCATGACTGACTAATTGGCAACACTAAATCTATTTTTAAATGTCAAACAACATCTTAGTGATGTATGTTTTTCAGAGAGAGCTTGAGAGAAAGAGAGAGAGTATAACAGTGGGAACCAGTGACACACATATAAAGGTCTGCCTATATTTCTAAAATTACACATCCAACTCAACTGAATGAAATCATACTAGCCTAAAATTTAACACACAAATTTGCCAGCACTAATGTAATTTATACACAAAATGGAGCCTATTAAATTTGTTTTTACAGTTAAAGGACTTTTTAATAGCAAAAAGAGATTTAATTTTAGAAAGAGTCCCTGCTCCAAAAAGTTTACAGTTTGGAGACAAAAAATAGCAAATGAAGAATGGGGGGAAGGGCATGGCAACATGGTGCCCCACTTTTATCATAGTGAGCAGTGCCACCACTAGAGTTGAGTGGCTTATTGTTCAATAGCTGATTTTTCTAAGTGCTATAAATATTCTTTGATTTAAATATACTTCTTTTGGGGGAAGGGAGAATGTTACATTCGTAAGAGCCAGGGAGAAACAATAACCTTTCCAGTGAAGCACCAATTATACCACCCTGCTACCTCACCTTGAAAACAGTAACACCAATAATTAAACCACGGTAAAATAAAAGTTTCTCCCAGTGTGTTTAAAATCCATTTGTGGACTTAATAATGTAGTTCTCCAAATGAAGGCTATTTAGATCCAGTGGGATTGAAAGGAACCTGAAGAGGTTATCTAGTCCCAGTCCCCTGCATTTATGAGAGGACTAGGTGTTATCTAGACCATCTCTGACAGGTGTTTGTCTAACCTGCTCTTAATCTCCAATGAAGATGGAATGGAATAGAAATTTCACAAACTCCCTAGGCTATTTATTCCAGTGTGTAACTACCCTGAAGTTAGGAAGTTATTCCTAATATCCAATCTAAATCACCCTTGCTGTAATTTAGAATCATTGCTTCTTGTCCCATCCTCAGAGGTTAAAGAGAACAATTTCTCTCCCTCCTCCTTGTAACGTTTTATGTACTTTAAAATTATCATGTCACCTCTCAGTCTTCTCATCTCCAGACTAAACAAACCCATTTTTTTCAATCTTCCCTCACAGATCATGTTTTCTAAACCTTAATTATTTTGTTGTTCTTCTCTGGACTTTCTCCAATTTCTCCACATCTTTCCTGAAATGTTGTGCCCAGAACTGGATACAATACTGCAGCTGATGCCTAATCAGATTGTAGTGGAGTAGAGGAGAAGAATTAAAACTTCTCCTGTTTTGCTTACAACTCTCCTGCTAACATGTTCCAGAATGATGTTTGCTTTTTTTGAAAGAGTTTTACACTCTTGACTCATATTTAGCTGGTGATTCACTGTGACCATCAGATCCTTATCTGAAGTACTCCTTTCTAAGTAGTCATTTCCCATTTTGTATAAGTGCAATTCATTGTTCCTTCCTGCATAGAGTACTTTGTATTTGTTGTTGTTGAATTTCATCCCATTTACTTCAGACCATTTCTCCAGTTTGTCCAAATCATTTTGAATTTTAATCCTATCCTCAAAAGCACTTGCAACCCTACCCAGCTTAGTGTTGTCTGTAAATTTTATGTGTACTCTCTATGCCATTATCTAAATCGTTCATGAAGATATTGAATGGAACCAGATAACTGGCCAGTCTTGTGCCAGGGGTGTGGGCAGAGCCTGCTAGCATGTGATGCAGCCCCTGTGCATCTCCCCAGGGCCACAGGCCCTGGAAGGCTGTGCCGGAGTGGCAGAGGCTGCGCCAAGAGCCAGCTGGACTCACCCCCACCCCAGCGAACAGGTGCAGGCCTAGCCCACTCTGTTCCTGGGGATGTACCTGCTGGCCCAGGGGCAGGGCAGGAGCACAGAATCTGGCCTCTGGCCCCAGGACCCTGCCCCCACCCCAGCGCCCATAGGGCAGGAGCGTTCTCAAGACTCCAGCCCTGCCGGCACTGAGCAGAGTAAGGGAGAACCGGATTGTGCTTTTAGGCTATGTCTACACTTGCACTTTTAAGTCGACTTTAACTAAGTCGACTTAATTAAGTCGACTTAAAGTCGACTTAGTGCGTCTTAGTGCGTCTACACTTAAAATTAAAGTTGACTTAAAGGGGAACTTACAAAGTCAACCTAGAGCATCCACACTGGATGCTCTAGGTCAATTTTGTAGGGCTAGGGGGACCTTGGGTAGGTCCACGGTGGCAGGGGGGCACCCCTTGTGTGCAATGGGGCAAAGGGGGACAGGGACCCTGGCAGAGCATGTGGGCAGGGTGTGACGCTGTATGGATTTAGGAAGCATTTATGATATTATTTTCAATGGATATCTCATAAATGCTCTATAATCCATAGGAGCTATGTCATGTTTGGTATCAATAGAAAGGTAGTAATTTGCTGGGAATGATTATATAGTTTATGTCTAGGAATTGTATTGCGATTAGAAGTTAGAATTTGGTGTTATATCCATACTTTAACTTATGTTAAAACCATTGTCTCCTTAATGTTTAGGAATTTTCCAGGTAGAATGGTCTCAGGGAGTATCCTGATCAGCCATTGAGGATACAATGGATACAATGATTACAAGCTATTAGAAGAACCATCCAGGATGATGACACAGCTAAACTTGTGGCTGACCTCTGTGACTTTGTACTCACCCACAACCATTTCAGATTTGAAGATGATCTATACCTTCAAGTCAGTGGCACTGCCATGGGTACCCGCATGGCCCCACAATATGCCAACATCTTTCATTCAGCAATCATTCAGATTGGAAAAGGGTAGCTAGTGGTGTTCCCCAAGGGTCGGTCCTAGGACCAGTCCTATTCAATTTATTCATAAATGATCTGGAGAAAGGGGTAAACAGTGAGGTAGCTAAGTTTGCAGATGATACTAAACTACTCAAGATAGTCAAGACCAAAGCAGATTGTGAAGAACTTCAAAAAGATCTCACAAAACTAAGTGATTGGGCATCCAAATGGCAAATGAAATTTAATGTGGATAAGTGTAAAGTAATGCACATTGGAAAAAATAACCCCAACTATACCTATAATATGACGGGGGCTAATTTGGCTACAACGAGTCAAGAAAAAGATCTTGGAGTCATTGTGGATAGTTCTCTGAAGATGTCCATACAGTGTGCGGAGGCGGTCAAAAAAGCAAACAGGATGTTAGGGATCATTAAAAAGGGGATAGAAAATAAGACTGCAAATATATTATTGCCCTTATATAAATCCATGGTACGCCCACATCTCGAATACTGTGTACAGATGTGGTCTCCTCATCTCAAAAAAGATATTCTAGCACTAGAAAAGGTTCAGAAAAGGGCAACTAAAATGATTAGGGGTTTGGAGAGTGCCTCGTATGAGGAACGATTGAAAAGGCTGGGCCTCTTCAGCTTGGAAAAGAGGAGACTGAGGGGGGACATGATAGAAGTATATAAAATTATGACTGATGTGGAAAAAGTGGACAAGGAAAAGTTGTTTAAATACTCCCATAATACAAGAACCAGGGGTCACCAAATGAAACTGATAGGTAGCAGGTTCAAAACAAATAAAAGGAAGTTCTTCTTCACACAACGCACAGTCAACTTGTGGAACTCCTTACCTGAGGAGGTTGTGAAGGCTGGGACTATAACAATATTTAAAAGGGAACTGGATAAGTTCATGGGGGCTAAGTCCATAAATGGCTATTAGCCAGAAAGGGGTTAAGAATAGTGTCCCTAGCCTCTGCTTATCAGAGGATGGAGACGGATGGCAGGAGAGTGATCACTTGATCATTGCCTGTTGGGTTCACTCCCTCGGGCACCTGGCACTGGCCACTGTCGGTAGACAGATACTGGGCTAGATGGACCTCTGGTCTGACCCAGTACGGCCTTTCTTATGTTCTTATGTTCTTATCTTTATGGCCGATTTAGAACAACGTTTCCTCACGTCTCATGCCAAAGCACCCCTACTTTACCTACACTATATTGATGACATCTTCATCATCTGGACCCATGGTAAAGATGCCCTTGAAGAATTCCACAGAGATTTCAACAATTTCCACAACACAATCAAACTTAGCCTGGAACACTCCACACAAGAGATCCACTTTCTGGATACTACAGTGCAAATTAGCGATGGGCACATAAAGACCTCCCTATACCACAAACCTACTGATCGGTATAGTTACCTACATCCCTCGAGCTTCCATCCTCGACACACCGCACGATCCATTGTGTACAGTCAAGCCCTAAGATATAACCGCATTTGCTCTGACCCTTTAGACAGAGACAGACACCTTCAGGATCTCTACCAGGCATTCTTAAAACTACAGTACAAACCCACAGAAGTGAAGAAACAAACTGACAGAGCCAGACGGGTACCCAGAAGTCAACTACTGCAGGAGAAGCCCATGAAAAACAACAACAGAACGCCACTGGTCGTCACCTACAACCCCCAAGCCAGACCTCTTCAACACATCATCAAAAATCTACAGCCTATTTTACAAGATGATCCCTCACTCTCTCAAGCCTTGGGAGACAGACCTCTCCTTGCTTTCAGACAGCCCCCTAATCTTAAAAGGATACTTACCAGCAACTACAGATCACAGAGCAGAAACACTAAAGCAGGAACACAGCCCTGCAGCAGACCACGCTGCCAACTTTGCCCTCATATCTACACTGATGACACCATCACAGGGCCTAATCATGCCACCTACTCCATCAAGGGTTCGTTCACCTGCTCATCCACCAATGTGATTTATGCCATCATGTGCCAGAAATGCCCCTCTGCCTTATATATTGGACAGACAGGACAGTCTCTGCGCCAAAGAATCAATGGACACAAATCTGACATCAGAAACTGCAATACTGAAAAACCTGTAGGGGAACACTTCAACCTCCCCGCTCACTCCCTTAACGACTTGTTAATAGCTGTGTTGAAACAGATGAATAACAAATCACAGCTTCAAAGAGAGTCTGCAGAACTCGAACTTATATGCAAATTTGACTCAGTTGCCTTGGGGTTAAACAGGGACTATGGATTTTTCTCGCATTACATCAAGTGAATTGACCTCCCCCCTCCTCTATGTGCTGTTCCCCAGTGTTTTGAATCCTAAACCTACTTTGATTTGCTGTTACAGCCTGACCTGATGCTATGTCATACACTCCCCTGCATTTAATTTCCTCCCACTCTGTAACTTTCCTATCTTCAAAGCGTCTGACGAAGTGGGATTTTCTCCCACGAAAGCTCATGCGATTAATAAATCTGTTAGTCTTTAAAAGTGCCACAAGACTCTTTTGTCTTTCTACAATAGACTAACACGGCTACCCCTTTGGAATGTATTCTTTATGTCCTCAATGGCTCATCAGGATACTCCCTGAGACCATTCTACCTGGAAAATTCCTAAACATTAAGGAGACAATGGTTGTTCACACCCTCCTGTCTAATGACACAAGTTAAAGTATGGATATAACATCAAATTCTTAACTTCTAATCCAAATAGAATTCCTAGACATAAACTATATAATCATTCCCAGCAAATTACTCCCTTTCTATTGATACCAAACATGACATAGTTCCTATGGATTATAGAGTTTATGAGATATCCATTTAAAATAATATCATAAATGCTTCCCTAAATCCAGACAGTGTCACACTGTGCCCACATGCCCTGCCCTTTGGGGGGCATGCCAGGCTCCCCCTGTGCCCCTCCCACCAGGGAGGGCATTGGTGTAGTCCTGGGATAGCCCTAAGTCGACTTAGGGCTACCCCAGGGCTACACTGGCTTAATTCGACTTTAGAAAGTCGAATTAAGCCTTAGGTCGAATAGAAAGGTGGTTTAATAAAGTCGACTTAATTTTCAATAAGTCGACTTTATTTTCCTTAAGTCGACTTAAGCAAGCTGTTTAAGTCGACTTAAGGAAAGTGTAGTGTAGGCGCAGGGCACATTAAGTCGACTTAAGCCAAGCTTAAGTCGACTTAATTTACCAGTGTAGACGCACCCTTAGAGACTGGAGCCTCTGGCTTCTTTTTTGGCCTGAGCCCAAGGGTTCAGCCCCTAAAGCCCTTGCTATAATCTGGCCCTGCTTGTCATACTTCCTATCTTTCCTACACAGTGGGATAGTTTGTTCTTGTGTGCTTAATAATGTCTCCTTGAAAAATCTGCCAACTCTGTTGAGCTTTTTTTCTCCTTAGACTTGTTTCCCATAGGAAGGAAGAAGTTTACCTACCAACTTCCTGAGTTTGCTAGCATATGCCTACTTGAAATCCATTATCTTTATTGTGCTGCTTTTCTTCCTACCATTCCTTAGAATCATGAACTCTTATCATTTCATGATCACTCTCATCCAAGCTGCCTTCCACTTTTAAATTCTCAGCCAGTTCCTCCCTATTTGTAAAAATCAAACCTAGAACAGCTTCTCCTCTACTAGCTCTCTCCACCTTCTGAAATGAAAAATTGTCTACAATACATTCCAAGAACTTGTTGGATAATCCATGTTATTTTCCCAACAGACGTTGGCAGAGTTGAAGTCTCCCATCATGACCAAGTCCTGTGCTTTGGATGATTTTGTTAATTTTCTTAAAAAAGCATCATCCACATCTTTTTCCTGATCTTTAGCAGAGCTCTACCATGA